>JALAZF010000035.1:0-600000 GCA_022829125.1 Lathyrus tuberosus
TACTCGATCATGTAATTCCTAATTAGATGGTCATATTTTGCATAATCAAAATGTATAGTTCATTAGAAAATTAATATTACTTTTTTGTTTTATATTTTTTTTTCAATTATAATAAGATTCAATAAATTTTATAGATATCAATCATAATCTAATTGTATAGTTATTCAGGGAATTAATCACATATATATTTATCAATAATGGACAATTTTTAAAATTACATACTGATGCTTGATATCAAAGGATTATTTATTCAAAAATTATACAATCCATATTCATTAAAAAAAAATCAAAAAATTTATTTTATATAATATCTTTCAGATTTATTTTTCACCGCGATTCTTTAAGAATGCTCTATTTTTTTATGTAGTTCTTCAAGACTCATATCACAAATAAGTCTAATAAATCAAAATTAAATCATTCCTTCAGGGATATATGCAATTTTTTCAGAATATTTTAATATTATTTTTATGATAACTTTTCACAAAACTATATTATACATGTTCTTTATAATTCATGATAAAATTTCATCAGAAATATTTTAAAATACTTATGTAAACCAATATAGGATATAAATGCTTAGTTCTTCATAAACTCAATAACAATTTTTTTTTGAAGTTCTTCGAAAACCCTATCACAATTTTTTTTAGTTTGAAAACTCAATTACATATCAAATCTTTTAATGAAGTTCTTTATGAACTCAATCACAAATCTTTTTATATAGTTTTTCAAGAACTCCATCATAATTACTTTTATTAATAAAAATAATAATATTTGCAATTCTTCGGAGATGTTTGATAAGTTATTTAGAAATTATATAACAAACTCATTAAAGGATATTTGATAAGTTCTTCAGAAATTATATAACAAACTCATTACCATCTTTCAAGGATACTTGATAAGTTCTTAATGAACTATAAAACAAATGATTATTATCATTTAGGATCCTTGAAAAGTTCTTCAGGAACTATATAATAAACTATTATTTTTCTATCCTTCATGAATGCTTTATATGTTCTTCAGGAACTATATAAAAAACTCATTTTATTATCCTTTAGGGATACTTGATAATTTAATAATATATAATATTATATCAAAATTCAAAACAAATAATATAAAAGAAAAGAATAAAAGAAATGACCAATATTACATTTGATAGTTAACGCTTCATTTTTGTTGTCCTTTTCACGTTTTGTAGAGTTTCGTGTTGATACCATGTTATGAAACTAAATAAAATAGAGAAAATTTCATCTTTGGTAGAGCTTCATACTGATAATGTGTTATGGAATTAAACAAAATAAGATAATAAAGTAAAGAGAAGAATAGTGTATTATATTAATCACATTTTAAGCGTTTATTTTGAATATAACATCAGTCCATATTTATAAGACATATGTCATTAATGAAAATTTAATATAGAATCCACTCGTTTATGAACATCCATAATCATGTCAATTATAACACAATCTAATTTTATATGTTCTTCTCTTTACATTTTATGTCATTTTATACTACAATTTTTTTTTTAATTAAAATTGTGTATTTTTTCTATATTAAAATTATATATTGTCTAATCTCATCAAATTTAGAAAACTTTCAAGATAATTCAATTGATTACAATTTAACTAAGGCATTTTTAAGTTCAATTGGCATATCCTTACATTCCTCAAACGTAAAGAACTAATCTCTTTGTCCTATTAAAGAATATGTTACACCTTAGTTTTTTTTTTAAATACAAATAAATAACAAATAGATAGTTGGGCATTCATAAATTTCATTCAATAAAGAATGAAAGTTGGGTTAAATATACAACACCCTCTGCAATATAAACGAGTTTCAGTTTATCCCCCTGTAAAAAGTTTCAGTTTAACCTTTGCTCACACCATCTAACTGAGCCACCTGCTCATCTGTCCTCTAGTTGAGACTTCCCTTTACTTAGAGCACATGTCTAAGACTTCCTTTGCTCACACCATCTGACTGAGATGTCTGCTCATCTGTCTTCTGGTTGAGACTTTCCTTTGCATAGAGCGCATGTCTAAGACTTCCTTTACTCACACCATCTGACTGAGCCACCTGCTCATCTGTCTTCTGGTTAAGACTTACCTTTACTTAGAGCACATGTCTAAGACTTTATTTTCCTTAATCAAACCTAGCTGAATAATACTTTTGTTTACTCGAGCACATAGCAGGAGACATAATCTAAATTACTGAAGGCTCAGTAGAATAGAGAACAATACATGATGCATGCATCAGAGGTACGGGAAATCACCATAACAAAGACCAAAAGCACTTAAGATTTCTTGAATATTTATAGGGTTAAGAAATCTTAAAGGCTTTTACAATTACAACCTAAAATAGAAAAACTGCCTATTACATTGTTGATAATTGCTTGATCTTGTTACTCCTTCAACAAAAGAATCCTTGTTAAAAATTCAGGTTTGAATCTTCAGCCATATATATATGCTTTCCAGAAACTAGTTGTTAAGAAGGTTACTTGATTCAAGTGTCTTTGTTTTTTCTCCAAATTACAAGAAACGTTGAAGATGGATGCACAACAGATTTCTGAATCCATTGTGTAACACGTTTAACCATTGAGGTCTTTAAGAGGTTCTGTACTAATAGAGTCGTTGGGAGTAGACATGCATAGAATGTACCAGCTTTTCTTGAGCCTTGCAATCATGTAGACTCAAGCTGACAGGCTGATAAGACAATACAACATGCTTTCAGTAGTACGGATAGCCCACAGCTTTATCACCAACTCTGAATGGTACTAGATGCTTATATACAACTACTAAGTGTAGAATCTCGTCTGAATGCTGAGACTTTCAGTTCAGAGTCTTCGTCAAACCACACTAGAAATTGTTCTTCAGTCTCTGCCACCAGAAGCTAACAATGAAGCAACTCCAAGTGTATCTTAAGTAAACAGATTCTGATTATTTATGTATAAGACAAGAACCTGCATAAATAAAACACACATCAAATAAACCATTATTCTTTTAGTACCTTTTTTATCATCAAAACTAAAGAGAAAATATCAAGAACAAATCTTGTTCTAAAAATCTCCCCCTTTTGATGATGACAAACACAAGTATTTAAAAAACAATGTTGGGCATTTACTTTACTTTACAACAACAGGGTATGAGGTTTGTAAGCTCCCCCTGAGTCTGATAGCTCATAGCTGAGTTTAATTTACTCTAGCATTAAGAACTATTTTTTAAGAAAAATAAATTAGTCTTCTTACTGACATCAGGGTCTGAGGTTCGTAAGCTCTCCCTGATTCAAACAGTTCCAAGGTTGAGGTTTGTAAGCTCCCCCTTAGTTCCATATTTAAGAATACCAAGATAATTGCATTTTAACTCCTTTTGGAAACACCAGAATACGAGGTCTATAAGCTTCTTCTGAGTCTCATAGGTAAGTCATATATTTGTTCTTTCTTAACACTATGTACAAGAGAGTTAAAATATGTTTCCCTTTTTAACTTTCCTTGGCAACACCAGAATATGAGGTTTGTAAGCTCCTTCTGGGCCTGATAGGTTAAGTATGAGGTTTGTAAGCTCTTCCTTAAACCTATGTACAAAAATTTAAAAATGCGCCCTGGGCAGGTAACAGAAAAAACATAAAATAAATGACCAATATGTATTCAATGGGTTCAATTTCCACTTAAATACTTACTATTATTTCTCCCCCTTTTGTCACATAAAAAAGAATAAAAGAAAAAGAAGGAAAGAAAAATAAAATATCACTTAATAAATGTAACTCAATTCATCATTACTGGATCAGTTTCTAAAAAGGAAGAATAATCAAGTAATAAGAGTCATTAAGGTTTGTAAAATGCACGCTTTGAAGTCTTAGTGGTCGTTAGCATTCTAAGAATTAAACAAGGATTAAATTTAGACGCTTGGTATTGACACGCCGCAAGTGCACGACTACTGTCAGAGTAGTAAAAAGAATGTCGAACCACAAGGACCAATGGTTAACTACCGGTTTCTATTTTATCTGTGTAAATCTATGGCAATCGAAAGGTTGAAAACAGACAAACTTAAGTGAAAAAACACTTAAGTCAAAAATAGCTTATTTAAAAAGCATTTTTAGAAAACAGCTTAAATAAGTAAAACTTGGAAAAATATTCAAATAAACAGGGTTTAGGGTCACAATCCATTACCCTAACATCTCTATATGATAAAATTTGCATGCTACAAGGATTTCCACATGATTTATAGAAAAATAGATTTTGTAGATAACACCTGCTTTCGCCAGCGTGTTATCTTGTTTCGATAAATAATCTGTCAGCTTTCGCTTGTTTGGAATTGTTTATCGAAACCTCATTGTTATCGCACAGTCGATTATATTGGAACATTTATCAACCTCTCCCTAGTATTTTCGTAACATCGAAATTTGTTGTTTAAAAATCTATTTTCGGGCATTGACACGAGTCCTTTTGGAACACTTTCAATACCTAAGAACCTTTTACTTTCGTAACAAAGTTAAATAAAAATCCAGACTTTCAAAATAAAAATGCTTCAATCCTTGCAACATATGTGGATTATCATATAGAGAGTCATGAGTTAGGTCTCATGACCCTTAATCCTTAAAGGATTACTCACTAATGATGAGAAAAGACAGAATCAAGGAATTCAAACAATTCATAACAATAATAAAAGGAATAAAAAGACAGTTGGAATAACCTGAATAAAATTGCTTGCAATAGAATCAAAATCCAAGTGCTCCAAGGAAACTTTTTACATAGCAAAAATGCATAAAGTAGAACTTGTCCAAAAGAAAGCATGTAAAATAAAATTCAATCTCATTTCTCTTCTCTAAAAAGAGTTTTATATTCTTCATAAAAGCAACAAAACCAAAATAATAAATTCTCCATAATGTCATATCCTTCAGATCATCCAAATGTTGGAATTTTGAAACAGTCACAGACCGCGCCGAGAAAGGAAAGAAAAAAAATGTAATTTTTGCACTCCTGTTACGGGTCGTAACACGCGTTACGGGTGCTTGTAATAGGCTTCAGGAAATTGGCCCAAATGCAATAAAAAGGGAGGAATCTTCAGGCTATCTGTTACGGGCCGTAATAGCCATTACGGGTGCCCGTAACAGACCTCTGGTCTTTGTACTGGAGACTTCCGATTTTTGCGCTTTTCGCCGTTTTTCACCTTGTTTGATCCTCTTTTCTCCCGGTATGATCATATGGACCTGAAAGTGACAGAAACATGATACCTAAGCATAAATCATAGAAAAACAAGGAAAAGTATGCAAAACATAATGAAATGATACGAAAAAATGCTAATAGAAAACAATACAAAACAGGATTATAGGTGCCGAAATCAATGCCTCATTTAAAGTCGTGAAGGCTTCAAGGCATTCTCTATTAAAATTAAAGTCGACATCTTTCATCAATAGCCCGGTTAGGGCTTGGTAATCTTAGAAAAGTCTTTTATAAATTGGTGATAAAAACCGGCTGTCATACCTCAAATTTTGACCACTAAGATCCCCATCATTGTGCAAATCATCATCACAATATGGATGTACCATCATACCTCATTAGTCTCCCCAAAGATGGGTGAGCATCCACTACAATCAAACTTAGGGTTTCAAGCCCTCTTAGAGCTCTTAGACAAATGATCAATCAAGAAATGACATAATATTCAACTTGCCTAAACCTCTCAAACATCCACAATGGATCAAGAGGACTCCCACATCAAGGATCAGGCACAAGGCTGCAACATTCCAAGTGGATCAAGCCTTAAGATCGCCAGTGTCACCAAACTAGGGTTTTGGTCGACCAAGGCCTCCAGATGGAATTTTTTCCTCTGGGCATGAGCCAATGCTTCAAAGCACAACCTAAGATACTCTAAGGGACCTCATAAACCCAATCATCATGTCAATTTAGCCTCAGGGGATGCATTCATAAAAAATCAGGAATTCGGGTTTCTTGACCTAAATCACCCCTAAGTTGACTTTTGGGACAAAACATGAGCCAAGACCTCAAGAGATGATTTGAGGGTCTCTAACAAACTACATTGATCCATTTGCAACAATGGATTAATCCAAGAAGCTTGATTCATAAGTTTCAAGTTCATCAGAACCACAATTAGGGTTTCGTGGAAAAAAGTCAAATGTACCTTTGACTTTTGACCAAGACATGCTCCCAAACCTCGGGACATGATTCAATACACCCTAAAACACCTATGAAATCAGTCCATCAAGTTTGATTTAGGTCAAGGACTTGATTTCATAGAGGATCGCACAGTTTGGAATTCATCTGATAAAACGTCAACTGTGCCCAAAAGTCAAAGTTTGACTTTTTGATTTTTTGATCAATTATGGTCCCCTAACCCTAAAATGATGTTAATGTGTGATTGGAATCATCATTCATCGAGAAAAATCAAGAAAAGTGGGATAACTTGTAAAAGGGGTAACCATAAAAAACTTAGAAATTTTCTAAGTTATGGAACAAAGTGGCTAGGGTACCAACTTTGGAGGATCATATCTCCTAAACCACAAGGCCATTTTTCCCCATTCAAAGATGGATTTGTAGCTCTCATGGCCTTCTACAAAAGCTTCAACTACGCGTCATTCCAATTCATCATGTATTTTGAGTTAGGGTTGGGTCAAAATGGCTGAAAACATGAAATGTCACTTTTTCCAACACTTAGTGAAATCTTCACTAAGTCAGAATCTGTTTCACTTTTTCCAAAATGTAAGGGCATTTTTCACTTGGATCCAAAAAGTGTCAAAACAAATTATGACCACACATATGTTGTATCATATGAGGACTTTCCAAAATGGCTAAGAACTCCATCAAATTCCATTTGAGCCATGAGATATGACCATGCCAATATGCCTTGCTGCAAACTGTCATGGCAAGGCATATTTGTGCATTTTGCTCGATTTTCCAAATTTGTGCAAAGGGCAAGCAAGTTTACCCATTTGAACACCTCAGGGCGAGACCAAGGAGGGACAAACACTAATCCATAAGCCTCCCAAGTCCTTGGAACCAAAAGTAGCATGCAAAACCTAGAAATACCTAAAAGAGGGACAAAACTCCAATTTTGGTTTGGAGCATTTAATGGATGCACCAAGGTGGCATGGAATGAGCCATTGCCAACTGAATTCAGTCAAGACTGATCCAAGAACTAGGGAACCAGCAGCCTGTGCTCTAACCTCTAGTCAATGGCTAGAGGAGACTTGGATTCTCATTGATCAACATTTGTCAAACCTCTGCTGCAGTTGCCATTCACTATTTCTCCCAAAACAAACTTGCTCCACTATAAATAGAGCTCATTTGTGTTCAGTTTGAGTAAGCTTTCCTCAAAATCCCTTTCTCTAGGCAAAAATACCTTCTCTAGCAAGGTAACTCTGAGTTTTTGAGTTAGAGAGCACTTCCATCACAGCTCATAATCCAAACACATCCAATATGTCATATCTAAGTTGTCCAAACCCTCACAAGTGACCTGTAACACCAAGATCACAAAGTCACCTCTCAAAACCTCAAAATAGGACTTTTTTGCATTTTTCAAGCCATGTCTTGATTCAGTCACTTTACAAACTAGATAAAACCTCAAACACACTCAAAATATCATCCTTGAACTGTCCCAAATGGTTCCCCACATCTGGAACACCATTTGAGAGAGTTGTTATTTTGGCCACTTTTGCCCCTTTTGCAAGAAAGAGCTCAAACTTGTTCCTAAGGTTTCCAGCTGATTCCAACCATCCTAAAAGCTTCTAAGAGATCATTTGAGGGTATCCAAAGCATTAAATCATTTCTGGAACAAAGCACTTGGCAGATTGCACAAAAGCTCCAAAAATAGGTAAGCATCACAACTTGAATTCTTTGAATCATGCTTTACTTTAATGTCCACTGAGCATGCACATCTTATACATGTTATATGTGTTGTGTTTGAACCAATTCATCATGTAATTCATGCCTGTAACAAGAGATAGCACAGAAAATGCAAATCATGGCCTATTTCAAAACCACTATCGGGTTTTTCAATAGGAGCATGATCTTAAAAAAAACACCACCACCATTGGATTCCTTGTGAAATTCTAGGCAGGATAGACCTAAATTTTGTCCCAATCCATGGAGAAATGAGAAAGTTACAAGCTTCACATTTTTGGCCAAAACATTGCACTGCCTTGCCTTGGTCAGGCCTAAAATCAAGGCATGCCTTGTATATTTTTAGGTTGAGCTTAGTACACGGATGTATCGCCACCCCAGTGGTAGGATGCGCGCACTGCACACAAGAGGTCTAAGGTTCGAATCCCCCTCGCCCCAAATCCTTTTTTTTTACCATTTTTTCCTATTTTTTTCATTTTTCATATTATTTTTAAATGATTTGGAAAATTAATAACTCCCTCAATTTTAATTATTTTTTATTGGTTCTTTTTGAAAAAAATCACAAAAATGTTGAAATATTTTATTCCACAAAAAAATCAAAGTTATATTATTTATTTAATATAGTTAGTATTTTTATGAATAAATTTATTTTAATTGTTTTTAAACATTTTTAAAGTGAATATTCATCTTGGAAATCAAAACCAAATGAGGTTTAATTCATCTTGTGATTAATCCCTCATTTTCCAAACCTTAACCATAAATCATAAGTTGTTTATTAGCACTTATTTGGTATTTTTATTATTTTATTAATTTTCCTTGAATAAATTACTTTAAAATGATGAAATTAGGGTTTTATGGGTTTATTACCCTAAAACAAATCTTTTTCAAAACCTTGGGCCTCTAATAGAGTGTAAGACCCAATCCCTTCTTAAAACCAAAATTATTTGGGCCTCAGTCATTGTATAAGACCCACAGTGTTTTAAAAGATCTCGGCGCGATCGCTGGTTCAAACATAAACCTTGGGCCTCTCCTTGAGCTGTAAGCCCCACCACTTGTACAAAAGTAAAACCTTGGGCCTCTAATAGAGTGTAAGACCCAACCACTTTTTGTAAATACCAAAAAACTTGGGCCTCATTCATTGTATAAGTCCCACTGTATTTTAAAAACACCTCGACGCAATCGCCAGTTCAAAATCAAACCATCCAGGCCTACCCTAGTGTTTTAAGACCCATTTCTTTTCTTCAAACTCTTTGGGCCTCTAATAGAGTGTAAGACCCAATCCCCTTTTAACCAAAACCTTGGACCTCTCCTTGAGCTGTAAGCCCCAACAATCTTTGCAAAGCACTTTCTCCTTTGATTTTAAATCCAAATATATGGTTATTATCAAAACTTTCTGAAATTCTGGCCTATATATCAGATGTCCTATCGAGATGTCGAGACACTGATATACAACAACAATGAACAAGTTCAATACAAAAGTGTGCAGAAAATGTAAAGAACACCAGAAATTGTTAACCCAGTTCGGATCTAACTATCCTACATCTGGGGGCTACCAAGCCAGGGATGAAATCAATATTCGATAGTATCAATTCACTGATAACCACACCCGGTTCAATCAGCTCACTTAATCACTACCCTTCCTATGAATTCTACCTAAGACTCCCCTAGGTATGAGGCCCTCCTCAAATCCCTCTTCAATCACAACCCGTGACTGGTTCCTTACAAGATAAGTAACAATGGTCGAAACACAAATTCTCAATACTTCACAGCTTATGAGAATTAACACACAGCTACTCAATGCTTAAAAGCTTATGAGCAACCTTACACAACTTACACTACAGTCCTTATACTGTTATCATAAGATACCAGTTAGGCTCACAAAACACAAGCACACAAACCTAAAAATACATGTAAGTTTGACACCTAAAACTAGGTTTACATCAGTCTATTTATAGCTTGAAATCCGGACTGAATTGGGCTTAAAAAACGCAGCAATTAGACTGCTCACAAATCTGCAAAATTAACTCCAATAAAATAGGTCTTCAATCCAAAGTTTCCTATTATGTCTCCATAATTAGAAACAGCAGCAAATCCGAAAACCAACAAATAACCCTAATCCAAAAATGCTTTGGATGCCACATAAGATAACCAATTATTCACAGAATATTCAGTTACAAATCATTGTAACAGAATCTGCATTAAGAACTGACTTCACTGCGCGATGTCCTATGAGCAGTCATGGAACATCTTCATTCGACATGTTGAACAGAGAGTAATGAAACATATTATTAGACATCTTCATTCAATATCTGCTGCTACATGAGTTTTAGCAAAATAATGCCAACCAAAAAACCAAGGAAATAATAATCTCCCCCTTTGGCTTATTTTTGGCTAAAACTCCACACACACTTAAATACCATCAGTATCAGCAGCGGAAAAACCACCATTAATAGCAGCAAAAAACTCCCCCTCAGCTGCATATACACACACAGTCCAGCAAACATCTCATCATAGCAACTCCCCCTCAACAACAGCAACACACCATCCACCTGCAGCACACAGAATCTACCTGCAGCACACACACTCTACCTGCAGCACACAGAATCTACCTGCAGCACACACACTCCCCTTCAACAGCACAAGCACATAACAATGCTGCTCCCCCTCACACTTACTACTCCCCCTTTTTAGCCACAAATATGACAAAGAGAGGTCATAGACAAATGTAGCCAAATTACATCGCAGTATATTTTTCAAAACCAAAACAGAATTAAGTTGTCCTAAAAGAGAAAAAAAACAAACAAAAACAGAAAGTAAACTTGCAGATAGCCTATACCTATTCAGCACTGTCCTCTTCAGCAACCTCATTACTTTCACCTTCAGATTCAGAAGCACCCTTCTCAAAACCAGAATCATCAGACTGCTGGACACTCCTTCTATCAGACTCAGTAGATTCACCTTGTCCATCATCTTCAGTCAGCTCTTGCTCTTTAGCAGCATTTCTCTTTTCAACCAAGGCTTTAATCAGCTGCTCGAGCTTTGTCTTCCTTGCTGTATCTCTCCTGATAGATTCTTCCAGCTCCTTGCAGGTTTCTTGCAACTGAGCAATGGCATCATCATCAAGAGTGACACGTCGTGAAGTTGAGGAGGATGTCCCAACAACATCAGACACATGAACTCCACCTAGCAGCCTATAATGCAAAGTCATTTGAGGTTTTCTCTTGCTGACTTTGTCACTTCTTACTAGGCAGTCAGGAAATTGGTCCAGGATTATTCCACAGATTAAGGATGGAAAACATATGGGTAGCTTAACAGCGGATGAGCTAGCTTGCTTCAAAACTTGTTCAAAGATATATGCTCCAAAGTTGAAAGGGGCCTTCTTTCCAATAGCATAAATGAATTTTCCAAGCGTGGATGAGATTGTGGAAGTATGGTTGGTAGAAACCCAGTTGTTGTACCCCAAATTTTACCCTTTAGATGTCATATTTTTCTTGCATCCGCATTTAGACCTCAAGCATGTATGCATTGCTAACTAACCATTTCTTGTTTGTAAGTTATTTCTTTTCATTGTGGAAGGTAGGACTTACACAACAAAGACGGCAAGGTCTCCCTAAGACATTTTTTGGCCAAATGCGACCATTTGAGTCTGCATGCATCCGAGAAGACTTTTTCAACGAGAAATCAAATGTTTCACCAAGACAAGTCAACCATTGCCTTTCATGTCAAGCAAAGTGTGATCCCAAATTTTGAGAAATTATGCCATGTGATGACAAACATCCTTGGAAGCCTTTTTTTGAGCCTTAAAGATTTGTTTCTCAAGTGCAATAATTTTTCATGGAGATAAATATTCATCAAGGTGTAACATACCAAAGTGATGCCATGAGAGGATTTAATTTTGCAATATCCTAAGTGTTTTCGGTCATGGGCATATGGTATGTCTCAAGTTTCTTTTGGGCCCAAAAAGATGTCATTTGGATCAAAGGCTTTAAGGTGTGAAAAGTCCAAGTTTTGTTCCCGTATGGATTAAGTAGCAAGGCCTTGTATATCTAGCTAGCCCATTTACCATTTGTTGTTTGAAAAATGCTGAAGATGCTTTGCTTCAAAAACAAGTCTTGTGAAGTCATTACACATTACCCTTCTAAGCTCATCCATACTGTTGAAATCAAAAGGACATTGAGATACCATATTGAATTAGTGAAATAAAAGAGGCTCAGCACGGAAGACCTGCATGCATGAGCAGAGAATACGTATTCCAAATTCAAATTATTGCTTTTTTTTACTTTCTCTCTCATGGTACATCAAAAAGTGGTTTTGGAATAACCACTGAAGAGTGAAAGTCACAGACTGTACCACCACCTCCTCCGCTGCATATTGATCTCCAAAGAAATTGACCAAGATCAACGGCTGAGGAGCTTGATGCACAAACCCTAATTTTTTATCCCATGGACAATACAACTACCCAAGACCCGGATCCACGTTGCTTGGCCTATAAAAAGAGCTCATTCCCTCCTTGTTAACAAACACCAGAAATTTCCAAGAATTTCTCTCTAACTTCTCCCTCCATAATCTTGCAAGTAACACTCCAAAACTTGCAAGAACTTCACTACTTTTCATTTCCTCTGTAACCCAGAAACACATCACAATAAACACCCGAGAGAAAACCAAGAAACTCATCAAAACCTTTTCACTTGTCCATTTTCTTTTAAGTTCTGCAAGCCATCATCAAGTCTTGCAAGAACTTATTCTTTTCATTTCCTTCCCGTAAACACTCCAAACTTCCACACTTTAAACCATTAAAAGTTCTTGTTCTGTGCTGAGAAGTTGACTCTGTAGCAGTTGAAAGAGGAAAGCATCCACCATCTCTAGAAACGCTTGCCTGTGAAGAAGCAGTGGACTTTCTCCACTAGGTATTACTCTGCCTCATTTTGCTTTAATGTTTGCACCATGCTGTTATTATAGTCATCATCTTGCTATTATCTGAACCCATGATCATTCCGTTCTGTGCTGTTATCATGCTTATTGTTGTAATTATTCTGACCCACATATTATCATAATGTGATCTTGTTATCGTTGGATTTATTGTTTGTTTCTGTGAGAAAACATTAACATGTCTTGTTCCATATTATTTGTTAACCGTAACTGGTTCGTATGAAAGAAAACTAAAAATAAATAAGTAGTTTGTGGTGGCCCTCGCCACGTTAAATGTATGGCGTCCGCCACATTGTTTTGAAATGGAAAATACAATAAAATAAATAGTGAGCATGCAAAAAGATATATTAAAAAATGGAGACCCCACTACATGATAAGAAATAAAAAAAAAGAAAAAAGAAGCAGTGGCGCAAGCCACTTGGACAGGGTGGCGCAAGCCACCTCTGTTACTTGGAACCAAAGGGTGGCACAAGCCACCATCATCATGTGGCGCAAGCCATGGTTTAGGGGTGAGTATGCATGGCGCCAGCCATGCATTTTGTGTGGTGGGTGCCATGCTGTCTTGTTTTTTTTTTCTCTCTTTTTTTTCCTTTTCTTTTTTTTCTTCATTTCCTTTTTCTTTTATTTACTTTAAAAACAAGCAACAAAAATATTTACATTTTCATTCTAAATCTTTTTTGTAGACAAAAACCATTGCTGCTTGTAACTTTGTAAAAACGAACAAAAAGAATTTTTCCTTGTACACATTCAGTAATGAGAATTTTATTTGTAGTTTTGTTCTCTGTTGAAACGACATGACCTAAATCCAATTGTTTCTTGTTTTCAAACTATGAAATTTCTCCCTTCTGCTATGCCTGATTTGTTTTGTATGACCACTAATTTCAAAGTGATTTGTTTTGGAAATATTGCCGTGATTCCTGAAAGCACTGTTATTAACTTTAACCAAACCTTACCATAAGAATGTTGGTTGTTTTTGTTCTCTGTTTAAAATCATATGACTTAATAATGTGACTACTAATTGTAAATTGAGTTTCTATGAAACATACTTGAGTTGTAAAGTTCCGTTCCTGACTTTAACAAAACCCTACTGTGCAATGCCTTTTGTTTTGTTCTTTGATGATAAATTGCATATGCATTTGGTTTGAATTGTGAATGTCCTCTTTGCCATGCTTGCCATGTTTATTTGACCACATATCACTACTGTTTACCATGTTCATTTTGGAATTCCATTTCATATGTAAATTACTGCTTACTGCTTGGAATTATTGAATTTATGTTCCATCAAATTTTCAACTGTTTGTAACTCTTATTTATAAGATGTTATTCCCCCTTCCTTCCAAAGGAAAAGTCTTTCTATTGATTTCAAGATCATAGAAAGCTCATTATTACCTTGGACCTCATAGTCTTAGGCAACCTCCCTTCATTGACCTAATAGCCAATAGGTCCCCTCTTGAACTCAAATTCATAGAGCAATTCATTCAACATTGACCTCATAGTCATAATTAAAACTTTGGCCTCATAGACCTTCCTTAATCTTGACCTCATAGTCAAAGTCTCTCTATTGACCTCATAGTCATAGAAAGCTCATTTACCATCCTTTGACCTCATAGCCATAGGACTCTCTCTCTTGACCTCATAGTCATCTTACCATCTTGACCTCATAGTCATCTTCCCATCTTGACCTCATAGTCATCTTATCATCTTGACCTCATAGTCATCTACCATCTTGACCTCATAGTCATAGCCCCTCTCCTTTGGGCTCATAGCCACCTTCCAACATTGACCTCATAGTCACAAAGTCTCTCTATTGACCTCATAGTCATAGATAGCTCATTATCAACTTGGCCTCATAGCCATCTAGCCTTTGACCTCATAGTCATTAGCGATATCTTTACCTTACCCTTAGCAAAAAAACATAACATAACATAAGCTTAAACAAGAGGTTCCCGTAGAGTACTACAGATATTAAGGGTTCTAATACCTTCCCTTAGTATAACCAACCCCCGAACCTTAGATATCCCCCCTTTAGGTTTTCTTCGATCTTGAACCTTTCCTTTGGATAAATCAAAGTCGGTTGTAAAAGAAATGTGATGCAAATTAATTAATAATTTGTTATCTGATTTTCACCGCAACACCAGTTTACCACTGCAATTCTGTGAAGGATAGCATATTTGACACTTAGCTTCCCAGAAGAGAGCTTTCCTTCATTTGGCCAAACTTTGATGCAACCACCTGTTATATCCTCGCTGATTTCATCATCTGTTGCTCCTAACTCAGCCTGATGGTCCGTAGGTCTCCCCAGAAAGTTATTAATCACTTTGGGAGAAAATTTCACAGCTTTGTCTCTTACATAGACTTTTCTGAGTTTGCTATTACAGTCTTCAGGGATACTCACAACAAACTCCTTAAGCAACTTCTCATAACATGGTCCTATGTCAGACACAGTCTTCATCAACCCAGCAGCTTCAATAAGATCAACCACTTCCTTATACTTGTTGAAGTCTTTTCCCAGTTCTCTCTCTAAAGCTACCCTTCTTTGGCTGACAATTTTCCACCTATCAGTTTGCCTGACAGTTTGATCCTCCCTTCTCCCCCTGATGTCCTGGACATCAGTTCCAGCATTTGACTCATTCAGGCCTGTGACCCTTCTTTTCTTGATTGGAACCACAACTTTACTCCATTGCTTAGAGGGACCTGCTCCAGCTTTTCTTTTGTTACTCTCTACATTAGCAGATTTCCTAATCATTTCTGCATCCTTTGAATTCTCAGCCACAATGGTATTCTCTTTTCTACTCTTGATTCTTTGTAGTATGTCAGCTATTGGTTCCTCATCAGAGTTTTTCTCAGCAACGTTACTACACATCTCAGCCCTCTTCTTGCTTCTACTTTCCCAGCCACCTGAACTGGTATACAATTCTCAGTCCTATCAGTAGGACTATTATTTGTATTTCTAGCCATGGATGTTGGGACGTCAGACCCGACATCTTTATCAGCTTCACTAACAGCAAAGGTGGCAAATCTTCTAAGACTCTGATCTCTACTGGAAACATTATCATCAAGAGTCCTACTATCATTCTTTGTTTCATCCACCCTCCTATTTGAATTCTTTTCAGTGACATTTTTTATAGGGTTTATCTTATCAGAATAAAACCTAGTAATCATTTTGTCTTTCTTCCTAGATGAAAGGGGTTTAGACTTCTTACTTGACATACTTTCATTCACAGAGTGGGAAACTGGTTGCTCACCTCTAGTGTCAGCAGGAACAACATTCAACGGGGCGATATCAAGAACAAGGTCTGTGAGTTTGATCATTCGGTGAGGATCATAGTCTTCATCATTGACTTGGGAAGTTATTGAATCAGCAGGAGAATCATGATGTTGAGACATTTTTTGTTGCTCACAAAATGCAGTATTGAAGAGAGTAAGAGCAAACCCTAGCGAAGAAGAGTTTTGAAAGAATAGGTTAGATGAAGTTTTTGCACTGCAGGATTGAAGTTGGAATGTGTTAGCTGGGCTATTTATAAGTTTTGGAAATGGATCCTTATACGCGTGCCATTCACAAGTTGTTTGGTTTAACACTTCCACAATTGTGCTTTCGTCTTTCCACAAATAGCAATTCTCTAAGGTTCTTTCACCTCTCATAACAACAGCATTCTTTTCATCCATTATTAAACATTCGTGGGTTGTAAAGATTACCTTAAGACCTTGATCACACAACTGGCTTATGCTTATTAGGTTAGTATCTAACCCTTCAACAAGCAATACTTCTTCTAGAATTGGCTGTCCTAGACAATCCACTCTTCCAACACCAAGCACTTTTCCTTTCGATCCATTACCAAAAATCACCTCATTAGGAGCATGATACTTAACATGTGACATATATCCACTAACACCAGTCATATGTCGAGAACATCCACTATCAAAGAACCATTTTTCATCTGTAGAGACTCTGAAAGACTTGTAGTCCCTATGTTCTTTTACACTATCCTTTGAAGTCCATATCCTTTTTGTTTCAACCCAGCTCTTTTTTCTACTATACTGTTGCATGGGTTTGGGATAACCATGTAGCTTGTAGCAAAAAGCTTTTATATGACCAAACTTCCCACAATGGTAGCATGTCCATCTTTGATTCTTCTTCTTTATGAATTTCTTCTGATGTCTAGGAGGATGTTGCAACATGTTATTCAACATCTTCAAACTTCTCTTATCTTGAACGGGTACTCCCTCAGATTTCTTTCCTTCATTTAATTCATTTGTACCTTCAAATCCAATACCACTGACATTTCTAGCATCTCTTCCTGACTTCAGAATTTCATCAAGTACATCTGAACTCCCATTTAACATTCTGACATTTTTTATCATGTTGTCCAGTTTTGAATTCAAAACATTTACTTCACTTTGTAGATCAGCTATAGTAGACATATGCTCAGTATTCTCAGCTTCTAAATGAACAATGGCACATGCTTGTTCTTCTTTCTGCTGACATACTTCTTCATGTTCAATGCACAACTTCTTATAAGAGATAGTCAGCTCTTCAAAAGTAAGCTCTTCAGATTCTTCATCTGATTCACATACTCCTGTTAATGCTGTCACCAACTTTGCAGATTTCTCATCAGCGTCAGTTTCAGAATCATCTTCTGACCATGTCATAGATAATCCCTTCTTCTATCTTTTGAGATAAGTGGGACACTCAGTTTTTACGTGCCCAAATCCTTCACATTCATAGCATTGAACTCTCTTCCCTTGATTAGAGTCTTCTTCAGTTCTGGATCTTCTGCCTCCATCCTGGTCTTTGTTGATGTTGAGAGACTTGTTCCGAACATTTTCTCTTGACTTCCAGTCCATCCTTTTCAACACTTTATTAAATTGTCTTCCAAGCAACACTAGCTCTTTGGACACCTCTTCATCTTTGACCAGTTTTCCTTCATCATCTGAGTCATCAGCACTTGACACAAATGCTATACTCTTCTTCTTTTCAGCTTTTTCACCGAGTCCTAACTCAAAAATTTGGAGTGATCCCATAAGCACATCCACCTTCATCTTGTCAATGTCCTGAGCTTCCTCTATAGCAGCAACCTTCATATCAAATCTCTTAGGAAGAGACCTGAGAATCTTCCTGACCAGCTTGCTGTCAGACATCTTTTCTCCTAAGGCACTAGAGGCATTAGCTATCTCAATAATGTTCATATGAAAATCATGAATTCTCTCATCCTCTTTCATCTTCAAACTCTCAAACTTGCTAGTGAGAAGCTGAAGCTTTGACATTTTCACCTTTGAGGTCCCTTCATGAGCAACTTTCAAGACCTGCCAAGCCTCTTTGGCAATAGTACAATGCTCAATCAGCCTGAAGATATTTCTGTTGACACCATTGAACAATGCATTCATGGCTTTAGAATTTCCAACAGATCCTTTGTAGTCAGCATCATCCCAGTCCTCTTCTTCCTTCAGAACATCAGTAAGATTTCCTTCTCCATCTCTTACCTTTGGAGGCTCCCAACCTTTGAGAACAGCTTTCCATGCTTGATCATCCATGGACTTGATGAAAGCTATCATCCTAGGTTTCCAATACTCATAGTTAGAACCATCCAGCAGAGGTGGTTTATTCAGAGCTCCTCCATCCTTGTCCATTGTACTAGAAAGTACCTTCCCTGAATCTCACCCAGAAACAACAAAGGGTGCCTGCTCTTGATGCCAATTGAAATTCTGGCCTATATATCAGATGTCCTATCGAGATGTCGAGACACTGATATACAACAACAATGAACAAGTTCAATACAAAAGTGTACAGAAAATGTAAAGAACACCAGAAATTGTTAACCCAGTTCGGATCTAACTATCCTATATCTGGGGGTTACCAAGCCAGGGATGAAATCAATATTCGATAGTATCAATTCACTGATAACCACACTCGGTTCAATTAGCTCACTTAATCACTACCCTTCCTATGACTTCTACCTAAGACTCCCCTAGGTATGAGGCCCTCCTCAAATCCCTCTTCAATCATAACCCGTGACTGGTTCCTTACAAGATAAGTAACAATGGTCGAAACACAAATTCTCAATACTTCACAGCTTATGAGAATTAACACACAGCTACTCAACGCTTAAAAGCTTATGAGCAACCTTACACAACTTACACTACAGTCCTTATACTGTTATCATAAGATACCAGTTAGGCTCACAAAACACAAGCACGCAACCCTAAAAATACATGTAAGTTTGACACCTAAAACTAGGTTGTTTATAGCTTGAAATCCAGACTGAATTGGGCTTAAAAAACGCAGCAATTAGACTGCTCACAAATCTGCAAAATTAACTGCAATAAAATAGGTCTTCAATCCAAAGTTTCCTATTATGTCTCCATAATTAGAAACAGCAGCAGATCCGAAAACCAACAAATAACCCTAATCCAAAAATGCTTTGGATGCCACATAAGATAACCAATTATTCACAGAATATTCAGTTACAAATCATTGTAACAGAATCTGCATTAAGAACTGACTTCACAGCGCGATGTCCTATGAGCAGTCATGGAACATCTTCATTCGACATGTTGAACAGAGAGTAATGAAACATATTATTAGACATCTTCATTCAACATCTGCTGCTACATGAGTTTTAGCAAAATAATGCCAACCAAAAAACCAAGGAAATAACACTTTCTTTGTTGAACAACTAACCACACAGCATGGAAGCTCTACAACGGGTAAGTGTTTATCCTCTTTCATTTACTGCTTTCATATAGATATAACTGTATTGTGGTGTTGTTTCATTGTAAGTCTTCTTTCACAAAGTTTTATATACTTGTCACATATCAACTGTGTAATACTAGTATAGTTATTTAGAGTTTTCCCCGGCAACTACGTCTAGCACTAGGTAAAGCCCTGTTGGTCACTCTTAAATACAAATAAAACTAGATCCCCCGTAGGATTCCAGATACAGTCTTCCCTCCTCTTGGGGCTAAACAATATGGAGACGTGTAAGGCAGCACTCTCGGTGAACCCTTTCTCAGACTATCACCCTTAGAAATTGTCAAAGAAACTATAACTCCCCAGAGATGATCTTTTCTAAGTAAATGGCATCTCTTGAGTTTCTTCCAAATTCTCAAACTTTCCTGGCTTGATCTATTCTCGGTGAATAACATGTCTTGAACTTCTCGGGATTTGGGGACCCACAGGCTTCCTAAAAGCATCCCCGCCTCCTCTTGGGCATTGTACAATGACCCTTCGGCTTCTTAGAAGTTCTCATGCCTTCTCTTGGGCTTCATACAAAGACCCCGACGACCTCTTAAAGGTATAGGACATAACTTAGTCATCCTTTGCTAGAGCAGTCTTTCCAGCGTCGAAACTTCGGCCATTTTAGGGTTGATACTCATCCCTTAATGCTCGTGCCTCCTCTTGGGCATAGTACAAAAGATAAAACTCTAGACTTGGACAGTCTAAACTCCTTGAGTCTCAAAGACATTCTCAAGTTCCTTTCAAACCTAGGAAGAAACCTCGGTCTCTCTCATAAGAGTGCCCCACACCTGGACCTACCTAGGGATATCAATAATCTCCAGCAGTAAGTTTAGCCTCCTCTTGGGCTTTGTACAAATGATTCCTCCCCAGCGGAGCCAACCTTTTCAGACTCTCTTGTTGAGTCGACTCCTTTTAGCCTCCGTCTTGAGCGTTGTACAAGACACATAAAAACCTACTCTCTTATTGAGTATAAAAGATTCTCTTGTTGAGTCAACCACTTTTAGCCTCCGCCTTGGGCTTCATATAAGACACATATAAAGAACTCACTCGTTGAGTATAAAAGACTCTCTTGTTGAGTCAATTTCTTTTTAGCCTCTATCTCGGGCTTCATACGAGACAGCAAAACACTCTCTTGTTGAGTATAAAAGACTCTCTTGCTGAGTCAATAAACTTTCAGAATCTCTTGTTGAGTCTGTAGTACCCTAAATTTTGATCAAGTTTTTTTAGATTTTTGTTGGGTTAATAGGGGGTGTCATTTGGGTTTTGGGGGGTTCATTAGTATTTCTAAGCCCATTTTGGTTTTGATTTATTTTTGTTTTTTTGTTAATTAATTTATTATTTTATTTGTTTATTCTTTTTATATTTTATTAAATAATCAAGGATTAGATTGTTATAAAATGAAGTTGGTTTTTATATAGAATTTTATTTATGATTTTTACCACTTTGAGAAAAAAAAATTTGAAGTCTATTTTAGAATTTTGTTCTAGGAAAATAATTAGATTTTTTATGTTCTTAGATTTTTAGTTTTTTTTTAACTATTTAAAAAAAGGTTTTTGGATTTTATCAATTTGTCTTATTTGTATTAGAAAATAATTAAGTACTAAAATTATTAATTAGGGTAGTTTATTAGGCTTTGTTTTAATTATTTATTAATTAGGGATGGTTTTATATATGTATTATTAATTGGGAATTGGGGTTATTTTTGGTAAGATTTTTTTTGGTTTTTATCTATTTTATTTATTATTTTTTGTTTTCTTTCATCAATTATTTTGTGATTATTTAGGTCAATATTTATTTATATATTCTTTTAGTTATTTCTTTTTTTATTAATTATCAAATATTGTTATCAATTATTTGTTTTTTTTAGGGACGGGTAACTTTATGTGTTTTTATGTATTTATTTAATTAATACTTGTATTTTTATTTTTATTATTTTTTATTTATTTGGTCAAAATGTTTGACCGTACCTTTCTTCTTCCCCAATACCGCAAACCCTAATTTTGCGGCTGAATGAGAGAAAATGGATCAAAAGCTAATCAATTCAAATCAAAGCTGGATCAAATTAAAAATCAAAACTAAAAATTGGATTAAAATCGAATAAAAATCATATCTGGATCTACTTCATTAACTTTTTACAATCACGAATCCAGTCAAATCTGATTACAATTAATGAATTGATACAAAATTACAAAATCAATCAGAAAATCACAATGAATCAGATCAAAAAGTTCTAAATCTAACCTAGCATTAATTCTAAACCTAAAATTTTCATCTATAAATTGAAAAGGAGAAACCGAAGAGGGGGTCAGAGATTTTGCTGGAGGACGGAAACCCTAAGATTGTTGTGCGAATCGTACCTGCGAAACAAAAAAAAGGAAGATTAGAGATTAAAATCGGAAAAGAAAAAAAAGAGATTTACGAAAAGGATTCACAGCGAAGAAGGTAAGGATTACTTAGCTGGGTTTTGATGTTTGAATGTGTTTGTGTGTTTAAATCTGGAATTTTTCTAGGGTCTTAGGGTTGGGGTTCTTACTAATTAGGGTTTAGGGTTCTTGATATTTGAAAATTTCGGTTGAATATTCATCAGAATCTAGTTTTAAGGGTGTTTTTCTGGTGGTTTGGGGGTGGCCGGAGGCCGCTTGATGGTGGCCGGAGGAGAAAGAAGTAGAGGGAAGTGAGAGGCGGACGGAGAGAAAGAGAGGGATTGACGAGAGAAGAGAGAAAATGAGAAATGAAAAATGATTTTTTTCTGAAGGTTTGGACTTAAATATCTCTCCTTCTCACCGTTAGATGTGCGCCAAGTGGCATCGTGTGTGTCATTTGATTTTGTTTGACCGTTGGTGGTCAATGGTTCTCTTGTATGCGCGCACACATAAACATACATGTTTCCTCACCTGGGCCATTGGATTATACTACTTTGGAAAAGTATTCAAATCAGACACATGGGATTTGGTCAGTCACGATACGTTAGATTAATCTAACGGTATAGAGGAAATAGTGGAAAATACTCCGGATCAATCCAACGGTCCGGATTCCATTTGCATCTTTGTTTTTTGGTTTTTTTTGCTGAAGGGTTGGCCATTGGGCTTTACGCCCAATGCTATTTGCACCCCCACCTTAGCCCATTTACTGTTTTTTTAAAAAGGAAATACACCCCTCTCTTTTTTTTAATTAATTCAATTAATTTTTATTTAATTATTTTATTTAAGATTTTTTTTGTTTAATTAGGAGAGTTTTTTTTTTTTAAATAAGAAATTAAAGGAAAAAGGGTTTAGGATTTATTTTTTGGATTTTATTTTATTTCATATTTTCTTTCCTTTATTATTAAATTTTCTTTGACTTTTATTAAAAAACTCACCATTGAATCAATTCCTTGGTTCAAGTTGTGAGATAAAATTTCGTTATTTTTAATTTGGCTAAAATTCTTAGTTTTTATAGGGTGGTAATTAAATTTTAGAACTTTTTTGTATAAGGGTTTGTATTTTGTCATAATATTATTTCTTTGAAAAAAAGATAATATGAGAATGGGATGTGCAAATAAAGTTTTGGTGGGTTATAAAATTTGGTTTTTTTTTGGGATTATTTGGAATTTAAATCTTATTTGGATTAATATGTATATTTTCTGGTTTTTGTCATTATAAATAATTTAATCATTTATTTTATTGTAAAAAGAATTAGATGGTCATTTTAAGGAATTTTTAAGGTTTTAAGGGATTTACACATGGGGATAAAGCTCTTGGTCCGAGAGCCTAAATAAAGGATGGGATAAGGGATAAGGGATTTGGATTCAGGGATAAAACTCTTCCTCCGAGAGTATAAACAATGGACAAAGGGATTTAAGGGATAGAAACGCTCATCTAGGAGTATAAACACTAGATTTAAGGGATATAACTCTTTATCCAAGAGTATAAATAGTGGATTGGGTTTTAGGGTTAGGTTTTAGGATTTGGAATGGGAATAGGATTAGGGGGTAGGAATAGGGGAGGTGAACTACGGTTGGTTACTCTGATCCTTCAAATTGAGGGTACCTAGGCATAGGGTTGCAAACCAACCCTAGCGAGTATAATTAGGAAAAAACTTAGGTTTTCTTTTCATTTAGAAAAACAAACATACCTTAAACTCAAAGGTGGATCCCATTGAGTACAATGGAAGTGAAGGGTGCCTAACACCTTCCCTTCACTTAAATGACTCCCGAACCGTAGGAATCTCTACCTTAGGATAAGGATATTTAGGTTTATCATTATTTTCCTTTAAAAAATATGGTGGCGACTCGAATATTTTTGCCGGCCGCGATAGCTGGCGACTCTGCTGGGGACTCCTTCCTAGCGAGAGTCAATCCTAGCCTTAGGATTTAGGGATTTGTTTGTCTTGGATGTTATTTTGGTTTTTTTTTATTTTTTTATTGTTATTTATTTATTTTTATATCATATATTTATTTATTTAACATTTTGTTTTTTGTATTATCATGCAAGGGATTGGGACATAAAAAAAAGGAGTAAAGCTAAAACCCAAAGCTTGTAGGATAACCCTAGAACCTAAAGTGGAACATAAATGTTTTTGCGGGGGACGCAACGTCCCCTAAAATGCATTGATGCCACACTCAGAGTAGATCCTTCCAAAGTCGTCCTCACGAAAGGGCTAGCCCCTCTCGTAGTGGAATGATTTGGATGTGGTTTGTGACTCTGAGAACCTTAAGCTACCCCACACCAATCATGGACCTTATGTATTCAACCCTCAAGGGTTATTACTAGGGTCCTATCCCAAATGAGACTTATCCCGAAGGATTATCGTAGGAAGGCTTGCTCCTTCTCATGGTAAAGCAAGGGTATAGTCTAAACATTTTGGGGTCGTTATGCTGGCCAAATTTAGGTAACCTACCTGTGAGGGGATTGGGTAGTCTTAACTTAGACCCAGCCTGTTCTAGGGAAGTCCACCTTACTAGGGGCATGCTTACACTTTACATTTACCCTAATCAAGACATCATGTGCATTCATCATCCTCATAAATTTTTCTTTTTTTGCATTCACAGGAATCTTAAAATTTTACAAAAAAAAAGGGATTAAATCAAAGGACAATGGAAGTTGGAAAAAGGAGAACTCTCCCCATTAGAGTAAGGATATCAGATATAAAAAGCCTAAAGACTTATGCTGCTGAATTACCCAAGGAAAGAAGGAAACCTATACTTCGTAGGTATGGAGATATATTGGACTTGGTTCTATTTCCTATGCAAGAGGAGGGTCTAACTGCCTTGGCCCAATTTTATGATCCCGAGTTAAGGTGCTTCCAATTCAAGGACTTCCAAATAGTACCTACTTTAGAAGAAGTTCGAAGGATACTGGATTTCCCCAAAAACAATAAAGGTCCATTCAAAACATTGGGGTATAGACCTTTATTTGAAGAAATGGCAAGCTATTTGTATATTCGTGAAGAGGACCTACAAGCTCATTGGAAAACTAAAGATGACTTCGAAGGGTTCCCTAAATGGTTCTTAGAGAGTAAAGCTAGTCACTTTATGGCTTGCAAGAATTGGGTAGCCCTAGACACTGTCATGATATTACTTATCTTTGGGTTGGTCCTATTCCCAAGTATTCCGAACTTCATAGACATCACCGCTGTCAATCTATTTCTGGCTGTTACCCTTGGAGAAGAAGACTATTCAACAGCTCTCCTTGCAGACATATACTTCACTCTCCATTGTAGGTTTGAGAAGAAGGGAGGAACTATGTTATGTTGTCTTCAGCTATTATACAAGTGGTTGTGTTCCCATCTAGTGAAGGACATAGGAGACATGAGACAAATGAAGGCCTATGAGTGGTCCCAATATCTAGTATCACGTGTTGATAAGGACATCCTATGGTTTCCTCAGATAATCCAAAGGGATGATATGATCTTGAGTTGTGGGAACTTTCCTAATGTACCTTTGATTGGCTCAAGAGGGTGTATAAGCTATAATCCTGTTTTGGCAATGAGGCAACTAGGACATCCTTTGTCCTACAAGCCAGAAGACAAGTTGCTAAAGGGCTTCATCCTACAAGGTGTGAAAGGAGATCATCCTGATGTCCTTAGGATTTCTGAAGCATGGAAGCAAATCATAAAAGGGAAGAGCAGCCTGAAAAGACCAAGAGAGGATTCTAAACTCCCCTATTCTCAGTGGATGGAAGAAAGGATAAGGAAGGTAAAACTTCCCTTTACTTTAGATCGTCCCGTTGATCCCATGGTTCCCCCACCTGCCGCAATCTCTATGGTGGAAAGTGAGAGACTCAAAGAGACTATTGCACAATTACAAAAAGAAAAAGAAGAGTGGGAAGGCAAATATTACCAAGCCACTGGAGAGAGTAGTCAGTTAAGAAGGAGTCTCGATGAAGTTATGGAGCAATCAAAGATCAATAAGGGGATAGCTTAGATGGAGGAAGAGAAGAAGGAACAAGCTTATGCCGACCTTCAAGTTGTGAGTTCATGCCTCAAAGACCACAAAGAGCAACTAGACAGAGCCTGGCGTCAAAGGGACGAGTGGAGAGACATTTGGATGACGTCAACGCAAAGATAATTCAAAGAGGGATATGACAGGCGTATCCAACACCTTGAAGCTGAAGTCCAAAGCTTATCTAGTGCTCTTCTCGAGAGCAAAAGACAAGCCCTAGATGCAACCGTGCAATTGAGATCAGCCGAAGAACTTCTTGCCCTACGACCAGAAGGATGGTTAGAAATTCAAGAGGAGAACCAGGAACTTAGAAGGTTATATGGGGAGCTTCAGGATTCTTACGAAGATCTAAGGGCAAGGGCCATTTATGTTGAAGAACATAACCAGCAGCTAGAGCAAACTACTAGAGAGGATTTAGAGATCATGGCAAAGTTACGAGAGGACGAGGCATATTATCGAGAAAGGTATCTGAAGTTGGTCTTACTATCCAATGATCTCATCCACGAGATCCCTCGAAGTTTAAAGGAGGCTGAGTACATGGCTGATATCTTCAAGCCGGTCCAAGAGATTACTGATTTCCTTACACTTTGTCGTAAGATGGTAGAGGGTTTTAGGGCTAGGATTAGGAGGAGGATTTAGCTTTTCTATGTAATGACTTCTTACGTTTGCTTTTTGTTACGAATAATTTAAAGGGTTTATCCCTAGTTTGGTTTTCCTTATGTAATAAATGGGGCTTCGACCCTAGCACTTTCTTTCCTTTAATAAAATTATTTGCTTTCCATTATCCTTGGCTTTAATCTTAATAAATGAAAAGTTTAAGATTCCTGAAATAAAAACAATTTTTGCATACTCATACATTCATGCATGCAAAGCATAATTCAAAAAAAGTAAACATCAAACGGAAATCACCTTTTGATATCTTCTCTCAGAATCTTTGCAACAATCTGACTTCTCGACCCAACACCCGTGCTTACCAGAAGAAAGCTATGGAACAAATGGAGCTGAACCACGCTGCTCTGAAAGGAGATATGGATGTTTTCAAGGGAAACGTGGAGGAAATGAAGGACAAGATCGATCAGCTGACTCGAGCAATTCAGAATATGATAGCAAGAGACACCGAGGCTAGTAACCGTAGGAATGCTCCTACCCCTCCTCCCCAATATAAAGATAGCAATCCTCTTTTGGGATTTGTGGCTGACTTGGAGCGTGGGGCTTTAGAGGCTAGTAAAGGGAAGGCTAACACTCAACCTCCTGTAGGGTCTGTTCCTCCACCCGAGCACAATGGAGAATCACGACCCATACAGATACCTGTCACTCATGAGGTCTCTAATGACTGGCACCTCCAATATGGAGAAGAAGACTCAAGGCAAGTAGTTCGTAAAACCAAACCAGCTGCCATGGAAGGAAGAAAGGAGGATGAAAAGTATAAGATAATTGAGGAACGGTTAAAGGCTGTGGAAGGATCCAAGATCTTTGGGATTGATGCCTTGGAAATGTGCTTGGTACCCGACGTGGTCGTGCCTCCTAAGTTTAAGGCGCCTACCTTCGAGATGTACAAAGGGGTTAGTTGTCCCAAAAGCCACATTCGGATGTTTTCCTAAAAGATGGGGGCACACGCTAAGAACGAAAAGCTGATGATGCATGTTTTCCAAGACAACCTTAGCGGGGCATCCTTGGACTGGTACATGCAGCTGGAAAGGACCTACATCAAGAGATGGGATGATTTGGCAAGTGCCTTCATAAGGCAATACCAATATAATGTAGACATGGCCCCTAATTGCATGCAATTGCAAAACATGTCTCAGAAAAGGGATGAATCTTTTAAGGAGTATGCCCAAAGATGGAGGGAGCTAGCATCTCGTGTGCAACCTCCATTGCAGGAAAACGAGCTAGTACATACATTCATGGGAACTCTGCAAGGATTATACTATGAAAAGATGATTGGATCAGTCTCAACAGGATTTGCGGATTTGGTTATCATTGGGGAAAGGATCGAGAATGGATTAAAAAGTGGAAAGATTGGAACACCGTCTTCCAATCAACATAACGACAAAAGGTACTCCAGAAACCGTTCAAAGAAGGAGGCCAATGCCATTTCTGGTGATAGGTATACTCAAGTGCCTTATAACACTTACGTGGCAGCCACGGCCTCTGGCCAAGCATCTCCTACACTCCCGATCCAACAGCCAAGGGCCCCACCCCCTCAAAATCAGCAACAACAGAAGCATCCCCGAAGGGAACAAAGGAGGCCATGGAAGGACTTTGACCCTATACCCACTACATATACTCAAATCCTACCAATGTTAATCCAAAAGGGATTGGTAGAAATCAAGCCGTTAGGGCCCCCTCATACGACTACTCCACGAGGGTATGACGCTAATGCTAGATGTAATTACCATGCTGGATCGCCAGGGCACACGACTGAAAAATGTTTGGCTCTCAAATTTAGGGTGCAAGATTTGCTGGATCAGAAGGTTATTAACTTTAGTTATGACACTCCAAATGTAGGAGATAACCGGTTCCCAGGGCACGCTGGACCAACTGTTAACTCCGTTGAGGGACTAGGAGAGGACGTCATAATTAGAGGGGTGGAGCAAGTAAAGACCCCTATGACGAAAGTGAGGGAAACATTAATTGGATACGAGGAGTTTGAAAGGCTGCACGGTGACTGTGAGAATTGCGCGATTGATCCCAATAGCTGTAAGAAGATGAAGGAGGTTCTCCAACAACTAATGGACCAAGGGATAGTACAGATTGGGTACTTAAGGAATATGAATGAGGTAGCTGCCTTAGACTCCCAGGGGCAGGCACCTTTTGAGGTTCCATACCAGAAAAGAGGAGTCACGACTCCCATTCAAATACCAGTTCCAAGGCCTACACAAGTGCCTATTCCAATACAAGTTCCCAGACAGGCACAGGTGCCCATCCAAATACCAGTTGCAAGGCCTACACAGGTTCCTATTCAGATAACAATTCCGGTGCCTGCACGAACACCAATTCAGATACCTGTTCCTACGCCAGTCAAAGCCCCGGTGCCTGCAGCATCAGAAGGTCCTATCACGTTCCATGTACCAACGCCATTTACCCATGAAAGCTCCAAGACTGTACCTTGGAAATATGACATCACGGCGTCAGTGGGAGGAAAGACTATAGTGCCGTCACCAGCAGTTACTAACATAGCTGGTATTGGAGGAATGACACGTAGTGGAAGGGTATACTCTTCAGAACAACCCAAGAAGGATATCCCCGAAAGCTCAAAAAGTAAAGAGACCACAAGTACAGGCGAGGGGCCGTCCAAGAAGGGCATATCTCAAGAAGATGCCGAGGAATTTTTAAGAATCATAAAAGAAAAGTGATTATAGGGTGGTGGACCAACTAAATCAAACACCATCCAAGATCTCTATTCTATCCTTGTTGTTATGCTCGGAGGCACATAGGGAATCCCTGCTAAAGGTCCTAAATGAAGCCCATGTCACTAAAGACATATCAGTAATTCAATTCGACAAGGTAGTCTCCAATATTGCCGCCAGCACCTGCCTGGGTTTCAGTAGTGAGGAATTACCTCCCGAGGGGCAAGCACATAACAAGGCCTTACACATATCAGTCAAGTGTCAGGACACCATTCTTTCAAGAGTGCTGGTAGATACAGGGTCTGCTCTAAATGACATGCCTAAGGATACCCTTATGAAATTAACATCTGTAAGGACCTTTATGAAGACCAGTTCCCTGATTGTCAGGGCGTTCGACGGTTCAAAAAGAATGGTAATTGGGGAAGTGAACATACCTACAGTGGTGGGATCACATACCTTCATGATCACTTTCCAAGTCATGGACATTAATCCCTCCTACACTTGTCTTCTAGGACGACCATGGATTCATGCTGCGGGCGCAGTTACTTCTACACTTCATCAGAAGTTGAAGTTCATATCTGGGGATAATTTGATAATCGTTGATGGGGAGGAAGACATGTTCGTCAGCCATCTCTCATCATTCAGATACATAGAAGTGGATGGAGAAACATTTGAAATACCGTTCCAAGCTTTGGAGGTTGCGACGGTCAGTCGTAAGCAAGTCGTTAGACAGGAGGAAAGGCCGAAAAGGATCACAGACTTGATTCAGAATAGGGATACTAGGGGCTGGGGCAAGGTGATAGAGATACATGAAAAGAAGGATCAATTCGGGCTGGGTTACAAACCAGCTAGTAAAGAGGTACAGAAGTCTCAACAAATGACATTTCCTCTTCTCGAAGAAACTTTCCTTAGTGTCGGATTCAGAGACGAAGATCAAGTGACTGCAATTGAAGAGGAAAATAGAGGGATACCAGATTGGGTGCGCCATTGCTCACCAGGCACAGTTCTCAACAATTGGAGAGCGATCGAGATTCCTGAGATGATTTCTATTTCAAAGTAATTTACTTTTCTAAAAAAAAAAACAATAAGTCCTTTGCTATGCCAAAGGCAAATGGACAAGCTTTGTAGGGCCACCTTTGTTTCTTTGAATTATTTAATAATAAAATCGCTTTTTGTTTTCAATCAAGATCTTTTTTTTTTTTTTCAGTTATTCTTTTCAAAATGGCAATACACTTTCTTTTCAATACTTTCATTTGCACCAACTCAAAAAATAATAAGCATAAAAATCTCCCTCATGCAGATTTAAAAATGAACCTATTGAAAACGACACCGCTATAATTCCTTACAACTTCGAGTTCCCGATTAACCAAGCGGAAGAGGGTGATGAGGACGATCGTGAACTTCCTGAAGAGCTGGCCAGAATGTTAAAGCAAGAGGATAAGGTGATACAACCTCATCAGGAACCAGTGGATGTGATCAATCTGGGGACTGAAGAGGACAAAAAGGAAGTCAAAGTTGGTGCTTCTTTGAAGGAGGATGTAAAGGAGAAGTTGATCAAGTTGCTACGTGAATATGTGGATGTGTTTGCTTGGTCTTACCAAGATATGCCCGGTTTGGACACAGACATTGCCGAACATAAGTTACCGCTTAAACCCGAATGTCCGCCGGTCAAGCAAAAGTTAAGGCGAACTAGACCAGATATGACTCTCAAAATCAAGGAAGAGGTTAAAAAGCAGTTCGACGCAAGGTTCTTAGCCGCAGTAAAATATCCAGAATGGGTAGCCAATATTGTACCTATACCAAAGAAGGATGGGAAGGTCAGAATGTGTGTAGACTACCGAGATCTCAATAGAGCAAGTCCTAAAGACGATTTCCCATTACCTCACATTGATGTATTGGTGGATAACACAGCTCAATTTTCGGTATTCTCATTTATGGATGGGTTTTCCGGATATAATCAAATCAAGATGGCTCCATCCGATATGGAAAAGACTACCTTTATTACCCCTTGGGGAACTTTCTGTTACAAGGTGATGCCCTTCAGATTAAAGAATGCAGGGGCAACTTATCAAAGGGCTATGGTCACTCTCTTTCACGACATGATGCACAAGGAAATAGAGGTTTATGTGGATGATATGATCGCTAAATCACAAACTGAGGAAGAACACATAGTCAATCTGCAAAAACTGTTTGAACGGTTAAGGAAGTTTAAGCTACGGTTAAATCCTGTGAAGTGTACTTTTGGAGTCAGATCTGGGAAACTGTTGGGGTTCATCGTCAGTCAAAGAGGTATAGAGGTTGATCTTGATAAAGTGAAGGCCATTCAAGAAATGCAAGCGCCGAGGACTGAAAAAGAAGTACGAGGGTTCTTAGGGAGGCTGAACTATATTGCTAGATTCATCTCACACCTTACTGCCACTTGTGAACCGATCTTCAAGTTATTGAGGAAAGGTCAAAGCCCTGAATAGGATGAAAACTGTCAAAAGGCCTTCGATCGAATCAAAGAGTATTTACAAGAGCCACCCATATTGGTACCGCCTGTACCTGGAAGACCGCTTATAATGTATCTGACGGTGCTTAACAACTCGATGGGTTGTGTACTCGGACAACAAGACAAAACAGGGAGAAAGGAGCATGCAATTTATTACCTGAGTAAGAAATTTATGGATTACGAATCCAGATACTCGCTCTTGGAGAAAACTTGTTGTGCTCTTGTATGGGCTGCCCGGCAATTAAGACAATATATGGTGTGCCATACTACTTTGTTAATATCAAGGATGGACCCTATCAAGTATATATTTGAGAAGCCTGGAGTGACTGGGAGAGTGGCTCGGTGGCAGATGTTACTTACTGAATATGACATCCAGTATGTCACCCAGAAGGCCATAAAAGGAAGTGTGTTAGCCGACCATCTCGCTCATCAGCCAGTGGATAACTATCAACCTATGCAATTTGACTTCCCCGACGAGGAGGTGATGGCTGTAAGAGACGATGATATCCCGGGTTTTTATGAAGGACCAGAGCCTGGATCTCGATGGAAGCTTATATTCGATGGAGCCTAAAATGCAGAAGGACATGGAGTAGGAGCTGTTATAACTTCTCCAACGGGATTTCACATACCCTTCACTGCAAGAATATGCTTCACGTGTACTAACAATTTGGCGGAATATGAGGCATGTATCTTGGGGATTAGCGAAGCCATTAACCTCGGAATCAGAATCTTAGAGGTATATGGAGATTCTGCTCTCGTCATCAATCAAGTCAAAGGAGAGTGTATAACACTTAATCCCAAGCTGACTCGATACCGAGATTGTGTTTGGAAAAGGATAGAGTACTTTGATAAGATCACCTTCCATCACATCCCAGAGATGAGAACCAACTGGCAGATGCTTTGGCAACCTTGGCACCCATGTTCAAAGTCAAATGGTATAACGAAGCATCGGCTATAAGGATTAATCGCCTAGACGAACCCTCGTATTGTGCAGCAGTGGAGGCTGAAGTAGATAATAAACCGTGGTTTTACGATATCAAACAGTTCCTCCAAAAACAAGAATATCCTGCAAATGCCTCAAGTGGGGATAAGAAAACACTTAGAAGACTGGCTGCCCAGTTCTTCCTTGATGGAGAGGTACTATATAAATGGAATCATGACATGGTGTTACTCCGGTGTTTAGATGGACATGAACAGGACATGCTCATAAGAGAAATACACGAGGGATCCTTTGGGACCCATGCAAATGGGCATGCAATGGCTAAAAAGATTCTCCGAGCAGGGTATTACTGGTTGACTATGGAATCGGGTTGTTTCAAATATGTCAAGAAGTGCCACAAGTGTCAAATTTACGCGGATAAAATTCATGTGCCGCCAACTCCTTTGAACATCTTAGCTGCCCCGTGGCCTTTCTCTATGTGGGGGATAGACATAATAGGGATGATCGAGCCAAAGGCATCAAATGGACACCGGTTTATTCTAGTCGCTATCGACTACTTCACCAAATGGGTAGAAGCTGCTTCCTACACTAATGTGACAAGACAAGTGATTGCACGATTCATCAAGAAAGAGATAATTTGTCGCTATGGGGTTCCTAACAAGATCATCACAGATAATGGGCTCAACCTAAATAACAAGGTGATGGATGAGCTATGCGAGAGTTTCAAAATCGATCACCATAACTCGTCACCTTATCGCCCGAAGATGAATGGCGCAGTTGAAGCGGCTAATAAGAACATCAAGAAGATCATCCAGAAGATGGTGAAGACTTACAAAGATTGGCATGAAATGCTCCCTTTCGCACTACATGGCTACACAACCTCAGTTCGAACTTCGACAGGAGCTACTTCTTTTTCCTTGGTATATGGCACAGAAGCAGTCCTCCCGGTTAAAGTAGAAATTCCTTCACTAAGGGTCATAATGGAGGCTAAGCTGGATGAAGCAGAGTGGGTACAGAATAAACTTGATCAACTGAATCTCATAGAGGAAAAGCACATGGATGCTGTATGTCATGGCCAACTGTATCAGCGGAGACTCAAGAAAGCATTCGATAAGAAAGTTCTTCCTCGCCTATTCGAAGAAGGAGACCTGGTGTTAAGGAAAGTGCTACCCATCCATAAAGATCCTCGTGGCAAATGGGCCCCAAACTATGAAGGACCATATGTTGTAAAGAGCGCCTTCTCTGGTGGAGCTTTAATGTTGACTACTACGGATGGAGCGGATTTACCGCGCCCGGTAAATTCCGATTCAGTCAAAAAATACTATGCCTAGAAAAAGAGGACAAAAAGCCCGCTAAGTCGAAAACCCGAAAGGACGACTTAGGCAAAAATTAGGGATTAAAAAAAATGATACCCGACAAGTCGAAAACCCTAAAGGGCGGCTAGTTGAAAAAATGGTATAACATCCTGGTGGACTAAGATTCTAAAAGAACGGTCCAGGTAAAATTAAGGATATCCAAAAGGTATAGGATTGATAGCACTAGTGGAATTTGGAAAGGGATGATCAGTCCAGTCATCATTCTCAGAAGCGAAGTGTCAAGACCTCGGAGATTTAGGGATATTAGCTGGTGTTTAATTTCAATAGGGACATAGATAAATTTGTTTTTCGTATTTCCATTTCTTTTCTTTTTTGTAGTACTTCCTCCTTATGAGGATTTGCTTTCCTTATGTACTATTGCCTATTTATGGGCCTTTCTTCAATAAATAAAATTCTCTTTGCTTTTCAATTATTCTGCTTAATTACAAAATGCCGATTTTTATTTATAATAATACATTGAAACATTGGGTATAATCAAAAAGCTAAAAAAAAAGGGGAAAAAAGGAAAAGGTACTTTACTTCGATTTGGGAACAGCAAAAGGATCATATTTTCTCTCAAGATATAATACAAGGATCCACAAATTGACGGTCAGATTTCAATCACTATGGGAGTTTCTCTATGCATCTCCAGATGTCAAGAGCAAGATGACTTATTACGCTCGTCAGAAGAGTCAAGGGTTCAGGGGTTGGGAAGTCAGGATATTACAAAAGGGTGTGGTTTCCGTAAGTACATGCAAGAGGCGTTAGCCCAAATAATGCATCATGCATAAAAGCATACATACTTTTAAACATGCATACATGGCATAAAGATTATAGCTTACGCTCAGGGATAAAGGGGTCAATCGGGCATTTCGCCAAGGGTCTGTTACCAAGGATTTTAGGATATCAACTTAGCACCTATTGGGTTCTGCGGTCAAACTTAGGGTCCTTCTTGTATTTAATCGTCTCCTCCTCAAAAGGAGGAAGGTTCATCGACATCATCCTTCTGATTCGAAGACGATTAAATAGGGGCAGCTGTAGTACCCTAAATTTTGACCAAGTTTTTTTAGATTTTTTTGGGTTAATAGGGGGTGTCATTTGGGTTTTGGGGGGTTCATTAGTATTTCTAAGCCCATTTTGGTTTTGATTTATTTTTGTTTTTTTTGTTAATTAATTTATTATTATATTTGTTTATTCTTTTTATATTTTATTAAATAATCAAGGATTAGATTGTTATAAAATGAAGTTGGTTTTTATATAGAATTTTATTTATGATTTTTACCACTTTGAGAAAAAAAATTTTGAAGTCTATTTTAGAATTTTGTTCTAGGAAAATAATTAGATTTTTTATGTTCTTAGATTTTTAGTTTTTTTTTAACTATTTAAAAAAAGGTTTTTGGATTTTATCAATTTGTCTTATTTGTATTAGAAAATAATTAAGTACTAAAATTATTAATTAGGGTAGTTTATTAGGCTTTGTTTTAATTATTTATTAATTAGGGATGATTTTATATAGGTATTATTAATTGGGAATTGGAGTTATTTTTGGTAAGATTTTTTTGGTTTTTATCTATTTTATTTATTATTTTTTGTTTTCTTTCATCAATTATTTTGTGATTATTTAGGTCAATATTTATTTATATATTCTTTTAGTTATTTCTTTTTTTATTAATTATCAAATATTGTTATCAATTATTTGTTTTTTTTAGGGATGGGTAACTTTATGTGTTTTTATGTATTTATTTAATTAATACTTGTATTTTTATTTTTATTATTTTTTATTTATTTATTTATTTGGTCAAAATGTTTGACCGTATCTTTCTTCTTCCCCAATACCGCAAACCCTAATTTTGCGGCTGAATGAGAGAAAATGGATCAAAAGCTAATCAATTCAAATCAAAGCTGGATCAAATTAAAAATCAAAACTAAAAATTGGATTAAAATCGAATAAAAATCATATCTGGATCTACTTCATTAACTTTTTACAATCACGAATCCAATCAAATCTGATTACAATCAATGAATTGAAACAAAATTACAAAATCAATCAGAAAATCACAATGAATCAGATCAAAAAGTTCTAAATCTAACCTAGCATTAATTCTAAACCTAAAATTTTCATCTATAAATTGAAAAGGAGAAAACGAAGAGGGGGTCAGAGATTTTGCTGGAGGACAGAAACCCTAAGATTGTTGTGCGAATCGTACCTGCGAAACAAAAAAAGGAAGATTAGAGATTAAAAACGGAAAAGAAAACAAAGAAATTTACGAAAAGGATTCACAGCGAAAAAGGTAAGGATTACTTAGCTGGGTTTTGATGTTTGAATGTGTTTGTGTGTTTAAATCTGAAATTTTTCTGGGGTCTTAGGGTTGGGGTTCTTACTAATTAGGGTTTAGGGTTCTTGATATTTGAAAATTTCGGTTGAATATTCATTGGAATCTGGGTTTAAGGGTGTTTTTCTGGTGGTTTGGGGGTGGCCGGAGGCCACTTGATGGTGGCCGGAGGAGAAAGAAGTAGAGGGAAGTGAGAGGCAGACGGAGAGAAAGAGAGGGATTGACGAGAGAAGAGAGAGAATGAGAAATGAAAAATGATTTTTTTTTCTAAAGGTTTGGACTTAAATATCTCTCCTTCTCACCGTTAGATGTGCGCCAAGTGGCATCGTGTGTGTCATTTGATTTTGTTTGACCGTTGGTGGTCAATGGTTATCTTGTACGCGCGCACACCATAAACATACATGTTTCCTCATCTGGGCCATTGGATTATACTACTTTGGAAAAGTATTCAGATAAGACGCATGGGATTTGGTCAGTCACGATACGTTAGATTAATCTAACGGTATAGAGGAAATAATGGAAAATACTCCGGATCAATCCAACGGTCTGGATTCCATTTGCATCTTTGTTTTTTTGGTTTTTTTTGCTGAAGGGTTGGCCATTGGGCTTTACGCCTAATGCTATTTGCACCCCCACCTTAGCCCATTTACTGTTTTTTTAAAAAGGAAATACACCCCTTTTTTTTTAATTAATTCAAATAATTTTTATTTAATTATTTTATTTAAGATTTTTTTGTTTAATTAGGAGAGTTTTTTTTAAATAAGAAATTAAAGGAAAAAGGGTTTAGGATTTATTTTTTGGATTTTATTTTATTTCATATTTTCTTTCTTTTATTATTAAATTTTCTTTGACTTTTATTAAAAAAACTCACCATTGAATCAATTCCTTGGTTCAAGTTGTGAGATAAATTTTCGTTATTTTTAATTTGGCTAAAATTCTTAGTTTTTATAGGGTGGTAATTAAATTTTAGAACTTTTTTGTATAAGGGTTTGTATTTTGTCATAATATTATTTCTTTGAAAAAAAGATAATATGAGAATGGGATGTGCAAATAAAGTTTTGGTGGGTTATAAAATTTGTTTTTTTTTGGGATTATTTGGAATTTAAATCTTATTTGGATTAATATGTATATTTTCTGGTTTTTGTCATTATAAATAATTTAATCATTTATTTTATTGTAAAAAGAATTAGATGGTCTTTTTAAGGGATTTTTAAGGTTTTAAGGGATTTACACACGGGGATAAAGCTCTTGGTCCGAGAGCCTAAATAAAGGATGGGATAAGGGATAAGGGATTTGGATTCGGGGATAAAACTCTTCCTCCGAGAGTATAAACAATGGACAAAGGGATTTAAGGGATAGAACTCCTCATCTAGGAGTATAAACACTAGATTTAAGGGATATAACTCTTTATCCAAGAGTATAAATAGTGGATTGGGTTTTAGGGTTAGGTTTTAGGATTAGGAATGGGAATAGGATTAGGGGGTAGGAATAGGGGAGATGAATTACGATTACTCTGATCCTTCAAATTGAGGGTACGTAGGCATAGGGTTGCAAACCAACCCTAGCGAGTAAAATTAGGAAAAAACTTAGGTTTTCTTTTCATTTAGACAAACAAACATACCCTAAACTCAAAGGTGGATCCCATTGAGTACAATGGAAGTGAAGGGTGCCTAACACCTTCCCTTCACTTAAATGACTCCCGAACCGTAGGAATCTCTACCTTAGGATAAGGATATTTAGGTTTATCATTATTTTCCTTTAAAAAATATGGTGGCGACTCGAATATTTTTGCCGGCCGCGACATAGTCAATCACCTTTTCGGACTCTCTCGTTGAGTCCATCTTCCCTTTTCGCCTCCGTCTCGGGCTTCATACGAGACACCAAATTACTCTCTTGTTGAGTATGACAGACTCTCTTGTTGAGTCAAACCCTTTTAGCCTCAATCTTGGGCTTTGTACAAGACAGAAAGAACATTTTCCCTGGAAAAGTCAACTTCTAGCCTCCTCTTAGGCTTTGTATAAAGAAAACCCCACTTGAGTCAGTCAACCTTTTAGCATCAAAGTTGTGCCTTGCCCAAATCATATAAACGTCAACAACTCCTCTTTAGAGATGACAAATTCTCTCTCAGCATAAACCCTTCAGCTTCACATCTTGGGCTTTGAACAAGATACAAATAGACCATTCAGCTTCACATCTTGGGATTTGAACAAGATACAAACCACCCCTTTAGCTTCAGTCTTGGCTTTGAACAAGACACCAAAACACCTTTTTCCTCCCTTAGAATAGGAGGAACTACGATCGCTCAGATTTCCCTGTAACGGGAATACGTAGGCATAGGATTGCAAAATCTTAGCGAGCATACCAATCAAAAACCCAAAATCCCATACCTTTATACTTCAATCGAAAAGCATCAGTCCTAACATCTTACCAATAGCCTAGACATTGTTTTTAGGTTAATAACCCAAAGGGAGAACCCCCCTATTTGATATCATCTGTAAACCAACAGTTTTGACTGTTTAACCTCAGTTTGCAAGCAGGGTTAATTGGAGACATCTATTTCCCTTCCTTAATCAGCTTAATAGGATAAAAAATGAATCGAACTGTAGTACCTGAAGATGGCTGGTTTCTACCTGAGTGAATCGCACACTCAAAGATACAACAGAGTTGGCACCGAACTTTATTTAGTCCCAAAGGACAGGGAAAATATCGATAAAACCCAATGGGAAAAGAAACGGGAACGGGGGTCGGTTATGCGAAAGGAAGGTACTAGCTCCTAACGCATCAGTTGTACTCGACGAGAACCATTTCTCTTGCCTCTAGGCTTGGATTGGTTATCTATCTAAAGGCTTCTAGCTAAGAGAAAGAGGAGAGAGAGAGAGAGAAAGGGAAAAAGAAAGGAAAGAAAGAGGATTGTGGCCCTCGTGCCTACGTACCCTCATAATGCAATGAGGAAATCAGAGCGTCGTAGTTCATGGAACCAGGGGACAGAAAGGAAAAGAAGAAAGGGAGAAGAAAAGAAAGGTGGAAGTGTGCTCGCCAAGACATTGCATCTCGTGCCTACGTATCTGACATTCAAAAGAATGCAGAATCAGAGCTTCCGTAGTTCGGGGGACTATGGATAACAAAAAAAGAAAGAAACAGGGAAACAAAATGAGTGGTGTCAAAACCAGGAGCAAAATTGAAAGAAAACTCTATTGAGGGAAGACCACGCAGTAAGAGCGATTGCACAAGAGAATAGAAAAAAATGGTGTTAGAACCAAGAATGAAATAAACTCCGCAGGGGATAACAAAGAGGATTAGTGTCGAAACCTAGAAAGTAAGAGCGAAATGAATAGAAAAGGCTCCGCTGGGGAGAGAAAAGATCAAAGAACTACTAGGAAGAGAGGGTAAGCGACTCGGCTGGGGATCCAAACAAAAGGATGATGTCAAAACCAAGAAGAAAGGGAAACCCGGTATATTAACTGACTGGCAGTGGTTAACCGGCGAAAGTGAATAAGACTCTGGCAGGGAAAAGAAGCTGGTGTCAATAGACGGACTGTGAAAAACCAAGAGCGAGAGTGCTGAACCAAAAGAAGGTGTTTGACTCTGAGGGGATATCGGTATATTAACTGATAAACAGTGGTTAACCGAGGAGGCAAGGATTGCAACTCTGTGGGGGGATAGAGAAGCATTGGTTTTAACAGAGAAAACGGTGATTAACCAGAAGAATGGGTGTAAGACCGATCGAAGGTCGTAACCCAAAAGGGGTGTTCGTATTGACTGAGCAAACAACATTTAACCAACAAAGAAGGGGTATTGAAACAAAAGTGGTTGCTAACTGCTTGGGGGTTCGGTTTTTTTTAACAGAACACTGTGATTGACCGAAAAGAATAAGTGATTAACTAAGAGGAGGTGATTAACTCAAAAAGGGGTTCAGTATTTTAACAGACGGACTGTGGTTAACTGAAGAAAAGGGTGATTAACCAAGAGAAGGTGATTAACCCAAGATGAAACTCAGTGTTTTAACAGACAGACTGTGGTTAACTGAGGAGGAGTGCAAGTTGGTGTTTTAACTGACAGACAGTGATTAACCAAACAAAGGGAGAAGAACCAAAAGAAGGTTGCGAACTCCGGGGTTTATCGGCTTTAACAGACAAACTGTGATTAACCGAAGAAACAGAATTGAGACTCTTCTGAGGAATCAAGAAGCAACAATTGACCACAAGAAGAAAGGAATATTGAAACAAAGAGAGTTTGCTAGCGCAAAACAATGATCTTAACCAAGAAGGCGATTGATCAAAAGAGGGATTGAAAGAGATTGAGTGATCAAAGATCGACTCAACTGGGCAAGGGGATACACTACAGCCTGGGGATAGAGGTGACTAAGCTAAGCACATGGTCATTAGTCCCCTACCTGAAGTAGTCAGAATGAGAGTAGGAATTCTCCCTTCTCATTCCTTCTCTAACACACAGAGTGTAATGTAGAAGTTGAAACGGACAGCACAACAACTCCAAGTTGTACAGTGCTCCAGTGCAAGGCGCATAGTGAAACTTCAACTCCTCAGGGGAAAAGAAAGAACCAGCTCTAAAGGAAGCCTAAAGAGAGGGAAAGAGAAGATCGATTAATCGAAACAAGGTTTCGATCCATTAATCAAGGGAGAATCATGCTAGCAACTTTCCAAAGAGAATAGAAAGTCATTAAAGCAAAAAGGTGTGAATTAATGATTATACAAGATTAAGTTTATCCATGAAGAATAAACTTAATACAAACCTGAAATGGAAGGTGCAAAACAGTGCCAAATGATCATCAAAATGCCACACAAACACATGTATCATGTGAACAAAGATAGTGCAAGAAGGATTATGTTCATACAATGCTAAGAATATGAAACAAATGAATAATAAAAAATGTGCATCGAAAGTTCATGAATATGCTTCAACCAGAAGTGAAATGACACTTAAAACATCCACAAAATCAAGCATGATAATCAATGGAAGTTAGAAGGGAGAAAGCATGGCAAACACACTTGAAAATGCAAGAAAATAACATTCTGGCACAGTGTTAATCGGTTAACCCTTTGGTTAATCGGTTAACGGCTTGAAAATCAGCGTTTTTTGGTGAAAAATGAACTGGTTAATCGATTAACCAAATGGTTAACCGATTAACACTGCAATAGTGGCAAAAATAACAGTAAAAACAGCTTTTTAAAAGTAGTTTTCAACACATAATCACTTATCCAAACTTCCACATGCTATGGTATAATTTTGTGCACGAAAAATTACATCATGTAAGCACAATTAACACAAATTGCAAGCATCAATCATGGAGATCAAAGATCAATCAAAAGTATGGCAAATCAAATCGAAAACGATCGAAATTACATAAGAAATGCGTGGAAACAATCAATACAGAGAGTAAAGTATGATCCACCAACCTACAAGGCTGAGATGTGCCTTGGTACTTGTTGCAAAGTGTTCTTGACAAAGAAAATTAAAGAAAACCAGAGGAAACTCCAATTTTGATGGCGAAACGCGTCGAAATCGAGAAAAATACAATAAAGCTCCAAAATGCGAATTCGAACCGTTGAAAGTTGCAGAAAATACTCAAGATTAATCCACAAGTTGAAATACCTCCATAAATCAAAGTATCAAAAGCAAGAATGATGAAGGTTAAGCTCTAGAAATAATCACTTTTAGTGTAAAAGTGATTATCCTTCAAAGTAGAAATGAGCTTTGGTGTGGTTTTGGAAGAGAATTGGGATGAAAATGAAGATGTAGTAGAGAGAAATCAGAGAGAAAGTGAGAGAAGTTTGATGAAAAATGGTAGAGAGAATGGTTGAGACCTTGAAAATTGAGTGAAGGTGTGTTTATATAGACTTTAGGTTTGGAGTGTGGGAGGTTTGGAATGTGGTTTGGACTTAGCTTGAAACTTAGCTTTGGGTTTGGAACTAGGCTAGGAGTTAGTTGGACTTGACTCACCGAGTCAAGGCAGTTAACTCGGTTAGTTAGAACCAACTCGGTAACAATCCCAAGGTGAACTCCAACATCCAATGATCCACCTTACATGGAAAACAAGGAACATGGTGCACTTGACTTGAAGTGAAGTATAGAATAAATGTAAGGGAAATGTATTGAATGGTCTTGAACTGTCTAGAATGTTCCACACAATGCTAGAATAGAATAGACCAAAAGAGTGTGGAGAGAGCTGCTGAAATATGATGGAAATGTTGAATTTTTGCTGAAATAGCAGGTGTTAATCGATGAACCAACAGGTTAACCGATTAACAGCTGTTAAAAAGCTGAATTTGGCTCTGTAAAAGGGTGTTAATCGATTAACCAGTCAAAAACTTGCCCAATTTTGCTTGAAAAGGATGTTGTGATCACGGTTTCGATTTTCAACTTCTTGCTTTGATAAATAGGCATAAAAACCCTTATTTTGTGCATGTGTTGATGATGTGATGACCTTGTGAGGACAAGATTAATCTGGCTTAGAAACCTGAATATTCCTGAAATCAAAGCACAAGAGGAAAAGTACGAATGTGTATGCCAGCGATGCGAATGCTTATGCTCATGCAAAAGGAAAAAGAGGGAGGTCAAATTTCGGGTTACGACAATTGCCCCTATTTAATCCTCTTGGACCTGAATATACGAATTGTGCTAGCTTTTCGATGATTCGAGGTAAAAGGGGATTAAATAAAAGAGTAGCTCCAACATTTGGTTGACGGCGACAAAAGAAGAGTGTTGAGATGCTGAATTTCCGCAAGGGAGATGAATTAGGCCAACAAAGAGAGAGTATGCTCGATGCATATGCTATGTACGCGTCGATCTACATGATGCTTGATATCATGCAATTCAGAAGGGTATGGCTGAGGTAATGAACGGTAAGTTAGGCAGAGGTTGTAGCAAAACGATCTCGACATCCTTGGTCAGAGAGGGAACCCACTGATAATACAAAAAAATGTTGGGGGAAGAGCCCCAAAAGGTGATGATTCTGCTGGGAAAGAATTATCATCGACCCAACAATGTATAAGAGGATCAGACTAATCTCTTCATCATGACTGTCTCTGCCGGGGATGGAGCCAGACAAATCTGATTTCTATGCTGCCACTAACTCTGATGTGGACATCCCGATCGTCTCTGTCTGGGGGATTCACAAGGCTCGGAGAATCTTCTCTGCTCGGGGATGACGAGGAACCAAATCGTACGGTTGCGGGTGCGCGAAATGCTGACATGCTGCGGAGAAAGCACGACCCATGCTGGGGAGAAGGACAAATTCGTCTCTTCTCAGGGCACATCATGACAATTTGTTGGAGACATTATGGATCTGTTGGGGAAGTGATGACCCTGCTGAGGAAACAACAACTTCTTCAAAGAATCAACCTATTGCCAGCCGGGCGTTTAGGCTTACCACGGGATATTACTGATTATCCTGCAGGGATTACCAGTAACATATGCAATGCATAATGCTTTCTCGATTGATTTAGCTTTTTATTGTTCTCCACGTTTTATAGTATTATGTGATCACAAATAATTGTTTATTTTGCAAACAAAATACTGAAATGAAAACAAATGAGAAAACAAGAGATGCATTTTATTGAATGTGAAAATTTTGTACATAAAGTGTGTACAAGGATGCAAAAAATCCTTGATGAGGAAATTTGCAATAAAAATTGAAAAACAAGTGTAAATGGCAAAGGGAAATCATGCTTTGCATCGATTACAACATTGGCTCCCATCCACTGAAAGTCTAGGTTCCAACGCCTTGCACCTATTGATGACGATTTGACTGCTCTGTTACCGTCTGAGGTCTAGCTACGACGAAAAGAGGCTCAAGTGTTCACAGTCAATGCCTTTATCCCTAATTTTTGCCTGGACATTTTTTCCATTTTTTTTCGTCCACCGGGATACCCATTTTTGCCTAAATCGCCCTCTCGGGTTTTTGACTTAGCGGGCTGTTATTGTCTATTTTTTTCATTGTCCCTAACTTTTGCATGGACATCTTTTTTTTTGGTCCATCGGGACGTCCATTTTTGCCTAGATTGTCCCTGCGGATGTCAATCTAGTGGGCTCTTATCCATTTTTTTAAGCATAATATTTTTTGACTGTATCAGAGTTCACGGGCAATGGCAACTCCTCCCCATCCATTGTGGTGAGGATCAAGGCTCCTCCTGAGAAGGCTTTCTTGACAACAAAGGGTCCTTCGTAATTAGGAGTCCATTTGCCTCATGGATCCGAGTGAACGGGTGAATTTCTCTTGAGTACGAGCTCGTCTTCACAGAATGTTCAAGGAAGAACTTTCTTGTCAAAAGCTCACTTGAGGCGTCTCAGATACAATTGACCATGACAAACGGCTGTAAGGCGCTTCTCTTCAATGAGATCCAGCTAGTCGTATCTGGATTGAACCCATTCGGCTTCATTAAGACCTGCTTCCATGATGAATTTGAGTGAAGGAATTTCTACTTCAATGGGTAGAACAGCCTCCATACCATACACAAGCGAATACGGAGTTGCCCTAGTAGAAGTGCGGGCTAAAGTTCGGTAACCATGCAGTGCAAATGGAAGCATTTCATGCCAATCCTTGTATGTCTTGACCATTTTCTGAACAATCCTCTTGATGTTTTTATTTGTTGCTTCAACGACGCCATTCATCTTGGGCCGATACGGTGAAGAGTTGTGGTGCTCGATCTTAAATTCTTGACACAACTCCTTCATCATATTGTTGTTTAGGTTACTTGCATTGTCTGTGATAATGCTGCTAGGAATGCCATAACGACAGATTATCTCTTTCTTGATAAATCTGGCAACCACTTGTCGTGTAACGTTTGCATAGGAAGCAGCCTCAACCCACTTGGTGAAGTAGTCGATAGCGACTATAATGAATCGATGACCATTGGAAGCCTTTGGCTCGATCATTCCAATCATATCTATACCCCACATAGAGAATGGCCAAGGTGAAGTCAAAACATTCAATGGAGTAGGAGGCACGTGGATCTTGTCTCTGTAGATTTGGAACTTGTGACATCTTTTGGAAAAGTTGTAACAATCTACCTCCATTGTTATCCAGTAATACCCAGCCCGGAGGATCTTCTTGGCCATAGCAGGACCTTTAGCATGTACACCCTCGCAGCCCTCATGTATGGACCTTATGATCATGTTTGCTTCGTGTCTATCCACGCATCTGAGCAACACGGAATCATAATTCCTCTTGTATTGTATACCACCACTTAAGAAGAATTTGGCGCCAAGTCGCCTAAGAGCTTTCTTGTCAGTGATAGTGATACCCTCGGGATATTCCTGTTTTTCCAGATATCTTTTAATGTCGTAGAACCAAGGCTTGTCATCAGACTCGTCCTTGATTGCTAAACAGTGTGCTGGTTCGTTCAAGTGATCAATGCTGATACGAGGAGCTTCATTCTTCCACTTGACCTTGAACATGGATGCCAATGTGGCAAGAGCATCAGCTAGTTGATTTTCCTCTCTGGGGATATGATGAAAAGTGATCTCATCAAAGTAAGGAATCAACTTCGCTATGTGTTGTTGGTACGGAACCAGCTTGGAATCCCGAGTCACAAAATTCCCTCTGACTTGCCTGATGACCAAGGCAGAATCTCCATAGACCTCAAGAATCTTGATTCTCATGTCAATTGCCGCTTCAATACCGTAGATACATGCTTCGTATTCAACCATATTGTTGGTGCATGTAAAGCATAATCTGGAGGTGAAGGGAAGGTGAAAACTTGTTGGAGAGACGAGGATAACACTGATTCCACGACCTTTAGAATTAGAGGCACCGTCGAACACGAGCGTCCATCACGCCCCTGGTTCGGGTCCTATATCAGGGTCTGGAGTTTCATAATCTCTGATAAACAGAACATCCTCATCGGGAAAGTTAAACTTCATCTGTTGGTAACCCTCTATAGGTTGATGAGCAAGGTAGTCAGACAAGACGCTCCCTTTTATTGCTTTCTGGGTAACATGTTGGATATCATACTCAGTTAACAACATCTGCCACTGAGCAATCCTTCCAGAGATAGCAGGCTTTTCGAATATGTACTTTATCGGATCCATTTTGGATATCAACAAAGTAGTATGGCAAATCATGTATTGTCGTAGGCGTCGAGCAGCCCAGACCAGAGCACAAAAAGTTTTCTCTAAGAGTAAGTATCTGGTCTCACAATCAGTGAACTTCTTGCTCAGATAGTATATTGCATGTTCTTTTCTGCCAGTGTCATCATGTTGACCCAATACACATCCCATTGATTCATCAAGAACGGTGAGATATATGATTAAAGGCCCACCAGGAACCGGTGGTACTAAGATCGGTGGTTCTTGCAAGTATTGTTTTATTTTGTTGAATGCTTCCTGAAAATCATTATTCCATTCAACCGCTTGATTTTTTCTTAGTAATTTGAACATCGGTTCATAGGTAGCCGTCAAATGGGAAATGAACCTTGAGATGTAATTGAGTCTGCCCAGAAAGCCACAGACTTCTTTTTCTGTTTTGGGAGGCGGCATGTTCTGAATTGCCCAAACCTTGTCAGGATCAACTTCAATGCCCTTCTGGCTCATAATAAAGCCCAACAGTTTACCAGATCGAACTCTGAAGGTACACTTCGCAGGATTCAACCGTAATCTAAACTTTCGGAGTCTTTCAAACAGCTTCTTCAGATGAACCAAGTGATCATCTTCAGTCTTGGACTTGGCAATCATATCGTCCACGTAAACCTCAATCTCTTTATGGATCATATCATGAAAGAGGGTTGTCATGGCACGTTGGTATATTGCCCCTGCATTCTTTAGACCAAATGGCATGACTTTGTAGCAATATGTACCCCATGGCGTGATGAAAGTAGTTTTCTCCATATCAGTTGGGGACATTTTGATCTGATTATATCCTGAGAAACCGTCCATAAATGAAAAGACATAGAATTACGATGTGTTATCCACCAAGCCATCAATATGAGGCAAAGGAAAATCATCCTTCGGGCTTGCCTTGTTGAGATCTCGATAATCCACACACATTCTGACTTTACCATCTTTCTTTGGAACTGGGACGATGTTGGCAATCCATTCAGGATATTCAGAAGTGGCTAGGAAACCAGCATCAAGCTGCTTCTTCACCTCTTCTCTGATTTTGAGTGCCATGTTGGGTCTAGTCTTCCTGAGCTTCTGCTTGACAGGAAGACATCCGGCTTCAGTGGCAAGTAATGCTCAACGATGTTGGTATCCAACCCAGGCATATCTTGATAGGACCAGGCAAAGATATCAACATACTCTTTCAATAACTTGACCAACTCAGAGTGTACATGCTTCGTGAGGGCCGCGCCAACCTTGACTTTTCTTCTGACCTCATCAGTACCAAGATTGACAACTTCCACTGGCTCTTTGTGCGGCTAAATCTCTTTATGCTCGTGCTCAAGGAGCCTTGCTAGTTCAGCCGGTAATTCATAAACTTCCTCACCATCTTCTTCGGCTTGGTTAATTGGAATTCCAGAATTACAATGGATGTTTTCCATGTTGTTATCAATGTTTTTATTAGTTCTGCATGTTTATGGATATGTTTAGAATGAGCCATTTTTTTGAAAAGTGAAAAGAAAAGAAACTTTTGCCATTTGTTTTGTGAAAAAGTAAAATAAAGGAAAGAAAATAGAGCATGATTTTGAATGCAAAAAACTCTTATTTATTGATCACATAATATTGAAAAACAGTGAGGCCCTTACAAGCTATCCACTCGTCTCGGGCGAGGACGAGGGAATGGAAAAAGCAAAATGCATTACATGTTATATGGGAAAACCACAGGAATCACGGTAGATGTCCAATTGTTGAGCTTAAAACCCGGCGGACACCTGCGCACAAGGCTTGAAGTCTGATTACTGGGACCAACATCGTCAGTAGCTGCCACGATGTCACCTTGCTGGAAACCCGCGCTATTGAACTTGACAAAGTTGCACTGCTTCTGACTAGAGGAACCAGATTGACGACCAGGACGATAACCCAATCCAAAATGATTATGCTTCTCAACCACATCAATCACATGCCCCCAGCCTGATAAAACACATTTCTGGATAGTCTCCTTAACACTCTTAGCAGATGCTAAAGTCAATTGTGGTGATCTACTGTGACTAGCTGAAGCAGAGCTGACATCTTCAAATTCGAGACACTGCAGCGGCACCTCAGCCATGCCTTCCTCGGTCTCGACGTATCGAAAAAAATATAACTCGCTTACAATCAAATTCTCCTCACCACAGACGATGACCAGCTGATCGTCAAATATGAATTTCAACTTCTGATGTAAAGTGGATGTTACTGCTCCTGCGGCGTGTATCCAGGGATGACCCTGTAGGCAACTATATGCTGGATTGATATCCATCACTTGGAAAGTAATGGTAAACAAATGTGGTCTGACCTTGATGGGTAAATCCACTTCTCCGATGACTTGCCTTCGAGAACTGTCGAAGGCTCTGACAACTAAGGCACTTGGTCTCATCTCATTTCCCTCCACCAGTAATTGACTCAATGTGCCCTTAGGCATCACATTGAGGGAAGAACCGGTATCTACTAGAACATGAGATAGCAGGATATCTGTGCAAGTCACATAAATATGCAGTGCTCTGTTGTGGGCCGCTCCTTCAGGAGGCAATTCCGAATTGTTAAAGCCCAAATATCGACTTGCGGTTATGTTAGCCACTACATCAACAAACTCGACGACAAATATATCATGCATAACATGAGCAGTGTTCAAGACCTTTAGCAAAGCTGATCTGTGCGCGGCCAAGCTCATGAGTAAGGACAAGATTGAAATCCTCGAGGGAGTTTGCCCCAGCTGATCCACAATTTTAAAGTCACTCTTCTTGATCAACTTAAGGAACTCTTGATCATCAAGGATCTCTTTGCTCTTTGAGATATCCTCAGACGGGATAGTCGGTACTTGAATGGTAGTATATGCCCCTTGTTGAACAACAGGGATTGCAGATGCAGGCATCTCCTTGGGGGAAACAACAGTTGGAACTTGCACTGACTTTGTAGTGAGTTTCGGAGCAAACACCAGTACACTACGAGTCATACCTCCGGAGGCTGTAATATTCATGATCTCAGATTCCTCAAACCTTATTTCTTGACCTCCAGAAAACACAGAAGACCCATACTTCCACGGTACCTCCTTAGAATTCTGATATAGAAATGGTTTTGGCGGACAAACCACGATGGGTTGCACTTTCTTCTGTTTAGGGGATTCCACAGGAACTTTCCTATAGACGATGGTGAACGGCTCAATAGCAGCAACTTCCTCGACAGGTTTAGATCTTGCAAATTGTACTTCGCCTCGGTTCATCAAAATCTGGACACAACCTTTCAGCCTTCGACACTGGTTAGGATTATCGTCACAAATCTGACACTTACCATGCAACCCTTTCAACAGCCCGTGTTCATTTAATCTCTTAAAAACCACAGTCATCGGGGTCTTTACTTCATCAACATCCATGATCAATTCAGCCCTTGAATTATCCTCAATCATGTTAACCACAGGTCCATTGTGATTCGGAAACGGATTATTCTGAATGTTAGGACCTTCCTCAGCGAAAGTCAAAATCTTCTTATCAATGAGTTCCTGAACCTTGGTTTTGAAAACAAAATAGTCCTCTGTTGCATGTCCTATGTATCCAGCATGATAAGCACAAGATGCATTTGGATTATGCTTTGGGCCAAAGGGAGGAATCGCGGGTGCAATCTGCTTGGGGACAATTGCCCCTTGGTGAACCAAGTAAGGAAACAACTCCGTGTATGACACCAGAATTCTGTCAAAATTCGGGCGTTTATAGTTTCCTTGATTGTTGTTGTTCTGACAGTTTTGGTTCTACTGATTTTTGTTCTGTTGAGTCCATTGCTGATTCTGACCATTCTGAGCTGGTTGTTGCAGATGATACTGGTACTGAGGTTGTTGATATTGAGCATCAGTGATGTACGGATACGGATAATATGGCATGAGAGCTATGGGAGCTTGATACTGAGGAGAAACTTGAGCTGTCACAACATTGGTTTCACCTTCCTTCTTCTTGGACTGACTGTTCTGAGATTTTCTGGCCGGCTGTTGGGAAGCAGTTCCAGGAATCTTTCTAGTCTTTAAACTGTTCTTAATCCGTTCACCAATCGTCACAACATCAGCGAAGTTCGATGAAGAACTACCCACCATTTTCTCATAGTAGGACCCTTGCAATGTACCCATAAAGATGTCAACCAACTCATTGTCAGAGAGAGCAGGTCGCACGCGAGATTCCATCTCATGCCATCTTTGTGCATACTCTTTGAATGTTTCAGCTGAGCGCTGAGATTGGTTTTGCAACTGTAATCTGGTAGGTGCCATATCCAGATTATATTTGTATTGTTTCATGAACACTTCAGACTAATCCCTCCAAGTACGGATCTTGCTACGTTTCAGGCCCATGTTCCAATCCAATGAAGCACCAGACAAACTATCTTGAAAATAATGAACAAGCAGTTCATCATTATCAATGTGGGATGCCATCTTCCTACAGTACATAGTGATGTGACTACGCGGGCAACTCAAGCCTTTGTACTTTGGAAAATCAGGTATCTTGAATTTCTGCGGCAGCACAACATTTGGAACCATACACAAATCTTTGGCCTCCATGCCAAAAGCATAGAACCCTTCAATAGCTCTGATACGGTCTTCCAACAACTTGTAGTCAATGGGCCTACTCTGATTATTGGGCCTAACAAGAATCTGAGGATTTGGCAGCTGAGAAGCGGCCGGAGCATGAACTTGTGGAGTAGCAAATTGAGAAGGCTACACCAAACCTGGATTAACCATCTGACCAGCATTCGGACCCATCTAAACACCAAACGAATAATGCGGAGGAGGTACCACAGCAGTGGAAGAAGATGCCCCAGGGTAGAACATCCCAGGATGAACATTCTGAACAGCAGTTTGACCAGCTTGAGATAAAACCGGAACATGAATAGGAGGACCCCTATACACATGCTATTCATCATCAGGAGTATCACCGACAGTTTGATGAGCCTGGACCTGAAGATTCTCAGGATCATCATTCACTACTGGAGTAGGCATTGCCCTATGGATATGCAACCATATTCCCATTAAGCAGGGGTGCAACAAAAGGCTGATATGGTAGGAAGGCGCTACCATTGTTTGCAATCTGAGGAGTGTATTTTGGAGGCATACCCCATGGGAAACCAGCAGGCATCTTGTTCACATTAGGCTGAACAGCAGGCTGATTCACAGGCTCGATCGACACTTCAACCAAAACAGGATAAGGAACAACAACAGGAGTAGCCGTAACAACAGGAGGAATGGTCACAACAGGAGTGACAATAGTTGCATCAGTAGTAGTTGCAACAACAGTGGCAGCAGCAGAAACGTCCCTCTGGGCGCGAAGGAGTTCCATGATGACATCCATGTTCGTCTGAAACTGATTCATCCGACCTTGGAATTGAGCCAGAGTTTCCTTGTAGGCAGCGTTCTCAGCTTCGAAGTCAACCATGATTCTGGATTTGCTTGATCGAGTGAAATACCGATGTCGAGTCATCGTCTTGCTACAAGGAAGGCGGACAAGGATGAGCACTGGTTTCTGATGAAAGGACGTGCACATGTGTGCAAATGAATGTATGATATGCATGCAAAAATAAAGTTTTAAATTCCAGGAATTCTTAAACTTATCTTCGTTGACAAAATCATAAAGCAATCAAGTAAAGGTGCAAAAGATAAAATTGGCAAGCAACTTCATTCATTCATTCAATAATAAAGGAAAGAAATACAAGTCGAGTACAAGTCAAATATCTGCCTTTTGGGCTACAACAAAATCCGCATGGATCCTATAAAATACCACCCTACAAACAGATAAGAAGTGGAAAACAGGCCAAGGAAGCCGGTGTGGCAATACATCAGCAAATGCATCCCTCAACAACCCAGGTAAGTCCTTCAGTGCATGCTCAACAAATTTGGCTAAACGTCCATGTCTCTCACTCCAATACTTCGCATCCTTCATGAGGTTGCGCAACAAAGAATGGTTAGGTCCCTGAAGCATATCCTGAAGAAAGGCCTCTTTCTGATCCAAGAGGTTCTGCAGATGACGACTTTGTTGCTCCCAATGAGTACTCTCTGTGTTGAGCTGACTGATCTGCCCTCGGCTCTGATGTGCTTGATCCTGCAGCTTCTAAACCTCACAAAAGACTTCGTCGATCTTGGCTTGACACTGAGAGTGGTTCTTTGCTAGCCGCTTAGCACGGTCTTGCTCGCTTTTCCACTTTGTCTTGAACTCGGATAACTTCTCTCGAAGTTCTTCAAGTTGTTTCTTGTAGCTCAGCTCCTCTTTGTAGGCTTGATAATGAGCATCGACAAGTTGCCTCTTCTTTGAAGCAAGTCCCTCATAGGTGCTTTTCAAAGCATCACCCACCTTCCTACGCTTGTTCTGTTCAACCTCCACCTCTTTGAGCATGCGCTTGCGCTTCTGGCAGAGCTCAATCTGTAGGCTATCCTTCTCGGAAGTGACTTTATCAAGGTTGAGACGAAGATCGGCGTTCTCCTTCTTCAACTTCTCAATAATCAGCTTGAGTTGGTTGACCTCAGATGGAGGAACAACGACAAGTTCAGGAGGCTTGGCATTCAGGGAAGGCTCATAAGAAAATGGCAACAAGATATCTTTCACGCGCTCTCTGACCCAAAGTGTGTAAGCTTCCTTGGCTACGCAATTCTTCTTACCCAAATCAGCTTTACCTTCAAGATGGATCTAAGTCCAAGCGGCACTAAACCTCTTCAGCAAACCCATGTCATCAATCCCTTCATGGAAAATGAACTCCTCCATTACCTCAGGATCAGGCTTGGCAACCATAGGATATCCCAACTGTCTGAAAGCCATTCTCAGATTGTAGTTAATTCCACCCTTTGTACCCAAGAGAGGCACATTGGAGAATTTCCCACAATGAAGAATGATCGGAATGTCGTCGTAGACTCGAGAATACCAAGAAATGTCATCAGCGGTAAGAGACATGATTCGTTGAGACCACTTGAGATTACCCTTATTCTCAACAAAAAGACCCTTCTGTGGAAGGTGAGACATGAACCATCAGTACAGCAGAGGAGCACAACAGACAATGGTTCCTTTCTTCTTTTTATTCCAGGAATGAATAGAATGGTAGGTATCAGCAAGAAGCGTCGGCACAGGGTTCTTAGACAAGAATATGCTGATGGCGGCTTGATCTATGAAATCCTCCATGTTCAGAAACAAGACAATCCCATATATCAATAGAGCAAGAATGGCGTTGAAAGCCTTCTAGTTTCCAACCTTGGCGAAGGAAGTGGCCTTGCCAACCAAGAACTTCGAAGCAAACCCTCGAATGTCTTTCCCTTTGGTCTTAAGATTATCCTCCGCATCCTTCTTACTAATGCAAAGTGCATCAGCAATAAGATGAAACTTAGGACAACCACTTGTGTAAACATAAGGAACCTGCTTCTTGATCTCAACCCCAAGAATATAAGTATACTCCTCAAGTGTAGGTGCTAACTGATAATCCTGAAATGTGAAGCACCTAAGTGACGAGTCATAGAACTGAACCAGAGTATGAATATCAGTGATGTTAACTTCAGTGTTAAGGATGGACAATAGATTACCATAAACATCTATGAAAACCCCTATGTGATCTCCAACCAACAAAGATGCCAAACCTCTCAAAATACCCAGCTTGGGCTCCACAAACTTGTAGCTAAAAATGCCATGACAACCAGTACTCATCTCTATGATGATGTCAACAAAAGATAAGCCTTCGAATACCTGGAAATACACATGCAAAATTAGTTTATATGATGATATGATATGCAACACAACAACAAGAAGCAAGCATAGTCTGAACAATCAAATCTGAACAACCCGGATATATGCATGTAATTTTGTGTCAGTGCAACATAATCTGATGTGTGCGCCAGTCTGACGGGTGAGAGAACCAAGGTATGAAGTGGCTTGTTTTCCTGCAAAAACCCATCCCCCTCACAGGTGTGATCTAGACACAACAAGGTGGTCCCTAGAAAGGTCGCCCAAACCATAGGACTCATAATGAAAATCCCCCTCCGTAGTGAATTCTCACAGGACGGAAGTATTCTCAAGCGAATCACGATCTGGGATGTGGCTCTCTTGATAACCCAACGCGTAAAACGCAGGTCTCACGACTATCCACGTTCTATCCTATGTGTATACTAGGCCCGGTGTTAGGACCTTTCTCTCCAATAATATCTACCATCCCAACGACAGCAGAAAACAGTAGATATCCAGAGTATACAGCATATGAATATTCAAAGCAGTAAAGAAATGCAGTAAATAAACATAAAGCTAAAGCATAAAGATAAAGCTAGTAAAGCGCGAAAGATAAACATCCAAGCAAGCAAGAAAAGCAAACAAAACTAGGCGAGACCCCAACCTGCAAGAAAGCTTATCCCCAGTAGAGTCGCCAGCTGAAGATGGCTGGTTTCTACCTGAGTTAATAGCACACTCAAAGATACAACAGAGTCACCACCAAACTTTATTTAGTCCCAAAGGACAGGGAAAATATCGATAAAACCCAAGGGGAAGAGAAACGGGAATGGGGGTCAGTTATGCGAAAGGAAGGTACTAGCATCTAACGCATCTGTCGTACTCGATGGGAACCATTTCGCTTGCTTATAGGCTTGGATGGGTTATCTATCTAAAGGCTTCTAGCTAAGAGAAAGAAGAGAGAGAGAAAAAGGGAAAAAGAAAGGAAAGAAAGAAAGTGCTCACGGAGGATTGTGGCCCATGTGCCTACGTACCCTCATAATACAATAAGGAAATCAGAGCGTCGTAGTTCATGGAACCAGGGGACAGAAAGGAAAAGAAGAAAGGGAGAAGAAAAGAAAGGTGAAAGTGTGCTCGCCAAGACATTGCGTCTCGTGCCAACGTATCTGACATTCAAAAGAATGCAGAATCAGAGCGTCCGTAGTTCGGGGGACTACGGATAACAAAACAAGAAAGAAACAGGGAAACAAAAGGAGTGGTGTCAAACCAGGAGTAAAAGTGAAAGAAAACTCTACTGGGGGAAGACCACGCAGTAAGAGCGATTGTACAAGAGAATAGAAAAAGAATGGTGTTAGAACCAAGAATGAAAGAAACTCCGCAGCGGATAACAAAGAGGATTGGTGTCGAAACCAAGGAAGTAAGAGCGAAATGAATAGAAAAGGCTCCGCTGGGGAGAGAAAAGATCACAGAACTACTAGGAAGAGAGGGTAAGTGACCCGGCTGGGGATCCAAACAAAAGGATGGTGTCAAAACCAAGAAGAAAGGGAAACCCGGTATATTAACTGACTGGCAGTGGTTAACCGGCGAAAGAGAATAAGACTCTGGCAGGGAAAAGAAGCTGGTGTCAACAGACGGACTGTGATAAACCAAGAGCGAGAGTACTGAACCAAAAGAAGGTGTTGGACTCTGAGGGGATATCGGTAGATTAACTGATAAACAGTGGTTAATCGAGGAGGCAAGGATTGCAACTCTGTGGGGGGATAGAGAAGCATTGGTTTTAACAGAGAAAATTGTGATTAACCAGAAGAACGGGTGTAAGACCGATCGAAGGTCGTAACCCAAAGTGGTGTTGGTATTGACTGAAAAAATAACATTTAACCAACAAAGAAGGGGTATTGAACCAAAAGAGGTTGCTAACCGCTTGGGGGTTCGGTTTTTTTAACAGAACACTGTGATTAACCAAAAAGAATGAGTGATTAACCAAGAGGAGTTGATTAACTCAAAAAGGGGTTCAGTATTTTAACATACGGACTATGGTTAACTGAAGAAAAGGGTGATTAACCGAAAGATGGTGAGTAACCCAAGAGGAAACTCAGTGTTTTAATAGACGGACTATGGTTAACTGAGGAGGAGCGCAAGTTGGTGTTTTAACTGACAGACAGTGATTAACCAAACAAAGGGAGAAGAGCCAAAAGAAGGTTGCGAACTCCGGGGATTATCGGCTTTAACAGACAGACTGTGATTAACCGAAGAAACAGAATTGAGACTCTTCTGAGGAATCAAGAAGCAACAATTGACCACAAGAAGAAAGGAATATTGAAACAAAGAGAGTTTGCTAGCGCAAAACAATGATCTTAACCAAGAAGGCGATTGATCAAAAGAGGGATTGAAAGAGATTGAGTGATCAAAGATCGACTCGACTGGGCAAGGGGATACACTATAGCCTTTGGATAGAGGTGACTAAGCCAAGTACAGGGTCATTCGTCCCCTACCTGAAGTAGTCAGAATGAGAGTAGAAATTCTCCCTTCTCATTCCTTCTCTAACACACAGAGTGTAATGTAGAAGTTGAAACGGACATCACAACAACTCCAAGTTGTACAGTGCTCCAGTGCAAGGCGCAACGTGAAACTTCAACTCCTCAGAGGAAAAGAAAGAACCAGCTCTAAAGGAATCCTAAAGAGAGGGAAATGGAAGATCGATTAATCGAAACAAGATTTCGATCCATTAATCAAGGGAGAATCATGCTAACAACTTTCCAAAGAGAATGGAAAGTCATTAAAGCAAAAAGGTGTGAATTAATGATTATACAAGATTAAGTTTATCCATAAAGAATAAACTTAATACAAACCTGAAACGGAAGGTGCAAAACAGTGCCAAATGATCATCAAAATGCCACACAAAATCATGTATCATGTGAACAAAGATAGTGCAAGAAGGTTTATGTTCATACAATGATAAAATATGAAACAAATGAATAATCGAAAATGTGCATCGAAAGTTCATGAATATGCTTCAACTAGAAGTGAAATGACACTTATAACATCCACAAAATCAAGCATGATAATTAATGGAAGTTAGAAGGGAGAAAGCATGGCAAACACACTTGAAAATGCAAGAAAATAACATTCTGGCACAGTGTTAATCGGTTAACGGCTTGAAAATCACTGTTTTTTGGTGAAAAATGAACTGGTTAATCGATTAACCAAATGGTTAACTGATTAACACTGCAACAGTGGTAAAAATAACAGTAAAAACAGATTTTCAAAAGAATCACTTATCCAAACTTCCACATGCTATGGTATGATTTTGTGCACGAAAATTACACCATGTAAGCACAATTAACACAAATTGCAAGCATCAATCATGGAGATCAAAGATCAATCAAAAGTATGGCAAATCATATCGAAAACGGTCGAAAATATATCGAAAATGCGTGGAAACAATCAAAACAGAGAGTAAAGTATGATCCACCAACCTACAAGGCTGAGATGTGCCTTGGTACTTGTTGCAAAGTGTTCTTGATGAAGAAAATTAAAGAAAACCAGAGGAAACTCCAATTTTGATGGCGAAACGCGTCGAAATCGAGCAAAATACGATAAAGCTCCAAAATGCAAATTCGAACCGTTGAAAGTTGCAGAAAATACTCAAGATTAATCCACAAGTTGAAATACCTCCAGAAATCCAAGTATCAAAAGCAAGAATGATGAAGGTTAAGCTCTAGAAATAATCACTTTTAGTGTAAAAGTGATTATCCTTCAAAGTATAAATGAGCTTTGGTGTGGTTTTGGAAGAGAATTAGGATGAAAATGAAGATGTAGTAGAGAGAAATCAGAGAGAAAGTGAGAGAAGTTTGATGAAAAATGGTAGAGAGAATGGTTGAGACCTTGAAAAGTGAGTGAAGGTGTGTTTATATAGACTTTAGGTTTGGAATGTGGGAGGTTTGGAATGTGGTTTGGACTTAGCTTGGAACTTAGCTTTGGGTTTGGAACTAGGCTAGGAGTTAGTTGGACTTGACTCATCGAGTCAAGGCGGTTAACTCGGTTAGTTAGAACCAACTCGGTAACAATCCCAAGGTGAACTCCAACATCCAATGATCCACCTTACTTGGAAAACAAGGAACATGGTGCACTTGACTTGAAGTGAAGTATAGAATAAATGTAAGGGAAATGTATTGAATGGTCTTGAACTGTCTAGAGTGTTCCACACAATGCTAGAATAAAATAGACCGAAAGAGTGTGGAGAGAGCTGCTGAAATATGATGGACATATTGAATTTTTGCTGAAATAGCAGGTGTTAATCGATTAACCAACAGGTTAACCGATTAACAGCTGTTAAAAAGTTGAATTTGGCATTGTAAAAGGGTGTTAATTGATTAACCAAATGGTTAACCGGTTAACCAGTCAAAAACTTACCCAATTTTGCTTGAAAAGGATGTTGTGATCACGGTTCCGATTTTCAACCTCTTGCTTTGATAAATAGGCATAAAAACCCTTGTTTTGTGCTTGTGTTGATGATGTGATGACCTTGTGAGGACAAGATTAATCGGGCTTGGAAACCTGAATATTCCTGCAATCAAAGCACAAGAGGAAAAGTGTGAATGCGTATGCCAGCGATGCGAATGCTTATGCTCATGCAAAAGGAAAAGAGGGAGGTCAAATTTTGGGTTACGACAGTACCAAAGCGATAGTGATTCGAAACCACAATAATCGCGCTACACCGGCATGGCCTAAGAAGCTCTTAACCTCCCTTATGGTGGTAGGGGTTTCGCTTTTCTATCACCTCAATCTTAGCCTTGTCAACCTCTATTCCTCTCTCGGACACCAAATGTCCTAGGACTATGCCTTCCTTCACCATGAAGTGGTACTTTTCCCAATTTAACACAAGATTGACTTTGACACATCTCTCTAAGACTTTCTCAAGGTGAACAAACACTCAAGAAAACTACATCCATAGACTGAGAAGTCATCTATGAAGACTTCCATGATATCCTCGAAAAAGTCAGAGAAAATTGACATCATACAGTGCTAAAAAGTAGCAGGCGCGTTGTAAAGCCCAAAGGGCATCCGTCGGTAAGCAAATGTGCCATAAGGGCTAGTGAATATCATTTTCTCTTAATCACTAGGGTGTATGTGGATTTGGAAAAACCCCGAGTACCCATCAAGGTAGCAAAAATGAGAATTCTTGGCTAAGCGTTCAAGCATTTGGTCAATAAATGGGAGTGGAAAATGGCACATACGAGGAGCTTTGTTAAGCTTCTTATAGTCTATACACATTCTCCATCCCGTGACAGTTCTAGTAGTAACTTGTTCACCCTTCTCACTCCTAATGACTGTCATCCCTCCTTTCTTAGGGACGACTTGAACATGACTCACCCATTTACTATCAGAGATGGGATAGATTATCCCAGCCTCAAAGAGTTTAAGCACCTCTTTCTTAACTACTTCTTTCATGTTTGGATTTAGCCTCCTTTGATGTTCTCTAGAGGGATTATAATCGTCCTCTAACATGATCTTATGCATACAAATGGAGGGGTTAATCCCTTTTAAGTCTTCTATGGTGTACCCTATAGCTTTAGGGTACTTCTCAAGAATAGCAAGGAGTTTCGCGGTCTCAGGCCCTCCAAGACTCGCATTCACTATCACAGGCTTAGTGGGTTCCCCACCTAGGAATTCATACCTAAGGGTTTCGAAAAGTTGTTTTAGTTCCGGTTGGGTTTTCTTGGATTCGGTCTCATCGCCTTGTGTCATAAGCGCTTCTAGGCTACGAGAAATGGGATTATGGTCCATAAATTCCTCATTGACCTCCGACTTTTTATGATCTTTCACGTTTCTAACAAGCACACCTCCAAACTTTCGAGTGGAGGGGGTTCAGATGCGTTCTCTCTGACACAAGCATCAATAACATCGAAAAGACAACAAGAGTCTCTAAAAGAAGGATTTTTCATGAGTTTCACAAGAATGAACTCAATCTTTTCCTCGCCAACCTCAAAAGTCAACTTCCCTCTCTTAACATCGATGATGGCCCCAACTGTAGCTAGAAAGGGCCTTCCAAAGAGTATCGGGATTTGAGAATCCTCTTTGATCTCCATGATAACAAAGTCAACAGGAATATAGAACTTTCCTATACTCACAGGAACATCTTCCAACACACCAACGAGATACTTAATCGATCTGTCTGCAAGTTGCAATGAGATATTGGTCGGTTTCATCTCCCACGTGTCTAATTTCTTACAAATGGATAAGGGCATTAAGCTGACGCTAGCCCCAAAATCACATAAGGCTCTCTCGAAACTCATGGTTCCTATTTGACAAGGGATGGAGAAACTTCTCGGGTCTTTTAACTTTTTGGGAAGCATGTTTTTTATCACAACACTACTATCAAGAGTCATTGCCATTATTTCATGATCCTCAAATTTTCTCTTGTTAGAGAGGATCTCTTTTAAAAACTTGGCATATGTGGGCATTTGGGACAATACCTCGGTAAAGGGTACATTGATGTGGATCTTTTTAAGGAGTTCCACAAACTTTTTAAATTGAGCCTCTACCTTGGCCTTCGCAAATCTTAGCAGAAAGGGAATAGGTGGTTTGTACGAAGGAGGGGCTACATAAGGTTCCTCCTTCGCAACTTCGCCAACGTTGTACTTTCAAGGAGGGGTCGGGTCACTAACTTCAATTTCCTCAACATCCTTACTAGTACTACTCTCAACTTCTTTTCCTTTTTCTCCTTTATCCCCCTTTTCTTTGGGGTTAACCAAAGGCTTATCGCTTCTCGTTGTCACAACATTCATTTGAACCTTAGGATTTTGCTCGGGTTGCCCCGGAAATGATCCTTGAGGGAAAGCAGAATAAGCTTGTTGTTGTGCAACTTGGGAGATTTGAGTCTCCAACATTTTATTGTGGGTAACAATATTTTCCACTTTGGCGGTCAGCTGCCTAAGTACCTAATTGGTATGGAGGTTTTGATTCCTAAAATCTCCATTTTGACGTGTTTGTGTCATCACAAAATTTTCCATTAGAAGTTCCAAGTTGGACTTCTTAGGAGCAGCTGCCACGGCCTTTTGGAAACCCAGAGGTCCCGCAACTTGTTGTGGTTGGTTGTTTTTGTAGGAAAAGTTTGGGTGATCCCACCACCCGGGGTTGTAGGTATTGGAGTAAGGATTGTTTTTCTGATTGTTCAGGTAATTAGCATTTTCCTGAGTAGATCCTTTGGCGAGAATCATTTGGCAACCACTACCGATATGCTCATTCACTCCGCAAATCTCACAGTTGAGTGAAGCGGGGGCAACAACAGCAACAGGGGTAAGGGCAGCCTGAGCGATACTTAATTCGTCAATTTTTTTTATAAAGCGTATCAACCTTAGAATTCATGCGATCAAAGGTATTCACCTTATACATACCCCCCGTTTTAGAGGTGGCTTTAGCGGCGACCCGTCGCACGTTACCCCATGAATGATGATTTTTGGCTATTTCCTCAATAAGATTGTAAGCTACGTCCTTAGGACTATTCATAAAGGCTCCGCCCGAAGCCGCATCAAGGGTCAACATAGTGGAGTGTGAGAGACCATTATAAAAGATGTGGATGATCATCTACTCTTCAAGCCCATGAAAATGGTAAAGTCTCAACAAATCCTTAAAACGTTCCCAAGTATCGAATAAAGACTCACCGTCCTCTTACTTAAAATTGTTATTCGCATTCCTAACCTAAGCGGTCTTACTTGGCAGAAAGTATTGCACAAGAAAGGCGACTTTCAACTGAGGCCAAGAAGTAATAGAATTGGCAGGAAGAGATTAGAGCCAAACTCGTGCTCGGTCTCTTAGGGAGAATGGAAAAAGTCAAAGACGAATGACGCTCTGGTCGACGCCATTGGCTTTCATTGTACCACAATTATCTACAAATGTCAATAGGTGAAGGTTTGGATTTTCAGATGGTAATCCAGAAAATTGGTTCTGTTGAACCATACCTATAAATGAAAGTTTAAGCTCAAAATTATTTGCCTTGATAGGCGGGTGTACAATACCACAATGCGGTTCCTCATCGGTGGGAATCATGTAGTCTTTCAAAGGTTTGGTATCCACGACAGGGGCAACCATCGCAAGCTGTCTCTGAGCTCAGTGTCTCTCTCGCAAGAAACATTTGATTTCTTCAACGGGTTCAACAAAATTATCAGCAAAACGCGTTCTTCGCATAAACAAGAAAATAAGACCTCAGTCTCTACGGTGATAGAATATAATTCCAATATTAATGCAATTGGTCCCCGACAACGGCTTCAAAAACTTGACACACCGCAAGTGCACGGCTACTGTCAGAGTAGTAAAAAGAATGTAGTACCACAAGGACCAATGGTTAACTACCGGTTTCTATTTTATCTGTGTAAATCTAGGGCAATCGAAAAGTTGAAAACAGACAAACTTAAGTGAAAAAACACTTAAGTAAAAAACAACTTATTTAAAAAGTACTTTTAGAAAATAACTTAAATAAATAAAACTTGGAAAAATGTTCAAACAAACAAGATTTAGGGTGTGTTTGGTTGGGGGTAAATGGAGGGGAGGGGTGGGGAGGGGAGGGGAAGGAATATTTAATAGTTTTTATGTTTGGTTCAAATTTTAAGAGGGGGAGGGGAGGTAGATGGAGGGGACCAAAATCCCTCCTAACTCACTTTTTGCTTCCCCCCAATTTGGGGGGATTTGGAGGGGAGGGAAGGTGTTTCACTTTAATCATAATTATATTTACATTTTTATCCTTATTATATATTTAAATATAAATTTAACTTATTAAAATATTAAAGGTTATATTTTGAACAAATTTTATCTTCCTTTTATATTTCTTATACTTTTTATATATTCATCTTATTATTATTATTATTATATGTGTTTAAATCCTTTTATTTTATTTATTATATTTTATTGTTACTTTTTAATTATTGTAATGTTTTTGTTTATAATAATTTTTATTAGAATTTATTATATTTGATAATCTTCTTAAAATTATATATTATAATCGTTATAATTTTTATAAAATTTTTTAAGATGCTCTCTGATTGAATACTTTATATTTCGTCAATGAATTTGTATTTGAATTATAAATGATAAATATCATGAGTCTTATGATAAAATTAGAAGGATAAAAATGTAAATTAGTTTTAAAATACCTCCCATCCCCTTGTGAACCAAACATATTTGTAAATAAAATGCCTCCCCTCCCCCCACCCCCTTTCCTATTTTGAACCAAACATATATATATATTTAAAATCCCTCCCCTCCCTTCCCCTCCCCTCCCCTCCCCTTGATAAAAATCTCTACCCTCCCCTCCCCTCGATTGAACCAAACGGACCCTTAGGGTCACAATCCCTTACTCTAACATCTCTATATGATAAAATTTGTCTGCTACAAGGATTTCCACGTGATTTATAGAAACATAGATTTTGTAGATAACACCTTCTTTCGCCAGCGTGTTATCTTAATTTCGATAAATAATTTGTCAGCTTTCGCTTATTCGGAATTGTTTATCAAAACCTCATTGTTATCGTACAGTCTATTATATTGGAACATTTCTCAACCTCTCCTAAGTACTTACGTAACATAGGAATTGGTTGTTTAAAAAACTATTTTCGGGTATTGACACGAGTAATTTCGGAACACTGTCAATACCTAAGAACCTTTTGCTTTCGTAACAAAGTTAAATAAAAATTCAGACTTTCAAAATAAAAATGCTTCAATCCTTGTAACATATGTGGATTATAGAGTCCTGAGTTAGGTCTCATGACCCTTAATCCTTAAAGAATTACTCACTGATGATGAGAAAAGACAGAATCAAGGAATTCAAACAATTCATAACAATAAATAAAAGGAATAAAAAGACAATTGGAATATCCTGAATAAAACTGCTTGCAATAGAATCAAAATCCAAGTGCTCCAAGGAAACTTTTTACAGAGATAAAATGCGTAAAGTAGAACTTGTCCAAAAGAAAGCGTGTAAAATAAAATTCAATCCCCTTTATCTTCTCTAAAGAGTTTTATATTCTTCATAAAAGCAACAAAACCAAAATAATAAATTGTCCATAATGTCATATCCTTCAGATCAGCCAAATGTTAGAATTTTGAAACAGTCACAGACCGCGCCGAGAAAGGAAAGAAAAAAAATGTATTTTTCGCACTCCTGTTACGGGCACCCGTAATAGGCTTCAGGAAGTTGGCCCAAACGCAGCTAAAATGAAGGAATATTCAGGATATCTGTTACGGGCCGTAATACCCATTACGGGAGCTCGTAACAGACCTTTGGTCTTTGTAGTGGAGACTTCCGGTTTTTGCGCTTTTCGCCGTTTTTCACCTTGTTTGATTCTCTTTTCTCCCAGTATGATCATATGGACTTTAAAGTGACAGAAACATGATACCCAATCATAAATAGTAGAAAAACAAGGAAAACTATGCGAAACATAATGAAATGAAATGCAAAAATGCTAATAGAAAATGATACAAAACACACTTATCAGGTATCCACATAAGTCGTTATAAAAACATCCCACTCCTAAATCAATTTCATCAATCACCCATCCAAAGAATATGGAGTCAGCATCTGGGAGTCATAAGGCATATGTCGTAATAGTCACAACTGAGAGCTCTACAAGCATGCCAATCCAATCCCCTCAGAGGTGAGTTGCTTCTGAGTCCTCTACAATTGTTCCTGTGCTCTCAACACAACTTGCTTCTGAAGAAGCCACTTCAGCAGCACCTGAACGACCTTCAGAAGGAGGTTCAACAGTAGTTGATTTGAATCCTCAGAGAAGAAGCATGAAGAGATCAAGGAAGAAGAAAAGGAGGGCAAACAAGAAGTTCTACAACTCTCTTCCAGACATAGAATAGGAGGAAGTGATTAATTCAGAAGATGAGGAGGTAAACTATAGCAACATTGGACGCCGTTGGGAACACAATTCAATGGCTAGAGATAAATTCTAGGACACATCTTGTAACTTTTTTTTTGTTTTTAAAAAAATGTAATCCTTCTGTTCAATTAATGAAAAAGTTTCTAGACCAATACTTCATTCACATGCATTTACATTCTAGAAATTTTATTTAGATTTTCTGAATATACACTAATAAAGTGAATACTGACACAGAAACGAAATTTAGAACAAATCAGACGTAAATTCATAATTATTCAGAAAATCTTAATAGGTTAGACGTTTAGATTACATTATCAAGAGTTACCATTCAAATACTGACAAAATTTAATCAGTGCCTAAATAATATTAAACTCAAGATAATTAATATAACACGTCTATAAAAGGACTCTTGTAAGCTTTCTTCCATCATCACTTAATCCCCAAAACACCAAGGTGTATAAGCAGAAGCAAATCTGGGTTCCAAAGAGAGATTTCAGGAAGGTAGCAATACTGAATGCAGCAACTCAAGCAAATCAAAGCAAAATAGCAGTTGAAGAACCTGCAAGCAAGCAGACAGCTTCAAAAGTGCTCTCCTCATCAGCATCTTATGTGAAGACACGCAGAAGAAAGAAGTCTTCTGGATCCAGACGCAGAAAAAACTGAGGAAGGTGGCTTTGGAGTTTGCTAAGGAAGAGTGGCAAGATTTCGTAGACAATCTAGACATGTCAGATGATCCTAGGGAGTTCCTTATGACACATCCATTAGACTAGAAAAATCTAATTGTCTTGTAATAACTTCCGCTTTTTATTAATGAAACAAGTTGCAAACATTTGAGTTCTTTTATCTGTTTCAGATTTTCAGTGAATAACATGAATAAATATTAATCAGTTAAAACTGAACACAAGCATGAATAAACTAAAAATTTATTAATAAGATGCTTAATACAAAAATTTCAACAACAATACAAAGCATAACTAAGCAAAAAATCTAACATAAGAATCTTTCGTAGATAGCTTCAAACTTGTCTCTCCAAATCTTGAAAGAACTAGCCTCAGAACTTATGTTAACCCTTTGCTGAATAAGTAATTCAGAAATAACTCGTCTAAAGGGTATGAAGAAGTACTTTCCCTTTTTAAAAGAAGAAAAATACCTCTTCAAATGGTCAAACCTAACTTGAGGAAGATCAATCTTCAAATCTGAATTGAGAAGTAGAAGCAGATCTTTTTCAATAGGGTCCACTTGGTCTAAACCTTGATCCTTTGGCAGTAAGTTTGAATTCAGAATCTGACTCCAAACAATAGCATCAAGAAGAAGATTAGAAACCACTGATGTATTAGATGGATCTACAAAGATACGCCAAGCAGGAAGATAGGGTTCCTAAACAATAGTTCATAGAATTTCTCTAATCTCCTTACAATTGATCACATTTACAATCACTTTAGAGGCTATTGTAATAGAAACAACAGTTACTTTAGACAGAATAACAAACTCAGAATTCAACTTTACAATGGAGGCATTAATCCAAAACTCTTTGACAAGACTTGGATAAGTGAATCCACAGAGCATCTCAAAGTAGCCATTCCACCTTTGTTTATACACAGGCTCCCAGAAGTTGAAACCAATCTTAAGCAACTCATCAAAATCCACAAACTTTTCATTGATGATAATCAGCTGATTCAAAGGAGAATAAACTGAAGAACTCATCTTAAGTTTGGTTTGATCATCACACAAGCAAGAGGGAAAGAAGAAAGAGATGAAGAAGAAGAAAGAAAAGAAGTTGAACAAGAATCATACCGAAATAAGAATCTTGTCAGAAAAAGGACACAATGATGTTTCACAGGATAGGGAATAGTAACAACAAGTACTAAAAGAGAAAACATCATTACCCAAAGGTTCTTTATGAAAGGTTAAGTATTAAAAAACTTTAAGAAAACTTTTTACTTAAACTGCTTAAGACAGTAAAAAATAATCTTCTTCTGAACCTCAGAAACTTACAACTTTCAGAAGCTATCAACCATCAGAGTCTAGTGAGTCTAGACTTAGACAGAGATATCATATGTAAGTTACAAGTCTCTAAGATTCTATTTCGACTAGCACTTTATCTAGAAACAAGAGTCATAAGTGATAGATGAATATTGAATTGTCTTCTTTTGACAGCTAACAAGCAACAGTATCAACACACGGGTAAGAAAATTGTTTTCATAAATGTGACCATCATCTGGCTTGATAAGACATTCGGTATAGACAAACACAACAGAGTTTCCTCTTAAAGATTTATGAAGTTTTCTTTTTCAAAAAAGACTTCTCTAGAGATCTAACAGAAACTTTGTATTCAAATCTAAACAAATGTTTCATTGAATCAAAAGATAAGTCAGAAAAGAACTACCATACCACTTTTTTTTGCCAGACTCGATTCAATATTCAGACTTGACCAATAGAGTCTGAACACAGCTTTGAGTGGATTCTGATTCAATGGCTGTCTGACAACTGATTCCACTACTCTCACCAAATTCAGTACCACCATTACTTGAATCTGGGGGGTTGGCTCTTCTTCCAAGCAATTTTGTAAACAACCTTATGGAAGATGCCTCTGCTTCTTTCCTTGATATTTGTAGCAGATACATTATGATATTCATATTTCTATAAGACCATACATGTAAATACACACATAATCTTTTGTGCCTTACATCTCAATCTAACAGCAGATTATAAGTCACTCCAGAGTATGAGTCTAGAATGAGATATGATAGGAATAAAATCTTGTTCTAAGCAATGTCAATAGTCTCATTACCATGGATTAACTCTTTTGACTTTGAAATCATTGACAAGCTTAGAACCAGATGGCATTAGCTATCAGAGATTGACATAAAGCATATCAGAGTACTGTCTCAGTACAGCTAACAGAACTCAAAAAGAAGTTGAAGACTTCTCATAGGAATATCTTTTAAAACAACTTCCATAATGGTCTTCAACCAATAAGCAATGGAGTTTCTTAATATATCACCTTAAAGAACAAACTTCATGTAATCAAATATTTTTAAACAAGATAGCTTTGACAACATCTCTTGCATTTCAATATTTGATTTTTATTTCAGAACATAAATGCTTCTCTTCATCTGTATCCTGCACTAATATCATCTTCAAGCGATTAAACATTGATGAGCATCTGATATTAGGTTCTGGTAGAAATTAGTTCTTACTTTCAGATTTGGGAAATCAGTTGAAATACAAATATTTCAGAAGCTCTTAAAGTTACTCTTCTATCAACAGATATCACAATCCATTTAGCCAGTATGAAAATCCTTCTGACAAGAAACCTAAGTTTCTCATCATTATCCATTCCACAGAACTTAAGTAAAAAAGGAGAAGGTGATATGTTGAATAGTTTTTCATCATCCAACTTCATTTCTTTTCTTTAAAGACTGTAATACAAACCTTCAGAACATAGCAGATTCAGGATGTAAACATCAAAAAACAAACTGTGACTTTAGATTTAAGTCAAGAAACAGTCTTCTCACAATTTGCTTGAAAAGATTAGATGAACTGTGTTAGTTATCTTGTATTAGGATTGACTTAATTTTTGTAAAACAAATAATAGCAGCAATATTATAATAGAGAATAGGATGTATAAACTTGCGAAGAAGAACAGGTACAACAAGATGTCCTTTTTGAAATGCCAGAACATGTTGTGTTGAAGTTATTCAACAACTGGAACAACATGTCGAAGAAGATGTCCTATGAGGGAGCATTCGACATCGTGCCTGCTGAGCTAGATTAATGAGATTCAGCTATGTTTTGAATTGTGCAGAATATTTAAGAGAAAATTATGCATTCTATGTGGCACATATTTTAAGGTTTAGAAGATTCAATCAGAAATCAAGACTTTCTAAATATGGAGACATATTAGGAAATATTAGATTGAAGTCCTATTTTGTAGCAGAAGTTTCTGCTGATTTGTAACAGCTATTAAAGCTGTGATTGAAGGCCCAAATCCAGTTGGGTACATGTTATAAATAGAAGGGTTTGTAACCTTGGAGGGGACGGCTCAACATGTAGAAGTCTAGGGTTCTGTCTAGGTAAACCTCCCGACTTGTGGGAAGGTTACCCGTATTCCTCAAAACCTGTAGGTAAGAGGCAGTACGTTTTGTTCTTGGAGGAAGCTATTAAGCAACTCCAGGTTGTGGTCTTAGTTAAGGGAAAAAGCTAACAAACGGTGGAGTTTGGCATCATACTTAGCTAGGTATTATTCTCATCAGATGTTGATGTGTCATAGGAGTGTGGATTCATGTTTATCTGTGTAATCAGTGTATAGGTAAAGAGTCGTTGATGCAGTGGCGGATTGTCAACTGCTAGACATCATTGCGATGATTGGGAGTGAGAAAGGTTTCTCATATCTAGAGAGGATCTAGGTAGAAGGGTCATTAGGTAGTGATTAAGTGATAAGCTATAAACGGGGAGTTTAGCTTTGAATTGATACTGCTGATAGTGGACTTCATCCCTGGCTTGGTAGCCCCCAGAGTAGGTGTGTTAGACCGAACTGGGTTAACAATTCTGTGTGTCTTACACTTATCTTTTCAGTACCATGATTATTGCAGTATACCTTGCCCTTTGTGATCATGTCAGATCAGATGTCGAACAGCATGTTCTAGGACATCTGAATTCTGCACATGTACCAGAATTTCAATTGGTATCAGAGCAGGTCATTCTGTTCTGTATCTGGATGAGATCCAAGGGAAGATACTTTCTGGTTCATGGTCAAGGTAGAAGCTTTCTACTGAAAAATTGTTTGAACTTGGAGTAGTTCATATAGGTGTGAGAATGGTCCCTAGAAGTGGAGGATGGACTGTTCGTGACAGGCAGTGGCATGTGCTGAAGGCTTGGAGGAGTGGTTGAAAAGCTGTTGTGTTGTGGTTACGTTATGTTTGATTTATTTTCAAACCTGTGGTATTGTGGTGTCACCTGGACTATGATGCTAGGGGTGATATGTGACACCTGAAGGTTTTGAGGAGTTTGTGTTTTGATCCGCTGCGTATCTATCTGAAAACTCCCGAGGTTGCAATTGAGGAGGTTATTCTTCTCTGAATGTATACATTATGGTGATGGGATATATGCAAAACTGCTTCAACTTACTTTGTCAACGATACTTGAAGATTTTTGTTCAAGTCCACTCATAAAGGCATTGATAAGTGAAGGTGTAAGGAAGAAAAGTTATTTACTCTTGTCTCTATTCCTAAAAGGGCTAATCTCCAGTCTTTGATCTCTTGATGTGTTCATTGGAATGATGTCCTATCTTGTGTTAGAACATCTCGTCAGAATTGTGCTAAATTCTGTTGTCTGAAGGAATGGCATAGCAGATGCTCTGGGTGCTAAACTAATGTGGTTTGATCACATGAGTTTGGAACCTACTCTTGATCTGGAAGAGGAGGCATCTGGGTGGTTTGTCTAAGAAGGTTCTGGCCCTGGAACTTATCTTAGATGTGTGAGTTGGTCAAGGTGTGATCAACATGTTATTTACTCCTGAGGTCAGTTTATTTCTGGTCCTTGCTGCAGGAGTGGAGAACCTGAGATTTCAAGAAGTATTCTCACTTGCAGACTTCTTGAACATGAAGGTCAAAGATCAAAAAGTCATGATTTTTTCTCTGTTATTTGGAAGCATTATCTGAATGATCTTGTGAAGCTAGATAAGTATTGACTGTGTGTGCTTAAGGATTGAGATGATCTTATCACAGTTTGTGCTGCTATTAAAGGGAAGAATGTATGATTCTCTGAAGTGCTCTTGGCAGATTCTGAGGGAGAGTACCTGATGTATTAAGAATTTATTCTCTCAAGCTGTCTGGATGATGTTTCTCTGATTCAGGATGGAGGTTGTCTACTCAAACTTGATGACATTTATCAAGTCTATGAGAGCATGGAACTCTTATTATGGTGTAGTGGAGAACTTTCAAGAGTTAAGCACTGTGAAGTTGAATCAACCGGTGGGGTTAGGTGGTGACTATGTGCTTGGATGACGGATTAGAAAAGGCAAATTGGTTATGGAATGTTGATGACATCCAACATCTCAAAGTCAGGCAAGATGCTGTGATTTAAGGAGAAGACTCTTGAGCTGTTCCTGTTGCTGAATGTGATATGACCTGAAAGCTTGATCAGGTACTAATGGTTGATCCTCGTGTGCTAGAGCTTTACTATAGACGATATCTTCAGAAAAGCTCTGTGAAGATGTGTGACTGAGATTGATGTTAGAACATCAATTCAGGTGGTTGCTTGTTCAGCCAAGGTTGTTTTGCGCAGAAAGAAGTCCAAGATCAAGCCACTGATCCAAGTCAAAGTAACTTGTGAATATATGTCATGAATCAGAAGTTGTCCGACGTATGCAGAAGATTACAAACAAATTGTCATACCTTGTGTGAGAAGGTAATCTTATTCTGTCTAATAGTTGATACTTTGACGAGAGACTTAGTATTTGTCTATTCTTGATGTTATGCATAAGGGTAAATACTTTGACGGGAGACTAAGTATTTGTCTAGAGAATTATGCAAGTCTGCAGTCTGGTTATTATGGTTCAGGAATTTATTCTTTCTGAGTGGTTATGATTGATAACAACCTGAGGTAGCCTTATCAGCTGACTGTATCAGAAGTGTGTGAATGAAGAAGTGAGCATCATCTGCTGTTTGATTGTGAATCCTTCTTGGATAAACAAATACCTTGTTGGGAGCTTGGTAGTTATCTGATGTGTGGATGCAATTCAGATTTCTGAATTGTGTGAGAGTTTATTTCTCTCTGTTGTGATCAGGTGGTTGTGATTACCTGAATAAAATGCAGAAGGTGTGATCTTTTATCTAATGCTGATGTCCTACATAATGTTACAACATCATTGTTTGTTGTGAAGGAGTTGGAAGAAGCAGCATTATTGTCTGAAGTGGCAGTTCTGACATAATGTGGATTAGAATGGGCAGATTCTGATCTTGATGTTAAGTAGTTTATTCTGGCAATACATGACTACTTTCATGATGAAGACTTCATTAGATGTAAGGATAGAAGGTTGATTTCTTCTAATACAAGTAAAAGGTGGTGGCAGTCCTTGTCTTGTGTTGCAAGACATTTGTTTGGAACATGTGAGAAATTTCAAATCGAGTGGGCTTTTGTTTATTGGACTTGGCAGACCTTGTATCTAAAATCCCCATGGTGAGGTCTTGCTCAACTTTTACCAGAATGTGGCATTATTGGTGTAATATCATAAAAGGCATTGAATGTTAAGGCTGTTGTCTATAGCCTATTGCAGCATGTGTGCTGGTCAAGTTTGTGCTGTGTAATGTCAAACATCATGATGGGACATATCATAGCTGTGTGGAGTTAGTGCCTATGCAGGAGAAGTCTGAAAAGCAGAATTGTTGTATCTGGGTGACTTTACTTTTTCTCTGCTATTTTTGAAGGAATCCAAGAAAATATGCTTGGATTGTATAAATCTCTGAGGAGTCTTGGGTTGATAACTTTGTGAATAAGCAGACAAACTATTTTGGTAAGATGTCAGAACAGCACTCAAAACATGTTTCCCTTAGCCAAACAAAGGAATATTCTAGACTGTGCATCCAACCACGCGTAAGAAGGGAGCCTAGTAAGTGCTGATTGGCTATGCAGGACTGGTCTATGAGCTATTAAAGGCGTTCAAAGTCAGTTTGGACGGTGCACCTTGAATTAAGTTACAGGTTTTCCATTCTTAATTAACATTCTCTTTGACCAAGAATTAAAGATCGTTAATATCTAAGAAACTGCTCTGCTATTTAGAGAGGCTTCTCCTATCCTCTACCATCAGGTAAGGGTTGTTCTCATAAAAACTATGGGTTTTGTTTGGGTCTGGGTTAGTTGTGCCTGGGTTTGGTTTTGTGATGGCCTCCTTTGTCAATTTTTGGCCAAAAAGGGGGAGAAAGGGATTGTTGCTCAGAGGTTCAGACAGGAGTTTGTGATTGCATATGTTGTCCAAACATGTCAAATCAAATGTCTATCATGTTTCTTTTTGGATATTTTTGTGACCTGTGATCTAAGTTATGAACACAGTTGTGATCTGTGTTCTGAGTTACCAGGAGTGGTGGAGGGTTTGGTCTTAAGTTTCCTCTTATGCCCTTCAAAGAGCAATTAAGAGTTCTCTTATGCTACCATTGGTCTTCAATGTCAAGAAGAGGTTCCTGGATTGAGGGGGAGTATAAGCTGTCTTCTGCTATCTTCTTCCTCGTGTGCATCAACAAACTTCAGGACCTTCCTTCCTTTTATCCTGAAGATTGTTGTTCGTTGGTGCTGACGCAGTGGAGTTCTTCAGAGTGCTGCAAAGAAGATGCCAAACAAAGATGGTGAGACATTATTTTCAACATGAAGATATGTTGCTGTGTGCTGTAGACTCTGAACACTACAGCTGTTGGCTGTATTTTTATATTGCTGTAAACTTCTGGTTTATAATTGTTTTTAGATTATTTGTTTTACCCAAAATTTGCCAAAGGGGGAGATTGTTAGTTCTCTTGTATTAGGATTGGCTTAATTTTTGTAAAACAAATAATAGCAGCAATATTGTAATAGAGAATAGGATGTATAAACTTGCTAAGAAGAACAGGTACAACAAGATGTCCTTTTTGAAATGCCAGAACATGTTGTGTTGAAGTTATTCAACAACTGGAACAACATGTCGAAGAAGATGTCCTATGAGGGAGCATTCGACATCGCGCCTGCTGAGCTGGATTAATAAGATTCAGCTATGTTTTGAATTGTGTAGAATATTTAAGAGAAAATTATGCATTCTATGTGGCACATATTTTAAGGTTTAGAAGATTCAATCAGAAATCAAAACTTTCTAAATATGGAGACATATTAGGAAATATTAGATTGAAGTCCTATTTTGTAGCAGAAGTTTCTGCTGATTTGTAACAGCTATTAAAGCTGTGATTGAAGGCCCAAATCCAGTTGGGTACATGTTATAAATAGAAGGGTTTGTAACCTTGGAGGGGACGACTCAACATGTAGAAGTCTAGGGTTCTGTCTAGGTAAACCTCCCGACTTGTGGGAAGGTTACCTGTATCCTCAAAACCTGTAGGTAAGAGGCAGTACGTTTTGTTCTTGGAGGAAGCTGTTAAGCAACTCCAAGTTGTGGTCTTAGTTAAGGGAAAAAGCTAACAAACGGTGGAGTTTGGCATCATACTTAGCTAGGTATTGTTCTCATCAGATGTTGATGTGTCATAGGAGTGTGGATTCATGTTTATCTATGTAATCAGTGTATAGGTAAAGAGCCGTTGATACAGTGGCGGATTGTCAACTGCTAGACATCATTGCGATGATTGGGAGTGAGAAGGGTTTCTCATATCTAGAGAGGATCTAGGTAGAAGGGTCATTAGGTAGTGATTAAGTGATAAGCTGTAAATGGGGAGTTTAGCTTTGAATTAATACTGCTGATAGTGGACTTCATCCCTAGCTTGTTAGCCCCCAGAGTAGGTGTGTTAGACCGAACTGGGTTAACAATTCTGTGTGTCTTGCACTTATCTTTTTAGTACCATGATTATTGCAATATACCTTGCCCTTTGTGATCATGTCAGACCAGATGTCGAACAGCATGTTCTAGGACATCTGAATTCTGCACATGTACCAGAATTTCAAAATGTAATTACTTCAAGCTTCAAAAACTGATTCCACAAACCCAAGCACAAGACTTCAAAGATAGTCCAAGCATCAGACATATCAATGATGTTGATATACTCAAAACTGAGATAATGCATCTACCAGAATGCAACTACCTCTGAAGATATTCAATGTGCATCTTCTGAGTTGGTGAGAAAGATTTTCAAAAAGATCATCTATACCACCATCAACTTCTATAGCAATACCTTTTTCAAGGATATTCTATAGACCTTCAGCAACCCTTTATCAAGTCCAATGAGTTAAAAATATGTTTAGCTTTTCCATCATTTAAATTTAATGGAATCACCCATTTGAATATGGTAGGAAAAGCCGTATGATATTTTTCACGTGGCACTTGATTCCTTCTTGAAGAAGAAATATACTTTTCTTATTGTATCAACATCTGCACCACTGTTAAGTGTTAAGCACAAACCATGCTCTGATACCAATTGAAGGTGTGAAAAGTACACAAGAAGGGGGGGTTGAATTGTGTTTCGCATTTTCTTATTATTTAGCTTCTGATCAGAGTCTCAGAATCAGAACTGATGTTTAGATTCTGAGTTAATTCATTTGGCAGCGGATTCAACAGAAGTAAATAAAATAACAGCAGAAGACACAAAATATTTATATTGGTTTCTCCCCTAACTAAGAGTAGTCCAACCCCCTTGCCTCGCAAGAACTTTTCATTATAACCATTTCATGATTACAATAGCTTATGCTTTTACATAAGACTTTTACAACTGCTCATACCAACTGTCTGAGACTTTCCTTGCTTAGAGCTCATGTATAAGACTTAACCTTTACTCACACCATCTGACTGAGCCACCTGCTCATCTGTCCTCTGGTTGAGACTTCCCTTTACTTAGAGCACATGTTTAAGACTTCCTTTGCTCACACCATCTGGCTGAGCCTCCTGCTCATCTGTCTTCTGGTTAAGACTTTCCTTTGCTTAGAGCACATGTCTAAGACTTTCCTTTGCTCAACCATATGACTGAGCCACCTGCTCATCTGTCTTCTGGTTGAGCCTTACCTTTGCTTAGAGCACATGTTTAAGAATTTCTTTTCCTCAATCAGACTAGCTGAAAAAAACTTTTGTTTGCTCGAGCACATAGCAGGAGACTTAATCTAAACTACTGAAGGCTCAACAGAATAGAGAACAAGGTGTACATGATGCACGCATCAGAGGTACGGGAAATAACCATAACAAATACCTAAAGCACTTAAGATTTATTGAATATTTACAGGGTTAAGAAATCTTAAGGCTTTTACAATTAAAACCTAAAACAAAAAAACTGCCTATTACATAGTTGATAATTGCTTGATCTTGTTACTCCTTCAACAGATAGTCCACAACTTTATCACCAACTCTGAATGGTACCAGATGCTGATATACAACTACTAAGTGTAGAATCTCGTCTGAATGCTGAGGCCTTCAGTTCAGAGTCTTCGTCAAACCACACTATAATTTATTCTTCAGACTCTGCCACCAGAAGCTAACAATGAAGCAACTCCAAGTGTATCTTAAGTAAACAGATTCTGATTATTTATGTACAAGACAAGAACCAGCATAAACAAAACACACATCAAATAAACCATTATTCTTTTAATACTTTTGTTATCATCAAAATTAAAGAGAAAATATCAAGAACAGATATTTTTCTAACATATTTAACCCAATAAACTTAAGCACAAAAAAGTGTTTAATTCTTCAAAAGAATATATCTATTGAATGAAATCACTTAATGCTTGAGTTAATTCTTGCTTTCTTTTTTGAATTTTTTTTTCTATATGTTTGTTATTTGAAAGTTCTTCTCTTTCTTTTTTGAATTTTTTTTTCTATATGTTTGTTATTTGAAAGTTCTTCTCTTTCTTTTTTTTTCAAGTTATTTCTTAAACGATTATTTAGATATTGACAATGTTGTTTAGTGTGTTTTGGTGAATAAAACATTATGAATTTGATTTTGAATATATATATATATATATATATATATATATATATATATATATATATATATATATATATATATATATATATATATATATATATATATATCAACTTACTACCTAAGACAGGAAGGTGCATAGTCTTTCCCTAAAATACCCTTCCAATAAAATTACATTAAACTACATTTTTTCCTTTATAGTAATTAACTAATACATTATTCTTGGCCAATGAGAACATCTCTTTTGTCCAAGTGGCGTAACTATTGCCACTACATTTCCAATTTTCAAACATTGCCTATCAGTACCTTCCCTCTCTCTTTCCCGTCACAACCTTCCCCCCTTCTCTCTCCCATTTTCTCTCTTTTCCTCTCTCTTTGGCCATCAAATCCTAGCACGCCGCCGCCGAATCTCTGTGAATTGGAAGACGAAGCGATCTCGCAAATGCAGAAACTTATGGCTCCGCAAATCTCGTCTCCGATTATATGGTATCGTAGAAACTCATATTTCATTTCAATCTCTCTTTCACTCCTTTTCATTTTATTTATATTTAGGCTACGGATTTGTTAATAATTATTGTTATTTTCTTTTTGGTCTCAGTTTTGACTTCAGTAACCACCATTATTGGGCTGTAACTTCATTCAACCCTTACTCCTTTTGTTCTTTTTTAGTTTCAACTTTTGTAGTATGCAAACAGTTAGGTTTTGTTACCTATCATTGTTAAGATTTAACATTTGAGCTTAGTTTATCTTTTTCTGCAAAATACATAAATATACAACTAATTAAGTTCTGTGTATGGCTAATTTTAGTTGATTTTCCAACTTTCTCAACATTTTAAGTGGTTAATGTAGCTAAAATAGACGGCTAATCAAGATTTTAGATGTGATTAACCATAATTTAAAGGTGTTAAAATCTATAATTGTGGGTGTTTTTATTCTTGAATGGAGTCAGTGGCGTATACATCAGTTCCTGTATTCAGGATTGCAACAATCTGGTTCTTAGGCTTTGGCTTTTGTTTATTACTTTGCATTGTTTGTTACTTCTGTCGTAAATCTGAGCCTTATGGTTATTCTCCAACATGCTACACATTTTCCCTTATTCTTCTCATATTGTTCACAATTACAACAATGTATGTACAATTTCTCCCTTTCTTTGTTTTATTGATCTCAGATTTAGTTTAATCTGCATAAAAAATTACGCGTCTCTTTGTGTTAATAGGATTGAATGTGCGGTTTTATATTTTGGCCAGCGTAGTTTTCATTGCAGCACGACATCAATGTTTCAGTATGTGGTATATCAAGCTGACTCTACTGTGGATAAACTAGGGAATGTTTATAATTTCCTTGCTCAATCTAAGCAAGTTGGAATCGATCGTGTTTTTCTCCCAGTCAATGTTCAAACTGATATTGATGAGGCAGAAATAGATATCAACACTTCTGCTGGCACAATTTCTGAGAATTCAGACAATATTCAAGATCTATTAGATTCTGTGTAATGATTTTATAGTTGATTAATCATTACGCTTTCAGCTTCATATACTTTTTCTTTTCAGTTTTTCTCTATAAAATGTATATCGCGAGCCTAATACAGGGGGATGACGCTCATCATAATAGCCGCATCAAGGTAATGGAAGGGGCATGGGCGGATGAAGGTGATTCTCTTTCATTCATCAAATTTTACATTTTAAAAGTGATTTGTGTCTTTGAAAAAAAATTAATATGTTGACGGGTGCTTATGTGATTATTATTATTAATTTAATCGTCTGCTTTAAAAATAGTTTTGTCTCATTTCATGTGTGTTAATAGTTAAGACCATGCATTTCTTAAGAATGATTTAAATTGTTTCAGACTTTCTGTTGCTGCAGTGCCAATCAAACTTTATGATTATTTCCTTTCCTTTTCTTTTCCAGGGAAACAAACTCATGGAAATGCTGTAACATTTTCTCAGTATGATGCAATTGCTGCTGAACCCCAACTTGAACTTCAAACATATGAAAACTCACCACTTCCCTTAGCTGCTGAGAGAACAAGAAGAAAAGATCAGCAGAAGGCAACGAATATGAGTTTAACTTGGACTTGGCTTGGAAAATGCTTGATGTTGCTAGATCCATTGTTTAAAAGCAATTTGTCACCGTCTGAGGACTATTGGATTAAGTAGTGGTTGCCACATTCAATAGTATTCAAGCCTCCATCGACACTATTACAGGCCATGTGTTACAGACACATTCAATAGTATCCGACCATTTTTATAAGAGACCTTTTCATTCAGGCCCATTGGCTCCCGGTTCAGGTTGGGCAAGGGCCATAGGCCGAGGAAACCAATGAAAAGTGTAGCCAAGGGAAGTTTCTTAGTGTCTGACCTTGCATTATGAGTTTAATTTCTCCCATTCCGTTTTCTTGCCATTTTTCTATGTTTCTTGCATTTCTCTCACAAAACGATAAGTTTAACTGCATATAATGGTTGTTTGGCTTATGCTTCTGCAACAGACATGAAAATCAGCATACTTATTAGCAGGATGCTGGTTATATGCTTCTGCCTTTCCTTGAGTACAACATTGAGTTTCTCCTTCAGAGTCGGAAGCTGGAGCATACGTTTGAATTTAGAGTTGGAAACTGAAGGATGCTGGTTATTTTGATGTTGCTGCTTCATTGGCAGTTGAAGCTAGGTGTATGGATCTGGCGATCGTTATGTTAATAGTGATTGTGTGAAGCACATGCTATAGGCTGATCAGGTTTTTCTATCTATTTCTTTGAATTTCATTGTAGCTTCAGTTTTGTAACAAGGGTTGCTTTTCTTGTTGCCTATTTCTGATCTTTTTTAAGTCTATAATATCTTAGCGAAAAAACAATACTTTAATTAAACTCAACTGCAACCAAATCAATTATCTATCACAGACTTTGTACAGTCTCACTTGTGATTTAGTTTTGGCATGGGTAGGTGACAAAGTACTATTTATTGTGAGTGCATAAGACGTCAAAAACAGGAGGAGAGTAAATAAGAACCGGATGATCAACGTCATTGTCATGAACTTCATATGTCACAATGAGATTCAGATCACAAGTTCTAAATGAACTTGGCAATGGTGGCTTCGTCTCTGAACTTTGGAATAATGGTCTATTTTCCTCAACTGCGAACTGGGAACTGCTCATAAGGTTCCCTTGATCAGACGTCAAACTCATTTTGTCAACATGTGAAATTGGAATTACATCTTCCTCTGGGCTATCGTTAACTTCAATTGGAGTGTTATGCAAAAAGTATGCCAAGCTATAAGGTTCTATACTGCTACTGTTTACATTTCTCTTGTATTGTCTTTAAGTGTGATCAATCATATTTACAACTTTTTTAGATTAATTCATGATTTAATGCCAGCCATAACTTCAACAATTCTAACTTTCTCCTTTATTCATTGTAAGCCGTCAGCTGCACGGAGAATCGTTGTTTGAGGCAAATAATCTTTTCCTTGAAAAACATGAAGGTTTATACTCGATATGCCATGAACATTTGTTTGTCAATCTGTGATTCATGTTTTGATTTTGATTTTGAAGGTTTGTTGTATTTTTCCCATTTTGTTTGCAGGTTCTTTGATGCATATGTTATTCCTACATGTTATAGCTGCAAATCTTATAGCTGTATCACTCCATTGTGGATGTGCGGATTTCAAAAGAGCAGCAACGCCGGAAGCATAAGGATAAGCCATGGATGTTTCTGTCATGAAATTATAGGCACTTGATAAGAACACATTTGTGCCAATTCTAACGGAAGGTTTATTAGGAACATAAGCAGCAACTGGTGTAATGTCAGGCTATTTGAAGGACCTCATGAAGTGTAATATGCTGCAACTGGTTCCGGTTTTATTCCAACATATGTTTGTCGAAACTTGATACTTGTTGTAGTATTTATGTTGCTACTAATATTTGTGTTGCTTGGCCATGTAGGTTGATGGATCAAATCATGATAATTAAATACCATTTGGAAAATAAAATTAAGAATGCATTAGGTGTCGGCAGCAGAATGTTTTGTTTCTAACAAATATGATTCAACTGAATGTTTATTATTTTCTCATGTGTTTTTGACAAGGATATATTTGAGACTCGGTATTTGAACGCGACGTTGGGTTTCTTTTGGACAAAACTCTATACACATTGCTTCTTATGATTGTGGATTTCTTGCTACACTTCATATGATGAAATGGCTTGGAATTGATTCCAATTTGAACTATCCATGGTTGAATAAGCCATTGTTGCTGCAACTCTACACACATATAACACCGATTCTAATTTTAGCATGATCGGAATGTGAGTTTCAAGTATCTATGCTCAATATTTTATTGCTGCCCAATGATATATAACACTGTTTTTGAATCACATAACATATAAGGGTCATAACACTTCTCTGTTTTTTAATCACATGCCATTAATATAACTAATAATCTAATTATCTATAGTCTTATAACCAATCTAAAGAAATTGATCTATAAATGCACACATGGTGATTTCATTTACCATCTTCCAAAGTGGTTCTAAATTGATCTATAACTAATGTTATTTTGCTGGTAATATATGCTATCTAATGTTATTTTCCAACTTGATCTACAACTTGTGTTTTGATTTTTCGATGTTTGTTGAATTATCATGTTCTTTAAGAGTTTAAGAATTTCAGTTCAATAATTGAGCGGTTCTTCACAAACGTGTTTCTCACGCCATAACGATGCTCACCCACTCAGTTCACGGTTTGCGGCTCAACTAAGTTTCAGATTGTGTTCCAGTTCATAAATTACTTGCGGTTTTGGTGAGTTTCCATTTCGAATCATGAGTTACTTTCGGTTCACTTCCGATTTCGAGTTTGGTTCAGAAACATTTATAAGTTCCATATCTGACACTTGCTATTACTCCCTTCTGTATAGTGTTTGCGGTTGTTTGGGCAGTTAAACGTCATGCGTCGTATGCGTGGATTGGTCAAGGTATTCTTGTAAAAATAGATTTATTAATGCCACTTCATCTTTTAGTTATAAAACATTCCTCGACAATACTTAAGAAGATAGGCATGTTCTCATTCACATGCTTGAACAAGAACCAGGTTATTGACTTCTTTCATTTGATCAGCTTATGGCTTTTATTCATTATTATCAGTCCTATTTCTTCGACTCTATCCATGTAAAATGCGTATGTTGTATTTAATGAATTGCGATGTTGACGTTGTTATATCTTTCATCTTATCAGAGTGATAATATGAAAAATAAGTGGCATGTATACATGACAAAGGATGGAAGGATTTCCCTGACAGGATTGTCGCTGGCCAAATGTGAATACCTTGCTGATGCTATTATCGATTCTTATCATAATGTCAGTTGAAACTCGGCGAGACGTCTTTTGAAGCAAGCATATATTTTTTGTGAGTATTATACCAAATCATAGTTATCGACGCATGACAATAATTCTATTATGTATGCATTTATTTTCATACATATGTGCACCTGATAGTCCCTTTGGGAATTCTGTTGTAACCTTGAATAAGTTTAATCAAAGTGTTGATGTATACATTTATAGTATTTTTGTTATTGCTGCAACTCTACTGCATGGTGGAGTGAAAATCTCATTCTCTTTTCTAACAATGTCAATAGGCAAAGCATATTTGAGTATTTAAAGATTAAGGGAAGCTTCATAATGATTTGCAATAGTTGTGAGCTTTATACTGATAAATAATTTAATATGACTATGAGATTTGACAAAATTTGGTACTCTGATATCTGTTGTGCAATGTTATACCGGTTCAAATGTCTTGAATGATTCTCTGTTGAATGATTAACATATGTAGCTAATTAGTTTGTCTTCAGCAAATATTCACATTTAGTCCCTCCAACTAGGAGTACCAATCTTCTGTAATCTTGGATTCATACAAACTAACTATGGAGTTTATTTGCTACATCAGTTATTAACTTAATGAGTGAAATATATTTAAACTTTGATGATATGGTTGTATTTAGACATGATTCACAACAATATATCTTGGCATAATTTGATTCATATAATGTGTCAATATGATGGAGTAAAAAATAAAACATTTGATGCTAAGTTACATGGATTATAAAACAACTTCGATCCAATATTCATTTGCCTTTAATCTAATTACCATATGGCAACCACATATGGTACATTTCTTTCAGTAAAGATATACCGGTGCTATGGTGGGTGGGAAGAAGAAATGGTTAGGTTGTTGATTGTTGCATTAGTGATTGAGGCATCATTAACACAAATTCTAAGGAAATGAAATCCCGTCTCAGGTTGCCAAGTGATATCATGAAAATATAATAATTTAAGGTAGAGATTTATTCCTTGTGTATCGTGTATCCCTTTATTGCTCAATGAAGGGATTTTTTTTTTATAATTTTCCTTGCCCCATTGTTATATATAATTACTATTATGCGTGAAGGTTCCTTTTCTTTTTTAGTTTATCTGCTACACAATTTTGTTTCTTATTATGTGCGAAGGTTCCTTTTCTTAAATTAGTTTTAATTCTATATCTCTATTAATATTTAATATTATATCTCATACTTTTTCTCATAAATATTCTGATCAATATGCATTTCAGTACAATTCTATAGTACAAAATTATTTCAATCCTGTGTATTTGTAAAAAGTTCGAATATTCTAAAAGGCATATTCAAATCCTCACGGGCCACTACCAGAATAATACCTATTCGTTTTTAAATATTTCTTTTCAAATATACATTTCCATTTAAATATATTTTATATTATCTTAGATAAATTTATCCGTGCGAATTCACATGTATTCTGGACCAATACCTACTCTTGATAATTTTTAATTCAACATTTATCATTTATTGTTAGTACATTTAAAGATATATTAAAAAATAGCCACAAACATTCAAATCTTTTATCGAATAATTTAATATAGGAATGAATATACCCGTGCGGGCGCACGAGTCTTCTACTAGTATATATATATATATATATATATATATATATATATATATATATATATATATATATATATATATATATATATATATATATGATCGGAGGTGATCAGTCTGGATCGTCGCGGCCTTCGCGTAGGACAAGTGATGATGCTTGTAGGAGAGGAAGGGGGTGTACCTGCAAGGTACTCCGATGCCAAAGTAAGTTTGGGCTAGAGAGAAAGCAAGTACGCAAGATTTCAAGTAATCGATATTGAATACCTGACCCTCTCAAATGAGAGGGTATTTATAGAAGAACCCCTAGCGCGGGGCCAAGGTCTCTCATGTGGCCAAAGCACTTGGTCGACCAATGAGAGACTGCCAGGTGGAGGGCAAGGCGCGTGGCTCTTTGACCTGATCCAACTGTCTCCGTGAGATCCGGGGAGACAGTTGGTCGCGTGAACTATTAAGCGAGTGAGGGGGCATGCCCAACAGCTAGTTTCCGCCCAACGGCTAGTTCTTGGCTATTGGGCCAGGCCAATGGCTGGATTGGATTAGGCCTTGCCCTTCTGGGGGCACAACGCCTGCCCAGTCTAGAACAGGAGCCCCCCAAGTCCTTGCTCTAGTGAAGAGTGAGGACTTAAGGTAGCCATGTGAACAGTTATCTTTGGATAGCGTTCAAGGACAAGCCCTTCGCCTTCTCCAATACAGGGGTGGTCGGCACTAATGCTTTGATCTGCCCGACCAGTTGTTGGTGCTCGGGGAGCATATTTGTGAAAAGGACATTTTTTATGTCGGGGATCTGGGACGAAGAGGTGAGGTGCGTGTGTCGGCGAGGAGATGTGCCCGAGGGATAGCAAGAGACTTGGAGCATGTAACATTTACTCTTGGGAATGCCAAACGACGATTCTTTTTTTGCACGTGGTGGTCATGCAGCCCCTGTCAGACCTAGAGCCACCTAGGCTATGATGGCCTTTGTGCTTCCCAACGAGCAAATTCTTATAAAAGGAGGGAGAAGGAGTTCATTTGTACACTTCACACAAATTTCTTCTCTCACCTCTTTTGCTCTACAATTCTTCCTCTCGCCGGAGTTCCTCTTCGCCGCCGTCGATCTTCATCGTCTTCGTCCATACCTTTATCTCCAATCCTTCATTCTCAAGTAAGTTGTTCATCTTTTCTGCATTTCTAATGGTGTTCTTCATTTTCTGGGTGTTCCTCATGAATTCTCCGGCGACTCATGAGTTTTCCGGTCGAAGATTCATGTGTTCTTCGATGAACACATGGATTTCTAGAAATTTGTGAAGAACATGAAGAAAATGAAGAACATAGAATGAACTTTGGATTTCTTTGGTGTAGATTCTCCTAGATTCTGGTTAGGATTAGTTTTAGGTTTGTAGTCGGGCACTAGGCATGTTCGACGCGAAGCTCAGGCTTTGCGCAATGAGCTCGCTTTGTTGAGAGCTCAAGTCCTTTCGTTAAGTTGCGAAGACTCGTCCCCATCGTAGGGGGACAATGTCGTCATCGTGTTAAGTCACGGTCAAAGTGGGCTCGAGGTTGTCCTTGACTTCTTCCTCGCCCTTTCACTTGACTAGTGGTGGAAGGGTGGATTTGAACTTAGTCGTCGAATTCACTTTTTCTTCCTCTGCTTTTCAGGTGAAAATGGCTGATCCTCGTGAAGAAGTCGTGCCCGACTCCCAGGCCGTGCAAGAGGAGGCAGAGCAGGCTGTCGAATATGGTAACATCCAGGTCGCGAGGGGGGACCTTAAATGGATTGCCCATTAACCGCTGTTGACGAAGTCGACGTTTACTGAAGAGTGTAACACCCCATTTTAGTTATTTAGACGTCTTGTGTTATTTTATTTGTGGGACCTTGTTTGGGGGAGTGTTTTGAGTGCGTTTAAGGGTTGCCCTTAGTTAGGAAGGTGAGTTGGTGAAGTAAAGCCTTTAGATTAATACTAATAGTGGTATAGTTAATAATAATAATAATTTAATTAATAATAGTAATATTATTATTTTATTATTATTATTGCTAATGTTGTGGCAGATGCTCTGAGTCGGAAGACAATCCATATGTCTACGTTAATGGTGAAGGAAATGGAATTGATTGAACAGTTCAGAGATTTGAGTATGGTTTGTGAAACTACATCGGGAAGTATCATATTGGGTATGCTGAAGGTGAATAATGACTTTTTGGATGTAATTAAGGAAAATCAGAAACTGGATGTGAAATTAGTGGAATTGATGCCTACAGGAGGAGATGATCCTGATAGTGACCTTAAAGTAGATAATGTTGGTGTGTTGAGATTCCGGGGCAGGATTTGTGTACCGGATAATGAGGAATTGAAAAATGCAATCTTGGAAGAAAGTCATCGGAGTAGCTTGAGTATTCATCTGGGAGCTACAAAGATGTACCATGATTTGAAGAAGTTGTTTTGGTGGTCCGGTATAAAGAGGGACATAGCTCAGTTTGTCTACGCTTGTTTGACATATCAGAAGTCAAAATTAGAGCACCAGAAGCCTTTGGGATTGATGCAACCGTTAGAGATTCCCGAATGGAAATGGGACAGTATTGCTATGGATTTTGTGACTGGTTTGCCAAATATGACAAGAGGCTTTGATGCTATTTGGGTAGTGGTGGATCGACTTACGAAGTCCGCATATTTTATACCAATTAACATCAGTTTTCCGTTGTTGAAGCTGGCAGAAATTTATATCAGGATAATTGTGAAGTTACATGGTGTTCCGTCGAGCATAGTGTCGGATAAAGATCCGAGGTTTACTTCAGAATTTTGGAGGAGTCTGCAGGAAGCCTTGGGTTCTAAGTTGAAGTTGAGCTCGACTTATCATCCACAGACCGATGGTCAGTCAGAGAGGACCATTCAGTCGTTGGAGGATTTGCTGAGAGCCTGTGTATTGGAAAAAGGTGGTGTGTGGGATACTCATTTGCCATTGATTGAGTTCACGTATAATAACAGTCACCATTCTAGCATCGGAATGGCGCCTTTCGAAGCTTTTTATGGTAGGAGGTGTAGGACACCTCTATATTGGTATGAAACAGGTGAGAATGTGGTGCTTGGACCTGAAATTGTGCAACAGACTACTGAGATAATTCAGATAATCCGTGAGAAGATGAAAGCGTCTCAGAGTAGACAGAAGAGTTATCTTGATAACAGGAGGAAATATTGGAATTCAGTGAAGGTGATCACGTGTTCCTAAGAGTTAACCCAGTGACCGGTGTGGGTCGTGCTTTGAAATCCAAGAAGTTGGATCCTAAGTTTATTGGACCGTATCAAATCCTGCAGAGGGTTGGTACAGTGGCTTATAGGGTGGCTCTACCGCCTGAACTTTCGAACTTGCATGACGTGTTTCATATGTCGCAACTTCGGAAGTATGTTTCAGGAGGAGTGTATGTGATTCATCCGTACTCCTATATGGAGAATGGTGGGGGATAGATCATTGCCAAGTAGAGGTGTATGTGATCTATCCGAGGTTCGATTGAATGAACCAATGAGTCGGTACCGCATGCATGGTGTCGTGTTGCATTACATTATTACTTGATGTTGTTGATGAAATTGGACAGTAGGTCGTGTTGGTGTGTTGTTGACTTATATATGTGAATGCTACCTTGTTATCATGTATTTATTCACCGATAATATTGAATGTGATTTCTCACCCCTTTGTTGTTGTTGTGTTTGTGCTTCTTCGGAAGTACAGATAATCCAGGTACTTAGATAGCTTGGATATTGGTGTTGCTGATCGAGTCCATAGGAGTTCTCTGATATGTAACACGAGATTTTAGGTATTTCATTCATTTTGTTATTTGTTATTCTTTTTGTTACATATCTTTATTTTTGATGAACATTATGGTGAACCACGATTTTATGTGGAGTTTTGGTGTTATTGCCAGATGGCCGTAAATCGAATAATTGAATAAATTTTCCGCTGTTTGATTTTATTAAAATAAAGGAGATTTGTTTTGTTGGCTCTTAATGTGACATTCCACTTGGTGAAAACTTTGATTTATCTTTAATACTTTGTTTATTTTTAAAATGGGAAAGTGGGGTGTTACAAAGAGGAGGTTCGTGAGTTCCCCTACCTGGAAGATCGGGCCGAGGATGCGCCAGTGCAATTGAGGGCCATATGTCTGACCGAAAATGACAGGATCTGCTCGATCTACCTGGGGATGTGGTTCCCCATGTATGAGTTGCCTTTGTGGAGGCTATGTTTCGGCTGCCTTTCGCCGACTTCCAGGAGGCCCTCTTTCGTCACTTGGAGTTGTGCCTCGCTCAGCTCCATCCAAATGCACTACCATTCATATGTGCCTTCGAGCTAGTGTGTCGCTTCTTACATGTCGAGGCGACCGTAGATCTCTTCTTCTGTATCTTCCAACTCCAGCGAAGCACTACGGGCTCGAAGCAAAGCTAGGTGTCCTTTAAACAACAGAACAGACTCTTCTGGCCGTACTCAGAGTCTGTTCGGCACTTCAAGGATAGGTTCCTGGTCGTGAAGTCGGTCTCCGAAGAGGCCAAAAGGTCTATTTCTACGCTCGAGACTGTGACCATCGATGGTCGGCAAGTTGAGAAACCCGTATCCAAGTTCCCTTTGGAGTGGGTGTACGCCCACTTCAGATATAGGACCGACCAGTTCCTGGTAAAGCACGACCAACTCAGTGAGGGGGACAAGGAGTCCTACCGTGTGCTCCACGCCTATGTGGAGAGCTTCAGTCCGACCTTTGTGGTGGACAGAGATGGTAAAGAGCGGCTCGGGGATGATGGGGAGCCTGTACGATTTGGCCGCTATATCAACACTAAGGCTCTCCTTGAGTGTGAAAATGACGACGCGCCACTTCGCCCTCCTCGGTACCACCTGCTCTTGTGCCCGTTTTTGTTAAGTTTCTTCTAATTACTAACTTGTCTTTTTGTGTTCGCAGAGAAAATGGCCGACATGAGGGAACGCTTGATGACGTCCCAGGCTGCCAAAGTCCAGAAGAAGGTGCCCTCAGTGCCCAAAGTCGGGGCGACCAAGCAGCAGTCGACCCTGGAGAAGTTTGTGTCTGGCTCTAGTCCTGTTCTGGGGACGACCTCCACACCACTAACTCTGGACACATCTCATAAGCGGAAACGTGATGATATCGGAGCCTCTCCGGCGGGCTGCTCGGATGATCTCTCTGGAGGAAAGTTCGTGCTGCCCTCATGCTACCTTCAGGGGACGATGTTTGATGAAGGGACCTCCGTAGTCGTCCCAGAACTTGATGCCTCTGAAATTTTGTCTGCAGATCCTCAAGCGCGGAGGAAGTTTCTCTGCCATGATGCGGCCGACATGATCAGGGTATTAGAAGTGGCGCTGGCCCTTGGAGATGCAGAGGTAGCTCATCGCTCCGACCTCAAGGAGGCCAAGACTAGGATCAATGACTTAGAGTGTGAGAACGTTGAAATATATAATGAACTGAAGAAGCTGTAAGGTCACCAGGAGGCCAAAATACTGCTCCAAAAGGAAGTGACCCAAATGAAGGAGGAGGTGACGAGAGTCAATGATGAAAATGCTCGGTTGAAGGTGAGGGTAACTGAGTAGAGGGGTCGTCGGCAGCGGGTGAGGACGAGACCGACGACGAGAAGGCCTTGAAGACGAGGAGGGACCTGATCGAGAGGATCCATATCCTCGGGGAGGACAACCTGGGGGCAGCTGAGTTTGGCTTTAATGCTGCTTTGGAGCAGCTGAAGGCCCTCAACTCTGACGTCCAGCTGCAAACCGAGGGAATGTGTCTACTCAATGTGGTCATCAATGGCGAGGTGGTCCCCCTGGAGGGTGTTAGTGAGGTCGTTTAGTTTCTCTTTTTGAATGTACATGTATTTTGTGGGCATGCGTGCCTTTTTTATGTAATGTTTGCCGGACACCGCCCTTCTAATGTACACCTGACTTATTCCGGTCTTGTAGCCGATGTAATTAACATTATTCGTTTGAGATTTTACTATCGCATTTATTTATGTATGCTTGTTTAAATGGATGTTTGCTCGACTTGCTCTTGTTGTGCCCGACAGTCTGGGAAACCTATCGAGGAGGGCGAAGTGGTTTCGCCGGTGATGGGACTAGGATCTCGGTTGAGGTACCAATCCCATAGGCTTGGACTATTCCCATCGCGAGCTGGGTGTCCTGCCTAATTGGTGTGGAAATGGCGGAGCTCGATTGAGGTATCCCCGTTGTTCGCAGAATCTGCTCGTCCCATAAGCAGAAACTGGCCGGCGTTGTAAAATGGATCGTGCTTACACCGGGGCACGATACCGTGACCGAGCCGTCTCCCCGTTTAGGGGGGATCTCATTGGCAGTTAGTCCGACCTCGTAGTTGGTTCTAACTGTAGTATTGTTTGAGCTTTTCAGCGTTCCATAGTCGAGCAAATGGTTCTCCGTCCAGAGTTTCTAAATAGTAGGCTCCCATGCCCGTTTTGGACTTGACCCTGTAGGGTCCTTCCCAGTTCGCGACCAGCTTTCCTTCGCGCGAATCTTTCTGGTTTCTGCGCAGGACTAACCTGCCAACGGGGAAGTCACACTTTATGACCCTCGCGTCGTGGTGCAAGGTTATTTGTTGTTTTAGCGAAGCTTTACGGAGAGCTGCTCCTGACCGTATTTCTTCGACCAGATCGAGCTCTTCTCTTAAGGCTTCATCGTCCATCTCCTCATCGAAGGGAGCTTCTGTTCGTCTGGAAGGTTCCCTGATCTCCACCGGTATCACTGCCTCAGTTCCATAAGCTTGTCGGAAAGGGGTTTCCCCGGTGGTGGAGTGTGGTGTTGTTCTGTAGGCCCAAAGCATGCTATGTAGCTCTTCGACCCATCTCTTCTTGGCATTGCCCAACCTTCATTTTAGACCGTGAAGTATTACCCTGTTCGCGACCTCTGCTTGCCCATTGGTCTGGGGATGCTCAACCGAAGTGAATTGTTGCTTTGTGCCTAACCCAGCGACGAAGTCCTGGAACTTCCTGTCCGTGAATTATGTTCCATTATCGGTCACGAGGGCTTGGGGTACTCCGAATCATGCGAGGACGTTCCTTTTGTAGAAGCGGAGTATTTTGAAGGCTGTGATCTTGGCGAGGGCTTCGGCTTCAATCCACTTAGTGAAGTAGTCGACGACAACGATCAGAAATTTATTTTGATAAGACCCCATTGTGAAAGGGCCGAGTATCTCCATCCCCCACCAGGCGAAGGGCCAAGACGAGGATATAGTCTTCAATTCTTTGGGGGGTGCTAAGTGCATGTCCCCGTGGCGCTGGCACCGGTCACATTTTTGGACACGCTCCTTGGCATTGTGCTGCATGGTCGGCTAGTAATATTGTTAGTTCCTGGATTGGCTGGAATTTTGGTAAAACAAAGTATATTCAATGTTGATGTCAAGGTGCTGATGTTGCAACATTGAAGTCTTAACACTGGGCTGTGTTAAGTAATTATTGCTGAAGTTGGATGTCTGATGTCACACAGGTGATGTTGTAACATCAGATCTGTAGAATTAACAACAGCAGGTTGTGAGTTTGTTAGGGTTGCGTATTAGCTGGAATTGTGGAGAGCAAGCTGTCTCATTGGATGCGAATATCTTGGGATAGATATTTGCTGCTGCATAGGAGATCTGTTGCAGATTTGTAGGAGATTTAAAAGGTTGAAGATTTAAAAAGATTTTAGGAGAAAATCTATTTTAAATATTCAGTCTTAAATAACAAATCTGGGAGATATTGTAGCAAGTCCAAGACCAATTCAAGGAGCTATATAAAGCGCACAAGACCAAAGGAAAAAGGTACAGAAAACATTAAGAAGATCAGGAGCTGGAGGCTTAGTGTCTAGAGTTTGTTTAGAGTGCTTGTATTTACACTATTCTAGGGTTTGAATAGGTGTTGTATTTCTGTCCTCTCTAGAAGCTGTGAAGCAATAGAGAGTGGTTGCTTGATCGAAGCTGTGAAGTAAGATCAAGGGTACTCAAAGTGGTTTCATTGAGAGTTTGTAAGGGATTGAGTGGTGTTCTCATACCTAAGTGGTTTCTTAGGTAGGAAGTCATTAGTAGAGTATAAGTTTAGGAGATTGTCAACGGGTTGTTGAGTCTGTAAATTATATCTACAAGTAGTGATTTCCATCCCTGGCTTGGTAGCCCCCAGAGTAGGTTGGTTGTAACCGAACTGGGTCAACAATTCTTGGTGTTATTTTACTGTTATTGCTGTCCATTGTGCAGAGTGTGTTGTTGTGACATCACACCTTAACATCACACGTCTGATACCAGAATTTCAATTGGTATCAGAGCAGGCATCCTGTCTGTCTCTGGGTGAGATCTAGGGAAGTTACTTTCTGGTGTAAAGATGGAAAAAGAAGTTGGAGGATTCGTCAACAGACCCCCTATTTTGGATGGATCCAATTATGACTATTGGAAGCCAAGGATGACCACCTTCTTAAAATCCTTGGACAGTAGGGCTTGGAAGGCTGTTATTAAAGAATGGAAAGCTCCTGTCATGTGTGAGAAGGATGATGCTGGCAAAGATAAAGAAGGCACCTCTAAGCCAAAGCCTGAAGAAGAGTGGACCAAGGAGGAAGATGAGCTTGCCCTTGGAAATTCCAAAGCTCTGAATGCAATCTTCAATGGAGTGGATAAGAATATCTTCAGGTTAATCAATACCTGTGAAGTTGCTAAGGAAGCGTGGGATATCTTGCAGGCTACATATGAAGGAACGTCTAGAGTTAAGATGTCGAGACTTCAGATCTTAACATCAAAATTTGAAAGCCTGAAGATGAAGGAAGATGAGACTATTCATGATTTCCACATGAGTGTTCTTGAGCTGGCCAATGCATCTAGTGCTCTTGGAGAGAAAATGTCTGAAGAAAAGCTTGTAAGGAAGATTCTTAGGTCCCTTCCTAAGAGGTACAAGATGAAGGTGACTGCTATTGAAGAATCACAAGACATCAGCAAGATGAGAGTAGATGAGCTCATTGGATCTCTTCAAACTTTTGAGCTTGGGTTGAATGAGGAAGAACCAGAAAAGAAGCCAAAAAGTATAGCATTGGTGTCAAATGATGCAGAAGAAAAAGGAAAGAGTTCTGAATCGCAGGAGGATCTCTCTCAGGCCATAGTGATGTTAGGAAGACAGTTCACCAAAGTATTCAAGCGAATGAATAATAACTCCAGGCCTAATGTCAAGAACATGACTTCTGACACCAGCAAGAAGGATGAAGAGAAAACTACCCAAGATAAAGGAGTTCAGTGCTTTGAGTGTGAAGGGTATGGACATGTCAAGAAAGAATGTCCCACCTTCTTGAAAAAGCAGAAGAAGGGCATGACAGTTTCCTGGTCTGACTCTGATAATGAAAGTGAAGGCGAGTCAGCAAAGCATGTGAGAGCTTTAACAGGAGCTGTGGTTTCTGATGATGATTCTAGTGATGGAGAAGTAACTTATGAGGAGTTAGCTTCTACCTATCAAGAGCTGTGTTTAAAAAGTGCTGAGATTTGTCCAAGAAAACAAGTGCCACAAACAACAAATTGCTCAGCTGGAGAATGAAAAGACTGATCTGGAAAATGAAGTGGTGCTAGTTAGAGCTCATCTTGATCAAATGACCAAGTCTGTTAGGATGCTGAGTTGTGGTACAAACACACTTGACAAGATTCTTCAGTCAGAAAAAGCTGCTGGAGACAAAGCTGGGATAGGTTATGTGGCTGAGGATAAGAGAACAATGTTAATGGCTCTGAGGAAGATGAAGTTGATGAGTGTGAAAATGCCAGTGGGGATAGCTCAGAGGAGGAGGAAGAGAATCCTGGAGAACAATCTAGTTCAAATGAAGACTAGCTTATTTGCTTTTGCACCTAGTAGTTTTTAGTTTTTTTTATGTTGGTTTTGTAATTTGAATATTGTGCTGTTTTATGCACTGGTTATGTTTTTAGTTTCCTTCTATGATTTGTTTTGCCTGTTTACTAACTGAAAGGCTAACAATGAGAGCTAGGGTATACTGACTATAGTTAATAGGGCTTCTAACTGAAGTTTGCCTAATTGTGGCTAAAAAGGGGGAGAAAATAGCCAAGATAGTCAAGAGTATTATTGCCATATGCTGCTAATGTGATGCAGATATTAAGGGGGAGATAAATTGATGCTGCTAAAAGGTGCTTAGTTGAAAAGTGGTAATGCTGCATTAAGGGGGAGTTTTGACTGAACTAGTGAAGATATCATGGCAATTGAAGAGTGCAGCCAAGCAGACATCAAAGGGGAGAAAAGTGCTGCACATTGTGAGCTACTGAATAGCTGTGATGCTGGTTCATGTTTTAGAGGGGGAGCGCCAATTGGCTGTTGTCAAGAATGAAGATGGTGCTGCAGCAGATCAAGTGATGAAGACTATGTAAAGTGTCAAACTGCTGCTGATGAGAGTTTCAAACTTTTGAAGATTATTCCGCTGCTGAAGTCTCTGAAGATGCAGAGATTGTTTTAGCCAAAATTAGCCAAAAAGGGAGATTGTTAGTTCCTGGATTGGCTGGAATTTTGGTAAAACAAAGTATATTCAATGTTGATGTCAAGGTGCTGATGTTACAACATTGAAGTCTTAACACTGGGTTGTGTTAAGTAATTATTGCTGAAGTTGGATGTCTGATGTCACACAGGTGATGTTGTAACATCAGATCTGCAGAATTAACAACAGCAGGTTGTGAGTTTGTTAGGGTTGCGTATTAGCTGGAATTGTGGAGAGCAAGTTGTCTCATTGGATGCGAATATCTTGGGATAGATATTTGCTGCTGCATAGGATATCTGTTGCAGATTTGTAGGAGATTTAAAAGGTTGAAGATTTAAAAAGATTTTAGGAGAAAATCTGTTTTAAATATTCAGTTTTAAATAACAAATCTGGGAGATATTGTAGCAAGTCCAAGACCAATTCAAGGAGCTATATAAAGCGCACAAGACCAAAGGAAAAAGGTACAGAAAACATTCAGAAGATCAGGAGCTGGAGGCTTAGTGTCTAGAGTTTGTTTAGAGAGCTTGTATTTACACTATTCTAGGGTTTGAATAGGTGTTGTATTTCTGTCCTCTCTAGAAGCTGTGAAGCAATAGAGAGTTGTTGCTTGATCGAAGCTGTGAAGTAAGATCAAGGGTACTCAAAGTGGTTTCTTTGAGAGTTTGTAAGGGATTGAGTGGTGTTCTCATACCTAAGTGGTTTCTTAGGTAGGAAGTCATTAGTAGAGTATAAGTTTAGGAGATTGTCAATGGGTTGTTGAGTCTGTAAATTATGTCTACAAGTAGTGAATTCCATCCCTGGCTTGGTAGCCCCCAGAGTAGGTTGGTTGTAACCGAACTGGGTCAACAATTCTTGGTGTTATTTTACTGTTATTGGTGTCCATTATGCAGAGTGTGTTGTTGTGACATCACACCTTAACATCACACGTCTGATACCAGAATTTCAATTGGTATCAGAGCAGGCATCCTGTCTGTCTCTGGGTGAGATCTAGGGAAGTTACTTTCTGGTGTAAAGATGGACAAAGAAGTTGGAGGATTCGTCAACAGACCCCCTATTTTGGATGGATCCAATTATGACTATTGGAAGCCAAGGATGACCACCTTCTTAAAATCCTTGGACAGTAGGGCTTGGAAGGCTGTTATTAAAGAATGGAAAGCTCCTGTCATGTGTGAGAAGGATGATGCTGGCAAAGATAAAGAAGGCACCTCTAAGCCAAAGCCTGAAGAAGAGTGGACCAAGGAGGAAGATGAGCTTGCCCTTGGAAATTCCAAAGCTCTGAATGCAATCTTCAATGTAGTGGATAAGAATATCTTCAGGTTAATCAATACCTGTGAAGTTGCTAAGGAAGCGTGGGATATCTTGCAGGCTACACATGAAGGAACGTCTAGAGTTAAGATGTCGAGACTTCAGATCTTAACATCAAACTTTGAAAGCCTGAAGATGAAGGAAGATGAGACTATTCATGATTTCCACATGAGTGTTCTTGAGCTGACCAATGCATCTAGTGCTCTTGGAGAGAAAATGTCTGAAGAAAAGCTTGTAAGGAAGATTCTTAGGTCCCTTCCTAAGAGGTACAAGATGAAGGTGACTGCTATTGAAGAATCACAAGACATCAGCAAGATGAGAGTAGATGAGCTCATTGGATCTCTTCAAACTTTTGAGCTTGGGTTGAATGAGGAAGAACCAGAAAAGAAGACAAAAAGTATAGCCTTGGTGTCAAATGATGCAGAAGAAAAAGGAAAGAGTTTTGAATCGCAGGAGGATCTCTCTCAGGCCATAGTGATGTTAGGAAGACAGTTCACCAAAGTATTCAAGCGAATGAATAATAACTCCAGGCCTAATGTCAAGAACATGACTTCTGACACCAGCAAGAAGGATGAAGAGAAAACTACCCAAGATAAAGGAGTTCAGTGCTTTGAGTGTGAAGGGTATGGACATGTCAAGAAAGAATGTCCCACCTTCTTGAAAAAGTAGAAGAAGGGCATGACAGTTTCCTGGTCTGACTCTGATAATGAAAGTGAAGGCGAGTCAGGAAAGCATGTGAGAGCTTTAATAGGAGCTGTGGTTTCTGATGATGATTCTAGTGATGGTGTTGACGTCGAGCAGCTCTGGAGGTTTTTCTATGCTGGGTCGGGCAAGTACTTCTTGCACGATGGATTTATTGCTGCCCTTCTTTCTAGTGCTAGCCAGTTTGGACAAGACATCTGCCCGCGTGTTTCGTTCACGGGGTATGTGCTGGACTTCCCATGCATCGAACTTGACGATTTTCTCCATTACCAGTGTCAGATATTCGACTAGCTGGTCGTTCTTTGCTTGGAATTCTCCCCGTACCTGGGACGCTACGAGCTGGGAATCGGTGTAAATCTTTACCTCCTTGGTGCCCATGTCCTTTTCCAGCCGTAGTCCTGCGAGGAAGGCCTCGTATTTGGCCTGGTTGTTGGACGTAGGGAAGGACAGGACTAGAGATTCCTCGATTAGTATTCCTTCCTCGTTTTCGAGGATGATACCTACGCCGCTACCCAAGGGGGTGGATGCCCCGTCAACGTAGATGGTCCATCTCTGCGTTTCGCTTGGTGGGGACGTTTGAGGCGTCATCTCCGCCACGAAGTCGACCAGGACTTGTACTTTAAGGGCCTTCCTGCCCTCGTAATGAATGTCAAATTCCGACAACTCCAGGGACCATTTGAGCATTCTCCTGGCTATATCTGGTCGGCAAAGCAACTGCCTGATGGGTTGGTCCGTGCGTACTACTATGGTGTGGGCCAAGAAGGAGTGTCTGAGTCTTCTCCCGGGGATAATGAGGGCGAGGGAGACTTTCTCTATCTACGCGTACCTGATTTCTTTCCCTTGCAGGGCCTTGCTGGTGAAATAAATGGGCTTCTTCCCATCCATTGTTTCACGAATGAGTGCGGCGCTGATGGCTTCGCAAGTAACAGAGAGATATAGATACAAGTTTTCCCCGTACTCTATTCGGGGTAGTACGAGAGGCTCAGATAGGGCTTGCTTGAGATGGTTTAGGGCCTTTTCACACTCGTCTGTCCATTCAAACGCGACCTAATTTCTGAGGAGTTTAAAGAAGGGAAGGGCGTGTTGAGCGGACTTGGCCACGAAACGAGAAAGTGAAGCGAGCATCCCTTTGAGGGATTGTATAGATTTTTTTGACCTGGGCGTAGGGAATTCTGCGAATTCCCGACACTTGTCTGGGTTCGCCTATATTCCCCTCTCGGTGAGGTAGAATCCGAGGAACTTCCCTGCCCGTACGCTGAAGGTGTATTTTTTTGGATTAAAACGCATTTTACACTTCCTGGCCTGGTCAAAGACCTTTTGCAAGTGGGTCGTATGGTCGGATTCCTCTTGGGATTTTACGATCATATCGTCCATGTAAACTTCGGGCATGTCTCCGATTTCTGCTCGGAAGACCTTGTTCATCATGCGCTGGTATGTGGCCCTAGTATTTTTCAGACCGAAGGGCATTACATTGTAGTAATAGTACCTCTAAGAGGTCTTGTACAAGTTTTTCGGCAGCCTGTGCCTTTTCTTCAGATTGTTTCCGCCTGCTCTGCGCGACGGCACGGGCAGCTGGGTCGATGGTCAAATGGTGGTATGCGGTCTCAAGGTCCAAGTCGGGCATGTCTGCGGCACTCCAAGCAAATAGGTCAGCGTTGTCGTCCAGGAACTTCTTCAGTTGTTGCTTAACCTCGTTGGGCAGTCCTGCACCAATCTTCACCCCTCTGTTGGGGTTATTGCTGAAGGAGATGACTTCGAACTCCCCGTCAGGAACTGGTCACATGAGGGATGATGTGGAGGAGCTGGTCGTCCCTGTTGACGTACCTTCACTGTTATCTTTCTCGCCTTCTTTTGAAATTCGGCTGTCAAGGTCGATAGTGTGTACAGGGAGTGCAGGTTTCTTGTCCGGTTGGACGTCTCCAGATGGATGATCTTCCTCTCGTGCCCGCTTAGCTGCTTTGGGTACTGCACCGATCTAGTTTTGTTCCTGTGTCGCTGCTTCAAAACATCTGCGGGCAGCCTCTGTGTCCCTGTGCAATGTTGCAAAGTGACCCTTCTCCATGTAATACTTCAGCTTGAAGTGGACAGTTGAAGGGACAGCAACTAACTCTGCGAGGGCCGGTCTCCCCAAGATGCACTGATACAGTGACGGGCAATCGATCACCAGGAATTGGGTCTTGATTGACCTGGATGCCTCTTTTTCCCTGAATGTGACTTGGAGTTCCACGTACCCCCAGGGTATGGCCGTGGCTCCGTTGAACCCCTGCAAATTGGATCCCACGTATGGTGAGAGGTTCTTCTGGTCCAGCTTGAGGGCCCGAAACAGGCCGGTGTACATTATGTCCACCGAACTACCCTGGTCGACCAGGATTCTCCTGACGTCGGTACTTGCCAGTCTTGCCCTGATGAGCAAGGGTATGTGTAAGTTGGGAGAGCCTCCGGGCAGTTCTTCGCGGTAAAAGGTGATCGGTTGGGAGCGCCCCTTGATTTTCTCGAGCGTGGATAGCCGGTCAGGGCTGCAATCAATAAGCTGCTCGAACTTTCGCTTAACAGATCCCACTGTCATCTCATTGTACCCCCCGCATGAGATAACCATGGCTGCAGGGAATGCTTCCCAAGTGCTAAGCGCGAACATCTGGGATGGCTCCTCGAAATAATCTGGAACGGCAAAGTCCTCTGGTCGCGTGATGGACACAGCGACCTGCAGGGAAGGACTGGATGGGGATGATTCTGCTTCCTTCTTTGGGTCGGAAGCCTCTCGTCGCGAAGATTCACCTTTCTTGATGTACTGCTTCAAATGACCCTCCTTGATGAGGATCTCAATAGCATCTTTAAGGTGCACGCAGTCCTCGATCGTATGGCCATGGCTGAGGTGGAAACGCCAATACTTACTTTTGTCCACGTTGCCTTTGGACGTCGTCGGTTTGGAGAACCTGACACCTCCCTGCTTGAACTCTGTATTGATGCATTCGGAAAGAATACTCTCGCGAGGAACGGTGAGCAGGGTATACTTCGTGAATCGGCCAGCGGGCCCTTTACCTTCCCGGGGGCGATCGTCTCGCCGCCTTTCTCTTCCTTGTTTAGACGTCTCTGGCTCGTCTTTTTTTGTTGCCCGGGTACCTTCTCGATCTCTTGCGTCCCGGGCATGATATGCGGCTTCCTTCTCTTCGTACTGTATGTATGCTTCAGATTTCTGAAGAAGTTTCGTCAACGTTCGAGGGGTCTCGATTCCGACAGCTTTTCGAAACTCGCTTTTCGATCTCAGGCCCATCTTGAGTAGATACTTTTTCATATGGTCTGTCGTGTGGACCTCCACAACCTCTTTGTTGAACCGTTCAATATATGCCCGCAGGGGCTCATCTCTACCCTGTATGATAGCTTCTAAGATGGCCTCCGACTTGGGATGTCGTCAGGAGGCCGTAAAATGCCGGGAGAACTGGGTCTTCAAATCTCTCCAAGATGTGACCGACCCCCGGGGAAGGCACTTGAACCAAGCCATATCCCCTTTCTTGAGGGTGATTGGGAACAATCTGCACTTTATGGCTCCACTCACATTGTGGTAGTGGAGCATTGCTTCTATGTTTTCTATGTGCTCGCTGGGGTCGATGGTCCCATCGTACGTCGCCAGAGCAGGGGGCTTCTCCAACGCGCGAGAAATTCTGGTGTCCATGATCTCTTATGAGAGGGGGCCATGGACGTCGTCATCACTACTGGTGCTCGGAGAACGGGAAAAAGAATAGCTACGACCACGGCTTCTGCTTCGTCGTGGAGAATGCCTGTGTGATCGATGATGCTCATACTTTCCTGAGGGCCTGGATTTCTTCGACGCAGGGGAGCGTCTTGACTTCCACTGAAGAGACCGATGTCACCTTCTTGCAAGGTCGGATGTGGGCTCTTCTGATCTTGATCGTCTTCTTGTTGGGGAGCGGATTCTGGACCTGTCATGCCTCTATTTCTAAGAGGGAGACTGAGGATGTGGAGAAGGGCTGCGAGGTTTCTCCGAGGACAAGCGCTCCTGGAGGACGTGCTCGAGAGCGTTGATATTTTCTCCTTGCTGGAAGATCAAGAGGTTTGACCTGTTGAGGGAGGCAATGAGGGCAGCTTTGCTGGGATTAGCGTTTTGTGGAACCGGGATAGGCTCAAAAACGCGGTCAGTAGCGTGTGCCTGAGGTTTCACGTCATCGGGAGTAGGGGAGGTGGTCTTCCTGTCACGATGGTCTGTCTCTAGGAAAGCAGCTCTGGAGAGGATGTGGTCGGCGTTATCAGCTATAACGGTGACGGTAGACTCTTGACGGACAGCATCATTCTTGGTGGAGTCCATGATGATCGCAAGGAGTTTGGAGAGCTTTGGTCTTTGAGGTGAAAAAAGAAGGGATCTTGAATCAAAAGATGGGGAAGCTAGATTCCCATAGACGACGCCATTGATCGGAGGTGATCAGACTAGATTGTCGTGGCCTTCGCGTAGGACAAGTGATGACGCTTACAGGAGATGAGGGGGGTGTACCTGCAAGGTACTCCGATGCCAAAGTAAGTTTGGGCTAGAGAGAAAGGAAGTACGTAAGTAAGATTTCAAGTAATCGATATTGAATACCTGACCCTCTCGAATGAGAGGGTATTTATAGAAGAACCCACAGCGCGGGGCCAAGGTCTCTCATGTGGCCAAAGCACCTGGTCGACCAACGCGGGGCCAAGGTCTCTCATGTGGAAACTAAATACTCCCTCCGTCTCAAAATAAAAGTCTTTTAAGGTTGTTGCACATAGATTAAGAAAAGTAATGATTACGTAATTAAATGTAACAATTTTATAAAACCGCCCTTAATTACTATTGGTTGTTATAAATGTGTAATGTGATATAATATCTTGAAAGTTGTGTAAACAATATTTATTAGGGGTAAAGTTGGTAAAAATTAATTATTGTTGTCTTGAAAATGTTAAAAGACTCTTATTTTGGAACAAATATTTTGGGCTAAAAAGGCTCTTATTTTGGGACAGAGAGAGTACTAAATATTTAAACCCCTCAAAGTCATGCAGTGAGTGTCATTAAATACCTTTGAACTGATAGGTAATCATAGTTAAAATATGGACACATCATTAAGGAACATTATACATAAATCAATAAGAATCTTTCAAAGCTCCTTGACAACACTGTAAAGCGTTTACCGAGAAAAAGCACGATGATCGAACCATCTGCCTCATTCACTTCAACTAAATCACCCATCGTTTAACACCATTTTGACAAGATCAATCACTCATATAATATCCTCCCCAGATCATAACCACCCCCTCAAGATTCACTAATACAAAAATATAAATTTACACCCATTTTTTATACAATTTACACCCGTTATTGGAGGGTGTAAATTCAACAGGTGAGAAATGTCTAACGAATTTACACCCATTTAAAATGGGTGTAAATACATGCTAAATTACACTCCTTTTTAATAAAAAATGGGTGTAAATTGTTATATATATATTTAAATCAAACAAATTTACACCCCATTTCATAAAATTGGGTGTAAATACATACTAAGTTACACCCTTTTTTAATAAAAATGGGTGTAACTTGTTATAATCAAACAAATCTACACCTCATTTGATAAAAATCGGGTGCAAATACATACTAAGTTACACCCTTTTTTTTATTAGAAAACAGGTGTAAATTTTGGATTATACATTTAAATCAAACAAATTTACACCCTCATTGGATAAAAATCGGGTGTAAAATAAATACTTCTTACTATGAATGTCAACAAATTTACATCCTATTTCTTTATTATCAATTATTCCATTCTTTGTTGCTTCCATTCCACATATCAATACCTTTTCACTTTTAACACATGCATTCACAAACATTATTTTCACTTTCATTATCATAATCTCTTACCAGTGTCATACTATAAAACATTGACTTTTTTATTTGTTTGACTTTTCTTCCATTTTCTTTGACAAATATAAGTGGAATATACCATTTTTTTGAGATGGGAAAATTTGAATCTTGGAAGATTTAAACCAAAAAATTAAAATAAAATAAAGCTTTTAAAAAAATTATGCTCAAGATAACTTTTCAAAATACCCTAAAACATTGACAATTTGTCAAATTGAAAATATAAATAATGCAAACAAGTTTGTTTCGGCAGTTTTCACAAACAAATTTTTCACAAACAAATTATCAGTGGAAAGCTGCAACTTCTTCCTTGAAAAGTTAGAGCAAGTTCTCAATACTCATAACCCTATTGTCTGTCTTATCCCTCACTTGGACATTAACCTGGAACAATGCAACCAATTTTAAATTCCTATATGAAATGGAAAATAAAACTCAAAGACAATCCCTATATATAATTATAACTTTTTCAAATGGATTAGAAACTTACTCAGTAATAATATACTAATGATAAATATTTATTTATCGTTCTATATAAAAGCTCTCTTGAAAGAAATTAAAGATTTATCGTGTAATAGGAAGAACCTATTTGGTATTAGCTTCCTCATCTCTGAGGACCAAGATGTAGTTGTATTGTGCTATCTGAGCTTCTTGTACCTACAGAATGACACTATCTTGTTAATACAATTTTTAGTTTCAAGCTTAGTTTTAACATCATCATATATAAGTCTACACCTAAATCATATTATCTAATATAAAAAATTCAAACATCAAAATCATAATATCTTGTACCAATAAGTCATAATATTTCTTCATGTAACAACAAAATAGTCAATCACACGTCATAATGTTTCTTCATGTAATAGCAACAAAATATTAATGGAACAAAAATGGGTGTAAAATCCTCTTCAATTTCCATCATATCAATTTATAAGGCCACCTTCAGTTTTGCATCATTGAGTTGGAGCTTCTCAAGTGCATCCTGGTAATAGAACCAAAAGAATTATTATTAACTCTAGCCACACTAATGAGTAACAATACAACTCTCTTATTCAGCCAAAATAAATAAATTCAAATATGAAATCAATACTGATCAGCATCAACGGGAAAAAGGCCACAGGACACCATAGAAGTGTTTTCCTCATATCCCGGGCCGCCACCCCCTTCAGGCACTGTTCACTTGATGTTTTGCTTCGGATCTTTGATATCACAAGCCTGAATTAAACCGTACAGGATATAAAATATTTGAAAAAAAATTGAAGAGTAGAGATTAAACATAAAACCCTCCAAATTTATCTGAAAATTTACCTTTCAATGCAAACAATTTTGAGCATTAATCTGCAACTTCAGTTGATTTTTCTCATCTGCAACATACCTATATTTGAGAAGGATATATGAAAAATATCAGAATGATTCAGAAACTAAAAATCCTTTTGAAACCAAGCTGTAGTAAGTGGGCATTACTCGTATACTCGTGCAGGACAATATCGTGACTCAGGAGCAGCATACACTGGTCAATTTGTAAGTTCAGGAACCCTTGGGTCCTTCAATTGAAGATGTGGAGGTTGATCATGCTCGTGATTTGTGTTGGCTCCTGTATATAAACAAAATATAAATGTCTATGAAGCAATGTAATGAGCTTGAAATTATGCATGTTAACAAATAACTCAATAACTTCAAATATTGTTATCATTTATCAAAGCCTTATAGAGAGAAGGGATAAACAATTACAGACATATACAAATCAGTGCACATTTAAAATGCAACTTCAAGATTTGAAAAATGGTTACATTAAATTCTTAATAGTAAGCAATAGGAGGGAATTAACGTTCAAATACATGTGCAGAGAAGTAGGTACATTGAAAGACAAGACATCATCGGCCTTTGGATAGTGAATTGGAGAATACAACTTTGCATCCTGCATAAATGTCAAAAAAAGTATTAGTTTCACACTAACATGCAAAAGGATTTGCAGTATTTTATTAGAACACATAACACACATAATAAAAGCAAAGCACCCTAGTATCTTTGCATATTCAATGGAAAAAGGCTTCTAAAATAGTTTTTATGCTGTAATTAAAAGGACCACTTTTTATCAGCCAAGAGATGGTAAATAAAGTTTATGTAAATAACAAAATTCATTCACAAGCTTAATTTTAATTCCTTGAACAATGTTTCTTACATATGTAGCTTCGTGATCAGGTTTACCATGCTTCAAAGTAACTGGGAGCCTCCCATTGAGTATGTAACTGATAGGAATAACACAAGGGTAAGTGAAGTTCCAAGACAAGAATAAAGGGTGTACCGGAAATGGTACTCCCCAGTGTTGAAATGTAGAAGACTAAATCCATAAGGAAAGTTAGATCTTTCTGTTCTAGACCACTTAAGGCTAGTCCTGGAACAAGCCCATACTTCTCTAGCCCTTGAGGAATGGTTTTGACTTTCACTTTGGTAGTTTTTCGAATGTTTTATGTGCTTCACTGCTGCTTAGTGGACATAAAGCTTATGTCTTATCTTGCCATTACGTTACATTTCAAGTGTGTGGAGCTTTTACCCGATCATAAGTTGTCTAACTTTAGTAATAGCTACTCCAGCACCCTCCGATGTCGAGGTTGTTTTTCCAATAAAAAATGTAAAACCTAGTTCCTGCATTAGATACTTTAATATACTGAATCACCTGCTTTGCCATCATAAATTAACTTCTCTGCTATGTTCGACATTGTCTTCGTCACTGCCATAAAGCGACTTCTTTCATTGGCGTCGCCATAAAATCAAATCAAATGAAGCGGTTTTCATGACTTGCGTGACTATCTCTTTTTCAAATCTAGATGACATTTCTGATTGAACTTAGGGAGCTGGCATGATGCCGCCACAATAAACCCAACTCGATGCTATCAAAATTGAAGGAACAGAGCATGGTATTAAAGTGTGGTCCGCAACCGCAATGGCACCCACAATATTGCAGATATGGTTGCCTCCTCAACCGCATCGGACCGCAATTGCAGTGCGATTTGAAAATTACGCCTCCGACTACGTTTGAAATCATATTAGATAATTTCAATCATGTTTCCTCAACTATTTTGATCTAAAATCAAAATATTAGAATACTAAAACTCAATTTACTTAAACATTAAGTTTTTCAACTTTGTATTTCAAACACCTCCTTATAAAAATTCACATCGCAATAGCCGCAATACGCATCACAACACCCACAATGACCGCAATCGCAACACCCGCAACCGCGTCCACAACCGCAACTGCAATTTAAAACCATGGAACAAAGTGAAACGACATGTACAATATTATGTATTATGTTTCGAACTGTGAGAGTGAAGATGGAAGTCGCGTGTGGGAGGCATGGAAACCTAGAACAGAGAGTCACAAAGAATTAAAAACAAGTTGGAATTCACAGAAATAGCGTTTTTAAGGAAGTAAGAGCAAAACTAAAATTCATAGAAAAGGGTTTCTAAAGATGTAAGAGGAGAACAACTAAAATACAACAACAATAAAAAAATCTTCAAATTCAATCTTATATATTCAAGCAAAAACATTCTAACTGATTCGTGGCTTGCACACCAATAATTTGTCGGTAAAGTTGCGGTCAGTTTCTAAGGAGACGAATTAGGCGTTTGTCAGTGAACTGTCAAGCCGTTACGGCCTTTGTATAGAGAGATGAGCAAAAGGTTTTTGGGTGTTTGGTTTGTGTGCAGTTATAGAGAGAGATGTTTCTGTGAATGGATTCTTATTTTCTGTACATAGATATGAGCAAAACGGTTTTGGAGTGAAAGGGTCGTGAGTGAGTTTTTTAATCTGGATTTCATGTGAGCGGAGTGTTAGGGTTAATGGGTGTTAATATTTTAAGATTTACACTCATTTTATAATTATAGGGTTTATGTTTTTATAAGTTAAAATTTAAATTTAAATTTTATTAGTAAAATGATTATTAAATAAATAAAAATATTAAAAGTTATTAGTAAGAACCAAATTTTTCTTTGGTTTTCAAAATTTACACCCTTTTTTAATATATAGGGAGTAATAGAGTTTGATGACAAATAATTTTTTAATTTTACACCTATTTTTTAAAAATAGGCTGCCTATTGTTATACGCTAAAACTTAAAATGCATCTTTATTTACAAAAGTGCCAGCATATTTTTTATTTACACCCGTTTTAGTATAACAGGTGTAAATTTTCAAATTATATTCTTCTTTTTGCACTGGTGAGTACTTAATGGCACCCTAGAGTTGTCAAGTTTTGTTGACGAGTTGTTTAGAGTTTCCCTGTGAACTGTATTGAATTATTTAGATTATTTTGGAGTTAAGAGTATATAATATAAAATATACCTTTTTGAGATATTTTTGAGTTTATTGGCTAAGTTGAGGTAAATTATTGAGTAACAACACAATTTTACTATATGATTGAATATTTTGAGAAAATATATAAATATATTATATTTTGGAGTTGAGTAATTTGGTGGAATTACATTGAGGCATGTTATTGGTGAATTATGGTTTAAGAATGGAACCTATTTTTTAGTATAAATATTGAGATTAGATGTTAATGATTGTATGATTGTTTGAGCTTAGGATGTCATAATCATGCATACATGTACATTGGAGTTAGGTAGGACTTCGGTCCTGTGAGGTCAGGTTCAGATCATGTCCAGAGAGGAACACAATTTAGAGAGGAACGGAAGACAAGGACAATTAGTAACATACCTTTGATCCCAAAAAACCCGGTACCACATGCATACTTTGAAGAGAAGTTGTTTCATTTACATTTGCATTATGAATTATTTCTTAGTTTTTGTTGTGTGAAAATGATATGTGTAACTACTATTACTATCATGCTGTCTATTTTCACCGCTAGCATTTGTAAGGTTTATTCTCACCTTTTTTTTTTTGTATGGCTTTGTGAAATGTTATGCAAATACTCAGGAGGAGTAATTGCTATTGTGATTGGAAGATTGCTTTTCCGCTCTCTTTCTTGTTTATTTATCTTTCACTATTAGATGGACATTGCTATGATTCTGTAACATCATAATAAGACGTTATTTGCTTTGAGTTGATGTTGGATTTTGTTTATTTCTTGGAATATTTCAATTGAATTACTTGTTAAAGTTATATCATAGTTTGAGTTTCTTTGCGAGTTTGTTAACTTTGATTAATGAAAGTATGTATGTTTTGTTTGAGTAACATTCTAAAGTGTGAATTCCTCTTTTATATTAAGAGTCGGGGTTTAGGGTGTTACATAGTGGTATCAGAGATGGTCGGTCCGTCCATCTAGGTATTGTGAATTTTTATCTGTTTCCTAGTGTGCGACAAGTGTGTGAACATTGTCGATGCAATGTTTCTTTTAATGGTTGTTTGCTGGTATACAGAGAAAGGGTGGAAGAAACAATTGTGCTATTATTGATGCTTTGGAGGCCATGGCCCACATGATGGTGTAGCGCGCGATTTTTGTCAGTGACGCGACCACCTTATCGCGGAATTTGGGTTTTCTCCTCAATGAAGAGGAGAGGGGGTGCTACTTTCTGATTTTTTATTTATCCCGTGAAGCTGGAAGGGAAAGGGAAGCTATCTAAAACTAACCTTGCACGCGAATAATTAACTCAACAAACGCTTAAAGAGATTGGGGGTCCGGGGTCAGGTTATACAATGGGGAGTTTTCAATTACTCATCTTATATGTGGTTATCCATGGGTTGTTAGCTTTAGGTTTCGCTTTGTACTTGATGGTGTTTATCCGTTAATGGGTTGGGAAAGTTTCTTGGGAAATATGAGAGAGTGAGTGAGTTTTTGTTGATGTTCGGGTTTTTCCGATGTTTTTGGTAAGGTGCGGGACCTAAGTTTTGATTGGTATGAAGGTACTAGACCTAGAGTTTTTGTTTGGTATGCTCGCTAAGATTTCGCAATCTTATGCCTACGTATTCCCGTTTAAACGAAACAGGGAAATCAGAGAAATCGTAGTTCCTCCTATTCTAAGGGAGAAAAAGATATTTGGTGTCTTGTTCAAAGCCTAAGATTGAAGCTAAAAGGTTTATCTGTGTCTTGTTCAAAGCCCAAGATTGAAGCTAAAAGGTTTATCTGTGTCTTGTTCAAAGCCCAAGATTGAAGCTAAAAAGTTTGACTGAGAGAGAACTTGTCATCTCTAAAGGGAGACATTTGGTCTGTTTATCACAACTGTTGGGTGACTGTTTATAAAGGAGGATTACTTTTACTGGGATATACGAATCCAGCAATGCCATAATTTCCTTTATAGGGGGTTTGTCCTGAAGGGGAAAACTTTAAGTTAGTGTAGAGCAAAGCCATCTTTCCTTATGAATTTCTCATACTAAGAGAGGGACAGTGGCATGGATGTGAAAAATCAGAGGCTTGCCACTTACAGCAATTAGATGAAAGAGAGGGTTTACCAGGATAAAAGATGGACGAAAGCTTGGATATTTTAATCAACAAGTGTGCCACTTACAGCAATTATCTGGGATTAGGGTTTGTTTTGAAGGTCTGTTCTGATAGGTGATAAACAGAGAAATAACTTCCTACAGAGGGATTTTGATTTCCTCTTAGGGGATATTGATTTTTGTGTGCCTTGATCAAAGCCCAAGGTTGAAGCTAAGAGGTTGATTGACTCCGCTAGGGAAGTCCTTATACAAAGCCTAAGAGGAGGCTGAAGAGAGACTGACTCTTCGGGGATATCATTATACAAAGCCTAAGAGGAGGCTAAAAGTTTGACTTTTCCGGGGAAAATGTTCTGGCTGTCTTGTACAAAGCCCAAGATTGAGGCTAAAAGTGAGTTTGACTCCGTCGGGGAGGGTTTGTATGTGTCTTGTACAAAGCCCAAGATTAAGGCTGAAAAGAAACTGACTCAGTGGGAAAGAAATCTTTATCTGTCTTGTACAAAGCCCAAGATTTGAGGCTAAACGGAGACTTTACTGACTCGGTTAAGGATATTTTAGGCATCTCGTACAAAGCCCAAGATAGAGGCTGAAATGAGTTTGACTCTACGGGAGAGTATTATCTGTCTTGTACAAAACCCAAGATTGAGGCTGAAATAAATTTGACTCAGCTTAGGAAATTATTTCTCAAAGCCTAAAAGTAGGCTGAGAGGAATTGACTCCGTTGGGGAAGATATTTGTCCCAAGCTTAAGAGAAGGTTATGAAGATTTATGTCTTGTACGAAGCCCAAGATTGAGGCTAAAAAGGGTTTAACTCAACAAGAGAGTGCTTTTATCTGTCCTGTACAAAGCCCAGGATTGTGGCTGAAAAAGCTGGAGAAATCATTATACCAAACCTAAGAGGAGGCTTACTTCTACTAGGGGAAATCCTTATACCGATTCTAAAAGGAGGCTGGAAAAGATTGACTCAACAAGAGAGTGTTTTTACCTGATCTGTACAAAGCCCAGGATTGAGGCCAAAGGGTCGACTCAACAAGAAAGTGTTTTTATCTGTCCTGTACAAAGCCCAGGATTGAGGCTAAAAGTGTTGACTCAACAAGAGAGTGATTGACTCGACAAGGGAGTCTGAAAAAGGTGATTGACTCAACAAGAGAGTCTGAAAAGGTTAGCTCCGCTGGGGAGAATCATTGTACAAAGCCCAAGAGGAGGCTAGCTATGCTGAGGAAAGATCCTTATACAAAGCCTAAGAGGAGGCTATCTTCTGCTGGGAATTATTGAGATCCGGAGGCAGGTCCAAATGGGGAATCAACTCTTGCTGAAGGTTACAGAAGATTTGAGATATCAGATGCCTTGAGGCCTTGATAGTTGTTGTACCCTAAATTTTTACCCTTAGATGTCATCTTCGTTTGTGCATATTAGGTCAATCATCTCTGCATTGTTTGAGCTAACCCATATCTTGCAGTTTGTTTCTTTGTGTTCAAATTAGGTTTGCATATCACCATGAAGCTCCACAAGTTGTTTTGAAGCAAGTCAAGTCAACAAAAGATCTCCAGTGCAAGAACTTTGGAATTAGGGTTTTGCTCTGAAGAAATCACTGAGAAATTGGCACTATCAAGTCAAGATTTGTGTGGTTCACTTACCACTTAAGGTCATCTATATCCAAGAGACATCATTCAACAGGAATCCAAGATCTATTGGTCCTCAACAGGAGAAGTTTGAGCCTCAGCCTCTCTATACCTCCAAATTAGGGTTTCTGTGACACCTGTCAGTCAGTGACTTTGGTTTTCATCAAGATGAACTCCCAAACCCCAATTCTTGATTCTATTGGTTTATCAACATCCTCAAGAGTCTCCTAAGACCTATAGATGAGAAGGAAGAAGCAAGTTTACAAGATCTGACCTCAGTGCATTCACAGTCAAAATTAGGTTTTTTTACTGAAACCCTAATCCTTGGGAATTTTGGTTCAAATGAAGTGTCAAGGGTTATAATCATCATAGAATGTCTCATGAGTTATTCAAAGCATCAATATCAAGTTTCATGAGGGTTCTTGCAAGAGAAGTAGGGTTTTGATCATGAAAGATGTCATATGTGAGATTTTTCCCCTAATAGCACATTTGAAATGACCATAACTCCTAAACCACACAACCAAATTGAGTGACTCAAAGCTCGTTGGAAAGCTCTTTTCAAGATATTCAATTTGTTCCCTATGACTTTTCATCCAAAAATGCTTGGTTTTTGAGTTATGAAGCTTGCAAGATAATTTGACCAAACACTTAGAAAATTTCAACGCTTTTCTTCACATTTTTCTCTAACTTTGACATCACTTTTCACCCATTTCCACTTGGATTCAAGACTTGGGTCCCAAATGAAAGTTGTAGAGCATGATGAGATCTTTCCAACCATATGTGGAACATCTCATTTGAATAAACCACACTCAAGTTATGGTGTTTTAAAGTTAGGTACCTCAAATTGTAAAAATCCAATAACTTAAAAATTTTCTCAAGTCCTTTTGCCATTTCTTGCGCATGATCTTGTGAAGATTTCTCTTATTGTTTCAAGCCTTATTTAAGGCTACTTTCTACATGGAAGATTTTCTACCAATTTCCTACTTTCCAAAGAGCCAAAGAACTCATGAAATGGAGCATTGACCACCAAGAAATGTTGCACCAAAGTAGCCATGTTACAAATGTTACACTTAGTAAAAATTCAGATTTTTAAACTTTTTGCTACACCAAGCTTGGGCACGATTTTCACATGTCTTCATGCTTTATTTCAGCTTGCCACTAACATGAAAATTGTTCTATCCTATGCCATTTCTCAAGAGGAACAAGAAGTATGACATTTGCACCATTGAGCACAAAATTATCGTGCACTAAAGCTCTTGTTCCATGATACAAACCATGCCTTCCAATCTGAACCATGTCTTTTGCTCATGTGAAGTACATTGTATTGACTTTTTTATCATTTACCAACGTCTACTTTTCCAAAACCGTGCAAGGAAAGATAACAAGTACAACCTTTTGTACTTTGCAAAGTGAGCATACACTAGTCAAAAGTATAAACCATCATGCCAAGCTGCCTTGGTACCACAATTCACTTGTTCTTTAATCTTTCTCTCTTCTGACAAAAGCCCTAACAAGCAACCATAGGGGAGGTTTCATGTGGCTCAAGAAAAAATTCAGAACCAAAACCATGCGTATGATCTTTGTGATAGTTTTCCTTTTGTATCAAGACAATATCCATTGTGTTTTCAAGAGATATCCTGGCTGCTGTGGCTATAAAAGGAGCTACGATCTTCTTCGTTGGGAAGGAGGATAAAAAAACAACGGAAACCATTTCAAACCCTCTCCATCTCCCTTCTCTGCAGTCTGGCATAAACTCTAAAAAAAAAACTGAACATTATCAACACAACAACATCAATATCCAACAGCCACCTCATACCCACAAACACCATCAATATCAGAACAATCAACAACCAACACAATATATTAGAACAAACACACGTTATCCACTACAAACGAAGGAGCTCGTGAGTCACTGAAGGAAAGAAGAGGTGTACGCTGCAGGTGTCTTGCAGGTATGTTTTCATTGTTAGATGCCTAGCCTCTTTTTGAAACCATTTTTCCATGCTGTGCACCTGAGTAGTTCTAAATGATAGTGTGATTTGTTATGTTGAGCTTGCATTATACATCGTGTTTTCTATTAGTTTATGATAGTGTGGATACATGACCTTCGTGCCTCTTTTTCTCCAAGTGCTAGAGGTTACTTTGTGTCCTTTAGGGTTCAGTAGTATTCTACTATGTGAGCACTATGGAGTGGTGCTTTATTTCATGGCTTTTAGTTGAGTTTTGATGTTGGAAGTGATGGAGAAAGACGAACACAAACACTGCATGTTGTCTGGTTCGCGACTAGGTTTCATTCTCTTAGCATGTTGCATGAAGGAGAAGGATAGGTGGCAACATGGTATAGGCTGGACGTTTTTTTTCACTTAGTGATTTAAAAAATGCTTGACCAATTGATGGCCTAAGTCACTTAATGTTGTGTATCGTTCACGTTTATATCCTTCGCCTGTTTATTTTTTAATTAGCATTTATTCATTTCGCCTTGGTTTAAATGTTATTTGGGGTGGCATATACGATGGATGTATAGCCACCCCAGTGGTAAGAAGTCGTGCCTTTAAAATATAGGACTCGGGTTCGATCCCCTGCCCAATCCTTTTTTTATTTAATTTCTGATTTTCACTTCTGTAACATGTACATATGTGTTACCCTTGTTATGTCACAAGGCGCGCTTTGGCCAGGTGGATAGTTTTTTTGAGCTGCAGGCGAGTGGACCTGAGTTCAAGTCCTAGATGCACCATTTCTTTTTTTATCACTTATTTGATTTATTATTTTTAGTTTATGCTTTAATTTTCAAAATATCATAATTTATTCATTTTTAATCATTTTTCTTCCCTTCTTTTTGCTAACTACTCCTAATTAAATCTATTTTTCAAATATAAAAGAAATTAGTAAAAATATTAATTTTTGAGACCTTTATTCATGATATTATTAGGAATGCTTATTAAGGAGTTTTATTGCACTTCCTTATTCATCTTGTCATGTTATGTCTATATATCATAATTGATCCTTGTCTAACACATGTATGATTCCACTTTGAATTGATATCTTGACTTTATTTCATCTCATAAATTTATTCATGTATTAGTGCATCATCTTATTTGAATTATTAGCTTGCTATCTTTTAGTATCTTATCAACTGTTCTTACCCCCATTCCAAAGGAAGGTGATTAATGTTGACTCTTAAAGTCATAGCCCCCACCTTAACCTAGTAGCCTCATAAGAGCTAAACCTTATTTCTTGGCCTCATCAGAGCCATGGAATCATAACTAGCCTTAGGAGAGAGTTCTTACACTCTTGGTGATATTCATCTTAATGAATACTCACTTTCCCTATTGACTAAAACATAACATAGGACCATTATAACTAGACTTAGAGAGTTCTTATACTCTATAATGAGGTCACACTCATTTCCCCTCTGAATATTGACCACAGTCAATCATTCAGTAGAAGCAGAACTACGCATACTCTGATTCTATTCCCGAGGATACGTAGGCGCAAAGTGCGATGCTTTGTCGAGTATACTTAGATACTAACCCCTGGGGTTTCAAACCTTTAGCATAAAACCTTTAGCAAACATAAGATAACATTAAAACAAGAGGTTCCCGTAGAGTACTATGGATGTTTAGGGTGCTAATACCTTCCCTAGGCGTAACCAACCCCCGAACCTTAGATCTCCCCCCTTTAGGTTTTTCTAACGATCTTGAACCTTTCCTTTGGATAAATCAAAGTCGGTTGTAAAAGAAATATGATGCAAGTTAATTAATAGCCTGTTATCCGATTTTCGCCGCAACAAAAATGGCGACTTCACTGGGGAACGTTAGACCTACTGCTGGTCCTTTCCTAAGAGGGTTATGCCTATCTTGCTTTTATGTTATTCATGTTTGCTTATTTACTTGTATATGCTTATGTATGTCATATTTGCTTATATGTCTGTATATCTGTTCTTGCTTGACTTTTTCTGTTTAATTTGGGTTGATATGATATCTATGAGTGAGATAAATCCTATACCCGGATTTTGAGTGCACCTATGATAGGACGATGGTATATTCAAGGAGGCTTTGAAGGAGTTGATTCCTGAAAAAGTTAACTTGAGACACCATCACTCAGTTTAGGCCCTCTTGAGAGTTTAGTCATGTTGAATGATCTTATTCGTGAAAGCGTGCTACTCTCAATTTAGGTGTCGTTGATGCTGAGAACCGTAGTTTCCAAACCCCACTTAAGCCTTTTAGGATGTAGTGCGGTGACCATGATGGATCCTATTTCTGAATTGGTTGTCACGCGATACTACACTCAGACGAGATCCTCTTGAGAATTTTATTGATTACCAAGTCATCTGGGAAGTCGATAAAATCCGAAAGATGGGTTGCCGACTCTGGGAACTTCTTAGAACCCTATTCAGCAGGTGAAAACCAGTAGTACATACCTATTGGGATGGGTAGACCATGGCTCCACTCATGAGACCCCAAAACCTAGGATTTGTATATCTTGTTGTGTGTACATATGTTTGTGCTCGTGTGCTTTATGCATCTCTACATTCAAGCATTCCAAGCCCTTTGGTTTCGAGAATGTCAAATACTTGTTTCCTTTTCAAAAGATCAACAGAGCTTGGATTTTAAAAACAAAAACTCTTCCATTTTCCCAAAAATTTTCGCAACTTGCCTTTGAGTTCCTTGAAACCATTTGGCTTGCATTAGCATCTCATTTGCATCATGTCATAGCATGTGCATTTCCTCTCTGTCTTCGTCTTATCTCGTCGTTTTCCCTGCAGAATTGTCTTTGAATTCTCGACACTACGACACCCAAATCCAAACTCGACTAAGGATGTCTGAACAATACTGTGAAATGGACAGAGTCAACAATGAATTGAGTGAGCTCCGAGGATGAATGGGGAAGATCCTGGAAGCAATTCAAATTATGAGTGCAAGGATGGATACACAAGCGACGGTGGTCTCCGAGATTATCACCACAACTGTAGAACCTCCCACTACTACTGTGAACCCCACTTTGGGCATGCCTTTTAACTTTATACGTGCTCTGGCCGTCACTTCTACTCAATAAGTTGTTCATTTGGTAAATGAGGCTTTTCAAGCTATTTCTACCTTCACTCCAGCAACAGTACAAGCTCAGGTGCGCCCAATTTTTCAGAACCCGCATCTTGTTTATGATCATGTCAATATGTCTGAAGAAGGGGATAATCGACATGAAAGGTTGAAGGAAAGTGTAGAGACAATGCGGAGGAAATTGGAAGCAATGGAGAGGAGCAATATATCTAATACTAATGTTAAAGACATGTGCTTAGTCTCAGGCTTGGTAATTCCACCCAAGTTCAAACTACCCAATTTCGACCTATACTCAGGTGTGACCTGTCCTAAGTCGCATTTGGTCATGTACTACCGACGAATGGCTGCATTCATGGATAATGATAAGTTGATGATCCACTGCTTCCAAGATAGTTTGAAAGGGGCTGCCACAAAGTGGTATTTGACTTTGGACCAATCTAGAATCCAACGCTTTCAAGATGTATCTGATGCTTTTGTAAAGCATTATAGATATAACATGGACCTGGTGCCAGATCGCAGACAATTATTGAGCATGTCTCAGAGCGATATCGAGTCTTTTAAAGAGTATGCACAGAGATAGAGAGAGCTGGCTTCGCAGGTAGAGCCACCTTTATCTGAAAAAGAGTTAACTGATTGGTTTGTCGACACGGTAAGACCAGAGTTCTACGAAAGAATGATCAGTAGTGTGTCTGCTAGTTTTTCCGATATTGTGGCTGTGGGGGTTAAAGTAGAGCTTGGTCTGAAGAGTGGAAAAATGACCAAGAGAGCTGGTAGTCCAAGCGGCGATGCCAAAATATCCTTCAAAAGGGAAGGAGATACCAATGTGGTGATGACGAACAAAAGGAAGAAAAATCAGTTATGGAAGCGTCAGCAGCAACAACAGTGTAATTCTGTTCAGCAACCTTATGTGGCCACCATTACGCCAACATTCAACCACCAAGCTTCTGGTTATCAGCCGGTTCCTCAACCACCAATGTATCAACGAGCGCCCAACGCTCCTGCTTATTCCCAATGGACTCAAGTTTCTCGTCAGAACATTCCAGAAAAAAGAAAGGGTGGAAGGCCTCCGATTCCTCCCATTCCTATGACGTATACAGCATTGTATCCTGCTTTGGTTCAACAAGGATTAATAACTACAAGGTCATTAGGCCCACCTCCTAATCCGGTTCCACCTTCTTACAATCCCAACGCTCATTGTGCATTCCATGAGGGTGCACTAGGCCATAATTTAGAAGGTTGTTTTGCTTTGAAGCATATTGTGAAGGACTTAGTGGAGAGAAACATTTTGTCTTTTGACGGCTCACAGCCTAATATCAAGAACAATCCTTACCCGCTCATGAGATAAGTAATGCCGTGGAGGATGTATCAAGACAAAGATGGACTGTGATTGTGCTCCTCTTTGATTTTCTGTATTTGATTCCCTAAAGCTGGCAATCTTTTGGCTGTTTCAGCAATTTTATTGTATTTCCTTTGCACTTTGAATTTGTATTTGCTTATAAGCTTTGTTGTACTTTCAAATTGGCAAGGTTAATGAAATGTTTGTGCATCTTTTGGATTAAGTCCATTCGTTTCACTCATCTACTTTTATGCTCATATACAAAAAAATATATATATCTTCATCCTATTTATTTCCATTTATCAAACTTATTGTTAAGCAAAGGTTGGGGAGGATGATGAAAACGTTATATTCATAATTGCTGTGGTATGCTACCGATTAAACCTTGTCGGTGATATAAGGCATTGTTTCAATCCCTAAACACTGGAGAAATAAGGAAGATAATCCCTCGTTAACCCTTTTGAGCCTAGAAGTAGGAGTTTTCTTTCCTTACACAAAAAACCCTTAAATCTCAACCTTGGGGTGGGTAGTTCTCAGTTTAACTTGGTTATGCAAGCGCTTCGTAAGAGGCACCAGTCAACTCTATCATCAATACGTAAATATGTAGCTTAAGCCAACTGAGCATAGGATTGGAGTTCATCACGAAGATTGGGAGGGACAAATAAATTTTGAGCCTTTATCCTTTGTTTCATGAACCGTGAACCAAACCACATTACAACCCTTAAAAGACCTAATTGAGGCAAGGTTGTTTTGAAAGCATACTACAACAAGGTTGATTAACCTGACTCCTAATAATCTTTGTTATTTGCGTGTGTTGATCACTTCACCTGTCATTTCGTAAATAGCTAGATCCACCTTTGCTTTTGATTTAATCATTCCACCGTGTGTGTTTCATCAATAAATTTTGTTTTCAAAAGCTTGCATGAATATCTCATTGAACTTGCTAATTTTTGATGAACAATACTTGTTTGTAAAAACAAATCAATATCAAAGAAACCCTAGCAAATGCAGCTAGCTAGGGGATTCGACTTGATAAAGGAAGCTCAGTCAGGGGCAACCAAGCGGAAGGATTTGCCAATCTACCGAATCAGGGGCAGGACTCGTCAAAATTCAAAATATTGGGGCAAGTCTCTTTAAGGTAATCTTATGACAAGTGTGGACTCCAGTGACCCATCAGCAGGGGCAAGATTTGTTCCCCAGTCATTTCTACTACAGTTTGAGTATCATGAATATAGTTGAATGGGGACAATCATGTCTAAGTTCATTTCTTTTCAAAAGTTTGAAGACATTGAAGCATCTGGTATATCAATTCTTCTGTAAAATCCTTTTGGTGACTTACCCTCACAAACCAGTTAATCAGAGGCAGTTAAGTCGAGATTCGGTAAATCTCTAAAAGGCCAACCAGTCTGGGGCATCTCTTCCCCAGTTGTCAACAGCTAGTCTGAAACAAGTTCAAAGACCTTATTGTGCAAGCGTCATTAATCAGGGGCAGCTACGCCGAAATTCATGAATCTAAGAGTTTAAAGATATTGAGACATTTTGTATGTCGATTCTTTTGTAAAATCCTCTTGGTACTTTCTCCCTTTAGACCTTGTAATCTGGGGCAGAGAAGATTTGAAGATTACCTGTTGCAAGGGCTATTGTTTATTACGGTGGTCATTATACAAGTCAGAATGCATGATTACTCTGTTCTTGTGATATCTTTTGCTAGCTTCCCAGTAAGTTGTTACTTCAGCTAATCTTGACAATTCTCCATGGATTCTTCTTCAACAAAGAGATCAAGCTCAAGATGGCAATCCTCATGACGTTGTACCTCAAGTGGAGTAATATTTTCACCAGTGAAGTTGTTGACTCTTCTTTTTCATCCCCAGTATTGGTCTAACCTGTTGAGTTTGGCTGGGTGTTCCTTGTCAAGACGTTTTCTTCGTCTCCAGTTTCGCTTGTCTGTTTTGTCAGCATAAGCATAAGCATGGCATAAGCACTCATATGCATAGCATCTTAGCTTTTCTGCTTCTTTTTCAGGTGTTTTCATGTTTTTTTTTCACTTTGGCGTTTATCTCCCCAAGTGATTGGGTTAGTCTATTCTCTCCAATAGAAAGTCAGCCCTACGCATAAAGTGCCCATTCTTTTCTGAATTCCCCACGGAGTTTGATTCTCGTGGATGATGGTTGGTTCAGTTATCTTTTCCACATATGGATAAGATAAATCCCCATTTGAGTTCATTCCTCAGTTGGAGTCTTGTTTGATCGTTTCTTTCTAGTTTGTTCCTAGATTGAACTTTGGTCCCTGGCAGGTGTGGTTTTTAACCTATCTTTGAACGTGCATTTATTTTGCACCATTTCTCGCAGGAAGCATCTCTCATAGATCTACATTGAAGACATGATTATTTCTCCAACATTATTATGATATCAACATATCTTTGAAGCAGCAATCTCTTGAAGAAGCTTGGCAGTCTCTTATAAGCAGCTTATCTATCTCTGGTACTATTCAACCTCTTCGCAATCGTAATTGGGTATTCCCCAGGAAGCCTTATCTTCAGTTACGCAACCCCGGTACTAACCTATCACATTCTATACCTTTATTGGGGCCCATTTCTTGGTTCAATCTCCAATAAGGTTCTTCTTTTTCCAAAGTGCCAACCGGTCATACCTGAACCTGTTGTTCCATCACTTTGGATGTCTTTTCCCAGTGGAGACCGTTTTTCGGTTCAACCTTCATTGCAGATCCTTTCTAGAATGTCATCTAGTCGCGTTTAGCCTTGATGATCAATCATTTTAGATACCTTTATTGGAGCCCATTTCTTGGTTCTATCTCCAACAAGGTTACTTCTAAAGCGCCAACCGGTCATACTTGAACCTGTTGTTCCATCACTTTAGAGGTTACTTCTAAAGTGCCAACCGGTCATACTTGATCCTGTTGTTCCATCACTTTAGAGGTGTTTCTAGGATGTCATTTAGTCACGTTAGACTTGATGATCAATCATCCTAGATACTTTATTGGGGCCCATTTCTTGGTTCAATCTCCAATAAGGTTCTTCTTTTTCCAAAGTGCCAACCGGTCATACTTGAACCTGTTGTTCCATCACTTTGGATGTCTTTTCCCAGTGAAGACCGTTTTTCGGTTCAACCTTCATTGCGGATCCTTTCTAGAATGTCATCTAGTTGCGTTTCGCCTTGATGATCAATCATTCTAGATACCTTTATTGGAGCCCATTTCTTGGTTTTATCTCCAATGAGGTTACCTTTCTGGCTCCTACCGGTTTTCCTCATGAAGCAGATTATTTGTTACCTCAACCAACAGATATGAGTACCAGAGTCTATTCTTGACTCATCAGCTTTATTACTTTTTAGACCCCAGGTTATTTTTATCTGGCGCGCAGAGTTTGTCTTTGTCTTTCTAGCTTTTCTTGAAGATCCCATTCTGAACTCTTCGGTATAAGAATCCCCAGGAGGTTCTTGCTTGGTTGTCTGTCTTTTTAGGCTGATCCCCGGATCAGGTTTTTCTTTCTGGTTTCATGCCCAGGAAGAGTGTGGGTTTGTTTTGTCCCCAGTGGAGTTTGTTTTTTGGTTTTTCCCCAGTGTTTCTTTGGAGTCTCCCCAGTGAGTCTTTTTCATTGGTTAGCCTGTATCCCCAATGAGTTTTTTCTCATGGATACTAGCTTTCATCTTTCCCCGGTGGAGCTTATCTTGTGTTTGCTTCCTGTTGTCCCTTGTGTCTGGTCTGTCTGCATCTTTGCACCTTCTTGGCATCATATCATCATTTTAGAAGTTCATGGCATGTCAGCATGTGCATGTCTATTGCTTGTCCTTAGCATTCGCATTCCATCTAAGGGAAAAATTTTCGGTCTGCTATATTTAAATACCTTTCACCTTGATGCCCCTGGAATCTCCATTCCTCGTGCCATCTGGTAAAGCTATTTAAATAGGGGCAACTGTTGTACCCTAAATTTTTACCCTTAGATGTCATCTTCGTTTGTGCATCTTAGGTCAATCATCTCTGCATTGTTTGAGCTAACCCATATCTTGCAGTTTGTTTCTTTGTGTTCAAATTAGGTTTACATATCACCATGAAGCTCCACAAGTTGTTTTGAAGCAAGTCAAGTCAACAAAAGATCTCCAGTGCAAGAACTTTGGAATTAGGGTTTTGCTCTGAAGAAATCACTGAGAAATTGGCTCCATCAAGTCAAGATTTGTGTGGTTCACTTACCACTTAAGGTCATCTACATCCAAGAGACATCATTCCACAGGAATCTAAGATCTATTGGTCCTCAATAGGAGAAGTTTGAGCCTCAGCCTCTCTATACCTCCAAATTAGGGTTTCTGTGACACTTGTCAGTCAGTGACTTTGGTTTTCATCAAGATGAACTCCCAAACTCCAATTCTTGATTCTATTGGTTTATCAACATCCTCAAGAGTCTCCTAAGACCTTTAGATGAGAAGGAAGAAGCAAGTTTACAAGATCTGACCTCAGTGCATTCACAGTCAAAATTAGGTTTTTTGAGTGAAACCCTAATCCTTGGGAATTTTGGTTCAAATGAAGTGTCAAGGGTTCTAATCATCATAGAATGTCTCATGAGTTATTCAAAGCATCAAAATCAAGTTTCATGAGGGTTCTTGCAAGAGAAGTAGGGTTTTGATCATGAAAGATGTCATATGTGAGATTTTTCCCTTAATAGCACATTTGAAATGACCATAACTCCTAAACCACACACCCAAATTGAGTGACTCAAAGCTCGTTGGAAAGCTCTTTTCAAGATATTAAATTTGTTCCATATGACTTTTCATCCAAAAATGCTTGGTTTTTGAGTTATGAAGCTTGCAAAATAACTTGACCAAACACTTAGAAAATTTCAACGCTTTTCTTCACATTTTTCTCTAACTTTGACATCACTTTTCACCCATTTCTACTTGGATTCAAGACTTGGGTCCCAAATGAAAGTTGTAGAGCATGATGAGAGCTTTCCAACCATATGTGGAACATCTCATTTGAATAATCCAAACTCAAGTTATGGTGTTTTAAAGTTAGGTACCTCAAATTGTAAAAATCCAATAACTTAGAAATATTCTCGTCCTTTTACCATTTCTTGCGCATGATCTTGTGAAGATTTCTCTTATTGTTTCAAGCATTATTTAAGGCTACTTTCTACATGGAAGATGTTCTACCAATTTCCTACTTTCCAAGGAGCCAAAGAACTCGTGAAATGGAGCATTGACCACCAAGAAATGTTGCACCAAAGTAGCCATGTTACAAATGTTACACTTAGTAAAAATTTAGATTTTTAAACTTTTTGCTACACCAAGCTTGGGCACGATTTTCACATGTCTTCATGCTTTATTTCAGCTTGCCACTAACATGAAAATTGTTCTATCCTATGCCATTTCTCAATAGGAACAAGAAGTATGACATTTGCACCATTGAGCACAAAATTATCGTGCACTAAAGCTCTTGTTCCATTATACAAACCATGCCTTCCAATCTGAACCATGTCTTTTGCTCATGTGAAGTACATTATATTGACTTTTTTTATCATTTCCCGACGTCTACTTTTCCAAAACCGTGCAAGGAAAGATAACAAGTACAACCTTTTATACTTTGCAAAGTGAGCATACACTAGTCAAAAGTATAAACCATCATGCCAAGCTGCCTTAGTACCACAATCCACTTGTTCTTTAATCTTTCTCTCTTCTGACAAAAGCCCTAACAAGCAACCATAGGGGAGGTTTCATGTGGCTCAAGAAAAAAGTCAGAACCAGAACCATGCGTATGATCTTTGTGATAGTTTTCCTTTTGTATCAAGACAATATCCATTGTGTTTTCAAGAGATATCCTGGCTGTTGTGGCTATAAAAGGAGCTGCGATCTTCTTCGTTGGGAAGGAGGATAAAAAAACAACGGAAACCATTTCAAACCCTCTCCATCTCCCTTCTCCGCAGTCTGGCATAAACTCTAAAAAAAAAACTGAACATTATCAACACAGCAACATCAATATCCAATAGCCACCTCATACCCACAAACACCATCAATATCAAAACAATCAACAACCAACACAATATATTAGAACAAACACACGTTATCCACTACAAACGAAGGAGCTCGTGAGTCACTGAAGGAAAGAAGAGGTGTACGCTGCAGGTGTCTTGCAGGTATGTTTTCATTGTTAGATGCCTAGCCTCTTTTTGAAACCATTTTTCCATGCTGTGCACCTGAGTAGTTCTAAATGATAGTGTGATTTGTTATGTTGAGCTTGAATTATACATCGTGTTTTCTATTAGTTTATGATAGTGTGGATACATGACCTTCGTGCCTCTTTTTCTCCAAGTGCTAGAGGTTACTTTGTGTCCTTTAGGGTTCAGTAGTATTCTACTATGTGAGCACTATGGAGTGGTGCTTTATTTCATGGCTTTTAGTTGAGTTTTGATGTTGGAAGTGATGGAGAAATACGAACACAAACACTGCATGTTGTCTGGTTCGCGACTAGGTTTCATTCTCTTAGCATGTTGCATGAAGGAGAAGGATAGGTGGGAGGGTGGTATAGGCTGGACGTTTTTTTTTTCACTTAGTGATTTAAAAAATGCTTGACCAATTGATGGCCTAAGTCACTTAATGTTGTGTATCGTTCACATTTATATCCTTCGCCTGTTTGTTTTTTAATTAGCATTTATTCATTTCCCCTTGGTTTAAATGTTATTTGGGGTGGCATATACGATGGATGTATAGCCACCCCAGTGGTAAGAAGCCGTGCCTTTAACATATAGGACTCGGGTTCGATCCCCTGCCCAGTCCTTTGTGTTACCCTTGTTATGTCACAAGGCGCGTGTTGGCCAGGTGGATAGGTTTTTTGAGCTGCAGGCGAGTGGACCTGAGTTCAAGTCCTAGATGCACCATTTCTTTTTTTATCACTTATTTGATTTATTCTTTTTAGTTTATGCTTTAATTTTCAAAATATCATAATTAATTCATTTTTAATCATTTTTCTTCCCTTCTTTTTGCTAACTACTCCTAATTAAATCTATTTTTCAAATATAAAAGATATTAGTAAAAATATTAATTTTTGAGACCTTTATTCATGATATTATTAGGAATGCTTATTAAGGAGTTTTATTGCACTTCCTTATTCATCTTGTCATGTTATGTCTATATATCATAATTGATCCTTGTCTAACACATGTATGATTCCACTTTGCATTGATATCTTGACTTTATTTCATCTCATAAATTTATTCATGTATTAGTGCATCATCTTATTTGAATTATTAGCTTGTTATCTTTTAGTATCTTATCAACTGTTCTTACCCCCATTCCAAAGGAAGGTGATTAATGTTGACTCTTAAAGTCATAGCCCCCACCTTAACCTAGTAGCCTCATAAGAGCTAAACCTTATTTCTTGGCCTCATCAGAGCCATGGAATCATAACTAGCCTTAGGAGAGAGTTCTTACACTCTTGGTGATATTCATCTTAATGAATACTCACTTTCCCTATTGACTAAAACATAACATAGGACCATTATAACTAGACTTAGAGAGTTTTTATACTCTATAATGAGGTCACACTCATTTCTCCTCTGAATATTGACCACAGTCAATCATTCAGTAGAAGTAGAACTATGCATACTCTGATTCTATTCCCGAGGATACGTAGGCGCAAAGTGCGATGCTTTGTCAAGTATACTTAGATACTAACCCCTAGGGTTTCAAACCTTTAGCATAGAACCTTTAGCAAACATAAGATAACATTAAAACAAGAGGTTCTCGTAGAGTACTACGGACGTTTAGGGTGCTAATACCTTCCCTAGGCGTAACCAACCCCCGAACCTTAGATCTCCCCCCTTTAGGTTTTTCTAACGATCTTGAACCTTTCCTTTGGATAAATCAAAGTCGGTTGTAAAAGAAATATGATGCAAGTTAATTAATAGCTTGTTATCCGATTTTCACCGCAACAATAGTGCTCTACTAATGATAAACTGACCCTGGTTGGGGAATTTTAGGAGAGAGACTGGGCTTTTGAACCCAAGGGTTTTAACTCCTTTGGAGATTGATCCAGAATGACCGGGGTTTCTCCTATGTTTGTAGGGAACTTGAGAATGTCTTGGAGACTCAAGAGGAGATTTAGACTGTCCAAGTCTATTGGTATGGAAGAGTTTATCTTTGTATGATGCCCAAGAGGAGGCAGGTATTTCAAGGGATGAGAATCAACCCTAAATGGTTTGATGTTTTGACACTGGAAAGACTGCTCTAGCAAAGGATGACTAAGTTCTGTATTATACCTTTAAGAGGTCTTCAGGGTCCTTGGATTAAGCCCAAGAGAAGGCATGAGAACTTCTAAGAAGCCGGAGGGTCCTTGTACAAAGCCCAAGAGGGGGCGGGGATGCTTTTAGGAAGCCTGTGGGTCCAAACTTAAGAAGAGTTCAAGAAAAGTTTCACCGAGAATAATCTTTTCTTTAGTGAACAGTTCTAGGGTTTGAAGAAATTCAAGAGAGGTTTCACCGGGAATTAATCCTCTCTGGGAAACTGAATTTCTTTGACAAGTTCTAATAGTGACAGTCTGAGAAAAGGTTCACCGAGAATACTGCCTTTCTCTTTATTCCATATTGTTTAAGCCCAAGAGAATGCAAAATTGTATCTAGAAATCCTATGGGGATCTAGTTTTGACTGTATTTAAAGAGTGACCAACTGGCTTTACCTTGTTCTAGACCTAGTTGTCGGGGAAAACTCTAAATAGGTATACTAGTATATATACAGTTAATATATGACAAGTATTAAAAAGGATATGAAAGAAGGACTTACAGAGGAACAGCTTCCCACAATACAGTTATATATATTAAAGCATGTAAATGAAAGCTTATAAAACTTACAGGCGAGCAAGCTTCTATGCTGTATTGCTAGTTGTTCAGAGAAATTAAAGAAAGTTTTGATAACAACTGTATATTTGAACCTAAATCAAAAGAGTTGTTCTTTTTGAAAAGATTGTTGGGGCTTATACTCAAAGAGAGGCCCAAGGTTTAACAGTGATCGCACCGTTGTTTTGAAGATCGTATCGGGACTTATACAACAACTAAGGCCCAAAAAAGTTTATTTACAAAAGGGTTGGATCTTACACTCTTTCAAGAGGCCCAAAGATTTATTTTTGTACAAGTGATGGGGCTTACAACTCAGGGAGAGGCCCGGGTGATTTGATTTTGAACTGGCGATCGCACCGAGATTTTTTTGAAAATACAGTGGGACTTATACAATGTCTGAGGCCCAAAAATGGTTTTGGTTAAAAAGGGATTGGGTCTTACATTCTATTAGAGGCCCAAAAGTGTTTGAAAATTTAAAACCAAGAGAAAACCCTAATTTTAAATAAAAATGTTATTTTTCAGAGGAAATTAAATGAAAAAATGATATAAAATACCAAATATATTAAAAAATAAGTTGTACACTTTGAAAAATATTTTGAAAAATCATGTTCAATTACATGAGAGTTTGAAATTCAATTGGTTTTGAAAAATCAAAGTGGGAATTCCATTTTAAAATGTTTAAAAACAATTAAAATGAAATTAATTACAAAAATTCTAACTATATTAAATAAATAATATAAATTGGATTTTTTGTAAAATAAAATATTTAAACATTTTAGTGAATATTGAGAAAAAGAATCAATTCAAAAACATAAATATTCAGAGAGAAATTAATTTTTGAATCAATTAACAAAAATATCAAAATATTCAAATATTCAAAAATTTGAAAAAGGGCGCCAAGAACACCAAGTTCTTGCCCACGTGCCCTGTTTCTGCAGATTTGCATTTTCTCACTTTTCTCCATGATTCCTCAATGGTTTTGCATGATTCAAGTACCAATCTTGTTCGTTTTTGAACAAGGATCACAACCATATAGATTAATTGCATTTATTTTGAGTATTGAATAAGAAATCAGAAGAAAACCTCAAGAACCCTAATTTCATCATGAACACCATGAAATTCCATACATGATTGATTCATGGCAATTGATTGAGGGTTATCACTCCATACATGATTATGAACACGTGGCAAAATTATTGTGCAGTAAAATATGCATGCATCATGAAGTTTGAAGAGTTCATCCTTACCTCTTGCAGCTGGTGATCGAGTTTGGTGATGGAGGTGTTGTAAGTTGGTTCCAATGATCTGGACAACTTCTTTAGGTGCCAAGGAGTGTGTTTGAATGCTTGGAATGGATGGAAATGATCTGGAACTGGTTGTGGTACCTCAATTGTAAAATTGTCAAGAACTTGAACAATTGGCTGGTGATTTTGAGAATCTGATGTTACAAATGTTATGTAAGAGTTTGGATCACTTCTATATGTTATCTATGAGGTGTGTGTGTGATTGGTTTGGTTGGAATTGCTCTCAAACTCAAAATCCGATAGTGACTTGAGTTAGAAGGCAAAATTGGAGTGAAAGTGGTGATTTTGAGGAAAGCATTAGTTTGGGTGCTTTGGTGTACTCAAACTGATCACAAATGAGGCCTATTTATAGTGGAACAAGTTTGTTTTGCAAGCAATAGTGTGTGGCAACTGCAGCAGGTCTGTGGCCAATGTGGATCAAATGGAATCTCAAGTCTCCTCTAGCCATTGACTTGAGGTTAGAGCAAGACCTATGGTCTCTTGGTTCAGGGATAAGTCTTGACTGAATTCAGTTGGAATAGGCTCAGTTCATGCCAGCTTGGTGCATCCATTAAAGGCTTGGAAACAAAATTGGAGTCTTGGCACTTTTTAGCCTTTTAGGTTTGTTAGGGCTACTTGTAGATTCTTGGACTTGGGAGGCTTGGGGATCAGATCATTCTCCTTTTGTTTTATCCTCAGACGTGTCCAAATGGATGACAAGGCTTGGAGTTGTCCAAATTTGCCAAATCGAGCCAATGCACCAAATCTGCCTTGCTTGGGACAGTTGGAAATGGTGATTTTGAGGGATTTATATCTCCCTGCTCAGGTTGAGTTATGGGAGGCTCTTGTGCTTTTTAGAAAGCCCTCATATGATACAAAACATGTGTGATCCTAGCTTATTTTGAAACTATTTGGATCCAACTGAAAAAACCTCATGAACATTGATGTTCAAGGCTGGTAACTTAGGCAGATTTTCACTAAGTGTTGGAAAAAGTGTCATTTTCATGTTTTTGTGATTTTGCTCAAACAATAACTCAAAATCCATGATGAATTGGAATGAGGTCTAGTTGACATATTTGAAGTGTGTAATATGAACTTCAATCTGAGCTTTTAATGGGGGAAAAAGGCCTTAGGGTTTGGGAGATATTGCCTTGCAAAGTTGGCACCATAGCCACTTTATTCCATAACTTAGAAAAATTCTAAGTTTTTTATGGTTACGCCTTTAATAAGTTAACTCATTTTCTTTGGTTTTTCTTGATGAATGATGATTCAAATCACATATTAACATTGTTTTAGGGTTAAGGAACATTGGTTGACCAAAAATCCAAAAAGTCAAACTTGGATTTTTGTACAGTTGACTTTTTCATCAGATGAAATTTTGACTTTGTGATCCTTTTGTGAAATCAATCCTTGGGCTTAATTAAACTTCATGGATGGCCTCAAAGGTTATTTAGGAATGTCTTGGACCCCTCCCTAAGGTTTGAGATCAAGGGTAGGCCAACAGTCAAGGATAGGGTTGACTTTTTCCATCAGAAACCCTAATTTGTGATCAGATGGTTTTGAGTTCTTATGGCTTGTGATTTGAGCTCTTTGAGTCAATAAAATCTTGTAAACATGTCAATATGATGTATTTGAGGTCTTTTAAGTTCATTTTGAAGCTTCAAGCCATGCCTCACTTCACAAGTTAACTCAAGGGTTGAATTAGGTCAAAACCCTAATTCCTGATTTTTTTGATAGATAGACCTTTAAGGTGATTTTGCCATTGTGGATAGGCTCTTGAGATCCTTTTGAGCTTATAGGACCATACATTGAAGCATTGGCTCAAGCCTTGATGTAAATTTTCATATGGGGGCCTCAGGCGACCAAAACCCTAATTTGGTGACACTGGCGATCTTGAGGCTTGATCCACTTTGAATGTTGCAATCTTGTGATTGATTCTTGGTGTGGGAGTACTCTTGATCCTTTGTGGATGTTTGAGAGGTTAGACAAGTTGAAGATCATGTCAATTCTTGATTGGTCCTTGCCTAAATGCTCTAAGAGGGCTCAAAACCCTAATCTTTGATTGTAGTGAATGCTCAACCATCTTTGAGGAGATTGATGAGGCATCATGGTTCATCCATATTATGATAATGATTTACACAATGATGGGAAATCCTGGTGGTCAAAATTTGGGGCATGACAGATGCCCCTATTTAATCTTCTTGGACTCAAAGGTGTGAATGACGAAGGTATTCGGGCATTCGGGGGTGCAAGAGGATTAAATATCGGAATACCCGAAATTTTGATGGTGGTTATGAATGGCTGCTTGCTCATCCATCTTCTTTTGCTAAGAAATGATACTTAGAAAAGGTTGAAACTTCCCCTCGATCCCGGTCTTCAGCCAAGGAACAGGTCTAAGTTTCTTTGTCAATAAACTTCCCCTCGATCCTTGTCTTCAGCCAAGGAATTGGTCTCAATTTCTGATGTGAACTTCCCCTCGATCCTGGTTTTCAGCCAAGGAATTAGTCTCAAGTTCTGAAATAAACTTCCCCTCGATCCTGGTCTTCAGCCAAGGAACTGATCTCAGTTTCTTTTGTCAATAAACTTTTTTGACAAGGGATGTTATTTGTAGCGGTTTTCCTCAAACTTCTCGTTGAATTTTCCTGGGGAGATGCCATTTCATGGGAAAAAGTTTTGATGTCTGACTTGCTGGGGAACCCATTCGTCTGAGTTGTAGAGTTGTACAAACTTCTCTATTAGAGACGCCATTTATTGACTCTACTGGGGAAAACGAGTCTCTTGAGAGGCTGTTTCCTGCTTGGGGATATTACATCATACTTTTCCCCGAGATCTTCTCGGAGAAATGCCATGTGATGCAATCAAATTTTGAGGTGCTGATGACTTCATTAACATTGACTCTCTTGGAGAGAAAAATCAATGTGTTGCTGAGAGTTTTTAGTTGCGAGGCTTTCTCTGGGGATTTTCCTTAATCTGGGAAAGCGAAGATATCATCTTCAATGGTGAAGAGTGACGTTTGTCGAAGGTCTTTTTGTCTTTTGGAGGTTCAAGTTATCAAAGTGGTCGGGGACCGTCTCCAATCCAGAAATAAACCGAGGAAGAGAGATGGTTTAGACAAAACATTTCCTGACAAGAAAAGAACTGACAACTCGATTGAGAGGACTTTCATCACTAGGGGATAAGACCGACTAGAGTGATAGTGATGCAATATGAATATGTATATGAATCAATAATGCATGTTGTATGTATGTTTATGCTGACAAAACTGACACGATATACAGACTAGTGGATGAACATAACTGGATACTCGGCCACTGCAGGGGATGAAAAGTATCACTGGTTCAAGATAGCAATTCTGCCTTGCTTAGGAAAAAGTAGTTCCCGGGAGGAAAAAAAGTTGGTCGGACTTAGGAGGTAAGAACTCTGCCGGGGATATCAGATGGGAAAATCACATCTGATACAGTTGATCCTTCGTTCAGGCGTACTGGTTTAGAAGGAGTACTTTGATTATGGACTTTGAAGCTTAATCGCCTTTGGAGAAGCAAACGATGTTCTTTCGATGTTCAACAGCCAAAAGAATTTCCATCTTTATTTTAAAAGCAGAGAAATTTGACAAGTAAATTCATTTTTGTTTTATTTCAAGAATCGTTAATCATGTTAAAATGTCGTTCTGTAAAGTTAAAACAAATAAGAATTGCAAACAAAAGCACTAAGGCTCAAATTTTATTGATAGGATTGAAATCAGCCAAGCGCGTGATTCCCTAAAGTATTTACAAAGGTAGAAAATGGTAATTTAAGGGAAAAGGGCTACATTGAAACATAACGACCGCTATTCTTCTACCAACTTTGAATTTTGGACATCCTGAGCTTCTGTCAAAGATGACCTTGACTGGAGTTTTCCTGATGGATGGCATGACTGATGCTGGGGGGGATTTGCCCCTTTTTTGGACGTAGTTACTTGCCATGAATCCCTAACTTTTTCCTGGATTGTACTTTGAGGTTTTCAATCCATCGGGATGATTTTTGCTTATGTCTCTAAATTTTTCCTGGACCGCCCTTTCGGGTTTTCAATCTACCGAGACGTTTTCTTTTATTTAGGCGAAGTATTTCTTGACTACATCAACATTTGTGGGGTAGGCAAATTCTTCTCCATCCATAGTTGCGAGTCTTAAAGTGCCTCCTGAGAAAGCTTTCTTGACCACATAAGGGCCTTCATAATTCGGAGTCCATTTTCCCCGGGAATTAGTGAGAAATGATTGTATCTTCTTGAGCACGAGGTCTCCTTTCCTGAAGACACGGGGTCGGACCTTTTTGTCGAACGCCTTCTTCATTCTTTGCTGATACAACTGACAGTGGCATAGTGCCATTATTCACTTTTCTTCGATTAGGTTTAGTTTATCGTGTCGACTTTGACACCATTCAGCCTCTGTTAGCTTAGCTTCCATCAATACCCGGATTGATGGAATCTCTACTTCTATAAGGAGAACTACTTCCATGCCATATACTAGAGAGAAAGGGGTTGCCCCTGTTGAAGTGCGAACATATGTGCGATAACCGTGAAGAGAAAAGGGTAGCATCTCGTGTCAGTCTTTATAGGTTATAACCATTTTTTGAACGATCTTCTTGATGTTCTTGTTAGCTGCTTCTACCGCTCCGTTCATCTTTGGTCGGTTGGGAGATGAGTTATGGTGTTCGATCTTGAACTCAGCACACAACTCTTTCATCATCTTATTGTTCAAGTTAGATCCATTATTAGTAATGATCTGGCTTGGAACACCATAACGGCAGATGAGATTGTTCTTGATAAAGCGGACTACCACTTGTCGGGTCACATTGGTGTACGATGCTGCTTCGACCCACTTGGTGAAGTAGTCAATGGCTACTAGAATGAACCGATGTCCGTTTGAAGCCTTGGGTTCGATCATGCCAATCATGTCAATTCCCCATATGGAAAAAGGCCATGGGGAAGAAAGAACTTTGAGATGTGTTGGCGGTACATGGATTTTATCTGAGTATATCTGACACTTGTGACATCTCCTCATGTACTTGTAGCAATCGGACTCCATTTTCAGCCAATAATATCATGCTCTCAGAATTTTTCTAGCCATCGTGTGTCTGTTGGCACGAGTGCCAAAGGATCCTTCGTGAATTTCCTTTATCAGCATGTTTGCTTCCGGTCTGTCTACACATCGAAGCAAGACCATGTTGAAGTTTCTCTTATCGAGAGTATCACTATTCAGGAAGAAGCTGCCTGCCAGTCTTCTGAGAGTCTTCCTGTCTTTTCTGGATGCCCCAGGTGGGTACTCTTGTTTCTGAAGGAAGCATTTGATATCGTGATACCAAGGTTTGTCGTCTATGACTGCTTCAATTGTGAAGATGTAAGCGGGCCTTTCAAGGCGCATTATGTCGATCTTAGGTATGTCGTTCCATTGACCTACACTAATCATGGAAGAGAGAGTGGCTAATGCATCAGCCATGTGATTCTCTTCACGAGGGATGTGATTAAACTGGATTTCGTTAAAGAATGGTAACAACCTCCTCGCGTAGTCTTTGTAAGGAATCAGTCCTGATTGGTATGTGTTCCTATCTCCTTTGATCTGATTGATAACCAGGGCTGAATCTCTGTATACATCCAAGTTCTTAATTCTCAAGTCAATCGCTTCTTCGAGACCCATGATACAAGCTTTGTATTCAGCTTCGATGTTTGTACACTTGAATGTTAATCTAGCGGTGAAAGGAATGTGGGTACCCTGAGGTGTTATGATGATTGCCCGAATTCCATTTCCATAATGATTGACAGCTTCGTCAAAGATTAGTCCCCATTGGGAACCTGGTTCTGGCCTTTCACTGGGTAGCGGTTCATCGCAGTCTTTCATTTTCAAGTACATGTCATCTTTATCTGGGAAGTCAAATCTGACTGATTCCTGATCATTAATCGGTTGATGAGCCAAATGATCGGCTAAAATACTTATTTTGACGGCTTTTTGAGCATGGTACTCTATGTCATATTCTGATAACAACATCTGCCAACGGGCTATCCTTCCCGTCAGAGCAGGTTTTTCAAAGACATACTTGATTGGATCCATTTCGGAGATTAACCAAGTAGTGTGACAAATCATGTACTGGCGAAGACGTTTTGCTGCCCAAGCCAGAGCGCAACAAGTTTTCTCAAGCATAGTTTATCGAGTTTCATAGTCTGTGAATTTCTTGCTTAAATAGTAGATGGCAGACTCTTTCCTTTTGGTTTCATCTTATTGGCCAAGTACACAACCCACGGAGTCTTCCAAGACTGTTAGGTATATGATTAATGGTTTTCCCTCTACTGGAGGAGATAGAATCAGTGGGTTCAACAGGTATTCCTTGATACTGTCGAAGGCGGTTTGGCAGTCTTTTGTCCATACGCAATCCTGATTCTTTTTGAGTAATTTGAAGATCGGCGCACATGTCGCGGTCATAAGGAATATAAATCTAAAAATGTAATTCAAACGTCCCAGGAACCCCCTGGCTTTTTTTTTAGTCTTTGGAGAAGGTATTTCTTGAATGGCCTTGACTTTGTCAGGATCAACCTCAATTCCTTTCTGGCTGAGGATGAACCATAGCAGTTTTCCTGAACAGACACCGAATATGCATTTATTGGGATTCAAGTGGAGCTTGTACTTTCTCAGACGCTCGAATAGTTTGGACAGGTGGGTTATATGCTCCCCTTCTGTTTTAGATTTGGCAATCATATCATCGACATACACTTCTATTTCTTTGTGTATCATGTCATGAAACAGAGTAGTCATGGCCCTTTGATAGGTTGCCCCGGCGTTCTTCAAACCGAATGACATTACCTTGTAACAAAAAGTGCCCCATGGGGGTGATGAGTGAAGTTTTCTCCATATCTTTCGGTGCCATTTTTATCTGATTATAGCCTGAGAATCCATCCATGAAGGAGAATACTTTGAACTTTGTTGTACTGTCTACCAGCATGTCAATGTGTGGTAGGGGAAAGTCATCCTTTGGACTGGCCTTGTTCAGATCCCTGTAGTCTACACACATTCTGACCTTTCCGTCCTTTTTCGGAACTGGTACTATGTTGGCTAACCATTGAGGATATTCTGATGTGGCGAGGAATCCCGCGTCAATCTGTTTCTGTACCTCGTCTTTGATTTTGATGGCCATGTCCAGGTGAGTCCATCTTAGTCTTTGTTTTACCAGCGGACATTCTGATCTTAACGGTAGATGATGTTCCACGATGCTGGTATCTAACCCTGGCATATCCTAATAAGACCAAGCGAATACATCGAGAAATTCTTTGAGAAGCTTTATCAAACTTTCTTTGACAGTTGGACTGAGCAGTGCCCCAATCTTGACTTCTTTTCTCTCTGCTTCTGAACCCAAGTTGACCGTTTCCAACGGCTCTTTGTGAGGTTCGATGGACCTTTCCTCTTGTCTGAGTAATCGGGAGATCTCTTCTTTCGTCATTTTCTTCTTCAGCCTCAAATACCGGGAATTCAAAGTTGGGAGAAGGCGTTGGTTTAAAACAAACAATCTGCATGACGTGATGATTATTTTTAGAAGAGATAGAGAGAATGCAAGAGTGTGTGCAGTGTATTTTATGAAAACTGCTTGTTTTTATTATTTGAGTTGTTTTTAGGAATAACATTTTCTGAAAAAGCGAAAAGAGAAAACAACAATAAATGCGAAAATTACAAAACGACGTTATTTTATTTATGATCTTTTCGATTCTTGAAACTACAGCCCTATAAAACAAAACTCTGTCGCTTTGGGTGAAGCGAAGAGAGACATTTACAGAAAGTGAGCCCTATCAAAACATCCGTTTCACCTGGGCAAGGTGAAAGGTTAAAACAAAGACGACAATTACTTAGACTTATGATCAACTTTCAGAACGTTGTCAGCAACCCATTGGCGGCGAACTCCTCGGTGAATCACAAAGTCTGGTACCTTCCTTCTTGGCTTGTCTTCAGAAATAACGCTGATTTCTGGTGGCGCAGAATCGTTGGAATCTGTCTCCCAGGAAGATTTGTCGTAGGAGGATTCTTCTGTTGTATCTTGCACAGTGTTTGCACTCTCAGGTGGATCTCCCCATCCAGCGGGCTGGATGTCTTCGAGCCTGATACGAGAGCTTTCAGGAGCGGTGTACTTGACCATGAAGTCGTACTTGTCACTCGGTTGTCCTAAAGTGTTCCGCAATTCTTTGGAACTAGAGAGTCATCCCTTTCGATGACACTGACCTTAGGAAAAGCGTAGTTAAGGAACTCTTGTCCTGCAATCTTTACAAATTCATCGTCGTGCTAGATATTTTCTGAATGCCCTGAGTAATGATCCCATGATTCGGTGGGGACACATGTATTCTTTTCAATGATGCCCAACTGATATGTATCGTTGGGCTGACTCTTTTGCCACAAGTCTCCCGAGTACGGCTGCCAGATAGGCAGGCCACCCATTGGGCCATAATAGTTATGGTCAAAGTTGCCTTTCATCAGAGTGTCCTCCTCTAATGGGTTTGGTGGAGCACGACATCCTTCCAGATCACAGTCTCCGTATATCATTTTGACATCTGACCTTGGTATATATCTCGGACTCTGTGCGGGATAGCAAAATTGCGTAGGCACCTCTCCGTGAGACATATAGCCTTCCTCGTTAAGATAAGACTTCCATTCTTCATCTGTATCGGAGGAATCACCCTCGTTGATGGTATGCACTTCTTAAGACACCGGGTGAATGAAACCTCCACTGCAGAAGAAGTCCTGAATGGGATGAAGACTTTCATTGTTAGTAGCAGTCTAGGTACAGGTTGAGGAAAAACCAAGACCTTTCTTTTTCTTATTGTCAGTAGGAATGACAAGCTATCCCCATCCTTCGGAATTGTTACTTTTGATCACTTCGAGAGAATCTTTGTACGAGGAAATCGACGTTCCCTTTTTTTATTGATTGTTATTGCTCACCGAAAGTGCTTGGAACTGGGTTCCAACAACCTCCTCTGGTTCTACATAAGTAGACGACGATAAGTTACTCACGATCAAGGCTTGCTCTCCGCAGACTGTGACTAGTTGGTCATTCTTGACGAACTTCAGCTTCTGGTGAAGTGTCGAAGTGACTGCCCATGCCTCGTGTATCCAAGGTCTTCCTAACAAACAGCTGTATGTTGCCCGGATGTCCATGACCTGGAAAGTGACTAAAAAAGTGTGAGGACCGATAGTTATGGGAAGGTCGACTTCGCCGATAACTATTTTTTGGGATCCGTCAAATGCTTTGTCGATGACCTCACTGCCTCTCATCTGTGATCCTTGCAACGATAGTCGCATTAGAGTAGACTTTGGCGTAACATTCAGAGCTGATCTGGTGTCTACCAGTACGCTGGCTAAAGCATGGTCCTGGAAGTTTACTGTAATATTTAGTGCCATGTTATGATTTTGCCTTCTTCTGGCAGTTCCTCATCACTGAACCCCAAGTTGTTGCAGGAAGTGATGTTGGAGATGATGCTGTCGAATTCTCTTATTGTCACATCTTGTTCCACAAAAGCTTACTCTAAGACTTTCTGTAGAGCTTCCCTGTGAGCTTCGGAACTGAGTAAAAGAGATAGTACAGAGATTCTTGAAGGAGTTTGCAGCAGTTGATCAACAGTGTTGTACTCACTCTTCTGGATGAGCTTCAGCATCTCATCGTTGTTCTTTGAAAGGTCGGGATCACTGGATTGACCGACTGGTTGATTAGGAACTTCTGTTTGAGGTTCCTTTTCTCTGGTAGGTTCTCCAACTCCTCGGTTGAAGATCCGACTGCTCCGTGTTACTCGACCGATGTCTGCAATATTCACGACGGAGGGTAATGGAGTTTCCTTTCCATTCTCAATTGTTGTTGCACCGTACTTGTAAGGGATAGCTTTATCGGATTTGTACGGTACTGGTCCCGGCAGATAGATAACCACATGAGCCTTTTGATTTTTCTGACCGTCATAGCTGGCCTCAATTGGTTCATGGTTGAGAATTTTTCTACTATCAAGAGGAACTCTCGATTCATGGAGTAAAGGGATTATGGCACATACGTCTCTGGCCATTTCTCGTTTAGGGATTAAGACAACATCTTTTCCTTGATTGGGAAGATAGTCTGACATTATGTTCATCGAATCAGAGCTTGAACCTGGTTGAACCTCTTTGTGGTCCAACTGACTTTGAAGGGCTGCTCGCACGAGGTAGCATCCTTGGTTATCCTCTGAGCAGACTCTACAGCGCTCATAGTTGTGTGGTGGCACCCAGCCATGTCTGCTTTGTATGCAGTGCAACCTTACTAGATTTGTTTCCATTGATCGAACATCCTGACTTTGATGCCTAGTAGGGTTCCCGTCAGTCATACTGATCTGTTGTGTAGCTTCGTCCATATAGATCAGAAGCCACCAGTGGTTCAACAAGTGTTGAAGTGTTCTTTGAATAAGTGCACATCCTTAGTCATCTCCACGACACACTTTACAGCTCTGATAATCATGTGAAGTCAGAAAACCGAGCTGAACTTGCTTAGCGTGTAATTCCACCAAGCTGGTATTCATCAAACGAATATCAAAGATTTGAATCATGTTAACTTGATAATGACTTCTATCAAGGTAATCCTGCATCCATCCAAGATCCATCTGACGCTGGATGGCCTCTTGTACAAAAGAGCATCCCTGATTGTTTACCGAGCAGATCAGACAGGAATCGTAATCGTGCCGTGGCAGATTATGATGTTGGCTTTGCCTTGAGTGCATTGCCACCAAGATGACATTCATCGTATGGATGTCATGGTTTTGGATGATGTTGGAATTTGTATAAGTCATGTTGACCTCACGAATTCGGTGATCTTGGATCCATCCGAGATCCATCTGTTCCTGTAGAGCTGAAAGCACCACAGAACATCCTTGATTGTCTTTAGAGCAGATATCACACTGGTGATAATTGTGAAATGGTACATGACCGTATCCGCTCTGTTTGCAATGCATTTTGACCAGATTGGTTTTCAACAGGAGTACATCATGAATTTGATAGTTATGTTTAGACTCTTCCTCTATCAAATTTATCGCTACTTTCTCGTGTTGAGGCAACGGGTTCGTCTGAACATTTAGATTTGTATCCTTGAAGGATAAGACCCCGTTTATGACAAGCTTCTGCACACCGGACTTAAAGTTGAGACAGTTTTCTATGTTATGCCCCGGTCCTCCTTGATGGTAAGGATAAGTCTGATCCGGTTTGAACCAAAAAGGAGGATTCTCCGGTATTGTAAGAGGAGACTTGGTTTGGACGTTCCCCTTGACCAGTAGTAACGGAAATAGTTCTGCGTACAACATCGGTATAGGGTCGAACCCTGGTGGTCGTGTTGTACGGTTATTATTGTTGTACGGTGGACGAGCCTGCTGAAGAGACTGTTGTGTCCTTTACTAATATTGTGGTTGATTCGGTTGGCTCTGAGCAACCTGAGGTTGATACGTTGGAATAGACGTAGGGTTGATAGCAGGAGTTATCGCTGCTACTGGTTGGTACCGCCGCCTTTGCTTTCCGAGAGAGATATTACCAATATCTTGCTCTTTTTTCTTAGGGAAAGCACTGCCGTATATTTTGGTACTGCTTGATGGTCCGGTATCTTTGACTAGGCGCCCTTCTCGGACTGCTTCTTCAAGACGAACTCCCATGCTCACCATTTCAGTAAAGTCGCTGGGCGCACTGGCGACCATTCAGTCGTAGTAGAACGAGCTCAAGGTTTTCAAAAAGATTTTTGTCATCTCCTTTTCCTCAAGAGGTGGACAAATCTGGGCGGCAATTTCACGCCATCTCTGGGCATATTCCTTAAAGGTTTCCTTGTTCTTCTGCGACATGGCTCTAAGTTGATCTCTGTCTGGTGCCATGTCTAGGTTATACTTGTACTGCTGAACGAAAGCAGCGCCAAGATCTCTGAAAGTGATGACCTTAGTGCGGTTCAAACCCATGTACCATTTGAGTGCGTCAAAGGTTAAACTATCTTGGAAATAATGGATCAATAGCTATTGATTCTTAGTCTGAGTTGACATCTTTCGAGCGTACATCACCAAATGACTTTGAGGGCAAGAGTTACCCTTGTATTTCTCAAATTCTGGCACCTTGAATTTGTGCGGAATTTTCACATTGGGGACCAAACAAAGGTCTACGGCGTCCTTTCCGAATAAATCCTGACCGCGAATGGCATGCAGTTCCTTCTGCATCTCTGGGAATTGTTCCTGAAACTCATTTAATCTGTCGTATGTAACACCTCAAAATTTGCCCTTTTGTTTATATACTGATTGGCTTATGTTTCTTTTCATTTCTTGCATTTTGCATTGTGCATAGCATTGGTTCTTAGCATGGGATCAAGGTACTTGGTCCATATTCTCAAGTCTCAAGCTTCAAGGTGGCTCATGGGGCTCATCATATCTTCATAAGATCAAGATTGGCAGAAGATTACAAGTGAATCTTTCTCTCCTAACGAGAGGGACCAATTAGGGTTTGTGAATCAAAAGGACTTCTTGAAAGGCTTTGTGGATTCAAGCATGTTCTTATGGTATTCCATATGCTCACAAGTGCTCATGGATGAGGGTTTGGTTTATGGTTTATGGTGAAGAATGTTCAGTGGATCAGTTGCTTGTGAACCAAGAAAAGTCAACTGTAAAGGAGAAAGTCAACTGTGGAATTTTGAGGTTCTTTTCATGGTTTTCAAGGTCTCACATCCTCATATGGTCTTCAAGGGTCAAGTTTCATACCATTCATCAAGAATCAAGAGTTTGTGCAAAAGTTACTAAATTTGGAAAATGACCTATAATGAGAACTTTCCATTTTTGGCAATTTTTCCACTACATTCAACTTGACTCTTCATCATCAAGGAAGCTTCAAATGAATTTTCCTCCAACATGAAAGTTAAAGATCTTTCTTTCCCATTTCCAAAAAGTACTAGAACATCTCCATATCATTTGTGGTTCTCAAGTTATGGTCAAAAGATGGCAAGGTGTTTTTAAGGGTTCTCATATGTATCACTTTTACACCATTTGCATTTTGATTCAAAAAGACTTGTAATCACTTCTAATGGTTCATGAAACATTACAAAATCCAAGTACACTTCATGAGGACCATTTTTGACCTTTATTTCACTCCATTTCATGACTTGTACCTCACTTATTTCATAATGTACAATTTTGCAAATGGATCAAAAACTCACAAACCAAGCAAGTGCAAGGCCCAAGTACAATTCATTTATGATCAGCAGAAGATTTGTGAATGATTCATGCTCTCCTCATGACCTGAACACGTGTGGAGGAGGGTGTATAACTCAAAATGCATTTTGGCAAAACCACTCCAATCTCATTAACCAAAGGTTTAATCACTTGCTAATCACAATCAGTGGACTAATGGAGAGTATATAAGCTAACTCATACCCTCATTACTAGGTTATGCATTCTATTTTGGTCATAATTCATTTTTCACCTCAAATCTTCTCCTCTTCGATTCTCTCTACTCATAAGAGCTTTTCACAAAATTCTTTCACATTCTGAACCATTGAACTCCATAGAACACAAATCTACCATCATCTGAAGCTCATATCAAGGAATTCAGTGGGTTCGAATTTGGAAACCATTTCTTCAAATTCAAGATCCAGACCATAGTCAAGCTCTAATTGCATTTATTTTGCAATTAGAGGTTCCTAAGGCTAGATCTGCAACTTATCTCTGGTTTTCTAGGAGTACTTTAAGCTCTTCAAGATCTCAGGTTGGTGAACTTTTCATGCTCTTAGAACTTGAATTTTAAGTGTGCATAATGATCTATGAGGTTCACTAAGCATGCTGATGTGTTTTGTTTGAAATTTGGACGTGTGAATCGTATGTATTTTGAGTTTGAAGTTTTGGATCTAAACTTTCTTTCGTTCAATTTGCATTGTGTGTTCATTGTTTGGTGAAATGAATGTGATATTCTTGTTCCTGGTGAAAATCTGATTCGAATGGTATATTCATGAGCAATTTCTGGAAAAATATATGTTGCAGCTCACCGGAGAGGGTGACCGGAGCCCTGGCTCCGGCGTCTGGTATTATTTTCCGGCCAGCCAAGGTTTTGTGAAGAAGACACAATCCTGACCGTTAGTTTTGTAGATCCAAGGGTCTTCATGTTGCCACGTTTTTAATTTTTTGATTTTATTTTATTGGCTGCGTGTGTGTTAGTCCATGATAGTTACAATATGCCTCAGATCTGGATTGCTCATCATGTTTACTTTCTTAATTGTTTGACTCAATCTGATGCGTTTGATGAATCTTGTGGATGAGATGGTGCCAACGAATTAAAAAGGACAAGTGCTTGTCACGTGAGTTTTTATTGTGTCCAGAATTATTTGGTGTGCGCGTGTGTTCATTGGTTATTGTGTGCTTTTAATCATGACCCTAGATCTTGTGTACTGGTTGCTTTTGTTGACTTGATGTGAAGCGCTGGATTAATCTGATGGCTGATATGAGTCCTGAGTGTTGACTGAGTTTTTGTTTTATTTGTTTGATTTCGCTGATGGGTTTTTTTAGATTGGGCTTGCTTTCCCCACCCCCTCTTTTGGGCCTTTATTGTTTTCAACGTGATTAGCTTGCTGAATGCACCCCTGGCTTCATTTTGATTTCTTTTTATTTTACTTAATTGTTACATTTGCTTTTTTAATTTTTAAAATTAGTTAAATGCATCTAAAAATCCCAAAAAAAAATCATGAAGCATGTTTAGCATTTTATAAAATTTTTCCAAATTTTATTTTCCATTTTTATTTTATTTCTGGCATCTGAATTAATTGTGTGATTATTTTCTTTGTGAATTGTTTCATATATGCACACTTCAACTTGCTGATTTTATTTCTCTTCATCTACAACACATTTTCAACCCATTCTTTTGGCATTGTTTCACCAACACATTGAAGTGCATAAAAACATTTTTGTCATATTTTTAAATTCTGTTCATATTGCATTTTGGTCCCTCTCTTTTTCATATTAGTTCATAATTCCTATGTGACTTTGCATGTTTGATTGAAGGACTTATCTTGTGAATTTTTGCATGAGTTTTTAATATGATATTTGGTTCTAGTTGAGGTGTTGTGAGAATTAATTTGGTAATTTCTGAAGTTGATTTACTAATTGTTTGATTGCTCTTTGTTTGAGGTCTTCTCTTATGCACATCTTTGGATCATGTTTGGTTACTTGTTTGAGAAGGCACTTGTGCCATTGTTTGGATTTGTTTATTTGACTTCATGAGCCATGTTTGAATCATTATAAGTCATTTGATTACAATTATAGGTCATTGGTATGAGGTTGTTGCATATTTGGTGCACATGTTCAATGTTTGATTTACATGCCTCTTTTGACTTATCTTTTCACTTCTTCTCATCTATGCCTCTTCTTGACTTGTGTATGCCATGCCATATTACTTCTTTACATATCATTTGATGTATGTTTCTGACCTTTAAGCTTTGTATTCATGTCATATGTTATTCATGTTTCATCTTGCATCCTTTAACATGTTTCATTTACATGCTTCCTTCTCCTTCTTCTAATGGTTCTTAATGCTTGGATATTTGCTTGTATACCTTGAGTGACATTTGTATAGCATGTTTAGGCACATGTTTAGGTCATCCACATTCTGAATTTGATTTTATTTGAAGCATTCTTGCATGATCACCTTGCATAACCACTCATTCTTCTTCTACTCCTTCTTTAATGGTCTTCTTGGATGTTTTGCCACTTGTTTGCATTCTCTTTGCTTGAGTTTGTTTGGTAAACACTATGGGTCACCTCTAAGGTGTACATTCTGACTTGGATGAGTTTCATTTGGTTTGTCACCATTTCTCTTTAGGTTGTACCTTGTTGGGTTTCATTTGTATTATTGTTGCTTGTGTTTGCTTTAGCATTTAAAATGCTTCTCCCCTCTCTTTCACTCTTTTTCATCCCATGAGTCTCAAGACTTGATTAAGTCTTGGATTCTTTTCCCTTTAGAGCTACCTAGTCCAACTAAATTTTTGATTAAGCTTGGAGTAGGATTAGCATTAGGCTTTAGGTAGTCGTTTCTCCTAAACCTCACTAACCATAGGTCATCCATGCATGATAACATTAGGACTCTTAGTTTCCCTTTAGAGTTTCCTTTGTGTATTCTCTCTTCTCATCTCATAATCTTTATAAAACACTTAATAAAGGTTAAACGAGTATTGCGCTCGAGCCTTAAGCGTGGGGAATGAGAAATGAGGGGCTTCCTCTCATCTTTCTAGAGTGTTTAGCGAGCGTCCTGTCTTGGGACGATTCGTTAAATATTCGTCCCTATGCCCTAGACTTTGGTGCAATGCAAGTTAAGAACTAACTTAAAAAACACTTCTTGCTTAAAAAACTTCAAACAAACAATAATGTCTTTCCTTCGGGAATTCTTTTCTCATCTCACTCACTCTCAACGTACGAACGTGCTCCTACTCGTTCTCTCACAAGACGGTAACGCACTCGATTCAGCGAGTTGTAACACCTGAGCTAGAACGTTAGCTATTCCCTAAAAAACACAAAGCAACCCTCGTTGAGGGGAACTACGTCGCTCTGATTCTCATGCTCCCGATGAGATACGTAGGCAGTGGGGTAGGGCCCATGCGAGCACTTCTTTTATTTTCCCTACATTTGTTTCTCTTTCTCTTTCTTTCCTTATTTCCTGTTCTTCAGCTAGCAGCGGAGTTCCAGACGACGACACCCTTTGATGCAGACAACAAGTGTGGATCCCATCGGGTACGATGGATGCGTGGGGTGCTAACAGCTTCCCTTCGCGTAACCGACTCCCTTACCCGTTTCTCTTGGTCGCGAGACCATGCTCTTTCCTTTCCCTCAGGTTTATGCAGTGTTTCCTTTCCCTCTCTTAGGATAAATACGCATTGCCGGCGACTCTGTTTTCTGCACCACTCTCGCGTTTGTACCGTTGGATGCGAATCTTTCGGGAGCGACAGCTGGCGACTCTGCTGGGGAACTCTGGTTGACCTCTTGCTGGTCCATCCCCTTTAGCGAGTCGATCCTAGCGCTTGTTTGTTTTTTTGTTGGGTGTTTATTTGTTGTGCTTTATTATGTTGTATATTACTGTTTTACAGCTTTTACCGCATTGTATTTCATTTTATTACTGTCATACTGGATATTGCTATGTTGTGCTAGCTGGTTTCTGTTTGGCAGGTTGGGTTGTTCTGAGAGATAAGCCCAATACCCAGGCTTGAGTACACCCTAGGACTAGAGTGGAAAGTAGTGGGGCCTACGTGCCCGCTTGGTACGTTTGTGTGTTCACGAAATTCACAACCAGACGAGGCTATCTTGGGACGCATTCTGACGTGTGTGTCTTGCGCATGTTAGGGTGTTGATCTAGAGAGCTGTCGAATCTGGTGACCGTTTCTCCGATACCTCAGTTGCGCCTCTCCTCCCGAGATGTGACAGTGGCAGACCACGTTCCGTGGCAAACCCATTGCACATTCTCGATCCGAGGACCCAATGCTGAGGGACTCGCATAGGATAACCTTATTTTGAGGGGAATCAGTTGAGGCCTCCTCGATTGATGATGATGCCAAACCAAAAATGGTGAACGTATCATCATTTCTCGACCTGAGAGCCCGGGATATTGAGGATCCTCGCCTTTCTAGAACCCACATGTGAGAGGGGATGGGTGTTTGCAGGTTTGCAGGAAACCGAAACCTTCAACCTACCCGGTTTTCTGGATTTCTCGTCAGTGTTTGATTATCTGGGTTTCTGGTTATCTCGGTGGTTCAGTATTCTGGAACTCTGGTTTTCTAGGTTGTGGTTCTTGTTCAGTTGACATCACAACACATCCAGCAGTGGTGCCTTGATCCCATGCTTGCATGTGGATATCATTTTTCTTGCATTCTAACATGTTTGACATTTTTCAGGGCTTGCATCTTACTCTTGATTCCGGTTTTCTAAGGTTGCTTTAGCATGGATGTCCAGAGAAAAAAGATTGTTGCTTATTCGTTCCCAGACCCGACCCTGACGTTGATTCACAAGCTAATTAGTATGGCTGGTCCCGGAGTTCGTACAGAGTTCGGTGGAGAGTATGGGAGACTTCTGAAGTTTGTCTACAACATCTCCAAGTATGAGAAGGATGCCATTCACACACTTCTTCAGTTCTATGATCCATCTTTGCGTTGCTTCACTTTTCCAGACTATATCTTGGCTCCAACGTTGGAGGAGTTCTCATTTATTTTGGGAATCCCCATCAGGCATGACATAGTTTTCTTTTCTGAAGAACGCCCTGGGATAAAAGAAATGGCCATTGCTCTTCATATTGGTGAATCCGTTTTGAGCAACAATATTGTGGAAAAACAAGGAGCTAAGGGTTTCTTATTAAAGTTCTTGTTTGATCAAGCTTGCATACATGTTAAAGAGAAGAATTGGACTGCTTTCCAAGCTATTCTGGCTATGTGCATCTATGGGATTGTCTTGTTTCCCAATGTTCCTGATCTGGTGGATATGCATGCTGTCAGAATCTTTATTTCAAAGAATCCTATACCTACCTTGCTAGGTGATGTGTATCACTCAGTCCACTACAAGAATGAGAATAGGCATGGAAAAACTGTGAGTTGTTGTGCACCACTCTTATCTACTTGGTTTCTGAGTCATCTTCCCGAAGCTGGCGCTTTCGTTGACACGAGAGATTCTCTGAAGTGGTCAAAGAGGTTAATGGGCTTGATTGCTGACAACATTGTATGGTTCAATCATGACTTGCTAGGAATGGAGATTATTTGCAAGTGCGGAGAATTCCCTAATGTACCCTTGATAGGGAGAAGAGGTGGAATTAACTACAATCCTTCCCTTGTTATCAGGCAGTTTGGTTATCCTTTGAGAAGTCCACCTGAAGAGTGAGATATCAGAGAGTCCTTATTCTTCAATGGTACTGGAGATCAAGAGATGATAAGGAAGATTGTGAATGCTTGGAAGCAGGTGACCAAGAAGGGAAAAACTTCATTTGGGAAATGTAACAACCAGGCCTTTTCTTCCTATGAAGAGTGGATTAAGAAAAGAACAGAAGATGAGCTTCTTCCTTTCCCGGTGGAACCACCTTTGTATCCTTTGATGATCGAGGATCCCACAACTGTTGATATAGAGAAGTATGACCAGTTATGGGCTGAGAAGGAGAAACTCCAAGAAGAGAATCGTGAGCTGGGCTGAGAGGTTGGTCAGTTGAAGCACGAGAAAGGTGAAGCTATCCATGCTGCCAGGTTGAAATCAGAACTGTTGGCTGCAAAGGAGAAAGAATTGTCTAGAGAAGCCACAACCAAAGAGAAAGTGGCTCAAGCGTTGAAAGGTGTTAGCAAGGTCCTTTCGTCCAAGAAGAAAGAGTTAGCTTATGCTATGTCAAGAATTCACAAGTTCCATGACCGCCGGAATACAGCAATTACTGCCAACAGGTTGAAAGAGGACAAGTATCTGGAACAGATCGAAGGTTTGAAGACAGAGCTTCGAAAAAAGGATAAGGAGATTTTATCAGGGATCTTTGAGAGGAGAGAAGTTGAGGAAAAGCTCAAGGAAACCATGGCAGACATGGAACAACTGAAGATTCAAACCGAAGTGAAAAGAGCCAGGAGCGAAGGTCCAAGCTCAGGTGGAGCTTCTGGAGAAGATGATTGGGAGTTACATAGTCGTTATTTAACAGGAATCTTACACAGGAGGGATCTTTTGATTCAGGAGTTGATTCAGAGACCAGAGCATCCTAATACCAAGAAGCTTCTCAAGGAAGTGCAGAATTGGTGCAAGAAGAATGACGAATGGGGAATTTTAGCACGGATGAGTCTTGATGATATGCTTTAGTTTCCTTGCTATTGTTTTCTTTGTATTTCTGGGATCACCACCAGGCTTGTTGGTCGGGATCTTTGTTTATGCTTGTTCAGACTTGTGTTGTAACATATGCTTATTCTCTTTATATGATCAGGAATTCAGTTCTCTTCTGTTGTTAAAACTGGATTCAAGGGATAGATCACCTTGATAATGTTCATACATGTTTGCATTTGCATTTGCATATTCATCTTGTTCGCATTGCAGGTTATCTTGGTTTCTCTGATTTTCTTATGCTCTCTCCTTTTGTCAGTCAGGATTGATCAACCAACTCATCAGGTATTCTACCAGCCTCAATCAGAAGATGGCCATGGAACAACTCCGTGCAGAGGTGACTGAAATGAAGATTCAGGTGAGGCAATTTGGGGAAGATATGCTGGTCATGTCCCAAGACCAGAAGATACTGAGGGAGGAGGTCAATCAGATGAAGACTTAGATGAGTTTGGTCATGGAAATTTTGAAAACAGTGATAAAGAAGGAAAACAATCATGTGCTCGCCTCCGCAACAGAAGTCCTTAATCCTCCCGTCTCTTTGGGGTCTTCACTAGATCATGGATTTCCTTGTGAATCCCCTCCACAACCCAAGGTTCCAGAGCTTTCCCAACAGTAACCAGGTCTTGTCTCCCAAGATAATCCCAAGAGTAAAAAGTGTACACAGAGACCGAAGTAGTCTGAAAGAGTTTTTCATCCGCTCCCTATGCCATATTCTCAGTTATTGTAGCATCTCCTTCAGTTACAACTGGTACAGAAAAGGACTTTGGTTCCTCTTACTGGTAATCCCCCACCAGGCTACAATGCAAGAGCCCATTGTGATTTCCATTCTGGGACACCAGGGCATACTGTGGAGAAATGTAGGGCCTTTCAACACCAAGTCCAGGATTTGATTGATGCAGGGGAAATTGAATTCACGTCGGGCGACGTGAGCATACAAGGTGATTTTACCCCAATTATTGCAAAGAAAGTAGATACTCCTTCCCTGTCTGCAGGATCCACCTCAGGTCTTGGATCTCTTCCACAACCTTATGCTTCAGAAGCTCTACGTCAGCAACCTTTGTTTGTGACTCAGCCGAATGTGGAAAGGAAAGTATAGGGGCAATTTGGGTGCCCAAACCAGCAACAGTAGAATCATCAGCAGCAGAGGCAATTCGGACCAAGAAGGCCCAAGAGGATATTTGATACTATTCCTATCCCTTATAGTCAATTGTTTGCTCGTCTGCTCAAGAACTCTCTGATTCAAACGAGGAGTACCATGCCAGTGCCGTACCCTATCCCTCCGGACTTTGACATGAACACTAGCTGTGGGTTCCATTCGGGAACGTTTGGGCATACAATTGATAATTGTAATGCATTCCAGCACAAGGTGCAAGATTTGATCGACTCAAAGGTCATCACCTCAGATGGTACCCCTTTGGATTAAAGCTTCTTTGTCAGAGTAAGCACCAGGTTGCAAGAGCGTCATCAGAAGCAATAAGTCCAGATGGAGTCAAGTCTCCTCAACAATGGTAATCATCAGCTTCCTTTACTGGATTTTCATATGTAGCTTTCCTTTGTTTGTTTAAGCATTGTCTGCATGTAAAAACTTGTTTGTGTTTGAATGTTGATTTTAATGCAATGATGTGTTGTTCCTGAAGTATCTTACTTTTATGCACTCATGTCATGTTTATATGCACTGCAATACCAACCTTTCTTGTCTAGGACTCTTGGAGGGAGGATGACGAAATAAGAACGCAGGTTTCTAATGGTACGCTTTTGGATAAAACCCTGTTAAGGATGTACAAGCATTGTTTCCAATTCACAAACACTGGAGAGATAAGGAGATAGACCTTTGTCAACCCCTTTGAGCCTAGTAGTAGGAGTTCTTTCTGAAAACGAAAAACCCTCAATTTTAACCCAGGGGCAGGGTAGGCGTCAGTTAGTTTGACCAAGTGATCAACTTTTAGAAGGAGTGTGCATCTGAGGATCCATTACCTTCCATTCCACTATCAAGAGGTTAAGAGGTGTAGAACCACAATGGTTACTCCTCACCAACCGAAGAGTGAAGCAGTCACAACCCTTTCAAACAAGTCAGGCAAAACGGTGTCACACGACTTGTTCAAAAAAAAAAAAGAAGAGAGAAAAAATAGAAAAAAAAAAGAAAAAGCCTGCTAAGTCGAAAAACTTGAAAGCAAGTGACTTAGGCAAAAGTTAAGGCATCCCGCTGGACTTCAAAATTGAAAACTCAAAAGAGTCAGTCCAGGAAAAAATTAGGGAACAAAAAGCAAAAGAATGAGAAAGCGAAAAACCAAAAGAATTACAAAGAAAATCCTTGATAAGAACAAAGTCGTGTGACTATAGACACAAAAGACAAAAAGGGGCGACTCTTAGCCCAAAACCTCGTCAGGTGTCGAATCACCAGTTCCATGGATTCCCTAGAAATCGTGAAACCCTTTGAGAGATGAGCGCTTGTGTCAAATTAGCTGAACATAGGACGGGAGAATATCATGAAGAGTGGGTTGGTACCAATAAACTTTGAGCCATAGATCCTTTTTTCTCAAACCGCGAACCAGGCCACGCTACAACCCTTAAAAGTCCTAATTGAAACAGGGTTTATTCTGAAGGCGTACTTAACGAGATAGCGTTCCTGACTCCCATGAGTTATGCTAATAAGATTTTTGTTGGTGTTGCATGTGCGTATTGCTTTCCTTTCAAAAATAAGTGTCGTAACTCGGTTGTGTGACATTTTTCAATAAGGACTTCAAGATTAACATATGTGTTGCATTTGAATAATCATTCTCAGAATAAATATTTTCTGCTTGCATACATTTGTTTGACATCAAAGAAGCTTACACGATGAACATCAGTCGAGAAGTTTAAACTGGCCAAGTTGAGGTGCCTGAGACTCCAGAGGACATGTTGCTGAAAGATTATGTGGAAAAAGGCGTTCCCAGCCATTTGTGTTGAGATGTAACCAATCTGGGGCAATCACACCGGGAAATCTCTTCAAAATGTAGCCAAGCAGGGGCATTCAAGTTGAGAAGGTCTTTTCAGAGTGCAATCAATCATGGGGCATTAATGTTGAGAAAATTTATTCGAACTGGGGCAATCACGTCGAGATTCGGTAAATCTCTCGAAGACTAGTCGGTCAGAGACAAATGTACTGCAAGGCTTGTACTGGGGCAGGTCACTTCAAGGGCGCGAGAAGTTTTTTCTCTTCAGAACACAGTCAATCAATAGCACCTCTGCAAGGTTCAGAATACCGTGGCAGAACATTTCAGGTCATTACGAACCCTCTCGAGGTGGTTTACTTCATGAATCATGAAGTATGGGACAGTTATGTCCAGACCGGATACATCTCTAAGAGTTTGAAGACCCTGGGGCATTGTTGAACGCCAGGTTTTCTGTAAAATCCTCTTAAGATGATTGCTTCAAGTAGACCCTGTGGTCTGGGGCAAGGTGGAGAGTTAAAGGAACCGTGTTTCGCTTTTGACAATCAATATGCAGAAACTTGAAGCACTGAGTTGTTCCCAGGGTGGGGCTTTTGGAGTCTTTCTCCTCCAGCGAAGAGCCAGAGGGTATCTTTTTCCAGCAAGGTGTAGGAATTGTTATTCTTCCTCGAGCAGAGAATTGTCCTATGTTCGAAAAGGGCTTTTATGAAGGTTTATTATCTCTAGCAGTACAAATGGAATCCTCACTCTCAGCAAGGTAAGACGATTAGAATATCGTTAAGAAGATGATGAGGAGGCAGAGTGTTCTCTTCCTCAACGGTCAGATCTAGTCATCTCAAGTAATTCAAAGTCCAATCTTCATTGGTACCTCTCCAGTAGAGCTTTGCTCCCCAAATTTGAAGCCTAGTTTTCCTCATCGGTTTGCTGCTCTCCCCAGTAGAGCTGCTCTATTTAACTTTGAAGTCTGATCGTCCTCAGCAGTTTATTACTCTTCCCCATCAGAGTATCAAGGATCGTCTTCCTTAACAGAGTACAAAGAGGTAATTCCCCAAGCAGAGTCATTAAGGATCGTCCCCTTCAGCAGGATATAAGAGGTTTTTCCCCAGCCAGAGTTGTGATTTGGTTCACCTTTCTTCAGCAAGTGGTGTTTCCCCACAGGGTATGGGGCAGTTGTTTTTTCCTCAGCTAGTCAGGAAACAAGGTGTTTATCCCCTAGCAGGGTGGATGTTGACAACTCCTTTTCTCCCAAGCGGAGTCATTGAGGATCGTCCCCCTCAGCAGAGTACAGAGGATTGTATGCCCAGCCGAAGTTGTGTTTGGATTACTATTCCCCAGCAAGCGTTCAAAAGTGGATTTCTCTAAGGTGGATGTTGTTGTATCTCCAGCAGGAAGTTCGTGGACAAAGATGTTCTTATCCCCACAGAGTCCTGGTGTCTACTTTCCTCAGTTGGTCAGAAAGTATAGTCTCAGTGACAATGGTTTGATCTAATCCCCAGCAGGGTGAGGGTAAAGTAATTTCCCTAGCAGCAGATTAAGCTCATATCCCCAAGCAGAGTCTGGTGGTGAGTGGTATCCCCAGCAGGTCTTAAGTCCAATCGTTTTTGGCAGGCGTCAAATCCAGGTTCTGAAACATTTGGTGATCCCCAGCGGAGGAGTTTCCCTCTTCAGTATTCATCTCCTTCCCCAGCTGAATGGGTATTCTCTCAGAGTTTCGTCCATCTCCAGCAGAGTTGTTGATCCTGACATTCCCTAGCAGAGTGGGTATTCGCTCGGAGTTTCGTCCATCGCCGACAGAATTGGTGATCTTGTTTCTTCCCAGCAGGGTGAAGTATACCTCATTAGGATCTCTTGGTTAAGAATGACATGTCAGTCTACCATACCCAGGAGCTGCCTTTGTCCTTAGCGTTTATTTCGCTAGGATGCCCTTTTTTGCATTGCATAAGCATCTTTTGCATGGCATCCTCCCAAATGCGTAGCATTCCATTTCGTATGGAGCATTACGGCAAAATTCAAACATATGCATTCGAAGCATAAGCCAGGTTTGGTATTTTGTTGCAGGATTTCTTTTGCCAGCAGAAAAGGATACGATTCAAGGGATGTTGTTTAACACCGCAACCTCATATGAAGATTTCTTATTGTACTTCCCCCATAGAGGTTGATGTTCAGGTCTCTCTCATGTGAAGTCATGTTGAATATTTCTTATTGCACTTCCCCCGCAGAGGTTGACGTTCAGGTCTCTCTCATGTGAAGTCATGTTGAAGATTTCTTATTGCACTTCCCCCGCAGAGGTTGATGTTCAGGTCTCTCTCATGTGAAGTCATGTTGAAGATTTCTTATTGTACTTCCCCCACAGAGGTTGACGTTCAGGTCTCTCTCATGTGAAGTCATGTTGAAGATTTCTTATTGTACTTCCCCCGCAGAGGTTGACGTTCAGGTCTCTCTCATGTGAAGTCATGTTGAAGATTTCTTATTGTACTTCCCCCGCAGAGGTTGATGTTCAGGTCTCTCTCATGTGAAGTCATGTTGAAGATTTCTTATTGTACTTCCCCCGCAGAGGTTGATGTTCAGGTCTCTCTCATGTGAAGTCATGTTGAAGATTTCTTATTGTACTTCCCCCGCAGAGGTTGACGTTCAGGTCTCTCTCATGTGAAGTCATGTTGAAGATTTCTTATTGTACTTCCCCCGCAGAGGTTGACGTTCAGGTCTCTCTCATGTGAAGTCATGTTGAAGATTTCTTATTGTACTTCCCCCGCAGAGGTTGATGTTCAGGTTTCTCTCATGTGAAGTCATGTTGAAGATTTCTTATTGTACTTCCCCCGCAGAGGTTGATGTTCAGGTCTCTCTCATGTGAAGTCATGTTGAAGATTTCTTATTGCACTTCCCCCGCAGAGGTTGATGTTCAGGTCTCTCTCATGTGAAGTCATGTTGAAGATTTCTTATTGCACTTCCCCCGCAGAGGTTGATGTTCAGGTCTCTCTCATGTGAAGTCATGTTGAAGATTTCTTATTGCACTTCCCCCGTAGAGGTTGATGTTCAGGTCTCTCTCATGTGAAGTCATGTTGAAGATTTCTTATTGTACTTCCCCCGTAGAGGTTGATGTTCAGGTCTCTCTCATGTTAAGTCATGTTGAAGATTTTCTTCGCCAATTCTCTCTATCAGCAGGGATAGTGTTCTTTATGCAAATTTCAAGTTTCTTTTGGTATTCAATCTCCATGAATCCTTTGAACGTATGACAGCCGTTGCCGTCATACCTTCAGGACCAAGTTAATTGAATAGGGGCAGCTGTAACACCTCAAAATTTGCCCTTTTGTTTATATACTGATTGGCTTATGTTTCTTTTCATTTCTTGCATTTTGCATTGTGCATAGCATTGGTTCTTAGCATGGGATCAAGGTACTTGGTCCATATTCTCAAGTCTCAAGCTTCAAGGTGGCTCATGGGGTTCATCATATCTTCATAAGATCAAGATTGGCAGAAGATTACAAGTGAATCTTTCTCTCCTAACCAGAGGGACCAATTAGGGTTTGTGAATCAAAAGGACTTCTTGAAAGGCTTTGTGGATTCAAGCATGATCTTATGGTATTCCATATGCTCACAAGTGCTCATGGATGAGGGTTTGGTTGATGGTTTATGGTGAAGAATGTTCAGTGGATCAGTTGCTTGTGAACCAAGAAAAGTCAACTGTAAAGGAGAAAGTCAACTGTGGAATTTTGAGGTTCTTTTCATGGTTTTCAAGGTCTCACATCCTCATATGGTCTTCAAGGGTCAAGTTTCATACCATTCATCAAGAATCAAGAGTTTGTGCAAAAGTTACTAAATTTGGAAAATGACCTATAATGAGAACTTTCCATTTTTGGCAAGTTTTCCACTACATTCAACTTGACTCTTCATCATCAAGGAAGCTTCAAATGAATTTTCCTCCAACATGAAAGTTGAAGATCTTTCTTTCCCATTTCAAAAAAGTACTAGAACATCTCCATATCATTTGTGGTTCTCAAGTTATGGTCAAAAGATGGCAAGGTGTTTTTAAGGGTTCTCATATGTATCACTTTTACACCATTTGCATTTTGATTCAAAAAGACTTGTAATCACTTCTAATGGTTCATAACACATTACAACATCCAAGTACACTTCATGAGGACCATTTTTTACCTTTATTTCACTCCATTTCATGACTTGTACCTCACTTATTTCATAATGTGCAATTTTGCAAATGGATCAAAAACTCACAAACCAAGCAAGTGCAAGGCCCAAGTACAATTCATTTATGATCAGCAGAAGATTTGTGAATGATTCATGCTCTCCTCATGTCCTGAACACGTGTGAAGGAGGGTGTATAACTCAAAATGCATTTTGGCAAAACCACTCCAATCTCATTAACCAAAGGTTTAATCACTTGCTAATCACAATCAGTGGACTAATGGAGAGTATATAAGCTAACTCATACCCTCATTGCTAGGTCATGCATTCTATTTTGGTCAGAATTCATTTTTCACCTCAAATCCTCTCCTCTTCGATTCTCTCTACTCATAAGAGCTTTTCACAAAATTCTTTCACATTCTGAACCATTGAACTCCATAGAACACAAATCTACCATCATCTGAAGCTCATATCAAGGAATTCAGTGGGTTTGAATTTGGAAACCATTTCTTCAAACTCAAGATCCAGACCATATTCAAGCTCTAATTGCATTTATTTTGCAATTAGAGGTTCCTAAGGCTAGATATGCAGCTTATCTCTGGTTTTCTAGGAGTATTTTAAGCTCTTCAAGATCTCAGGTTGATGAACTTTTCATGCTCTTAGAACTTGAATTTTAAGTGTGCATAATGATCTATGAGGTTCACTGAGCATGCTGATGTGTTTTGTTTGAAATTTGGACGTGTGAATCGTATGTATTTTGAGTTTGAAGTTTTGGATCTAAACTTTCTTTCGTTCGATTTGCATTGTGTGTTCATTGTTTGGTGAAATGAATGTGATATTCTTGTTCCTGGTGAAAATCTGATTCGAATGGTATATTCATGAACAATTTCTGGAAAAATATATGTTGCAGCTCACCGGAGAGGGTGACCGGACCCCTAGCTCCGACGTCTGGTTTTATTTTCCGGCCAGCCAAGGTTTTGTGAAGAAGACACAATCCTGACCATTAGTTTTGTAGATCCAAGGGTCTTTATGTTGCCACGTTTTTAATTTTTTGATTTTATTTTATTGGCTATGTGTGTGTTAGTCCATGATAGTTACAATATGCCTCAGATCTGGATTGCTCATCATGTTTACTTTCTTAATTGTTTGACTCAATCTGATGCGTTTGATGAATCTTGTGGATGAGATGGTGCCAACGAATTAAAAAGGACATGTGCTTGTCACATGAGTTTTTATTGTGTCCAGATTGATTTGGTGTGCGCGTGTGTTCATTGGTTATTGTGTGCTTTTAATCATGACCCTAGATCTTGTGTACTGGTTGCTTTTGTTGACTTGATATGAAGCGCTGGATTAATCTGATGGCTGATATGAGTCCTGAGTGTTGACTGAGTTTTTGTTTTATTTGTTTGATTTCGCTGATGGGTTTTTTTAGATTGGGCTTGCTTTCCCCACCCCCTCTTTTGGGCCTTTATTGTTTTCAACGTGATTAGCTTGCTGAATGCACCCCTGGCTTCATTTTGATTTCTTTTTATTTTACTTAATTGTTACATTTGCTTTTTTAATTTTTAAAATTAGTTAAATGCATCTAAAAATCCCAAAAAAAAAATCATGAAGCATGTTTAGCATTTTATAAAATTTTTCCAAATTTTATTTTCCATTTTTATTTTATTTCTGGCATCTGAATTAATTGTGTGATTATTTTCTTTGTGAATTGTTTCATATATGCACACTTCAACTTGCTGATTTTATTTCTCTTCATCTACAACACATTTTCAACCCATTCTTTTTGCATTGTTTCACCAACACATTGAAGTGCATAAAAACATTTTTCTCATATTTTTAAATTCTGTTCATATTGCATTTTGGTCCCTCTCTTTTTCATATTAGTTCATAATTCCTATGTGACTTTGCATGTTTGATTGAAGGACTTATCTTGTGAATTTTTGTATGAGTTTTTAATATGATATTTGGTTCTAGTTGAGGTGTTGTGAGAATTAATTTGGTAATTTCTGAAGTTGATTTGCTAATTGTTTGATTGCTCTTTGTTTGAGGTCTTCTCTTATGCACATCTTTGGATCATGTTTGGTTACTTGTTTGAGAAGGCACTTGTGCCATTGTTTGGATTTGTTTCTTTGACTTCATGAGCCATGTTGAATCATTATAAGTCATTTTATTACAATTATAGGTCATTGGTATGAGGTTGTTGCATATTTGGTGCACATGTTCAATGTTTGATTTACATGCCTCTTTTTGACTTATCTTTTCACTTCTTCTCATCTATGCCTCTTCTTGACTTGTGTATGCCATGCCATATTACTTCTTTGTATCTCATTTGATGTATGTTTCTGACCTTTAAGCTTTGTATTCATGTCATGTGTTATTCATGTTTCATCTTGCATCCTTTAACATGTTTCATTTACATGTTTCCTTCTCCTTCTTCTAATGATTCTTAATGCTTGGATATTTGCTTGTATGCCTTGAGTGACATTTGTATAGCATGTTTAGGCACATGTTTAGGTCATCCACATTCTGACTTTGATTTTATTTGAAGCATTCTTGCATGATCACCTTGCATAACCACTCATTCTTCTTCTACTCCTTCTTTAATGGTCTTCTTGGATGTTTTGCCACTTGTTTGCATTCTCTTTGCTTGAGTTTGTTTGGTAAACACTATGGGTCACCTCTAAGGTGTACATTCTGACTTGGATGAGTTTCATTTGGTTTGTCACCATTTCTCTTTGGGTTGTACCTTGTTGGGTTTCATTTGTATTATTGTTGCTTGTGTTTGCTTTAGCATTTAAAATGCTTCTCCCCTCTCTTTCACTCTTTTTCATCCCATGAGTCTCAAGACTTGATTAAGTCTTGGATTTTTTTCCCTTTAGAGCTACCTAGTCCAACTCAATTTTTAATTATGCTTGGAGTAGGATTAGCATTAGGCTTTAGGTAGTCGTTTCCCCTAAACCTCACTAACCATAGGTCATCCATGCATGATAACATTAGGACTCTTAGTTTCCCTTTAGAGTTTCCTTTGTGTCTTCTCTCTTCTCATCTCATAATCTTTATAAAACACTTAATAAAGGTTAAACGAGTATTGCGCTTGAGCCTTAAGCGTGGGGAATGAGAAATGAGGGGCTTCCTCTCATCTTTCTAGAGTGTTTAGCGAGCGTCCTGTCTTGGGACGATTCGTTAAGTATTCATCCCTATGCCCTAGACTTTGGTACAATGCAAGTTAAGAACTAACTTAAAAAACACTTCTTGCTTAAAAAACTTCAAACAAACAATAACGTCTTTCCTTCGGGAATTCTTTTCTCATCTCACTCACTCTCAACGTACGAACGTGCTCCTACTCGTTCTCTCACAAGACGGTAACGCACTCGATTCAGCGAGTTGCAACACCTGAGCTAGAACGTTAGTCGTTCCCTAAAAAACACAAAGCAACCCTCGTTGAGGGGAACTACGTCGCTCTGATTCTCATGCTCCCGATGAGATACGTAGGCAGTGGGGTAGGGCCCATGCGAGCACTTCTTTTATTTTCCCTACATTTGTTTCTCTTTCTCTTTCTTTCCTTATTTCCTATTCTTCAGCTAGCAGCGGAGTTCCATACGACGACACCCTTTGATGCAGATAACAAGCGTGGATCCCATCGGGTACGATGGATGCGTGGGGTGCTAACACCTTCCCTTCGCGTAACCGACTCCCTTACCCGTTTCTCTTGGTCGCGAGACCATGCTCTTTCCTTTCCCTCAGGTTTATGCAGTGTTTCTTTTCCCTCTCTTGGGATAAATAAACATTGCTGGAGACTCTGTTTTCCGTGCCACTCTCGCGTTTATACCGTTGGATGCGAATCTTTCAGGAGTGACATCGTACATACTTTCATTTCCACCAGAAGTTATCTGTGGAATTTGTCCTTCCGGGACAGTGTGTACCACAAGTGGTGGTAAGTCTTTATGGCAGTGACTCTTGGTGCTTCCCTATCCCGATGTTTGTAACCTTCAGGAGTTGTTGTTAAGCCCCTGGCACCTTTGCTTTCCCGAAGTTTGTAACCTTCAGTCCCAGCGGTTCCTGTTGTAGTTTTTGGATCTCCCGTGATCGGAGGAATATATCCTTCCAGGATATAGTTAAGTGGCATTCCCCAAGGATGATCTTTAGGCACTTTGTACCGAGGATCATACTTTTCCACTATGGGTGTAGATGTGATCTCTGAGATCACAGTTCTTTGTTGTTGTATCTGGGCTACTGCCAGAGATTGCGTGTCATTGTGAAGTTTCCTCAGATCTTCTTTCAGAGTGTCTATTTTTTCTCTCAACTCTCTGTTGTCTTTCTCGAGATCATCCATTTTCTTTCGTCGATTGGCCCGAGTATTGTACGAATGAGACAGTTTGACTCTAGAATCGAGACACAAACGTGAGATTCGTAGGGAATAAGAATGCGTTATGTGAGAATGATGAATGATATGCAATGATTATATATTAATAATTTTTTAATCAAAAGAAACTTCAACAATTGGATTGCAATTATCATACAGTGGGGAGACCCCGTTTTATTGAATTCAAAGATTGCAGAAATGGAAAAATAGTATTTTACAAAGTGCTGTAAAAGGAAATGTCTAAACTTATGGATCCTGAGTCCTCTCTGAGGAGAGCTCAGGTGCTGGTTCTGGTATTTTCCTTTTCTTTGACCGGGGCTCTTGAGCCGTTGTCGGGTTGTCATCCTTTTGCCAAGTGAAAGGAGCGAGCAAATTCCTTCGGTCTTCTTGATTTTCTACAGCATGTTGCTCTAAAATCTCGAGGGTAAGGCATCCTCAGCTTGAGGGCTCTAGTTTGTACCCAGTGGAGATAAGATTCCACAGAGACACAGTCTGGTTTTCCTAGAGACACTCTTCCTTTCCTATGAACATGTTTCTAGGCATGCACTATTTCTGTCTTTAGTGCCCTATCATTTTCTCCTTCCTTGAAGAAAAGACCTTCCAGATGAACATTACGTGGGACATGTCTCATCGGGTATCCGAGTTGACGACGAACTAAAATTGGATGATAGTTGATTCCTCCTCTAATTCCTATGAGGGGTACATTAGGGAAGTTTCCACAACGGTCAATGATTCTTATCCCGTCATAGATCCGATTGTACCAATCGATGTCAGAGTTGGTAAGAGACATGATTCTCTGTGACCAACGTAGAGTACTCTTATGATCCCAAAAAGCAGCAGACTTTGGTAGATGGGAAGTGAACCATTTGTATAGCAGGGGTACACAACATGTGACCATTCCTCCGCTGTACAAATTCCTTAAGTGTACAGAATGATAAGCGTCTGCGAGCAGAGTTGGTACAGGGTTTCCAATCAAAAATATCTTAATGGCATTGGTATCGACGAAGTTATCAATGTTAGGAAACAAAAATAACCCGTAGGTGAGCTGAACAAAGATGTTATCGAAAGCAGTTACGTCCCCTATACTAGCAAAGTAGAGGGCTTTCTTTATCAAAAACTTGGCTGGTAAACCTTGGATTCCACCCTTAATGGTCATGTGAGTCCTGACTTATGACTCGTCCAAATAGATTGCTCTTGCAATGGTTTGATCTTTTGGAATTTCTTCCAGTCCAGAAAAGGGAGTTTGGTCAGTGATGGGTAAATCAGTCAGGTGAGAGTACTCCTCCAGTGTTGGTGCCAGTTGGTAATCCGGGAATGTGAAACAGTGATAGACTAGATCATAAAACTGAATTAGAGTAGACAATATTCCTTCAATTACATGGACCCTTAATAGAGACAGTAGTCCTCCGTACTTAGCTCTGAAAGCATCAGGGTTGGTAATCATCCTTGCCAACCCTCTTAAATCCTCTAGTTTTGGAACCTTGAAGGTGTACTTGTGAGTCTTCCTTCTACCGAAACCCATAATGCAATCTTTCTCTCTGATATTTACAATCATTGTCTTAGTTTAATTTGAAAAAGAGAGACTAGAAAAGAAGATTTTTTTTCTTTGTTTAAAGTTTTTTTAATGAAATGAATGCATGAATGCAGCACACAAAAACATAGAAAAAACATGGGGTCAAAGGTTCAGCGTCACGAGCATGGAGTCATGACTCTACCCATTCCCAAAGGTTGTACTGGTGAATTTTTGTACCTGTCCTCAAAATCATTGACCCCGCTTGGGATAACAACAGCAGGCTGGTTCACCCGAGCGAGCTGCAGTATCTTAGGGTAATCTCAAATGAGGGTAGTATCGCGTGACAACTATTTTCGATAGCTTTCGCACTACAAAATAGTCACATGGTCTTAGTCTACTAAATCCTTAGTTTCATGGATATCACAATCGAACAATCTGCTTTCAACAACCGAAGTCGTTTAGACATTGAATCCACAAAGGGTATCTCCACTGATTCGATGGTCTACCAGGATCGCTTATTCGAGAATCACTCCCTATAAGACCCCCCGTCTATGCCATCACTTATCTTAGGTATCACTCAAACTTTCCAGATGCGACATCACCAGCAGTCCCATTAGCAAAAAAATAAACATGGATATCAATTAGGAAAAGCGATATATATATATATATATATATATATATATATATATATATATTCCTAAAACTAACATCCTAGACCTCTTAAGAGCTATAATCCTAGTCCTATACAGACAATGACTCCCCAACAGAGTCGCCATTTTTACTGCCGTGCGCGATTTTTGTCGGTGACGCGACCACCTTATCGCGGAATTTGGGTTTTCTCCTCAATGAAGAGGAGGCGGGGTGCTACTTTCTGATTTCTTATTTATCCCGTGAAGCTGGAAAGGAAAGGGAAGCTATCTAAAACTAACCTTACACGTGAATGTTTAACTGAACAAACACTTAAAGAGATTGGGGGGTCCGGGGTCAGGTTATACAGTGGGGAGTTGTCAATTACCCATCCTATATGTGGTTATCCACAGGTTGTTAGCTTTAGGTTTCGCTTTGTACTTGATGGTGTTTATCCGTTAATGGGTTGGGAAAGTTTCTTGGGAAATATGAGAGAATGAGTGAGTTTTTGTTGATGTTCGGGTATTTTCGATGTTTTTGGTAAGGTGCGGGACCTAAGTTTTGATTGGTATGAAGGTACTAGACCTAGAGTTTTTGTTTGGTATGCTCGCTAAGATTTCGCAATCTTATACCTACGTATTCCCGTTTAAACGAAATAGGGAAATCAGAGCAATCGTAGTTCCTCCTATTCTAAGGGAGGAAAAGATATTTGGTGTCTTGTTCAAAGCCCAAGATTGAAGCTAAAAGGTTTATCTGTGTCTTGTTCAAAGCCCAAGATTAAAGCTAAAAGGTTTATCTGTGTCTTGTTCAAAGCCCAAGATTGAAGCTAAAAGGTTTGACTGAGAAAGAACTTGTCATTTCTAAAGGGAGACATTTGGTCTGTTTATCACAACTGTTGGGTAACTATTTATAAATGAGGATTACTTTAATTGGGATATATGAATCCAGCAATGCCATAATTTCCTTTATAGGGGGTTTGTCCTGAAGGGGAAAACTTTAACTCAGTGTAGAGCAAAGTCATCTTTCCTTAGGAATTTCTCATGCTAAGAGAGGGACAATGGCATGGATGTAAATAATCTAGAGGCTTGCCACTTACAGCAATTAGATGAAAGAGAGGGTTTACCAGGATAAAAGATGGACGACAGCTTGGATATTTTAATCAACAAGTGTGCCACTTACAGCAATTATCTGGGATTAGGGTTTGTTTTGAAGGTCTGTTCTGATAGGTGATAAACAGAGAAATAACTTCCTACAGAGGGATTTTGATTTCCTCTGAGGGGATGTTGATTTTTGTGTGCCTTGATCAAAGCCCAAGGTTGAAGCTAAGAGGTTGATTGACTCCACTAGGGAAGTCCTTATACAAAGCCTAAGAGGAGGCTGAAGAGAGACTGACTCTTCGGGGATATCATTATACAACGCCTAAGAGGAGGCTAAAAGTTTAACTTTTCCAGGGAAAATGTTATGTCTGTCTTGTACAAAGCCCAAGATTGAGGCTAAAAGTGGTTTTGACTCTGTCGGGGAGGGTTTGTATGTGTCTTGTACAAAGCCCAAGATTGAGGCTGAAAAGAAACTGACTCAGTGGGAAAGAAATCTTTATCTGTCTTGTACAAAGCCCAAGATTTGAGGCTAAACGGAGACTTTAATGACTCGGTTAAGGATATTTTAGGTATCTCGTACAAAGCCCAAGATAGAGGCTGAAATGAGTTTGAATCTATGGGAGAGTATTATCTGTCTTGTACAAAGCCCAAGATTGAGGCTGAAATAAGTTTGACTCAGCTTAGGAAATTATTTCTCAAAGCCTAAAAGTAGGCTGAGAGGAATTGACTCCGTTGGGGAAGATATTTGTCCTAAGCTTAAAGAAGGTTATGAATATTTATGTCTTGTACGAAGCCCAAGATTGAGGCTAAAAAGGGTTTGACTCAACAAGAGAGTGCTTTTATCTGTCCTGTACAAAGCCCAGGATTGTGGCTGAACAAGCTGCAGAAATCATTATACCAAACCTAAGACGAGGCTGACTTCTGCTAGGGGAAATCCTTATACTAAGCCTAAAAGGAGGTTGGAAAAGATTGACTCAACAAGAGAGTGTTTTTATCTGGCCTGTACAAAGCCCAGGATTGAGGCCAAAAGGGTCGACTCAACAAGAGAGTGTTTTTATCTATCCTGTACAAAGCCCAGGATTGAGGCTAAAAGTGTTGACTCAACAAGAGAGTGATTGACTCAACAAGAGAGTCTAAAAAAGGTGATTGACTCAACAAGAGAGTCTGAAAAGGTTAGCTCCGCTGGGGAGAATCATTGTACAAAGCCCAAGAGGAGGCTAGCTATGCTGAGGAAAGATCCTTATACAAAGCCTAAGAGGAGGCTATCTTCTGCTGGGAATTATTAAGATCCCGAGGCAGGTCCAAATGGGGAATCAACTCTTGCTGAGGGTTATAGAAGAGTTGAGATATCAGATGCCTTGAGGCCCTGATAGTGTTCTACTGATGATAAACTGAAACTGGTTGGGGAATTTTAGGAGAGTGACTGGGTTTTTGAACCCAAGGGTTTTAACTCCTTTGGAGATTGATCCAGAATGACCGGGGTTTCTCCTATGTTTGTAGGGAACTTGAGAATGTCTTGGAGACTCAAGAGGAGATTTAGACTGTCCAAGTCTATTGGTGTAGAAGAGTTTATCTTTGTATGATGCCCAAGAGGAGGCAGGTATTTCAAGGGATGAGAATCAACGCTAAATGGTTTGATGTTTTGACACTGGAATGACTGCTCTAGCAAAGGGTGACTAAGTTCTGTCTTATACCTTTAGGAGGTCTTTAGGGTCCTTGTATTAAGCCCAAGAGAAGGCATGAGAACTTCTAAGAAGCCGGAGGATCCTTGTACAAAGCCCAAGAGGAGGCGGGGATTCTTTTAGGAAGCCTGTGGGTCCAAAGTTAAGAAGATTTCAAGAAAAGTTTCACCGAGAATAATCTTTTCTTTAGTGAACAGTTCTAGGGTTTGAAGAAATTCAAGAGAGGTTTCACCAGGAATTAATCCTCTCTAGGAAACTGAATTTCTTTGAATAGTTCTAATAGTGACAGTCTGAGAAAAGGTTCACCGAGAATACTGCCTTTCTCTTTGTTCCATATTGTTTAAGCCCAAGAGAAGGCAAGACTGTATCTGGAAATCCTATGGGGATCTAGTTTTGTCTGTATTTAAAGAGTGACCAACTGGCTATACCTAGTTCTAGACCTAGTTACCGGGGAAAACTCTAAATAGGTATACTAGTATATATACAGTTGATATATGACAAGTATTAAAAAGGATATGAAAGAAGGACTTACAGAGGAGCAGCTTCCCACAATACAATTATATATATTAAAGCATGTAAATGAAAGCTGATAAAAGTTACAGGCGAGCAAGCTTCCATGCTGTATTGTTAGTTGTTCAAAGAAATTAAAGAAAGTTTTGATAACAACTGTATATTTGAACCTAAATAAAAAAAGCAGTTATTTTTGAAAAGATTGTTGGGGCTTATACTCAAAGAGAGGCCCACGGTTTAACAGTGATTGCACCGTTGTTTTGAAGATCGTATTGGGACTTATACAATGACTGAGGCCCAAAAAGGTTTATTTACAAAAGGGTTGGGTCTTACACTCTTTCAAGAGGCCCAAATATTTATTTTTGTACAAGTGACAGGGCTTACAACTCAGGGAGAGGCCCAGGTGATTTGATTTTGAACTAGCGATCGCGCCGAGATTTTTTTGAAAATACAGTGGGACTTATACAATGTCTGAGGCCCAAAAATGGTTTTGGTTAAAAAGGGATTGGGTCTTACACTATATTAGAGGTCCAAAAGTGTTTGAAAATTTAAAATCAAGAGAAAACCCTGATTTTAAATAAAAATGTTATTATTCAAAGGAAATTAAATGAAAAAATGATATAAAATACCAAATATATTCAAAAATAAGTTGTACACTTTGAAAAATATTTTGAAAAATCATGTTCAATTACATGAGAGTTTGAAATTCAATTGGTTTTGAAAAATCAAAGTGGGAATTCCATTTAAAAATGTTTTAAAACAATTAAAATGAAATTAATTACAAAAATTCTAACTATATTAAATAAATAATATAAATTGGATTTTTTGTAAAATAAAATATTTAAACATTTTAGTGAATTTTGAGAAAAAGAATCAATTCAAAAACATAAATATTCAAAGAGAAATTAATTTTTGAATCAATTAATAAAAAGATCAAAATATTCAAATATACAAAAATTTGAAAAAGGGCGCCAAGAACACCAAGTGCTTGCCCGCGTGCCCTGTTTCTGCAGATTTGCATTTTCTCACTTTTCTCCATGATTCCTCAATGGTTTTGCACGATTCAAGTACCAATCTTGTTCGTTTTTGAACAAGGATCACAACCATATAGATTAATTGCATTTATTTTGAGTATTGAGTAAGAAATCAGAAGAAAACCTCAAGAACCCTAATTTCAACATGAACACCATGAAATTCCATACACGATTGATTCATGGCAATTGATTGAGGGTTATCACTCCATACATGATTATGAACATGTGCCAAAATTATTGTGCTGTAAAATATGCATGCATAATGGAGTTTGAAGAGTTCATGCTTACCTCTTGCAGCTGGTGATCGAGTTTGGTGATGGAAGTGTTGTAAGTTGGTTCCAATGATCTGGACAACTTCCTTAGGTGCCAAGGAGTGTGTTTGAATGCTTGGAATGGATGGAAATGATTTGGAACTGGTTGTGGTACCTCAACTGCAAATTTGTCAAGAACTTGAGCAATTGGCTGGTGATTTTGAGAATCTGATGTTACAGATGTTATGTAAGAGTTTGGATCACTTCTATATGTTATATGTGAGGTGTGTGTGTGATTGGTTTTGTTGGAATTGCTCTCAAACTCAAAATCTGATAGTGACTTGAGTTAGAAGGCAAAATTGGAGTGAAAGTGGTGATTTTGAGGAAAGCATCAGTTTGGGTGCTTTGGTGTACTCAAATTGATCACAAATGAGGCCTATTTATAGTGGAGCAAGTTTGTTTTGCAAGCAATAATGTGTGGCAACTGCAGCAGCTCTGTGACCAATGTGGATCAAATGGAATCTCAAGTCTCCTCTAGCCATTGACTTGAGGTTAGAGCACAGGCCTATGGTCTCTTGGTTCAGGGATAAGTCTTGACTGAATTTAGTTGGAATAGGCTCAGTTCATGCCACCTTGGTGCATCCATTAAAGGCTTGGAAATAATATTGGAGTCTTGGCACTTTTTAGCCTTTTTAGGTATGTTAGGGCTACTTGTAGATTCTTGGACTTGGGAGGCTTGGGATTAGATCATTCTCCTTTTGTTTTATCCTCAGATGTGTCCAAATGGATGAAAAGGCTTGGAGTTGTCCAAATTTTCCAAATCGAGCCAATGCACCAAATCTGCCTTGCTTGGGACAGTTGGAAATGGTGATTTTGAGGGATTCATATCTCCCTGCTCAGGTTGAGTTATGGGAGGCTCTTGTGCTTTTTAGAAAGCCCTCATATGATACAAAACATGTGTGATCATAGCTTGTTTTGAAACTATTTGGATCCAACTGAAAAAACCTCATGAACATTGATGTTCAAGGCTGGTAACTTAGGCAGATTTTCACTAAGTGTTGGAAAAAGTGTCATTTTCATGTTTTTGTGATTTTGCTCAAACAATAACTCAAAATCCATGATGAATTGGAATGAGGTCTAGTATACATATTTGAAGTGTGTAATATGAACTTCAATCTGAGCTTTGAATGGGGGATAAAGGCCTTAGAGTTTGGGAGATATGGCTTTGCAAAGTTGGTACCCTAGCCACTTTGTTCCATAACTTAGAAAAATTCTAAGTTTTTTATGGTTACCCCTTTAACAAGTTAACTCATATTCTTTGGTTTTTCTTGATGAATGGTGATTCAAAACACATATTAACATTGTTTTAGGGTTAAGGAACCTTGGTTGACCAAAAATCCAAAAAGTCAAACTTGGATTTTTGTACAGTTGACTTTTTCGTTAGATGAAATTTTGACTTTGTGATCCTTTTGTGAAATCAATCCTTGGGCTTAATTAAACTTCATGGATGGCCTCAAAGGGTATTCAGGAATGTCATTGACCCCTCCCTAAGGTTTGAGATCAAGGGTAGGCCAACAGTCAAGGATAGGGTTGACTTTTTTCCATCAGAAACCCTAATTTGTGATCAGATGGTTTTGAGTTCTTGTGGCTTGTGATTTGAGCTCTTTGAGTCAATCAAATCTTGTAAACATGTCAATATGATGTATTTGAGGTCTTTGAAGTTCATTTTGAAGCTTCAAGCCATGCCTCACTTCACAAGTTAACTCAAGGGTTGAATTAGGTCAAAACCCTAATTCCTGATTTTTTGATATATGGACCCTTCAAGGTGATTTTGCCATTGTGGATAGGTTCTTGAGATTATTTTGAGATTATAGGACCATACAGTGAGGCATTGGCTCAAGCCTTGATGGAAATTTTCATCTGGAGGCCTCAGGCGACCAAAACCCTAATTTGGTGACACTGGCGATCTTGAGGCTTGATCCACTTGGAATGCTAAAATCTTGTGCTTGATTCTTGGTGTGGGAGTCCTCTTTATCCTTTGTGGATGTTTGAGAGGTTAGACAAGTTGAAGATCATGTCAATTCTTGATTGATCCTTTCCTAAATGCTCTAAGAGGGCTCAAAACCCTAATCTTTGATTGTAGTGAATGCCCAACCATCTTTGAGGAGATTGATGAGGCATGATGGTTCATCCATATTATGATGATGATTTTCACAATGATGGGAAATCCTGGTGGTCAAAATTTGGGGTATGACATATGGGACATGCACAATAAGCTTGCAAGCTCAACAGAATTAACATGCTAAAGGTAGTGAAGCTCGTGGGCTGAGTAGGTTCCAGAGAAACAACCCGCCAACATTCCAGGAGAGATATGATCCACCCATGTGTGGTTACAGGAAATTGAGAAAATATTCCGAGTAATGATGTGCACAGATGCTTAAAAGGTTCTATATGGTATGCATATGCTGTCAGATGAGGTAGAATACTAGTGGGATAATGCACAACAGAGAATGGAAACTAGTGGTACTCATATTACCTGGGTTGTGTTCAGAACTGCATTTCTGGAGAAATATTTCCCGATTGATGTGCGTAGTAAGAAGGAGATTGAATTTCTTAAGCTGAAACATGGTACTGTGACTGTTGTGGATTATGATGCATTATTTGAAGAGTTGTCTAGGTTTTCCCCTCATTACAATGGGGTAGGAGTTGAAGGGTCTAAATACATCAAGTTTGAAAGTGGACTTCACCCAGAGATCAAACAATTTATTGGGTACCAGGAAATTCGTCAATTCTCGGTGCTAGTTAATAACTATCGTATTTATGATGAAGATAGTCATGCAAGATCTTCCCATTACAAAAGTGTCAGTGATAAGAAAAGTGATAATCAGAAATGTGAAAAGCCTTAGGTCGTTGCAGAAGGTAATGGTAAATATAAGTTTCAATAGAAGAATAATGGTGGGAAAAGTCAAAGTGAGGGATGTCTCCTGCTTCTATCAAGTGTTTAAAATGTAGGGTGCTTGGTCATCTTGCTTCAGAGTGTACTGCAATGACATGCTTCAAATTTAGGAAGGAAGGACATAGAGTTGTTGAATGCAAGAGTATTGTGGAGGTTTATTTCAACTGTGGAGAGACTGGTCATATTTGTAAACAGTTTCAGAAACCCAAGAAGTCGCGGAATGTGAAAGTTGGTGGAAAAGTGTTTCCTCTCAGTGGTACAGGTGCCTCAAAGTTCGATAATGTGATTCGAGGTACATATTTAATTAATAGTGTTCATTTTATTACTATCATTGACACGGGTGCGATACATTCCTTTATAATTGTTGATTGTGTAAAAAGATTGGACCTTGTGGTGTCTCCTATGGGTGGAAGTATGGTCATTGATACTCCAGCTAATGGGTTAGTGACTACTTCTTTGGTTTGTTTGAATTGCCCTTTGACATTATACGGTAGGGAATTTGGTATTGACTTATTCTGCTTACCGTTGAGTCAACTTGATGTTATCTTGGGGATAAACTAGTTGGAGTTCAATTATATTTATATCAAATGTTATAACAAAACGATGTTATTTCTTAAGTTCGTGGAAGAGAAAGATCTTCTGTTTATACCTACCAATCAGATGAAAGAATTCCTGAAAGATAAAACTCAAGTGTTTGTGATGTTTGCTTCTTTGCAAGTTGGAAGTAAAACATCAATGTTGACCTACCCGTGGTATACGAATTTCAAGAAGTATTTTAGATAATGTTATTGATCTACCGTCAGAGAGAAGTTGAGTTCAACGTAGATTTAGTACCCGGTACTAAACCCGTGTCGATGGAACCTTACAGATTGTCTCCAACAGAATTTGAGTAAACTAAAGAAACAATTAGAAGACTTGCTTGTGAAGAAATTTGTCAGAACAAGTGTACTGCCGTGGGGAGCTCTAGTGTTATTAGTGAAAATGAAAGACAATAATATGAGTTTGTGTGTTGACTATCGCCAGTTGAACAATACTACTATTAAGAACAAATTTCCTCTTCCTAGAATCAACAAACTTATAGATCAATTGGTAGGAGCTTGTGTATTCATCAAAACAGATTTGAGATCATCCTATCATCAGATTCGAGTGAAAGATGCAAATATTCTTAAGACTGATTTTAGAACTCGATAGTGTCACTACGAGTACTCAGTAATGTTGTTCGGTATGTCTAATGCCCCTGGTGTATTTATGGAGTATATGAACAGGACCTTCCATTCTTAGTTGTATAAATTTGTTGTGGTTTTCATAGACGATATCTTGGTGTATTCTAAATCAGAAGAATATCATGTAGAACATCTTCGTATTGTACTACATGTTTTGAAAGAGAAAAAGTTGTATGCCAAATTGTCTAAATGTGAGTTCTGTTGCGAGGAGTGAACTTTCTCGGTCATGTGATTTCCAGTGGTGGTATAGCAGTTGATCCTTCTAGGGTAGATCCAGTGATACAGTGGTAACCTCCTAAGGCAGTTAGTGGGGTCAGAAGTTTCTTAGGGTTGGCTTTAACTTTGCCCCAGTTGACTCGAAATGATCAAGCTTTTGTGTGGGATATCCAGTGTGAAGAAAATTTTCGAGAACTGAAGAAGAAGTTGACAACAACACCAATTTTGATATTACCAGACCCGACAGAACCTTTTGTAGTGTATTGTGATGCATCCAAGATGGGTTTAGGTGGAGTACTTATACAGAATGGACAGGTGTTGGCTTATGCTACGCAAAAGCTGAAGATTCATGAGAGGAACTACCTTACCCATGATTTAGAGTTGGCAACTATAGTATTTGTGTTGAAGATATGGAGACACTATTTGTATGTTTCTAGGTTCAGAGTATTCAGTGATCATAATAGTTTGAGATATCTGTTTGATCAGAAGGAGCTAAATATGAGACAGAGGAAGTGGTTAGAGTTTTTGAAGGACTACGACTTTGGTTTGAATTACCATCCAGATAAAGCCAATGATGTAGCAGATGTTTTCAGTTAGAAGTCCTTACGCATTTCAGAATTGATAGCTAGAGAGTTGGATTTGATCGAGAAATTTAGATACTTGAGCTTGGTGTGCGAGGTAACTACTAATAGTGTGAGATTGGGCACGCTGAAGCTGACTAGTGGTTTTCTTAATGAGATCAGAGATAGTCACATAAGCAGTTAGAGTATTCATCATGGGGATACTAAAATCTTCCAAGATCTTAATAAGATGTTTTAGTGGCCAAGGATGAAGATAGGTATTGTACATTTTGTTTAAGAATGTTTAATTTGCCAGAAGTCAAAGATTGAGCATTAGAAGCCGTCTAGGCTGATGCAACTGTTGGATATTCCTAAATGGAAGTGGGACAATATCTCGATGGATTTTGTGACTGGTTTACTGAAGACTCCTAGAGGGAGTGGTGCAATTTAGATGATTGTGGATGAACTTAATTAATCGAAACATTTCATCCCGATTAAGATCACTTTTCATTGCAGAAGCTGGCTGAGATCTATATTAGTGTGATTGTGAAGGTGCATAGTATTCCATCAAGTATTGTTTCCGATAGAGAATCGAGATTCATGTCTAGGTTTTAGGAGAGTTTGTAGGAGGCTTTGGGCACTAGATTAAGGTTGAGTTTTTCCTATCATCCACAGTTAGATGGTCAGACTGAGAGGACTATCCAATCTCTAGAGGAATTACTAAGGGCTTGTGTCTTAGAGCAAGAAGGTGTTTAGGAAAATTATCTGCCATTGATCCAATTTACGTATAATAACAGCTACCATTCTAGTATTGGAATAACACCATTTGAAGCTTTGTATGGTAGGAGGTGTAGGACTCCTCTAAGTTGGTATGAGCTGGGAGAGAGTAATGTACTTGGTCCAGAGATTGTTCAGTAGACTACTGAGAAGGTGAAGATAATCCAAAAGAAGATGGTGAAGATGATCCAAAAGAAAATGAAGGCATTGTAGAGTAGGAAAAAGAGTTACCGTGACAAGCAGAGGAAGGCTCTTTAGTTCCGAGAAGGTGATCATATATTTCTGAGGGTCACGCCTGTGACAAGTGTTAGACGTGTGCTGAAGTCTAAGAAGCTTACTTCTGGTTTCATTGGTCCGTATCAAATTACCAAGTGAGTTGCATATGTTGCCTATAGAGCGGCCTTGCCACCATCTCTTTTGAATTTGCATGATGTTTTTCATGTATCCCAGCTTAGGAAGTATATTCCTAATCCATCTCATATAATCCAAATGGATGATGTGCATGTTAGCGTAAGCCCTAGAGGCCAATACTTTTGGTACTTGTACTGAATTACTTACTATTAATAAAAGGCATTTCTTTACTATGGTTGTTTTTTTTCAGAATAATAAAGTCCCTAGAATAGCTAGTTCATTTAATGAAATTTTAAGTGTGACTTAATTATGAGATCCCATTAAACATAAGGACATTATTTTTAAAGTATCAGTAGTCGAGTTTTACTGTGAAGTGGGATAACCTTAAAGCATTAAGACTATTATGTAAATAGACTGATGATCACATCTCATGGATCATGAATAAGGAGTTATCAAGTCTTAACATAGGTATGAATATTAGGAGTAATATTTAAACTGGATTAATCTGCTATGAGAGTACTAAATATAATGTTATGCAAAATGTCATAAGTTACTCTCATGGTGATAGTGGTGTATACCACCCTTTGACCTGAAACCACTATGGACCCTAGATGTAGAGTCGAGTACTTTATTACTGATCTAACATTGTTCGTTACTGGATGACCATAAAGACAGTTGATGGGTACTCCACAAAGCATGCTGAGGGACATGAGTGACCTAGATGGAATTTGTCCATCCCGCATAGCATGATATATGTCTAAGGGACTAATATTGAAATAGACAAGGATGCCGCAGTATATGGCTTGTGTTCAATATAGACATAAGGGAAAAAGGCTAATTATACATACAAGTACTATCACAAAAAGGTTTTGTCAGATCACATGACATTTTCGTGACTTGGGTAGCAGTGATGTGTTGCTAGATACTGCTCACTGTTTATTATATTAAATATATGATTTAATATAATTATCAACGTCACGAGAACCTACAGGGTCACACACATAAGAACAGATTGATGAGAGATAGAATAAATACGGAACAATGTAAGGTACGGTGTACTTGAGAGAATTATGGAACACCGTAAGGTACAGTGTACTTAAGTGAAATATGGAACATCGTATAATATAATAATAAGAGTTATTATTATTATTATAGTTATTAAAAATAATAATAATAAAATATGTTTATTATAATAATAGTTATATTATTATATTATTATTATTATTATTATTATTATTATTATTATATGGTGCACTTAAGTTGAGCTTTTTAGCTTGCAACCCACACAAGTGGTTCTATAAATACAACCCTTGTGTAGAAGCTTTCTGAACTTGATGAAATTCAGTTGGTGAAACCCTAGCCGTATTTCTCTCTTTTTCTCTCAAAGCCTTCAATCGTAGCAGCTAGCACTGAGACCGAAGGAATCTGTTCGTGTGGACTGAGTGGAGGCGTTGTTTATCATACATCACTCGTGATCACTCATTCGATTCAGAATCAAAGGTTCCATCGCCACAAGAGGTAATCATTTTATCACTGATCATGACCATTCGTAAGGATCACTAAAGGGAAATTTTTTTATTTTCCGCTGCGTTTTGGATCACGATTTCCCTTCAGTGCAAGTGAAGGATAACCTAAGTGTCGAGACATCACCTATGATGATTGAGCACTACTACAAAACAGGCAAACAACAATGCCTAAGTCACCACGATTCTTCCAAAAACCGTGGTGATATCTCTAAACTCAGGCGCTAACTTTATATTATATTTTTTAATTAAAAACTTATAGGGTATAATAACGGTTGTAAGTATAACCAATATGATAGAATTAATCTTTCATGGGTTCGAACCTCAGCTATGGCAAAAATGTTGTTCATTTAAGGTTAAGGCGCTCCTTTCATTTTTATTTATTTTTAAATAAGAGATATCACTACGGTTATTATGAATAATCGTCGTGATATAGTTTGCTATTATTTTAAAATATAAAATATAATTACGGTTGTAGTTTTAAACCGTAACGAAAAGTGATAGTTTTTAATATATAAACGAAACTATCTGTGACCCACTTCATAACTGTCGTTTCTCTCTAAAAAAAACCCTAACACAACCCTCTCCTCTCATGAATCTTAATTAACCAATACTGTTACAAGAGAATGGAGAAAAGAAGCTTAAAGGATATCTGACGAGAGCAACGTCCGACGCAAACTCCTATGGCGACGAAGATGGTATGTTCTCCTGCTCTCATCTTTCTAGGATTATTGTTTTAGGGTTTGGTTTAGGATGCTGTGGAAAATATTATATTATTGATGTTTTAGGGTTAAGTTTGATTTTTGTTGTGTTTCCTTGTAGATACATGGTGATGATGGTGGTAGCAAACGTATGGTGGTAGTAAGCGTATACTATGGTGAAGTTTCATATGGTTTTTGTTGTCATGAAGAAAAATATAAGAAGTATGAAGTGATTGTATAAACTTCATCCACCTTATATTTCTTCTTCATGGCTTCACAAACTAGATGAACTTGATATATCTTGATTTGTTACAGTTCCACAATTATTTTCAAAAAGAGGTGCGTTATTGACTCAATGTATCTTGATTTGTTACTGTCTCACTTGGGGTTTTGTTGCTTAAATAATGTATGTTTTTTATTGTGTTTCATGTTGCTTTGCTGTATGTTGTTATTGACAAATATTCTCAAAACAAGAACAAAACATTGCTAGTTCACAAGATAGAGGCTTCTTGTGACTTAGCAATGTTTTGTTCTTTAATTTCTTATACAGGTTGACAAGTTTAGTTTATTATATACTATGTATATTGTTTGTTTCACTCACCTTTTAATGAAAATGCAATCATTTATATTGACATAAAAACTTATATTCTGAAAATTAAGATGTATTTGAAAACCAACCTATATCAATCAATATTTTTTGAATCGCATCTGTTTCATTCAACACATTTTATGTTCCTTAACACATAATATATGGTTTAGTGTTCTGTTTGCTTCAATTCATCGATATAATTTACAATCGCGTTGATAAGCGACGATGATGAGGTAAACTCTAATAAAAGATATTGATGAATTGAAGGAATCAGACCATTGAATCATATATTATGTGTTAAAAAACATAAAATGTGCTGAATGAGACGGATTCAATTCGAAAAAAATTGATGTGTTAAAGTTGATTTTCAAGAATAGTTTAATATTCAAATTATATATTTCTTTGCCAATTTGAATGGTTGTATTTCTTTAAATAGGTGTATGGTAAACCAAGCAATATACATTTTTATATAATAAACTATGTGTACTTTCCATGATGGTTGTCTAGGTTAACCATCATCTAATTAATTAACTACGTTATCTATCACAACGGTTGTTAAGCATAACCGTTGTGATATAACACACGGTTTCCAGAATACTACAATGGTCTCAGGGCCGTGATTATAAGTAGCGTATTTACCACAACACTCTACATAACAATGCCTTGATCCGCGTTATTATATATATCTTTCAACCGTTAGTGAAGGGGTTTTACATATTAGTGGAGGATTGAGAAGTGAAGCAGCTCGGAGGTAAAGAGATTTCTCTCGTGAAGGTTCTTTAGGGAGGACCTGGTGGTGGGAGCATGACATGGGAGCTAGAGAGCCGGATGAAGGAGTCCTATTCGGATTTGTTTTGCCAAGTAATTTTTTAGGGCGAAAATCTTTCTAAGTGAGGGAGAGTTGTAACACTGCGACTTTAAATTATTAATCTTATTTATTTATTTGAGTGTTTTTATCTGTGTTACTTGATTTATTTAAATTTATTCTGAATTATTTGAGCTATTTTGGTGTTTTGTGGGATTTACGGGTATTTTAGTAATTTAATAATTATTGAGAATATAGAGTATTTGAGGGCGGAGAAATAAAATTGAATTATTATAATAATTAGAGATATTTGAAATAATTATCTGAATAAAATAAAAATGGTAATTTTATAATTATTAAGAAAATTAGATATTTATTAAATAATTATTTAGTGAAATTTTTATTTAATAGAATAAAAGTGTTATATTATTTAGAAAATAGAAATTTATAAAATAAAATAATTATTGGGATTATTTTATTAATTATTGGGATTATTAGTAATATTACCGTTGATAAGCAGTTAAAGTTAATTTCTTAAAGGGGGTGTGAGTTAGAGGGTGTAGATACCAATATGGATTATAGGGTTATGTTTAAACTAACATGATGGGATGGAGAAAAAAAATCAAAATTTGTGAAAGCGGTCGATTTTGGAATTGAGGTTTTGGAACAAAGCTTTGGGAGTGACTATAACACCATAAATTCTGAAACTTAGATAAGAAGGAATACTCGGAAATTTAAGGTGTCACCACAACAACCATCCAAAAACTCATCAACATATTTGACAACACGCAACTGAAAATCATAGCATAACAACTTTAATTAAACTTCCTAGATAAAATATTTAACTTTAAAACCAGATGACTCAGGATTCACTCAAAGATCAGAGCACTAAAAACTACTAAATTGCGATAAAACGATAAATAAAGAAGAATAGCTCCAACTAGCCACCTTCCACACACAACTACAACTTTACTCCTAATTATCTGCAAAATGTCCATGGTGGACAAAATTAAGCAAAATGGGTGAGAAATAAACTTCGATATAAAACAGTGTAAAGAATGCAAAGGTAGATAAACACATAACATATCATACATTCAATACATAACCAACATCATCACAATCTCATACTCATTCCACAATAATATACACACACACATATATATATATATATATATATATATATATATATATATATATATATATATATATATATATGCAATGCGACTCATGATACAACGTGACACTATGTATGTGGTACCAACTCAACATTTGGTTCTCTCAGGAACCGGGTTCCCCCTTCTAAACCCATAAGCCCCCCTTCTAAGCTTGGGACAAGCCACTAGTCCCCCCTTCTGAACTAGCGAACATGTCTATTTCAACGATATGGCACAATGATCATGTCCATACAAATCAATGCAACCACAATAACAATGCTTATGGCCCCCATTCTGACCATAAACAACATGCATTCACACACAATAGTAATTCCCCCTTCTAAACTACTATCCAACAATCAAAACAATAATGCTTACAAGTATACAAATAATCCTCCCATTATGAACTATTTATCATCACATCAACAATACATAATTAATCACCATATAATCACGCGTCTCAATACAATTTACTTTCACATCATATAACACCACCAAACAACATCATATGTAATTCATACAATTGTTACACGATATAAACAACATCATTTAAGTGATTCACAATTAATTAAACTCATAATAGTTAATTAATAACACCAACACAGCCAAACAATAGTTAATCATCGACTAAACTATAAAACAACATCAAAATTCCATACTGACAGCTCGAAATACACCAACTGGGACAAGAACGACCCTTTTGACAACATGACGTGTAACCCATCACCAGGGTGACGCCCAACATCCCGTTAAAACTCCCCATCAGTCATTATACTGACGACCACCTTGAAAACTCAAACCTGGAGACCATGACAGTCTCCCCATCCTAGTGTTGACGCCCGTCAGCGTCTTAAAGTGCATGATGGTCTCCCCGTCATCAGGGTGATGCCCGTCTCCCTGCACCAGAAAGCAAAAAACACAATTTGGTCATGGGAGTTCCCTTGAAACTCCAATTTTGGCTCTCCAATCATCCCCACATGCCCAGAAAATTATACCACACATAATATCATTATTATAGCATGCTAAATCACAGATTTATACAAATTATTCATCAATTTCATGAATTTCATGTTTATGTTCAAACCGTCGAAAATTTCAACAATTGCATAAAATCATATGCACATAAACAGAATCTCACACACATGAATTCAGTCACAAAAATCAAATAACAACATGCCCAATTATCAATTTTCAGATTATCATACATTAACAACAAATCATAATACTTTTCACACAATTTCTAAAGAGAGTAAGGGTCCCTCTTCTTTACCCTTTCAAGCAAAACACCAATATAGAAGCCCTTTCTCCCCCTTACCTTAGATTCCTAACAACAATTCTGAATTTGATTAAGGTTGGTGATTAAAGTTCTCCCCTCTTCAAGCCCTAACCTCCTTTTTCTTCAAAACTCAAACTTTACGTACTCCCTCTCAAAAGCTCCACTAATCCCTTTTTATCTCTAAAAACCTAATTTAATCTTTTATTAATTGAACCTTGGCCCAATTCATCCAATAATTTTCACCACTTCCCTTATTCATCATTAGTTCTTATTTTCCCCCAAAAACTTCTATTTATATTTACTTTTGATTAATTAAAAATAACTATTAATTATAATTATTTTTAATTATTCTAATCATTCTACCACTTCACCAAAACTCTCACCCCACCCCACCATATACACATACAACTCATAATATATTTAATTAAAATTGTATCACACACTAAATAATTAAATAAAAAACACGAATAATTTGATTAAATAGATTAATCAAATTTTGGGGTGTTACAACGACCGTGAGAAACATGAAGAAATTTGTCAAAGCTTCAAATTTCGAGGTAAAAGGGGAAATTATTTTACTTATGGGTGGCCTTAAGCAGTCAGGATAGTGAGGGGTTCTTACCGTCCTATCTCTGTATTTCATATTATAGGGCATTTATCCTTATTGGTGATCAAAGGGGTTTGGCCAAAACCCCTAAGGTCACCGATTGATGTTTTACTATATAATTTTGTTGTTACAATGGAATTATGTATGAATATGTGATTACTGTGATGCCCTTTTTATGATTTTATGATAATTTACGAGTTGTATGATTATTGTGATATTGTTGTCATTGTTTCTAAACTTTTGGGATTTCTTTAAAATTGGGAATGATATTGCTCTGTCTCTTCTGGTGCAATCTTGTTATTTTGGTATGTTTTCCAATACGTAGAAACTAAGTATTTTAAAAAATGTGAGAAAAACAAATTTTTTTTAAAATTATATTTTTTTAACGAAAAATTGAAAAAATTAAGTACGGGCTGTACGACGGGGTTGTACGGTGAAGGTTGTACTCCTGGGGCTATACAGCGGGGTTGTATGGCTAAGGTTGTACGGGTGGACTGTTGGAGGCAGGCGGTGGTTTTAGCTGTTTTCGAGTTTGAAGGTCAATTTGGCAAAATTCAAGCAATTTTGTTGTCAGTAACCTTTTTGATAAGTTTAGATAAAAATATTATTTTAGAGTTAATTTTATTAGTATTTAAGTCAAACTGCCTGCCCCAAAGAAGTTAAGTAGAGTTACCACTCATGAAATTTCTCAGTGGGGCACTTTCGAATACTTTGAGTACTCAAGGGTAACACTAGAGTTATGAAGTTTTGTTGGCGAGTTGTTTAGAGTTCCAATGTGAACTTTGTGGAATTATTTTGGAGGTGACAGTAATATAATATAAAATATACCCTTTTGAGATATTTTTGAGTTTATTGACTGAGTTGAAGGGAATTATTGAGTAACAACACAATTTTACTCCATGGTTGATTATTTCAAGAAAATATATAAATATATTATATTTTGTTGTTGAGTAATTTGGTGGAATTACATTGAGACCTATTATTAGCGAAATATGGTTCAGGAGTTGAACCTATTTTTGAGTATAAATTTATCAGTATGTTACTAATTGTCCCTGTCTCCACTTCCTCTCTAAACCGTGTCCCTCGCTAGTCATGAGACTGTCATGGTTCCTCTTTGAACCTGGCCTCACTAGACTGAAGTCCTACATAACTCCAGTATACATGTATGCATGATTTTGAATTGTTTGGTTGTTGTTGTTGTGTGAAAATGATATGTGTAATTACTATTACTATCCTGCTGTATATTTTCACGGCTAACATTTGTAAGGTTTTTTCTTACCCCTTTCTTGTTTGTTTTGTGTGGCTTTGTGAAATATTGTACAAGTACTCAGGAGGAGTAATATCTTTTGTGAGTTGGAAGATGGCTTTGCAGCTCTCTTTCTTATTTATTTATCTTTCGCTATTAGATGGACATTGCTCTGATTTTGTAAGATCAAGGAACAAGATGTTATTTGCTTTGAGTTTAAGTTGGATTTTGTTTATTTCTTTGAATATTTAGATTGAATAACTTGTTGGAGTTATATCATAGTTTGAGTTCCGATGCGAGTTTGTTAACTTTAATTAATGAAAGTATTTAAGTATGTATGTTTTGTTTGAGTAACATCCTAAAGTGTGAATTTCTCTTTTATATTAAAAGTTGAGGTTTAGGGTGTTACATTATGTCTAACCTATGTGGGACTTGAGATCTTCCCAATACATCCTCACATTCAACACTCTTTGGGCTTAGAGTATGGATATTAATAGTGTGCGACCCATGGTTTGATCAATAAACTCTGATACCATGTTAGAGTTTTGCCTAACTCATACTTACAAAACCGGCTTGTAAAATGATAGGTGTTACTCTATATAAACTCTTTTCGAGCTCTATGTCTAACCAATGTGGGACTTGAGATCTTTCCAATATGGTTGTCACGCCGAGTATTGTTGTTGCTACTGCTAAGGAGGAGAAGACCAAGATAAATGGGGTTAGGTGCACCAAGTTGGGTGCCACCACGGTAACCACTTGCCCTGCTATGGCCCTGGTTTTTATGAGAACAGGAGTGGTTGTCGGGGCGGCGGTTGCCATGTTGCGATGTGTCATCAGAAGACTACTACTGAGTTGTGTGCATGGCAGCATGATAACCATTTCTTGTCATTTTAATCATACCCGTTTCTTCCAGAATTAGCATGGAGCGGGTCTGATGAAAGGCAAAGAGAGAATTATTTGGAGAATCAAGGTGGAAACACTGTAATAAGCTTTTGGAAGACTTGATATCGGTTTGTAAGGTGAGGGGTATCACACTATATAAATTTTTTTCAAACTCTATGTCTAACCAATGTGAAACTTGATATCTTCTCAATAGATTACAACTTTCTCAGGTTTGTTCCTGGTTTCACAGTGATTTTGAGAAGCAGGTAACTGAAGCTTCTGTGCTACCATAGTTTTTACAGTTGTTTTAAAATCTTACAAATATATACTGAACTTTTCTGCCACAAACAACACATGATGGTGATTCCGATGTCTCAACATCAGAGTACAAAGTCATGACAGATGTTTTGCCATCTTTAGACTGATAGAACAAGTTATCCAACTGTAAATATGCAGAATTTTAAATGCAGAAGGATAAATAACACAGTCAATTGGTAACCCAATTCGGTGCAACATCACCTACATCTGGGGGCATTCAAGCCAGGAAGGAAATCAACTATGATAGCATTAGTTCAAAGCTAAACAATCCCAGTTTACAACTCCTCTCCTAATCACTACGTTGTGCTACTTCTACCAAGAAATCGCCATCTAGATATGAGATCCCCATCTCACTTCCTAACAAGCAGTCATAATCCCAATGACCATGCCTAGAGAAACCAAAAATAAAGATGCACCCTCTTTCTACTACAATACTAGGTCAAGACTCTTAACCAATAAAAATACTCGGTTTTGCTTCACAACTTCAACCAAGAACAATACTTAACTCCTTTGCTTAAAACCTCTAGAGAGAGAACAATATACAACCAACAATGTGTCTACCACAATGTATCAAACGATATAGAGGGTGACTTACAAAGTCACACACAAGAAACTCTCAAAACCTAAGTTTCTAAAACTTCCCCTAGTTTTTACAAAAGTGAAAGCCGCAAAATACATTAGGTTTAGGTCTTCTTTAAATAGCCTTCAGAATTACTGGACTTGGGCTTCTTGAGGCGCAACTCATCAGGAATCAACTTGGAATTACAAGCACAATTTCCTGCACAAAAATAGGAACAAAATAAAAAGTTTCCTAAAAAGGCTCAATGATCCTTTTTCAGAAAACCATCACAATCTGTCAAAACAGAAGTTCCCAAAATATCCTTCCTTGGATAGAGCATACGTGTGAATCAGAACATACTCAATGATCACACTCAAAATACCAAAATAGTCATGCCTTAACTTTCTGATATAACATATCCTGCAACATGTCACAACATCATGTAGAACATGATGTATGACTAGCATGGCAAGAACAACAGGTTCAACATCTTGCTAATAGCATGTTGTTTTACCAAAATGCAGCCAATCCAAAAGTCATAGTGTAACGCCCGTATTTAATTATATATATTTTTAATTAAATAGTATTGAGTAGTGTTCCGAATATTTTTTTTATTATGTTGAATATGTTATTTGATGCTAATAAGTGTTAATTAGGTAATTAGTCGATTTAGTCGAGAGGAATTAATATTAGAAATAATATTTATTTTCGTAGAATATTAATTAATTTAGTTGGGTTAAGTTGTGTGTGAGAAATATCAAAGTTGGGGATATCGTGTAGTAGACCCATTATTATATTGGGTTAGAATTAAGAGAAATAAAAAGAATAGAAGTAACAGAAAAAGGAGGAGGAGTTACAGAAAGTAGAACAAGGGTTTGGAAAGACCAAGGTTGGAGAAGAGAGAATACGAGAGGTTGCTGTCAAAGTTTCAGTTTCGATTGGAAATTCGAGCTACCTTCAATCCAAGGTAAGGGTGGGGTTCGAATTTTATAACTGGGATCATGATGATTAGTATGTAGGATTGGGATTATAGAGTTTTGCTACTATGTCTGTGTTGAATTATAGTGTTTGATTCTGATTAACTTTATAGTTGCCATTGGCGAAATCGTGTTGAATAAAAATTATGTATGTTGTTGCTGTTGGTATTGTGTTGCTTTGGGATTCAATATCTGGAAAATATGCACCGTCGAGGTGGATACTAGAAACAATTAAGAAGGCCACCATGTTACAAATGGGGGTGGCGCAGGCCATGCTTCCTGGGTGTGGGAGCCATTTAGTTCTCTTTTGTCTTGATACAGGTACACGTATATTTTAGTATAGGCAGGATTAATTAATTAAGTAATATATTCATGATTAGTAGAATTAATTAATGGGTAATATAGTACAGGTAAATGAAATATGCCTCAACAATGTTAACCGATTAATAATGCAGGGGAATAGCAATAATGTAGGGGACTTAGAAATAACAGTAGCAGGTTTTGTATCAGAGTTGAATTTAATGACAGTATAGCTTGGTAGAAAAAGTATGTTTGTATCAGTAAGTTAAAAATTAACAGAATCAGTAAAATTAACTAGTTGTAATAGTAGTGTGTAAAACAGTACCGATTTAGCCGACTTAGCCGAATTAAGCGGAAAAATTAGTTGTCCGGAATTAGTTAAAATTTGTCGAGGTAGTTCGTATAAATTAGTAGATAATTTTGGTTGGTTTATTTTGTTGAAATCATGTCGAATACGTGGATTTGCAGGTACAGCTGAATAAGTTGATTTGTCCCGAATTATGGGTATATTTTAGTTGTAGGTCGGATGACCAGTGTTGATTTATTTGTTGCAGTTAATGTAAATTTTATGTTGCATTTGTTGTTGTTGTATGCCATTCATATTAGTCGCATACATTGCATTTTCTAAGTTGGAGCTAATGCTCAATCACGTTGGCCTGGATTGGCAAAAAGTTTAACTTGAAGGCTTATGCCTTGTTAATGTCAATATTAATTGGTAGGTTTCTAAGTTGGGAGTTTTGCTCCAGTGGTACCACATGCATATGCATAGTTGAGTTGCATTTGAGTCGCATATTAAGTGGTTATTGATTGTTATTCTGTTGTTGTTGTAAAGTAGTGAAATTGTATGATTTTAATCTAACGTATTGATTATCATACTTCTGTTTATATTATTCGATATCTCACCCCTTCTGTGTATGGTGATGGTTTATATGCCATCCTGCAGGTAATCCGGAGTGAAGGCTTTCTACCTTCATTAGTTTGAGTCGATGTCGTCGCTCTGATACGTAGCACTCGGGGGGATGAACGCATGTCTTTTGTTTTTGTGGATTCGTTTTCAATGCTGAATTTTTAAGTTGACTTTCCTGAATGAGTACTTTGTTATTATAATTGAAGTTGATTCTAGTTAGACAAAGATGCTATAATTTGAAGTTTAAAGTGGTGAATCCGCTGCGTGGTTATTTATTAAAGTTGATTTATTTTGAAGACTAAATAGTCGTTATGAGTTCTCCTTGGTTTCGTGTTATGTATCTGTGATGATGAGTTTTATGCTGTTGGTTTCAAGTTGAAAATGTGATATCCCATGTTTGGTTGAAATTTTATCACTCTGATTTTTATTATAAATGCCGGGTAGAAATGGGGTGTTACATTAGTGGTATCAGAGCTGGTCGGTCCGTCCGGTCAAGTTGTCGAGTCGTAGTTTGTTTAACAATCGAGTATTGTTAATTAGTTCTGATCTTGTTTATATTGCAGTGATAAGTTGAGATGGCTGGAAGGAACGATGCTGCAATTGTTGTTGCGCTGGAAGCAATGGCTCAGGCTTTACAGAATCAGCCGAATGCTGACGAGAATGCTGGATCTCGCAGTTTAGCAACTTTTCAGAGGGAGAATCCGCCTACCTTCAAGGGCAAGTATGATCCTGATGGAGCGTTGGATTGGTTGAAAGAGATGGAGAGAGTCTTCCATGTGATGGACTGCACTCCAGCGCAGAAGGTTCGATATAGGACTCATATGCTAGCATTCGAGGCTGATGACTGGTGGCTAGAGATTCGTCAGAGATTGGAAGCTGCAGGTGAAGGTATCACTTGGGCTGTGTTTCGAAGAGAGTTCCTGAGGAAGTATTATCCAGAGGATGTTCGTGGTAAGAAGCAAATCGAGTTTCTCGAGCTGAAGCAAGGGAACATGTCGGTTACTGATTATGCTGCAAAGTTTGTTGAATTGGCTAAGTTTTATCCGCACTATAACGATGATGATGTTGAGTTTTCAAAATGCATCAAGTTTGAGAGTGGGTTGCGCCCAGAGATCAAGAAGGTAGTTGTATATTAGAAGATTCGTGTTTTTGCTGATTTGATTGATAGTTGCAGAATCTTTGAAGAGGATAACAATGCTCATTATAAGATCATTAATGAGAGGAAGAGCAAGCACCAACAGAATCGTGGCAAACCTTATGATGCTCCAGCTGGAAAAGGTAAACAGAAAGTGGCTGATGGCAAAAGGACTAGTAGGGGAGATGTTCCTGCTGGCATAACTTGTTTCAAATGTGGGAAACCTGGTCATAAGAGTAATGTGTGTACTGCTGAGGTGAAGAGGTGTTTTCGTTGTGGTAAGACTGGGCATGCTATATCTGAGTGCAAGCATAAAGAGATGATTTGTTTCAACTGTGGCGAAGAAGGACACATTGGTAGTCAGTGTCAGAAACCAAAGAAGGCGCAAACCGGTGGGAAAGTGTTCGCTCTGGCTGGGACTCAGACAACTAGTGAGGACATACTCATTAGAGGTACATGTTTCATTAATAGTACTCCTTTAATTACTATGATTGATACTGGTGCTACTCATTGCTTTATTGCTGCTGAATGTGTTAAAAGATTGGGTCTTGTGTTGTCTTCTATGAATGGAGAAATGGTCGTTGAGATTCCGGCTAAAGGATCGGTGACTACTTCTCCTGTGTGTTCAAAGTGTCCTTTGTCGATCTTCGACAGAGAATTTACTGTTGATTTGGTGTGTTTGCCGTTATCTGGGATGGATGTAATCTTGGGAATGAACTAGTTAGAATATAACTATGTTCATATCAATTGTTATAACAAGTCAGTGAGATTTTCTACTGATGAAGAGGAAGAAGTTAGTTTGTTGTCTTTTAAGCAGTTACAACAGTTGATGCAAGAAGGAGCTCAGATGTTCTCAGTGACGGCGTCATTATCTGTTGAGAGCCGAGCTATAATCGAGGAGTTGCAAGTGGTACGTGAATTTCCTGAAGTTTTCCCTGATGAAATTCCTGATGTGCCTCCAGAAAGAGAAGTGGAATTTGCAATTGACCTTGTACCTGGTACCAGACCTGTTTCTATGGCACCATACAGGATGTCTGCATCTGAATTGTCAGAATTAAAGAAACAATTGGAGGATTTGCTTGAAAAGAAGTTTGTAAGGCCAAGTGTATCGCCGTGGGGAGCTCCAGTGTTGTTAGTAAAGAAGAAAGATGGAAGTATGAGGCTCTGCGTTGATTATAGACAACAAAATAAAGTGACGATTAAGAACAAGTATCCGCTCCCGAGAATAGATGACTTGATGGATCAATTGGTAGGTCCTCGTGTGTTTAGCAAGATTGATTTGAGGTCGGGCTATCATCAGATTAAAGTGAAGGAGGAAGATATTCAGAAGACGGCTTTCAGAACATATTATGGACATTATGAGTATTCAGTGATGCCATTCGGTGTTACTAACACACCAGGAGTATTCATGGAGTACATGAACTGTATCTTTCATACTTATTTGGATCGGTTTGTGGTGGTGTTTATTGATGAAATATTGATTTAATCTAAATCGGAAACAGAACATGAAGAACACTTAAGACTGGTATTGCAAGTTTTGAAAGAGAAGAAGTTATATGCAAAGTTGTCTAAATGTGAATTTTGGTTATCGGAGGTTAGTTTTCTTGGTCATGTCATTTCAGGTAGTGGCATTGCTGTGGATCCATCTAAAGTAGATGTTGTGTTGCAATGGGAAACTCCAAAGTCGGCTACCGAGATTAGAAGCTTTTTGGGACTAGCCAGTTATTACCGAAGGTTTATCGAAGGATTTTCTAAGTTATCACTTCCGTTGACTAAGTTGACTTGTAAAGGTAAAGCTTTTGTGTGGGACATTCAATGTGAAGAAAGTTTTGCGGAATTGAAGAAGAGATTGACGTCGGCTCCGGTTTTGGCATTACCTAATCCAGGAGAGCCTTTTGTGGTATATTGTGATGCATCCAAGATGGGTTTAGGTGGTGTGCTTATGCAGAATGGTAAGGTAGTTGCTTATGCGTCGAGACAATTGAGGACTCACGAAAAGAACTATCCTACGCATGATTTGGAACTTGCTGCAGTTGTTTTTGTGCTGAAGATTTGGAGGCATTATCTTTATGGTTCTAGATTTAAAGTGTTTAGTGACCATAAGAGTTTAAAGTACTTATTTGATCAGAAGGAATTGAATATGAGACAACGAAGATGGTTGGAATTATTAAAAGATTATGATTTCGGTTTGAACTATCATCCGGGTAAAGCTAATGTTGTGGCCAATGCTCTGAGTCTGAAGACCTTGCATATGTCGGCAATGATGGTTAAGGAATTGGAGTTAATTGAGCAATTCAGAGATATGAGCTTAGTTTGTGAAGTGACACCGCAGAGTGTGATGTTGGGAATGCTGAAGATTAACAATGATTTTCTGGATAATATCAAGGAAGCTCAGAAGTTAGACGTGAAACTGGTAGATTCGATGGTTGGAATCGATCAGTCGGAGAATGATGATTTCAAGTTAGATGCATAAGGTGTGTTGAGATTCCGAAATCGAATTTGTAATCCTGATGATGTAGAGATGAAGAAAGCAATTATGGAGGAAAGTCATAGAAGTAAATTGAGTATTCATCCGGGAGCTACAAAAATGTATCAAGACTTGAAGAAATTGTTTTGGTGGCCTGGTATGAAGCGTGATATAGCTCGATTTGTGTATGCATGTTTAACTTGTCAGAAGTCGAAAGTTGAACATCAGAAGCCTGCTGGGTTGATGCAACTGTTAGAAGTTCCAAAATGGAAATGGGATAGCATTTCAATGGACTTTGTGACGGGATTACCTAATACTTCAAGAGGACATGATTCTATTTGGGTGATTGTTGATAGGCTTACGAAGTCGGCTCATTTTATTCCTATTAACATCAGTTTTCCAGTATCGAAGTTGGCAGAGGTTTATACTAACGTAATTGTGAAGCTGCATGGTGTTCCTCTGTGTATTGTGTCGGATAGAGATCTGAGGTTTACTTCTGATTTTTGGAAGGGTTTGCAAGAGGCATTGGGTTCTAAGTTGAGGTTGAGTCCAGCGTATCATCCTCAGACGGATGGTCAAACTGAGAGAACTATTCATTCGTTGGAGGATTTGTTGAGGGCATGTGTTCTTGAACAAGGAGGTTCGTGGGATACTTACCTTCCATTGATCGAGTTCACTTATAATAACGGTTACCATTCTAGTATTGGAATGGCCCCTTTTGAAGCATTATATGGTCGGAGATGTAGGACTCCTTTATGTTGGCACGAATCTGGAGAAAGTGTAGTGCTTGGACCTGAAATTGTTCGAGAGACTACTGAGAAGGTGAAGTTAATCCGAGAAAAGATGAAATCTTCTCAAAGTAGGTAGAAGAGCTATCATGACAAGCGAAGGAAGGATTTAGAATTCCAAGCAGGTGACCATGTGTTTTTGAGAGTTACGCCGGTGACAGGTGTTGGGCGTGCCTTGAAGTCTAAGAAGCTCACTCCACGTTTTATTGGTCTGTATCAGATTTCGGACAGAGTTGAAAATGTTGCTTATAGAGTGGCTTTACCGCCTAATCTGTCGAATTTGCATGATGTGTTTCATGTGTCACAACTCCGGAAGTATGTTCCAGATCCGTCTCATGTAATTCATATGGACGATGTGCAAGTATGGGATAATCTTACTGTGGAAACGATGCCTGTACGGATCGCGGATCGGGAAATGAAGACTCTAAGAGGCAAGGAGATTGCGTTGGTAAAAGTAGTCTGGTTAGGAGCTGCTGGAGAAAGTATGACGTGGGAGTTGGAAAGTAAGATGCGGGAATCCTATCCTGAGCTATTTGAGTAAGGTAAGATTTTCGAGGACGAAAATATTCTAAGTGGGGGAGAGTTGTAACACCCGTATTTAATTAAATATTTTTTTAATTAAATAGTATTGAGTAGTGTTCTGAATATTTTTTTTGATTATGTTGAATATGTTATTTGATGCTAATAAGTGTTAATCGGGTAATTAGTCGATTTAGTCGAGAGGAATTAATATTAGAAATAATATTTATTTTTGTAGAATATTAATTAATTTAGTTGGGTTAAGTTGTGTGTGAGAAATATCAAAGTTGGGCGTATCGTGTAGTAGGCCCATTAAGTTAATTAGTAGACCCATTATTATATTGGGTTAGAATTAAGAGAAATAAAAAGAATAGAAGTAACAGAAAAAGGAGGAGGAGTTACAGAAAGTAGAACAAGGGTTTGGAAACACCAAGGTTGGAGAAGAGAGAATACGAGAGGTTGCTGTTAAAGTTCCAGTTTCGATCGAAAATTCGAGCTACCTTCAATCCAAGGTAAGGGTGGGGTTCGAATTTTATAACTGGGATCATGATGATTAGTATGTAGGATTGGGATTATAGAGTTTTGCTACTATGTCTGTGTTGAATTGTAGTGTTTGATTCTGATTAACTTTATAGTTGCCATTGGTGAAATCGTGTTGAATAAAAATTATGTATGTTGTTGTTGTTGGTATTGTGTTGCTTTGGGATTCAATATATGGAAAATATGCACCGTTGAGGTGGATACTAGAAACAATTAAGAAGGCCACCATGTTACAAAAGGGGGGGGGCACAGGCCATGCTTCCTGGGTGTGGGAGCCACTTAGTTCTCTTTTGTCTTGGTACAGGTACACGTATATTTTAGTATAGGTAGGATTAATTAATTAAGTAATATATTCATGATTAGTAGAATTAATTAATGGGTAATATAGTACAGGTAAATGAAATATGCCTCAACAATGTTAACCGATTAATAATGCAGGGGAATAGCAATAATGTAGGGGACTTAGAAATAACAGTAGCAGGTTTTGTATCAGAGTTGAATTTAATGACAGTATAGCTTGGTAGCAAAAGTATGTTTGTATCAGTAAGTTAAAAATTAACAGAATCAATACAATTAACTAGTAGTAATAGTAATGTGTAAAACAGTACCGATTTAGCCGACTTAGCCGAATTAAGTGGAAAAATTAGTTGTCCGGAATTAGTCGAAATTTGTCGAGGTAGTTCGTATAAATTAGTAGATAATTTTGGTTGGTTTATTTAGTTGAAATCATGTCGAATACGTGGATTTGCAGGTACAGCTGAATAAGTTGAGTTGTCCCGAATTATGGGTATATTTGAGTTGTAGGTCGAATGACCAGTGTTGATTTAGTTGTTGCAGTTAATGTAAATTTTATGTTGTAGTTGTTGTTGTTGTATGCCATTCATATTAGTCGCATACATTGCATTTTCTAAGTTGGAGCTAATGCTCAATCACGTTGGCCTGGATTGGCAAAAAGTTTAAGTTGAAGGCTTATGCCTTGTTAATGTCAATATTAATTGGCAGGTTTCTAAGTTGGGAGTTTTGCTCCAGTGGTACCACATGCATATGGATAGTTGAGTTGCATTTGAGTCGCATATTAAGTGGTTATTGATTGTTATTCTATTGTTGTTGTAAAGTAGTGAAATTGTATGATTTTAATCTAACGTATTGATTATCATACTTCTGTTTATATTATTCGATATCTCACCCCTTCTGTGTATGGTGATGGTTTATATGCCATCCTGCAGGTAATTCGGAGTGAAGGCTTTCTACCTTCATTAGTTTGAGTCGATGTCGTCGCTCTGATACGTAGCACTCGGGGGGATGAACGCATGTCTTTTGTTTTTGTGGATTCGTTTTCAATGCTGAATTTTTAAGTTGACTTTCCTGAATGAGTACTTTGTTATTATAATTGAAGTTGATTCTAGTTAGACAGAGATGCTATAATTTGAAGTTTAAAGTGGTGAATCCGCTGTGTGGTTATTTATTAAAGTTGATTTATTTTGAAGACTAAATAGTCGTTATGAGTTCTCCTTAGTTTCGTGTTATGTATTTGTGATGATGAGTTTTATGCTGTTGGTTTCAAGTTGAAAATGTGATATCCCATGTTTGGTTGAAATTTTATCACTCTGATTTTTATTATAAATGTCGGGTAGAAATGGGGTGTTACACACAGAACTTACAATCTCCCCCTTTGGCAAATTTTGGCTAAAACAACCTTTGCAGCAATTCTGGAGAAGAGGAATAGTACCACAAAACCTGCAATCATAAAGATATTAAAGATAAGGTGCAACTACAGGTCATTATAGGTTACAACTTCTTCAACCTCAAAAAATCTCCAGTGATCAGATGTCAAGACATGTAGTCTGATATCACAGCAACCTCAGACAGGTCTATTTCTCCCCCTGTCACACATACCCAATACTCCCCCTAAAGGGGAAAACCCAAAGCACAAGGCAGGAAATCATGAACTATTCAAGTTCATGAATCAGAAATGCATACAACCGAAGCCACACCTATTAGAAACACATACAACAGAAGCCACACATATTACTTAGAGTATCAGAGTAAAAAAAAACCATAGAGCAAGTAAGGTTCTCCATCACCACAACATGTCATAACATGTTGCACATCATTGCTCATAAACTTTGACAACAACATGAGTAGCTCAGCTCCCCCTAAATAGTTACACACAAGCAACAACAACCAACTACTCTTCCTAAGCAGTGGTACAAACATGACACAAAGTCATGACATATGATCTAACATCAGAACCAACAACAACACTTTACTCCCCCTTTTTAGCCAAAAATTGACAAAAAGAAAACAGAGTAAATGTAAACAAAAACAAATGGAATCATACAGTAGCAAAAGCTACAAACAGTACTAATGAAATCAAACACAAAACACCAGAAGGAAACAAATATTGTCAGGGACTTATTACCATACAGATAAACAAAAACAAACCAAAGGAATAATGCAGCTTATGGATCCGCCAATCCACTCCAACCTCCAGAGTTAATGAAATTAACCCAATCTTCATCACCGTCCTCATCAGAGTTTTGGTTTTTCTTGAAGGACCTCATTGTTGTCATAAATGCCTTTCTTGTCCTAGATGCTCTAGTAGATGAGGCAGCGGATGTCCCAATATTAGACTCCACCTTCTTTGAATCAACACTCTTGACGTTTTTACCATCCAACAAACCAACCTTCATAGCATCATAAGTTTTGGAATTTTCGCTCATGTTGAAAACACAACTGTGTGCACGGCTGAAACTACACCAAAGAATAACACCCTTGCTTATAACGACTGGACGGTCAAGCATAGGATAATGGATTGAAAGGAAGGTATCCTCAGTAACAGAGGCAATCTCCTGTTTAGCATTCCAACCTTTGACTGCAATCTTGAAATGACATTTACAATGTCATTGAAAAAAATTGCTTTTCTTAAAACGTATGCACCTAAAAAGCAAAAATGTGTTTCATGCCTCATAAACTGAAGATGATATAACTCTTTATTAGCACATCCTCATATAACACTCCTGACAGGATGTTGACCATTCAGAGCAATGTTGTCCAGCTGTACAGAGAGAGAATCATTGACCCTACTGATTGTGATCAGCTTGTCACAGTACAATGTCATGACATCGCGTTTGTCATTGGAATCTTCTAGCATCCAACACAATTTGGAGCAATAACTTCCTCAACAATATGCTTAGACCAAGAAAGAAAATGAGTCTTACTGATCCACAAAGACATGATTGTTTCTCAAGAAAAACATCCTTAATCAACCAAAGGCGCGCATGCTAGAAACAGACTAGGATCCATATAAGAACACCACACAATGAGTACACCAACATCTCCCTCTGGAGTACATAGCTGAATAAATCAGCAAGGTGAAGCTGAACACTAAAGCACAATGTCAAGACATTAGGTCTGGCATCACAAACTAACACAAGCTACATGAAAACATGTGAACTTTGTACCAACTGCAACCTTACAGCTACAAATCAGATAGATACACCACTCTTGAAGATCACAACCTAGTGCAGAGAAAACTAAATTCTCCCAAACAACAAATAACACTGTTTACAAGGACACACCCATACAATCATGACCTGTCCCCGTTCACATAACAGAGGCACATGCATATGTCATACCCTAAATTTTGACCTCTTTTATTATGAATATTTTCGTTTATCTGACTGAATTTTTTTGTTTTTTTTTTGCTTCATTTGCACGTTATATCGTATATATTGTTCGAATTGTTCAATTTTTAGCCATTTAATCCAATTTCTCATTTTTGTTTTATTTTTCGTAAATAAAGATAAAAATATCAAAAAATATATGTATATGTATATATTTCATTTTTTGTAATATAAATATAATTTGTTTTATTTTATCCATAAATTAAAAAAATTATGTATATATATGTTTGTTTCTCTCACGTTACTTTTTATGTACATATATATATATATATATATATATATATATATATATATATATATATATATATATATATATATATATATAAACTTTGTTTTGTTTTATTTTTGATATATGTATATTTACATTTTCTTTATATATAAATTCACAATTTTGTTTCAAATTTAAGTTTGTTTTTTATGAATTTTGTTTTAACCAAATTTGTTTCTTATGAGACAAGTAACATGGTCTTGTCTCCTTTGTCTTATTTCCCTAGCCAATGGTAGAAGAGAATTAAAAACATTCTCTTACAACCTCATAACAAACTTGACTCAAAGCTAGAGACTTTGAACCTAATGTCCCCTTCTTATCTCACACTTAGCTTAAATTTCAAGTCATCTTTGCTTATAAATAGAGCTTTCATGCTCTTCACAATTGACACCAACAAGTCTTAACTTGTTCTTTCTTTTCTTCCTCTCATATTTCTCTTTTGTTTTGGTGTGAACATAGAGAAGAAAAAAAAATATAACACATACACAACACAGGGCATTACACGCCCCATTTTTCTCCCATTACCATGTATTTTTTCTTAAAATTCACATGCATACACATACAGAAACAATACTTCCTTTTCTATACTAAATTATTTTTTACAAAAAAATTCACAAACACCAGAGGGCAGCGCCCTCCTCTCCCTCACATCATTCTTACAAATTTTTTCTCTTTTTCTTTAAAACCTTCCCATACTAACAAGTTCTAATTTGGGACACCAAACAAGGTGATTTTGGTAAACAAGTATCAGCTGCAGCCTTTTACTTCCACAAACCACCACCTGCGAATTCAACAGCAAGTCATTACCGCCGACGAAGCCGTCAAATTGAAGCTGTGAAGCTGCACAACAACGATACAAATTACAGCACAATGTTAACACAAATCATAAATTCATTTCATACTCATCAATTCCTATTTTTTTAATCAGTTCCAATTTTACATCTTGCAGAATTTAATAAATTATAAACTACCTTCTGCATTTTTTTTCTTACAGGAACAACATCGACAATCACAGCAATAACCGTTCAAGAACAAAACAGGATTTGATTTTTCAGTTCATCAAAAAATAAAAAACAAAATAAAAAAGAACCTGTTATAGATTGCAGTCCCAATCTTCAACTTCGCTGAAAACCGACATCGTCAATACAGAGCGATCTCCACAACTCTTCCTACAAAAATTGCAATTTCAATTTACAATTAAACAGAGTCAATTTGAAATCAAATAACATGTTTATTTTCTTTTCAGATTCGAAATCCAAGAGAGAAACCGAGGAATCAATGAAATTGTAATTTCATAATTTTCATCTCACCTGAATCGAAATCGGACGCATAAGGAGTTGTTGCACCCTTTCCTCTTCTTCCAAATCAACGCCGCAGTTACCAAAGAACTGATCGAAGGCCGTTACCGAAAGCCCTCGCGCTCGCCCTAACCCTCGCATCATCAAATCACCACCGCTGCCACAAAAAAAACGTCGGGGAGGAAAAAGAGTCGTCGCGAAGTCGTGAAACCACCGCCAGGAACCGCGATTTGAATCGTGACGAAACGGTTTTTGAGAGGAGAATGCATTAGCGAAGATGCAGAATACGAGTTTAGGAGAAAGTGGAACTTTTTCTTTTTCATAAAGAATACACGTATCTCTCATATTGATTTTTGTTGAATGAAATCTGACTTTCTTTTGGTGGGTTTGGGTTTATTTAAGTTACTAACTGCACCCCTTGTTTCCATACATAGCCCATTTATTTTCATTTTTTAGGAAAAAAAACAAATAATTAATTGCTAATTGTTTTAGTTTAAATTTGTCTAATTAATATTTTTTGCTAAAAACATTTCAATGAGTAATTAAGTCAAAATTGATCATTTTAAAATTATTTATTTAATTATTCAATTTTTATAGTTTATTTTTAGACTATTTTCTGTAAATAATTAATTAAATAATTTGTTTCTTGTATCGTTTATTCACTAAGTGATTCAATTCTAACCACTTGATGAGGTCAAGGGCATTTTTATGCAATCTCCGGTTTTCTCTGTTTGTTTGTGGTTTTTCACCTGATGCAGGAATTCTTAATCAATACCGTGACGATCACTGGACGCTTAAAAGTTTCATCAGATACCTTAGGCTTATCTGACGATCCTCTGCTTACATGAAAAAATCATCGGTGTCTGGTACACTCTGTATTTAACCTTTGCATATATATTCTGTTTACATTTACTTGCAAACAAGTATTTCCTGTAAATACACTGCACTCTTTGGGCCTCTAATAGAGTGTAAGACCCAATCCCCTTTTATACCAAAACCATTTTGGGCCTCAGTCATTGTATAAGTCCCTGTACAGTTTTCAAAACTCTGACACGATGTTTTGCCGTGTATTTTCTCTCTGTTTATCCGCGATGCTTTGCCGCGTATCTGTTATTTTATCATGATGCTTTTTCGTGTATATTTTCAATTGCCATGATGTTTTTCCATGATGACACGATGTTTTGTCGTGTGTTTTCTATTTATTTTCACTGTGATGTTTTGCCACGTATATCTTTTATTTATCTCGCGATGCTTTGCCGCGTATCTTTGTCCGCTGATTACATGATGTTGTTCCATGTATTTCAGTTGATTTTTATTGTCTGATTACCATGATGTTTTTCCATGTGTATTCCGTAACTTTTTGTTTGTTTAATCTGTTACACAATGCTTTGTTGTGTATTCATTTATTCCGTGATGTTTTGCCACGTATGCATGCTCCCTTAGGATCTCTTAGTTCAAATTTAATTTTCAATTAGGTTTGAAATAAGATAGACATTAGGATTTTTAACCAAGCATGATAACATTAGGATAGCTTTTCCCTCTCGCTGTCGTGCGATTTAAACTTTATTTTCTGTAGTTCGTGCCCTATAAGGGCGAACTACGACTGCTCTGATTTCTCAAGATACCATTGAGAATACGTAGGCATAAGACTGCAAAGTCTTAGCGAGCAACCTTTTCTTTTTTCCATCGTCTCTTTACATCTGACGTTTTACCGGATATTCATATCGTCTCTTTTCACAACAACTTTCCTTGTTATTTAAATTCAAATACATATTTGTTATCAAAACTTTCAATCTTTCTTTGTTGAACAATTAACCAAACAGCATGGAAGCTCTACAACCGAGTAAGTGTTTATATGCTTTCTTTATCCGCTTTCATATACATATAACTGTATCGTGGGGCTGTTTCACTGTAAGTCTCCTTTCATAAACTCATATCGACTGTGTAATAATAGTATATAGATATTTAGAGTTTCTCCGGCAACTATGTCTAGCACTAGGTAAGGCTGTTTCGTTTATTCGTAGAAATAGACAATTAGATCCCCAATAGGATCACCAGATACAGTCTTCTCTTCGGCTGTCCTCATTAGGGATTGTCAAGAAACTCTACTCCCAGAGATGAATGTATTCTCCGTGAATGGCATCTTTGAGTTTCTTCCAAATTCTCGAACTTTCCTGACTTGATCTATTCCTTGTGAATAGCTTGCCTTGAATTTCTCGGGGTTTGGGGACCCACTGGCTTCTTAAAAGCATCGGCCTCCTCTTGGGCATTGTACAAGGACCCACAGGCTTCCCAAAAGCATCCTAGCCTCCTCTTGGGCGTTGTACAAGGACCCTTCGGCTTCTTAGAAGTTTTCACAGCCTCCTCTTAGGCTTCGTATAATGAATCTTCCTCAGCGAAGATAGCCTCCTCTTGGGCGTTGTACAAGGACCCTTTGGCTTCTTAAAAGTTATTTTCGCCTTCTCTTGGGCTTTGTACAAATTGTCCCGACGACCTCTTAACGGTATAGGAACAGAAACTAGTCATCTTGCTAGAGCAATCTTTCAAATGAGTCTAGATCTTCATCCCATAAAACATCAGCCCCTCTTGGGCATTATACAAAGACACACCCAGTAGACTCAGACAGTCTCATTTCCTCTTGGATTTCAAAGAACCCTTTTTATTTCCTAAAAAACACAGGAAAAACCCTTCCCTCTTTTTAACATCTGACGCTTTCCTGGATATTCCTTCAATTTTCATCCGACGCTTTCCCGGATATTCCTTCAATTTTCATCCGACGCTTTCCCGGATATTCCTTCAATTTTCATCCGACGCTTTCCCGGATATTCCTTCGATTTTCATCCGACGTTTTCCCGGATATTCCTTCTATTTTCCGATGTTTTTCCCGGATATTCATATCTCAATCTTTAATCTCTTCACTCTTTTCAATCAATTCCCACAAACACCCTTTTAGCTTCATATCTTGGGCTTTGAACAAGATACAAACAAATCACTTTTAGCTTCACGTCTTGGGCTTTTAACAAGATACAAATCACCTTTAGCTTCATATCTTGGGCTTTGAACAAGATACCCAAATATCCTTTTTCCTCCCATAGAATAGGAGGAACTACGATCGCTCTGATTTACCTGTTTTCTTTAACGGGAATACGTAGACATAAGATTGTGAAATCTTAGCGAGCACACTAAACAAAAACCCTAGGTCCAGTACCTTACCAAAAACATCAAAAAACCCGAAAACAACAAAAATATCTTTTCAACATCTCTCAACCTTCCCAAAGGAAAAACTTTCCCTTTTACAGACAAACACCATCAAGTAGAAAATAGTAGAACAGTAGGAAAATTGCTAACAACCCATGGATAACCATGTATAGGATGGGTAGTTGACAACTCCCCATTGTATAACCTGACCCCCGAACTCCCCAATCTCTTAGCATTTGTTAAAGAAAACATTTGTGTGCAAGGTTAGTTTGAGATAGCTTCCCTTTCCTTTCCAGCTTCATAGGATAAATAAGAAACCAGAAAGTAGCACCCAATCCCATCCGCAGGCGGATGCGAGCGGTCACAAAAACCGCGCTACAGCATAGCGGAAAGAAAATTCCTCAAACACATTTAAGAGAAACCATATTTCTCCAAAATACTTCATACAGGCAAGATATCATGCACATTTGGGTTGACCTCAAGCACGCAAACCACATCAGAAGAATTACATTTCCTCTTTAATTATCAACATCTAGAATGATGTTAGAACATGACATTCCTTCACCACCAGGGAACACATAGACCTGCAGAACTTATTATCATGTTTCACATCACAACATCATAATAGAACACCTAGAGAGACCATGTTTCTCCTCAACATTATGTATTCCATCATGCACCACACAGCAGAATCTTCCTTTCAACACCAACAAACTTGGCCAAAACTCTACTCTAAACTCCACGTGAACTCAATATTTCAAATCTGAAGATGTTGATGAACACAAACTCCATGTGATGAGTTCTCAAGAATAATCTGCTTCATTATCTAAAGAGTTAATTTGTTGCAATGATGTTCCAACATTTACTTGGACATTAGTCCCTTGAACCATTAACCTTGGTTCTGGACAACATTCATATGACTTGTTATCATCATATAAGCTCAGACACATCCACTTATATGCACTACTTGAGAACCAACATTTAACCACCACAGTAAAGGAACAAACTGCAAAGATAGATCAGAGACACTCAAGGAAAAATTCTCAGAGAGAAGTAAACTCTCTCACATCAAGAACCAATAACTTCCACACAGACGCACGATGTCAAGACAACTTGTTTGGCAACACAGTACCAACATAAGCACTTATGCAAACACGAAGAGGTTCCTCTAACAGACATCATTTGAGTTGCCCAAACTACCAAGATGATGACTAAGCATATAACACTTATCAAACTTTTCACTTTAGTATGCTCCTTCATCCTCTAAGATTTTCCTTTCCCTCACAGAAACTATGAGAGAAAAGTCTTTAACACCTACAGAAGTTTGATGATGCATCATTGGAAGACTTCATCTTCCTTGGTCAAAAGCGCAAAAACAACTGACTATGGAATCAACTTCTTCCTCAGAGCTTCATAAGACTCATTAGTGACCAAGCATTCTCCCCTTCAACATGACCTAGAACCTACCAAATACTTCGAACATGAGTTCTTCAAGTGGAACAAAAGTGCCTGATGTAACCAGCTTAAACCCAGAAGAACGACTCCTTCAGAGCAAGTTTCTGCATCCAACAAGAGTACTCTGATGTCCACCATGGTGTCAAGATATGTCGAGAACAACATTGACTCAGTTTCCCTCCTGATGGAAACCAGAACAAAAAGTTGACATTTGAGTTCTATAGATCCTTAAGAACACCTATCACATGTAGGTTCCCAGTCAACTCCTTAAACAGAATAACATCAGAACAGTTGTTTACAATCTTATAGAATTGATCAAGATTGGAGGACAAAAAGTCACCGCTTTATGATCCTTCTATACTCTTGATGCACAAACCTTGAAGGGGAAACCAGCTCAACATGAATTGATTCTCCAATTCATGGAACTGCATCAGAGGCCCACCTTCTCAATAGGCTAGAAACAAGGTAAGAAAAACCAACCTTCAGGTTCATGACACATAATACCTCTATCAAGTCCAGATTATCCTTGAGCAACTGGAAATTGAAGATGTTGGGATAAATGTCCTTGGCATTTGACCTTGTCAATCTCTCCACTTTCTTCAGACCTGGGCTGAAATGTCTCTTCATCTTATGCAAGGTCACACACTCCTACAGAGTAGGAGACAAAAGCCATGCTCTTGTTCTTCAAATCACACCTGTCATTCTCAAAGACAGAACGAAAAAACAGTGACCTAGGAGATCCACCTGCTGATGATGACATAATTTTTATCTACAACAGCAGTCACATACATGACACTTCTCTTTGAAACCTGCTATCCTGATCAAATGTGCCTTCAAGCAAAGTCTTGAAAGACTCCCAAGCTTCTTTGATCACCACACATGTGTTTATCAACCTGAACACATGCTAAATAGCTTCATTGGATATGGACCTTAAATCATCACAATAAACAATCCAAACACATTCTTTGGTGACAGATTTTCAACAAATATTGTCCTTTCAAAGATCATACAGTACCAGAAAAGAAAACTCCCTGAAGCTCACCCAAAACTGACTAGGGTGCCCGCTCTGATGCCAATTGAAATTTTTTGGAACAAACAACACATGATGGTGATTCTGATGTCTCAGTATCAGAGTACAAAGTCGTGACAGATGTTTTGACATCTTTAGACTGACAGAACAATTTATCCAACTGTAAATATGAAGAATTTTAAATGCAGAAGGATAAATAACACAGTCAATTGGTAACCCAGTTTGGTGCAACATCACCTACATCTGGGGGCATCCAAGTCAGGAAGGAAATCCATTAAGATAGCATTAGTTCAAAGCTAAACAATCCCAGTTTACAACTTCTCGCCTAATCACTACCTTGTGCCACTTCTATCTAGAAATCGCCATCTAGATATGAGATCCCCCTCTCACTTCCTAACAAGGAATCATAATCCCAATGACCATGCCTAGAGAAACCAAAAAGAAAGATGTACCCTCTTTCTACTACAATATTAGGTCAAGACTCTTGACCAAGAACAATACTCGGTTTTTCTTCACAGCTTTAACCAAGAACAATACTCAACTCCTTTGCTTAAAAGCTCTAAAGAGAGAACAATATACAACCAACAATATGTCTACCATAATGTATCAAACAATACAGAGGGTGACTTACAAAGTCACACACAAGAGACTCTCAAAACCTAAGTTTCTAAAACTTCCCCTAGTTTTTACAAAAGTGAAATCCGTAAAATACATTAGGTTTAGGTCTTCTTTAAATAGCCTTCGGACCTACCGGGCTTGGGCTTCTTGAGGTACAATTTCCTACACAAAAAAAGGAACAAAATACAAAGTTTTCTAAAAAGGCTCAACCATCCTTTTTCAGAAAACCATCACAATCTGTCAAAATAGAAGTTCCCAAAATATCCTTCCTTGGATAGCGTGTACGTGTGAATCAGAACATACTCAAAGATAACACTCAAAAAAACAAAAACATTCAAAAACAAAAAACTTTCAAAAAAAATGCACCTCTTTTTCAAATTTTTGACTATGCAAATATTTGTGGGAGGATGATGAAAAACATAATACCCATAATTGTTGTCGGTATGCTTTCGAATAAAAAACTTTGCTGAGGATGTAAGGCATTTTTTTCAATTCCCAAACACTGGAGATATAAGGAAGATAATCCCTAGTTAACCCCTTTTGAGCCTTGAAGTAGGTGTTTCTTTCTTTAGAAAAAAACCCACAATTTTAACCAGGGGCAGGGTAGTTCTCAGTTTAATTTGGGTTGTGTATTCAAGTTCAAAAGTTTACATACAACAAGCAGATGCTGAAAACGTATCAAAAGTCAGTGATGGTCCGTCGTAGTCATCAAATCTAGCAGTCACTTTCTTTCTAAGAAGAAATCAAAAAGAAAAAGCCCGCTAAGTCAAAAAAAAAACTTAGGCAAAAACTAGGGCATCCCGCTGACTATAAATTTCAAAAGAAATAGTTCAGGCAAAAGTTAGGGATAATACAGAAAATAGGTCCTTAAATCCTCGATTTTCAAAAAAAAAATCCACAAAGACGAAAAACAACTAAATGTTGTAAAGAAGCAGTAGCTGCTGTCTCATGACTTCTGGACCATCGTCATCACTATCATCTGTACAATTCCGAAACCCTTTTGAACCTGAATGCACAATTTAAGTTTAACTGAGCATAGGATTGGAGAACATCACGAAGGGGGTGGGCACCAAATAAACTTTGAGCCTTTATCTTTCTTTTATAAACCGTGAACCAGGCCACGTTATAACCCTCAAAAGACCTAATTGAAGCAAGGTTATTTTGAAAGCATACTACAACAAGGTTGCGTAAATTGACTCCAAAATCATTTTTTGCAAATCGTTTGTTTTGGTATTATACCTCTGTTTTACTTTTCATTCAAAATGTTTTAAACCACCTTGTTTTTAACCAGTAATCCATATTACTGTATTTTTTCTAAACAATGATTTTGTTTTCAAAATTTTGCATGAACTTTGCATTAAATTTGTCATGTTTAAATAAACATTTTTTATTGCAAACTAGCTTTCCTTTCAAGGAATTTTCAAAACAGTTTAGAAACTTGGTCAGTGATCCTATCAGGGGCAAGTTCTTTCCAGAACCTGTTAAGAATCAGTTCGAGATTTGTTCAATGCAAGTCCTTCTCGGAATTGGTTTATTCAAAAAAACTTTCAAGACTCATTACTGGGGCAAACCTTCCTAGTATGCAGCATACAGTCATTATCATTCAAGCTGAGGCAATAATCAGTTCATCTACAACAGTCTGTAAGTCTGGGCCAATTTATTTGGAAAAATTCCCAAGCAAACTATCCAGCCTTCCTCCGAGGATTATAAACTTGATACCGTTTATCAGTATGACAAAGAGGTGTTTAACAAACCACATTTTCAGTCCCTAAGCAATGACAGTGATCTCTGTGTTAAGGAATCGGTTTTGTTGTCACTCCCCAAAAGAGTATAAACTTGTTGATTTTCACTCCCCAAAAGAGTATAAACTTGTTGATTTCCACTCCCCAAAAGAGTATAAACTTGTTGAATTTCACTCCTCAAAGAGTCTAAACTTGTTGTCAGCATTTTCATTTACATTACATACATTTAATCATACCTCATAACATTTTCATACGCTATGCATTCAAGAGTGTTTTAATCCTCATTTTCATTCATCAGTGGTCATGTTATTATCAACATCTTACCTTTCTATAAAGTCCAATTTATCTGGCACATATACTTTTATGTCTTATCTGATGTTCTTCCAGATATAACTTTGTTTCTATCCGATGTTCTTCCGGATATGTCTATCTGTTCAGATGCTTTTCCAGAACTTTTCTCTGTTTCTATCCGATGTCTTTCCGGATATGTCTACCTGTTCTGATGCTTTTCCAGAACGTTTCTCTGTGTTTATATCCGATGTTCTTCTGGATATGTATGTTTGCTCTGATGCTTTTCCAGAATGTTTCTCTGTGTTTATATCCGATGTTCTTCCGGATATGTCTGTCTGCTCTGATGCTTTTCCAGAACTTTTCTCTGTTTCTATCCGATGTCTTTCCGGATATGTCTACCTATTCTGATGCTTTTCCAAAATGTTTCTCTGTGTTTATATCCGATGTTCTTCCAGATATGTCTGTCTGCTCTGATGCTTTTCCAGAACATTTCTCCGTGTTTACCCGATGTTCTTCCGGATGTATCTTCTGGTTTTGAAGTTTTTCAAAAACTCGTTCTGATGTTTTTCCAGAACTCTCTTTGTCTATCTGATGTTCTTCCATAAACTCCTTTAATGTCTATCTGATGCTCTCCCGGATATGACTTTTTCTCATCTGATGTTTTTCCAGATGTAACTTTTGTTCTGATGTGCTTATCTGATGTTTTTCCGGATATGTCCATCATTCAGCCAGTCTTCTAAATTTTTTCCCGTACATTTAAAGCTTTTCTAAATGTTTTGGATTTACCCTCAAAGTTATCTTTAATACATTCAACGCTTTTCTGGATGTCATTAATATATCTTCAAATTTGGTCGACAACTCGGTCCAATGCTTTTCTGGATGCCTTCGAGTTTGTTTCTCATTCATCCAATGTTTTTCTGGATGTGCCCGATTTATTTTTTAGACTTCATTCAATGCTCTTCTGGATGTCTCTGATAATCATGTCTGCTTATTGTTCCAAAGTTTCATTCAATGCTTTTCTGAATGTCGCTTACGGTTGTTACTATTTTTTCAGAGTTTTTTAATACATGTCTGAAAATCTCTGATGACTGTAACCTTTTCCCAGTAAAGTTACCTTTGCTTTCTGGATGTTCCCGTGTATTCCACAATAAAATTAAACTATTTTCTCAAAAGTCTCTGACATATTCTCAGATCTGGCCTCATTCCACATCTAACGTTTTTCTAAATGTTTCTGATATATTTTCCAGAGTATGACATTGCTTTCGCATCTGATGCTTTTTCGGATGTCTGTATCTTTGTTCCAGGGTTTATCCCTCTTTATTCAAATACTAATGAATACCCTTTGTCGCATCGGCAAATTTCCACAGTATCTTATATCCCAAGAAAATTCTGTTGGTCTGTCTCCTGTGGCATCATTCCCCACAGTGTTCAAAATCTTTCATTCATCACATATCATTTCATCTGCATTCATGGTCAAAATTTTAGGTACTCTGATATTTAATCCTCTTATACCTCGAAGGTCTAAAACTTTTTGCTATTCATACCTTCAGGTCTAAGAAGATTAAATAGGGGCATCTGTCATACCCTAAATTTTGACCTCTTTTATTATGAATATTTTCGTTTATCTGACTGAATTTTTTCGTTTTTTTTTGCTTCATTTGCACGTTATATCGTATATATTGTTCGAATTGTTCAATTTTTAGCCATTTAATCCAATTTCTCATTTTTGTTTTATTTTTCGTAAATAAAGATAAAAATATCAAAAAATATATGTATATGTATATATTTCATTTTTTGTAATATAAATATAATTTGTTTTATTTTTTCCATAAATTAAAAAAATTATGTATATATATGTTTGTTTCTCTCACGTTACTTTACATATATATATATATATATATATATATATATATATATATATATATATATATATATATATATATATATATATATATATATAAACTTTGTTTTGTTTTATTTTTGATATATGTATATTTACATTTTCTTTATATATAAATTCACAATTTTGTTTCAAATTTAAATTTGTTTTTTATGAATTTTGTTTTAACCAAATTTGTTTCTTATGAGACAAGTAACATGGTCTTGTCTCCTTTGTCTTATTTCCCTAGCCAATGGTAGAAGAGAATTAAAAACATTCTCTTACAACCTCATAACAAACTTGACTCAAAGCTAGAGACTTTGAACCTAATGTCCCCTTCTTATCTCACACTTAGCTTAAATTTCAAGTCATCTTTGCTTATAAATAGAGCTTTCATGCTCTTCACAATTGACACCAACAAGTCTTAACTTGTTCTTTCTTTTCTTCCTCTCATATTTCTCTTTTGTTTTGGTGTGAACATAGAGAAGAAAAAAAAATATAACACATACACAACACAGGGCATTACACGCCCCATTTTTCTCCCATTACCATGTATTTTTTCTTAAAATTCACATGCATACACATACAGAAACAATACTTCCTTTTCTATACTAAATTATTTTTTACAAAAAAATTCACAAACACCAGAGGGCAGCGCCCTCCTCTCCCTCACATCATTCTTACAAAAATTTTCTCTTTTTCTTTAAAACCTTCCCATACTAACAAGTTCTAATTTGGGACACCAAACAAGGTGATTTTGGTAAACAAGTATCAGCTGCAGCCTTTTACTTCCACAAACCACCACCTGCGAATTCAACAGCAAGTCATTACCGTCGACGAAGCCGTCAAATTGAAGCTGTGAAGCTGCACAACAACGATACAAATTACAGCACTATCTTAACACAAATCATAAATTCATTTCATACTCATCAATTCCTATTTTTTTAATCAATTCCAATTTTACATCTTGCAGAATTTAATAAATTATAAACTACCTTCTGCATTTTTTTTCTTACAGGAACAACATCGACAATCACAGCAATAACCGTTCAAGAACAAAACAGGATTTGATTTTTCAGTTCATCAAAAAATCAAATACTAAATAAAAAAGAACCTGTTATAGATTACAGTCCCAATCTTCAACTTCGCTGAAAACCGACATCGTCAATACAGAGCGATCTCCACAACTCTTCCTACAAAAATTGCAATTTCAATTTACAATTAAACAGAGTCAATTTGAAATCAAATAACATGTTTATTTTCTTTTCAGATTCGAAATCCAAGAGAGAAACCGAGGAATCAATGAAATTGTAATTTCATAATTTTCATCTCACCTGAATCGAAATCGGGCGCATAAGGAGTTGCTGCGCCCTTTCCTCTTCTTCCAAATCAACGCCGCAGTTACCAAAGAACTGATCGGAGGCCGTTACCGAAAGCCCTCGCGCTCGCCCTAACCCTCGCATCATCAAATCACCACCGCTGCCACAAAAAAACGTCGGGGAGGAAAAAGAGTCGTCGCGAAGTCGTGAAACCACCGCCGGGAACCGCGATTTGAATCGTGACGAAACGGTTTTTGAGAGGAGAATGCATTAGTGAAGATGCAGAATACGAGTTTGGGAGAAAGTGGAACTTTTTCTTTTTCATAAAGAATATACGTATCTCTCATATTGATTTTTATTAAATGAAATCTGACTTTCTTTTGGTGGGTTTGGGTTTATTTAAGTTACTAACTGCACCCCTTGTTTCCATACAAAGCCCATTTATTTTCATTTTTTAGGAAAAAAAACAAATAATTAATTGCTAATTGTTTTAGTTTAAATTTGTCTAATTAATATTTTTTGCTAAAAACATTTCAATGAGTAATTAAGTCAAAATTGATCATTTTTAAATTGTTTATTTAATTATTCAATTTTTATAGTTTATTTTTAGACTATTTTCTGTAAATAATTAATTAAATAATTTGTTTCTTGTATCGTTTATTCACTAAGTGATTCAATTCTAACCACTTGATGAGGTCAAGGGCATTTTTATGCAATCTCCGGTTTTCTCTGTTTGTTTGTGGTTTTTCACCTGATGCAAGAATTCTTAATCAATACCGTGACGATCACTGGACGCTTAAAAGTTTCATCAGATACCTTAGGCTCATCTGACGATCCTCTTCTTACGGGAAAAAATCACCGGTGTCTGGTACACTCTGTATTTAACCTTTGCATATATATTCTGTTTACATTTACTTGCAAACAAGTATTTCCTGTAAATACACTGCACTCTTTGGGCGTCTTAATAGAGTGTAAGACCCAATCCCCTTTTATACCAAAACCATTTTGGGCCTCAGTCACTGTATAAGTCCCTGTACAGTTTTCAAAACTCTGACACGATGTTTTGCCGTGTATTTTCTCTCTGTTTATCCGCGATGCTTTGCCGCGTATCTGTTATTTTATCACGATGCTTTTTCGTGTATATTTTCAATTGCCATGATGTTTTTCCATGATGACACGATGTTTTGCCGTGTGTTTTCTATTTATTTTTACTGTGATGTTTTGCCACGTATATCTTTTATTTATCTCGCGATGTTTTGCCGCGTATCTTTGTCCGCTGATTACATGATGTTGTTCCATGTATTTCAGTTGATTTTTATTGTCTGATTACCATGATGTATTTCCATGTGTATTCCGTAACTTTTTGTCTGTTTAATCTGTTACACAATGCTTTGTTGTGTATTCATTTATTCCGTGATGTTTTACCACGTATGCATGCTCCCTTAGGATCTCTTAGTTCAAATTTAATTTTCAATTAGGTTTGAAATAAGAAAGACATTAGGATTTTTAACCAAGCATGATAACATTAGGATAGATTTTCCCTCTCGCTGTCGTGCGATTTAAACTTTATTTTCTGTAGTTCGTGCCCTATAAGGGCGAACTACGACTGCTCTGATTTCTCAAGATACCATTGAGAATACGTAGGCATAAGACTGCAAAGTCTTAGCGAGCAACCTTTTCTTTTTTCCATCGTCTCTTTACATCCGACGTTTTATCGGATATTCATATCGTCTCTTTTCACAACAACTTTCCTTGTTATTTAAATTCAAATACATATTTGTTATCAAAACTTTCAATCTTTCTTTGTTGAACAATTAACCAAACAGCATGGAAGCTCTACAACAGAGTAAGTGTTTATATGCTTTCTTTACCGGCTTTCATATACATATAACTGTATCGTGGGGCTGTTTCACTGTAAGTCTCCTTTCATAAACTCATATCGACTGTGTAATAATAGTATAGATATTTAGAGTTTCTCCGACAACTACGTCTAGCACTAGGTAAGGCCGTTTCGTTTATTCGTAGAAATAGACAGCTAGATCCCCAATAGGATCACCAGATACAGTCTTCTCTTCGGCTGTCCTCATTAGGAATTGTCAAGAAACTCTACTCCCAGAGATGAATGTATTCTCCGTGAATGGCATCTTTGAGTTTCTTCCAAATTCTCGAACTTTCCTGACTTAATCTATTCCTTGTGAATAGCTTGCCTTGAATTTCTCGGGGTTTGGGGACCCACGGGCTTTTTAAAAGCATCGGCCTCCTCTTGGGCATTGTACAAGGACCCACAGGCTTCCCAAAAGCATCTTAGCCTCCTCTTGGGCGTTGTACAAGGACCCTTCGGCTTCTTAGAAGTTTTCACAGCCTCCTCTTAGGCTTCGTATAATGAATCTTCCTCAGCGAAGATAGCCTCCTCTTGGGCGTTGTACAAGGACCCTTCGGCTTCTTAAAAGTTATTCTCGCTTTCTCTTGGACTTTGTACAAATTGTCCTGACGACCTCTTAACGGTATAGGAACAGAAACTAGTCATCTTGCTAGAGCAGTCTTTCAAATGAGTCTAGATCTTCATCCCGTAAAACATTAGCCCCTCTTGGGATTATACAAAGACACACCCAGTAGACTCGGACAGTCTCATTTCCTCTTGGATTTCAAAGAACCCTTTTTATTTCCTAAAAAACACAGGAAAAACCCTTCCCTCTTTTTAACATCCGACGCTTTCCCGGATATTCCTTCAATTTTCATCCGACGCTTTCCCGGATATTCCTTCAATTTTCATCCGACGCTTTCCCGGATATTCCTTCAATTTTCATCCGACGCTTTCCCGAATATTCCTTCGATTTTCATCCGACGTTTTCCCGGATATTCCTTCTATTTTCCGATGTTTTTCCCGGATATTCATATCTCAATCTTTAATCTCTTCACTCTTTTCAATCAATTCCCACAAACACCCTTTTAGCTTCATATCTTGGGCTTTGAACAAGATACAAACAAATCACTTTTAGCTTCACGTCTTGGGCTTTTAACAAGATACAAATCACCTTTAGCTTCATATCTTGGGCTTTGAACAAGATACCCAAATATCCTTTTTCCTCCCATAGAATAGGAGGAACTACGATCGCTCTGATTTCCCTGTTTTCTTTAACGGGAATACGTAGACATAAGATTGTGAAATCTTAGCGAGCACACTAAACAAAAACCCTAGGTCCAGTACCTTACCAAAAACATCAAAAAACCCTAAAACAACAAAAATATCTTTTCAACATCTCTCAACCTTCCCAAAGGAAAAACTTTCCCTTTTACAGACAAACACCGTCAAGTAGAAAATAGTAGAACAGTAGGAAAATTGCTAACAACCCATGGATAACCATGTATAGGATGGGTAGTTGACAACTCCCCATTGTATAACCTGACCCCGAACTCCCCAATCTCTTAGAATTTGTTAAAGAAAACATTTGTGTGCAAGGTTAGTTTGAGATAGCTTCCCTTTCCTTTCCAGCTTCATAGGATAAATAAGAAATCAGAAAGTAGCACCCAATCCCATCCGCAGGCGAATGCGGGCGGTCACAAAAACCGCGCTACAGCATAGCGGAAAGAAAATTCCTCAAACACATTTAAGAGAAACCATATTTCTCCAAAATACTTCATACAGGCAAGATATCATGCACATTTGGGTTGACCTCAAGCACGCAAACCACATCAGATGAATTACATTTCCTCTTTAATTATCAACATCTAGAATGATGTTAGAACATGACATTCCTTCACCACCAGGGAACACATAGACCTGCAGAACTTATTATCATGTTTCACATCACAACATCATAATAGAACACCTAGAGAGACCATGTTTCTCCTCAACATTATGTATTCCATCATGCACCACACAGCAGAATCTTCCTTTCAACACCAACAAACTTGGCCAAAACTCTACTCTAAACTCCACCTGAACTCAATATTTCAAATCTGAAGATGTTGATGAACACAAACTCCATGTGATGAGTTCTCAAGAATAATCTGCTTCATTATCTAAAGAGTTAATTTGTTGCAATGATGTTCCAACATTTGCTTGGACATTAGTCCCTTGAACCATTAACCTTGGTTCTGGACAACATTCATATGACTTGTTATCATCATATAAACTCAGACACATCCACTTATATGCACTACTTGAGAACTAACATTTAAGCACCACAGTAAAGGAACAAACTGCAAAGATAGATCAGAGACACTCAAGGAAAACTTCTTAGAGAGAAGTAAACTCTCTCACAGCAAGAACCAATAACTTCCACACAGACGCACGATGTCAAGACAACTTGTTTGGCAACACAGTACCAACATAAGCACTTATGCAAACACGAAGAGGTTCCTCTAATAGACATCATTTGAGTTGCCCAAACTACCAAGATGATGACTAAGCATATAACACTTATCAAACTTTTCACTTTAGTATGCTCCTTCATCTTCTAAGATTTTCCTTTCCCTCACAGAAACTATGAGAGAAAAGTATTTAACACCTACAGAAGTTTGATGATGCATCATTGGAAGACTTCATCTTCCTTGGTCAAAAGCGCAAAAACAACTGACTATGGAATCAACTTCTTCCTCAGAGCTTCATAAGACTCATTAGTGACCAAGCATTCTCCCCTTCAACATGACCTAGAACCTACCAAATACTTCGAACATGAGTTCTTCAAGTGGAACAAAAGTGCCTGATGTAACCAGCTTAAACCCAGAAGAACGACTCCTTCAGAGCAAGTTTATGCATCCAACAAGAGTATTCTGATGTCCACCATGGTGTCAAGATATGTCGAGAACAACATTGACTCAGTTTCCCTCCTGATGGAAACCAGAACAACAAGTTGACATTTGAGTTCTATAGATCCTTAAGAACACCTATCCCATGTAGGTTCCCAGTCAACTCCTTAAACAGAATAACATCAGAACAATTATTTACAATCTTATAGAATTGATCAAGATTGGAGGACAAAAAGTCACCGCTTTATGATCCTTCTATACTCTTGATGCACAAACCTTGAAGGGGAAACCAGCTCAACATGAATTGATTCTCCAATACATGGAACTGCATCAGAGGCCCACCTTCTCAATAGGCTAGAAACAAGGTAAGAAAAACCAACCTTCAGGTTCATGACACATAATACCTCTATCAAGTCCAGATTATCCTTGAGCAACTGGAAATTGAAGATGTTGGGATAAATGTCCTTGGCATTTGACCTTGTCAATCTCTCCACTTTCTTCAGACATGGGCTGAAATGTCTCTTCATCTTATGCCAGGTCACACACTCCTACAGAGTAGGAGACAAAAGCCATGCTCTTGTTCTTCAAATCACACCTGTCATTCTCAAAGACAGAACGAAAAAACAGTGACCTAGGAGATCCACCTGTTGATGATGACATGATCTTTATCTACAACAGCAGTCACATACATGACACTTCTCTTTGAAACCTGCTATCCTGATCAAATGTGCCTGCAAGCAAAGTCTTGAAAGACTCCCAAGCTTCTTTGATCACCACACATGTGTTTATCAACCTGAACACATGCTAAACAGCTTCATTGGATATGGACCTTAAATCATCACAATAAACAATCCAAACACATTCTTTGGTGACAGATTTTCAACAAATATTGTCCTTTCAAAGATCATACAGTACCAGAAAAGAAAACTCCCTGAAGCTCACCCAAAACTGACTAGGGTGCCCGCTCTGATGCCAAATGAAATTTTTTGGAACAAACAACACATGATGGTGATTCTGATGTCTCAATATCATAGTACAAAGTCATGACAGATGTTTTGACATCTTTAGACTGACAGAACAATTTATCCAACTGTAAATATGAAGAATTTTAAATGCAGAAGGGTAAATAACACAGTTAATTGGTAACCCAGTTTGGTGCAACAATACCTATATCTGAGGGCATCCAAGTCAGGAAGAAATTCCATTAAGATAACATTAGTTCAAAGCTAAATAATCCCAGTTTACAACTTCTCGCCTAATCACTACCTTGTGCCACTTCTACCTAGAAATCGCCATCTAGATATGAGATCCCCTTCTCACTTCCTAACAAGCAATCATAATCCCAATGACCATGCCTAGAGAAACCAAAAAGAAAGATGTACCCTCTTTCTACTACAATATTAGGTCAAGACTCTTGACCAAGAACAATACTCGGTTTTTCTTCACAGCTTTAACCAAGAACAATACTCAACTTCTTTGCTTAAAAGCTCTAAAGAGAGAACAATATACAACCAACAATATGTCTACCATAATGTATCAAACAATACAGAGGGTGACTTACAAAGTCACACACAAGAGACTCTCAAAACCTAAGTTTCTAAAACTTCCCCTAGTTTTTAAAAAGTGAAATCCGTAAAATACATTAGGTTTAGGTCTTCTTTAAATAGCCTTCAGACCTACCGGGCTTGGGCTTCTTGAGGTACAATTTCCTACACAAAAAAAAGGAACAAAATACAAAGTTTTATAAAAAGGCTCAACCATCCTTTTTCAGAAAACCATCACAATCTATCAAAACAGAAGTTCCCAAAATATCCTTCCTTGGATAGCGTGTACGTGTGAATCAGAACATACTCAAAGATAACACTCAAAATACCAAAATAGTCATGCCCTAACTATCTGATATAACATGTCGTAGAACATGTCACAACATTATGTAGAACATGATGTCTGATTGCCATGGCAAGAACAACAAGTTCAACATCTTGCTAACAATATTTTGTTTTACCAAAATGCAACCAATCCAAAAGTCACAAAACTTACATATTCTATATCTTTGATACCTCTTACTCATCTACATTTGATGACTTGAACATTCAACTTACAGAATCGATTATATTATCGTCTTCAGTAGCCAATCGTCTGAGTCAACTTAAACTCAGTGATAAAAAATAATTTTGAATGTATATATATATATATATATATATATATATATTGATCGTACCAGATCCGAATTGGATCGGTGGCCAACTGCACGTCGTGAGCTCCACTACTCCGGTGGTGGTGAGACGGTGGGGGTGTACCTGCAAGGTACTCCGATGCTAAAGTTAGAGACGGAGCAAGCAAGTACAGAAAGGTAGTGAGAGTGAGAATTAGAATACATGACCCTCTAGTGAAAGAGGTTATCTATATTGTGCCCCCAATGCAGGGCCAACGATCGTCTTAACCGAGTTGGGTCACTAGGCCCAATGCAGATAACTGCCAGGGCTTACGTGGTGTAGGGAAGACCAGCACGTGGTATTTGCCCTGGAGTAACTTCCCCGAGATCTCCGGGATGTGGGTTGACCAGCTCTTCCGGAGGTGGGTAGTTACTTGATGACGTGTCCCCACATGGGGAGCACGTGGAGTCCGCGGGGAGAACGTGTGGTCTCTCCCCCAGTCATGCGATGACCTGCCCGACGATGGTGGGATCTGTATGTGCCCGACAAGGGGAATGAGTGGGCCTTAATGGGCTGCTTATTGTAATATTGGGTTGGGCTAGCCCGACTAATGGTCGGGCGCTGGCCCAGTCCAGAACAGAAGTCCCCCAAGTCGTTGCTCCGAAGTGTCAGAGTAATGACTTAAGGGTCAGCCCATTCGTCGGGTACGTGCTGAGTGGGGTTCAAGCCCGAAATACTGAGCTGGTGGACGTTTGGTGTACGGGACGAGACCGAAGTTGCGGGGATGTCTGTCCGTCTGGCACCCACAGGTCACTCTTTGTCGGGGCTATCCCCATTTGGCGTCCCGGTCGACCATGTGGGGAGACGGAAAGAAACGAACGCGTTTAGGCCGCGAGCACGAAGGGAGCTGAAAAGACACACACGGGGTTTAATGGTGCCACATGGTACATGTCATTAATGCCTAGGGCGGCTGGGAGTAGGGGCACTTAAGTGCCTAGAGAAGCCTCGAGTCCCGTGTTAGGATTATAAATAGGCGGCGAGTCCGTATCATTTACACGCTTTCCTTCCACTGACTATAGTCTCCCGCGCCCTTCAAGCTCTCCATTTGTGCTCGCTGCCACCATCGCCTCCGCCGCCATTGTCAAGTGCTCCCCGCCACCCAAACTCCTAATCATCAAGTAAGTTCTCATGTTCTACCTATCGTAGTTTGACTTTACCGTTGATTTTCTGGGGGAGGGACGTAGGTTTTAGGGTGGCGTTTGAACATTCTGGGAACCTTCGTGAGTTTCCCGGTTGATATATGAGTTTTTCGTTCATAACCATGAAGTTTTCGGCGGGGTTGCCGGAAAGTTCAGGGGGATTCCGGTGGCTTTTAATGTATTTTGTGATGAATGCCCCGGGGACATGTGATGAATGTCCCGGGGAGCCGATGAATGCTACGGGGAGCTGGGATGAAGGTCCCGGGGGAGGCTGGCTCCCCTAGTGCGCAGGGGTCATCACATGGTTCTGTCGGGGAGCCCCCCAGTGCCCGTAGATCCAGTTAGTCAGGATAATTCTGGACTTAATGACGGGGAGAGTTATTCGGGTTTCTCGTCGCCCTCTACGCCTTTTCACTTAAATTGCGGTGGAAGGGTGGATTTGATTTCGGAATTCGAATTCACCATGCTCCTCTGCTTTTCAGGTAAAATGGTCGTGAGGCTCACGGGTATTATTTAGATAGATGACGATCCCGACTTGGAAGAGCCTGTACAGCAGCCCGGGGAGGAACCGATTTGTATGCCCGCGGACTGGGCAGGGGAAGAGCCCCTAAGACTCAGATCGCGGTTTGCACTCGACGATACTAATGCTTTCACAACTGTCAAGGACGTTGTCGTGGGTTCTTAAGCGAACTAGACGGTCTTTAAACCCAGAGAACATCATAGCATATACAAGAGCTTCCAGGGATTGAGTTTTCCCATGTACGAGTTTACGTTCCGTGAGGCCGGCATCTGTCTCCCCTTTAGCGACTTCCAAAGAGGGGTGTTCCACTGGCTACGTCTGGTGCCCTCCCAGCTCCACCCTAATGTTATGGCCTTCGTGCGGGCGTTTGAGCTAGTGTGTGAATATCTCGGCGTCGGGGCCACCCTTCCTCTGTTTATCTGCACTTTCCACTTGCAACGGTCGACTGTCAATGGCCGACATAGCTGGGTTTCCTTGAAGCAGCCGAGGAAGTCGTCCAAGGCATACTTAGATTCTGTACGCTGCTTCAAGGACATGTTCTACATTGTCCAGCCCGTCACACACAAAGTCGTTGGCTCTCTATACGACCTCGTGGTCGACTGTAACGCCCCGTTTTTATTTAATTATTATTTGTGAATATAATAATGAGTTAATGTAGTTGATTATATATTTGTTGTGTATTTTTTATGTTTTATGTACCCGTAGTGAAGAGTAGTGGCCTTAAGATTGAGTCTTGAGGGTCGTAGGGGTGTATGACCGAAAGCGTAGAAGTTAGTAGTGTGGAGACTAAAATTAGTTAGGCTTATTTAATTAATATGTGCTTAACCATAGTGTAAAATGAATATTAGTAGAGTGATATAATTGATGAGAGTTACTATTATTATTTAGAAAGATGGGTCAAGAATATTAATAATAATATAATGGAATAAGTTGGAATATTAGAGGTGTAGTGAGTGGAAGGGCATAGTGGTAATTGTATGAGGATTAAGTGAGGGCAAATGAGGCAATTCATTATTTGGGGTATATGTGAGAATGAGAGAGTGGGAAGTCATTTTTCATTCTACGTAAAAGTAAGGGAGAGGGAACCCATGGAAGAAGAGGAAAACTCATCACTATAAGGTAAGGGTGGGATTTTTTTAATCACTCAAGGGTTAGATGATGTAGGTATGTGGGTAGGAATCATTAGCTTGATGCCATGGATTGTTGTTTGTGGATTAATTGGGGTTTTTGGGAAGAATCTATAACTAAAATGTTTGGAATTGACGAAATTGTTGTATTCGAATTGTTGAGATTGTTGTGAATAATGTATATGTGGTATAAATAGGTTTTAATGACTTAAACTGGGGTTATTGGGGTTAAAAATGCAATTTAAGGGTGTGAAATCGCAGTGGGAGAAGTGCTGTCATCGCAGGCACTTTTGGCTGAATTGCAGAGCGGGTTTAGCCCGGTTTTTGGCGCTTAGCGCGGTCCCCTCGGGCAGCTTATTTTAAAAACTTCGAAAATTCATAACTTTTGACTCGTAAGTCCGTTTGGATCGGCGTTCGAATCGTTTGAAAGCTGACTTTATGTACTTTATGTTAAAATTATTATCAATGATAGATTTCCAACCATTCGACGTGCCATATGTGTTTCCATGTAGTTCTCGATGTGTTAAACGGTGAAATGTGGAAGTTAGTCGTAGGAATGTGTGTTGTGATTGTTGCTTATGATGTTGCGTGATGTTGTTGATAAGTTGTTGTAGTATACCCTGTAATTGTAATCGTTGTTGCTCATGACGTTGTATGATGAAGTTTTTGATTAATTATGGTATGATGTATTGTGGCATAGTCGGTGAATGCAATAATGGGTTTTTATGATGTAGTCAAATGTTGTTGTTGTATTGTTGTTGTAAAGGTGTTGCTATGTGTTAATGTGATGTATGGTATGTCTTTCGTTAATGTTATGATATGATGAAATGTGAAGTGCATAGTTTAAATGTGCACGTATGTGTAGTTGTTGAGGAAATATGATGATGTATGTTTGGATGCATAATTGTTGGTCGTTGTTTGATGGTGATGTGATGTGGTGGTGAAATGCTATATGTATGCATTTAGTTGTTGTTGCATGTTGTCGTTGATGGTGCATAGCATGTGCATAAGTTGTGGGATGGCGTGTGCCCATATGGGGTGTGAGCGTCTATCCGAATTACTATAATGGAAACGTTGTTGTTGTTGTTGAGGTGATTGTGTGCCCATGGGGGTTGTGAGCAATCACGATTGTCGTGTGCGCATGTGGGGTGTGAGCGACTAATTGACGTTCCGACGGGAATTGTGATCATGAAACAGGGATCGAAAATGGTACCACATGCATTGAGTCTAGTTGGTGTCTCTTTGCATTTCTTTTTTATAGTTGTGTTGCATGGTGATTGGATTGATTATCTGTGTTGTGTTGAATTGTGTGAATTGTGTTGGAAGTGGTGATGTGGGTGATATACTTAATAATTTATGCTCTTATATTTATATCATCTTTCTTTTTTGTTTGATCTGAGAATCTTACCCCTTCTGTGTATGGTGATGCTTTATACGGCATCCTGCAGGTGATCAGGAGTAGTGTAGAAGTTGCGGTTAGTGAAGACTAGGGTCTTCACTTTAGTTGGCGTCTGCTCTGATATGTAACATTGGGAGTCGGGGAACGCTACTATGTTATGTTATATGTTAAAGAATTATTAGTTGTTTATGATATGAAAACCAGTTTTGAGCAATTGAAACCGTTACATTTTGTTGATTGAAATGATTAATTTTCCGCTGCGAATTAAAGGTTATTTTATTGAATTCAAATCTTGTTATTTTACATTAATGTTTTAATTATGTTACATGTCTATTTATGAGCAAGTATTTGTTGAAAGTAATGCCCTTTTATTCCAAGTTGTTTTATTCTACTCTGATTTTTCGATTAAATTATTCGGGGGAATTTAGGGTGTTACAAAGTCGTATCAGAGCAGGTCGGTCCGTTCGGCCAGGTTGTCTAATTATGTTGTTCCCTAGTATGCGACATGTGTGTGAAAACACTGCCGGTGCTTGTTTTGTTTTCCATTTGCAGGTTGGGAATGAAACAAGTGGGGGAGAAGTATCTGGTTCTTTTGGATATTCCAGTGGTTGAGGGATTGGATATCATGTTTTCGCATGAGGGAGTGCAGTGTTGGATTGTCCAACTGTTTGAGAATGGTGTGATCCTTGAGGGAAGATGGTCAGGTGTTTTCGTTGTTCGCTTCCTTGTGAGGGGGAAGGTGATGTTGTGGCTAGAGATAGGCCGATGATGTGTGGAGTATCCTGACGTGTTTCCTTAGGAGGTGCACAGTTATCTTTAGTTGGAACAAGATGATGTCATTTTTGGGACGAGTTGGTGGAGATAAACCATGTGTTTACCAATTATTTAGATGACTGGTGTAGTGTGGTGTTGAGACAAGTGTAGCTCCGGTGTTATTAGTTAAGGAGAAAGAAGGTAGTATGAGATTGTGTGTGGATTAGTGACAATTGTGTAAGGTAATGAGTGAGAATAAATAGCCATTTCAACGAGATTGATGATTTGATGGACCAACTGGTGGGCTAGTGTATTTTCGGTATAATGGAATTGAAGTCGGATTACCTTCAGATTTTGGTGAAAAGTGAGGATAGTTGGAGAATCTTAGAAGTAAGAGAAAGAGGTGGAACTCATGTTCACCATTTCCAATCTTCATTTTCGCACTTATGGAACAGTCTTCACAAAATAAGTGATAACTTTTTACTCGTAACTCGGATTTAAGCGATTCTTGAATTTCTGGAATCTACAGGAAATTCCCTTCATTTTGGAATATAATTTTGTATCAAAAAGGTCCGTATTGAAGGAGATAATTGCGTTTGAAGTTGAGTGAATCTTGCTGAAAGTGGGTAAGATGAGGTCAGGTATAAGATGTTTGGTAACAGGGCGGAGGTGAGGACCTAAGAGAAGCACACAGAGATGCGGCGTATGCCAATTGAGAATGAGTATAATGGAGAGATTTTGAGGAAGGGAGGAGGTTAAATAGTAAAGTGGATTATGTGTCATTGATGACAGCGTGTCGACATGTGTCAGGAAGATTTTGGAAAGTTTTTATCACCAACCAGATGATGAGATGGTACTGTTAAGATTGTGATTAGGATGAGACCAAATGTGAAACTGTATCGATCATCGAGATTGTGAAATTAAAGAAAGGATGGAGGATTTATTAGTATTGTTAAAGTCCCCTACTTGGATAAAGGTTTCCTTTAGAGCGGACCGATGTAGATTGTACTAGATGTAGTAGCATTTCCGGTGTTGGCAGAATAATTAATAATTGGGTTGTGCTACAAGTGTGTATAGGAGAATGTGTAATGGATTTTGGACGTTTATGTATCATTGACGAGGTTGAAAAGAAGGAAATTAAGAAAACTGTTGTAAGCCTTAGAGAGATAGTGGAGCATTATGCTTAGGTAACTTTGGGCACGAAGTAAAGGACGATATTGTAGTTGGGTAATGACGATTTATGCCACCGTTATGGTTGCCGGCTGTCTATTGACAAATTGAGAAACTGATCACCCTTAATCTCTTATTGATAGTAGACGGAATCATGTTAGATGGGATAAACGTGTCTTGCCAGCTGGGATGGTATGTACAGTGAATTGTTTGGAGTTAAGTGTAATACCCTAATTTTTGCCCCTAAGATTATTTGCTTTTCTTATGCATTCATACCACAAACAGGATCACCATTGGTTCCCTCTTCTATAGGATTGTGCCTTGCAGGGATCTTTGGGGTTTGTGTGTGTATGTTAGTTGTTTTATTGTTTAATTATTTATGTTTACTAACCTTTAATCAAAATCCAAAAATATTTTGTTGTTCTTTCACTAACATTTTCAGGGGAAGAACAGGTTTAAAAAACCAAAAAAATCAGTCCCGCAGCTCGAATGAATTTCATCTGAATAAAGTCAAAGTTGATCTGCAATTAATTCAAAAATTATCTGATCAAGAGTTTCCAAGATTTAATTGATTATTATTCAAGGGACTCCAAGGTTCATGTGTTTATTTCCATGTCTTCTTTGACAAGCAAGAAAATCGAGCCAGAGCCAAGACAGCACATCAAGAAAGCCATTTTTTCTCATTTTTCACTGTGTTAATCGATTAACCTAATTGCACTGTGAAGTGGTTAATCGATTAACACGTGCAATTTTTGAAAAAATGTGCCAAATTCAAATTCTGCAGCAATTGACACTAATTTCACCATTTTGATCACATGTGGAATATTCTAGACCATCTCATTTTAATTCCCTACATCACTTTGATTAATTCCCACCATGTACCACCACTAATCACCACTCTTTTGTGATTTCCCTCCAAATTTGAATTCCAATCCTAATTTTGATCTTCCAATCCTAATTCCAAACCACCAAATTATCCAAGCCTAAACTCTATAAATAGAGGCCTCTTTTCATTTATTCTTCAAGCTTTTGATAGCCAACAAACCTCTTGCAGATTCTATTCCCAACCACAAATTTTCACCAAAGCTCACATTTCTTCTTTTGAAAGTTAACAAGAATTCACATTGAATCTTGTTCAACTTTGAGCTAAACCTTCATCCATTCTTGGTTTTGTTCATCAATTATAGTAGATCAAGGTTTTGGAGTGTAGATCTTGAAGCAATTTGAAGGAATTTTCAGATTTGAAGTGGTAATTCATCTCTCACCATTGTTGAAGCTTCATCTTCATCTTCCATAATGTAGATCCTTGGTGAATTCTTGTTACTTGATCCTTTGGATCTTGTAATTGTGTTTGATTGCTGGTTTTTGCTGCTGTTTTACTTAAAAATTCGTGCACAATTGAATCCTTGATCCTAAGATGTTTGAAAAAATGAGTGATCAAGGATTTGGCATTTTTCAAACTGATTTTTTGTTGTTTTCACAGTGTTAATCGATTAACCAAAACCAGTACAATTAGGTTAATCGATTAACAACTTGTTTCTGCACAAAAATTGGAAGTTTGCACTGGTTAATCGATTAACATAATTACACTGTGAAGTGGTTAATCGATTAACCAGCATCCAGAATGTGTTTTTTGCTTGTTTTTGGGGCTGTTTGGTTTTTCTTCTTCCTTCTTCCCCTTTCTTCTTATTTTAGCCTTGAAACACATTGTTGAGATAAATTTCTCTTCAATTTCAATGGACTTTGGATATGGTTAAAGTAATTAAACATTCATTAGTTCAAATCTATCTTTTAATGAATTGTTGAATTCATTTGAGGTGCTTTGAATTAGTGATATGTTTTCACACTTAAATTTACCAATTAAAGGTGATCGAACCTGAAGATGAAAGATCCTTGACTTTGTAATTCAATTTGGCTTTCTCTTCATCTATTTCCTTTTTTTATTTTGATCGATGAAAGTCTTATGGATCTTAGAATTTCTTTGTTGAATTCTTGATCAAGACTAGATCATTACCTATTTTCTTTTCGTGCGGTTTTGCTTTCGGATAACGATCTACATATCGTTCATCTAGCATGCATTAGCACAAAGATCTATTGACCGGCCTCATTGTAGGGTAATTACTCTGTAAATTACTCGGCGATTGCTTAACATAGCGCAACATATGTCCCGTATCGGAAAACTATCAAGAATGATTGATTATTTGTCTTTTGGTTCACAACTTATGAAACTTGTTGTTAGGAGGCTTTGGTCTTATCAATCCTCTAATGAGTTCTCATTAACCTTGACCTAAGTGCAATTATTCAATTATTATTGATCACTTACTCTAACAACTAATCACTAACTTACTAACAATATTATTGTATTAATTTTGTTTATGTTTCTTTCTTGCTCCCTATCTCTCTTTTACTTTTATGCTCCATTATTATCATTTCATATCATGTTTATGCTTCCACAATTTTTCCTTTGTCCGTTGGACACATGTTTATGTTTATGTCATTTTTCCTTTGTCCATTTGGACCATTTTATCTTGTGTTTTTTTTTCTTTTGTCCATTTTGGACTCAAAAACATTAATAAAGGATTAAACCACTAAAAGACTTGTGCTCTTAATTGTTGGACTATGGCCACTATCCTTTGTATTGGAGGACCTATACTCTTGATTATGGACTTATGGACTTAGAGTTAGGATCTTAACCTATGCTTGGGAGTTTGTGATGGAAAACCTTGGATTTTGGATACTTGGAGTCTTCTTTTGAAGACTTATTTTAAATCAAGACCAAATCAAAAAGGGAAAAATGCTTATGATATGGAGCTTGTCCATGTGGTTAGATCTTTCTTATCCTTAGCTTTTATTTTATGCACTAGGATAGTCACTTCTTCTCCACCCCTTCTTCAATTTTCAAAATCTCCTCTCTTTTTCAAAACCTTCTTGTTTTCAAACTTAAAACCGCTTTCATAATAAAACCTTGACTTTGGTCAAGTGGTTTTTTTTTTACTTTGTTTTCTTTAATAAATGTCAATCAATATTAACCATATTTTGACCATTTCATAAAAACATAAAAAAATACAAAAACTCATCAAATTTTTTTGTGTGCTTTGTGCACTTTTTCTTTTAAACTTTTTCATAAGTTTAGACATGATTCATTTCTTTAAGCGGAATTATTCGCTTGGAAAAGACGACTTGTCTTTACATTTAAAATCAATCAAAACAAACAAATTTTTTTGTTCTTTGTACCACGAACTACGGGGTTTTGATCCTACATTGCACATTGTGGGTACGTAGGCATGAAGCGATAAGTCTCTCCAAACACAAAAACCTTAAAAAATATTTCTCTTCTCATCTCTCCCAATCTCTTTCAAGCAAACCATTTTCAGACCAAAAGCATGAATACATCAAAGGGCTCCTATAGAGTACTATAGATGTATTGGGTGCGTAAAACCTTCCCTTTACATAACCAACCCCCCTTACCCATTTCTCTTTGTCTTTTTTTAACTTTTTTCTTTTTTAGACTTCTTAGGATTTATTCGCTCTTTTTTCCTTTTCCTTTGTGGAATAAATAAAAGTGCGGTGGTGACTCTTGCTTTATGAGTTAAGTTAATCAATAGCTTACACTCACGATTTTACCGCTACATTAAGCCAAGTGCTTACAGATTGTTTTGATTAGTCGATGCAGATTCCTACATCTAACGATGAGGCAGACTTGAGGATGATATCATGAGGTTGCAAGTTGATCGGTGAGTAGTATGGAAACTCACGGTTGTGTTCTAAATAGCTTGAGTTTTGATGTGTGATGAATCAAGAATCCGATTGACATGGGACTTGAAGCATTGGAAAGATGATCCAATAAGGAAGTAAATGGAAATGTGAGACCATGATTTGACCAAGGATGTCGGGTAGAGGATGGCAGTGGCTAGTATGCCTTAAAGTGTATGTAGAGAGTATGAATTGTATCTCCCATACTTATTTGGATAAGTTAGAACTGGTGTTCGTTGTGGATGTTCTGATCTATTATAAAATCGGAAAAAGAACGTGTAGAGTATTTGAGAATTGAGTTACAAGAATTGAAAGAAGTGCAGTTATATGTTAAGTTATCAAAGTGTGATTTTTGGTTAGTAGATATGAGTTTACTTGGTTGTGTTAATTCAGATGAGGGTATTGTTGTGGATCTATCCAAAGTAGATGTAATTCTATAATGAGGAAGCTCTGAAGTGGGTTACGGGGAGTATAATATTCTTGGACTTAGTTGGTTATTATCCCGGAGTTTTGTAGCAGGAATCGCGAAGGGCGCTTAGCGCCGTTGAGCGCGCCCAGCGCGGTCTGGAAGATTCTCACCTTCTCGAGGCAGAAGCGAGCACGCTTAGCGCGATTCGAATCCCGCTTAGCGCGGTCTGGGAGTGGAAAAGGTGATTTTTCTTGTCGAAATTAATTGGAAATGTGTCCTTATGCGGTTATGGTGTTGGGATGTTGTTATGTGTTTAAGATGAGCTTAGACAGTGTGATAATATAAGATGGTGAAGTTGTAGCTTATGTTTTACGATAGTTGGAGATTCATGAAAGTATCTATCCTATTCAAGATTTAGAATTGGATGAGGTTGTAATTGTGTTGGGTATCCGGAGGTATTATTTGTATGAATCTAGGTCTGAAGTGTTTAGTAATCACAAGAGTGTAGAATACCTGTTTGGTCGGAACTCCCGATGAATTAAGTCGAAAGTCATTTCTTATGTCTGCTTTGATGGTCGTAAGTTGGATGTGAACTAGGTAGATTTGATAGTTGCGAGTAATTCGAGTGCGCAGCGAAAGCGTGGTATAGTGCAGTTTGTTCGTACGTGTGTAACAACGATGTTGGTAGTTTGGTTACATTGAGGTTGTGTTATGGACTTTTGTGTTTTTATCCTTGTTGTTGCCTCATTACCTATGGTGATGGTTCGAGTGTGAGTAGCTAATTCCTATGATGGGGAATTAGGGGAGTGTTGCCTATGGTGATGGTAACGATCGTGTTGTGTTCTGGTTCATAGTGAACCTATGTGTTCTTAACTTGGGTATTCTTTGTGTCTTGAGTTAGTCATCGAGTGCATTGCGTGAGCATTGCATCTTGTTGTTGTTGTCGTTAATAAGGTAGTTTGTTGTTTTGTGTTAACCGCGGTGTTTCCTTTCATGGCATGGGAATTGATTAGTCGGATACGAGGACGTATCCGGGGTAGTTCGCATCAGGTGAATTTTCGAGGACGAAAATATTCTAAGTGGGGGAGAGTTGTAACGCCCCGTTTTTATTTAATTATTATTTGTGAATATAATAATGAGTTATTGTAGTTGATTGTATGTTTTTTGTGTATTTGTTATGTTTTATGTACCCGTAGTGAAGAGTAGTGGCCTTAAGATTGAGTCTTGAGGGTCGTAGGGGTGTATGACCGAAAGCGTAGAAGTTAGTAGTGTGGAGACTAAAATTAGTTAGGCTTATTTAATTAATATGTGCTTAACCATAGTGTAAAATGAATATTAGTAGAGTGATATAATTGATGAGAGTTACTATTATTATTTAGAAAGATGGGTCAAGAATATTAATAATAATATAATGGAATAAGTTGGAATATTAGAGGTGTAGTGAGTGGAAGGGCATAGTGGTAATTGTATGAGGATTAAGTGAGGGTAAATGAGGCAATTCATTATTTGGGGTATATGTGAGAATGAGAGAGTGGGAAGTCATTATTCATTCTACGTAAAAGTAAGGGAGAGGGAACCCATGGAAGAAGAGGAAAGCTCATCACTATAAGGTAAGGGTGGGATTTTTTTAATCACTCAAGGGTTAGATGATGTAGGTATGTGGGTAGGAATCATTAGCTTGATGCCATGGATTGTTGTTTGTGGATTAATTGGGGTTTTTGGGGAGAATCTATAACTAAAATGTTTGGAATTGACGAAATTGTTGTATTCGAATTGTTGAGATTGTTGTGAATAATGTATATGTGGTATAAATGGGTTTTAATGACTTAAACTGGGGTTATTGGGGTTAAAAATGCAATTTAAGGGTGTGAAATCGCAGTGGGAGAAGTGTTGTCATCGCAGGCACTTTTGGCTGAATCGCAGAGCGGGCTTAGCCCGGTTTTTGGCGCTTAGCGCGGTCCCCTCGGGTAGCTTATTTTAAAAACTTCGAAAATTCATAACTTTTGACTCGTAAGTCCGTTTGGGTCGCCGTTTGAATCGTTGGAAAGCTAACTTTATGTACTTTATGTTAAAATTATTTTCAATGATAGATTTCCAACAATTTGACATGCCATATGTGTTTCCGTTTAGTTTCCGATGTGTTGAACGGTGAAATGTGGAAGTTAGTTATAGGAATGTGTGTTGTGATTGTTGCTTATGATATTGCGTGATGTTGTTGATAAGTTGTTGTAGTATACCCTATAATTGTAATTGTTGTTGCTCATAACGTTGTATGATGAAGTTGTTGATTAATTATGGTATAATGTATTGTGGCATAGTCGGTGAATGCAATAATGGGTTTTTATGATGTAGTCAAATGTTGTTGTTGTATTGTTGCTGTAAAGGTGTTGCTATGTGTTAATGCGATGTATGGGTATGTGTTTCGTTGATGTTATGATATGATGAAATGTGAAGTGCATAGTTTAAATGTGCACATATGTGTAGTTGTTGAGGAAATATGATGATGTATGTTTGGATGCATAATTATTGGTCGTTGTATGATGGTGATGTGATATGGTGGTGAAATGCTATATGTATGCATTTAGTTGTTGTTGCATGTTGTCGTTGATGGTGCATAGCATGTGCATAAGTTGTGGGGTGACGTGTGCCCATGTGGGGTGTGAGCGTCTATCCGAATTCCTATAATGGAATCGTTGTTGTTGTTGTTGAGGTGATTGTGTGCCCCTGGGGGGTGTGAGCAATCATGATTGTCGTGTGCCCATGTGGGGTGTGAGTGACCAATTGACGTTCCGACAGGAATTGTGATCATGAAACAGGGATCGAAAATGGTACCACATGCATTGAGTCTAGTTGGTGTCTCTTTGCATTTCTTTTTTATAGTTGTGTTGCATGGTGATTGGATTGATTATCTGTGTTGTGTTGAATTGTGTGAATTGTGTTGGAAGTGGTGATGTGGGTGATATACTTAATAATTTATGCTCTCATATTTATATCATCTTTCTCTTTTGTTTGATCTGAGAATCTCACCCCTTCTGTGTATGGTGATGCTTTATACGACATCCTGCAGGTGATCAGAAGTGGTGTAGAAGTTGCAGTTAGTGAAGACTAGGGTCTTCACTTTAGTTGGCGTCTGCTCTGATATGTAATATTGGGAGTCGGGGAACGTTACTATGCTATGTTATATGTTAAAGAATGATTAGTTGTTTATGATATGAAAACTAGTTTTGAGCAATTGAAACCGTTAAATTTTGTTGATTGAAATGAGTAATTTTCCGCTGCGAATTAAAGGTTATTTTATTGAATTCAAATCGTGTTATTTTACATTAATGTTTTAATTATGTTACATGTCTATTTATGAGCAAGTATTTGTTGAAAGTAATGCCCTTTTATTCCAAGTTGTTTTATTCTACTCTGATTTTTCGATTAAATTATTCGGGGGAATTTAGGGTGTTACATCGACGACATGGGCGAGGAAAGATTTGAGTCTATGTGTCCCCTGGAATGGGAGGAGGCGCACTTTGAGAGTAGCACAGAGAGCTACATCGTGAAGCCCACTGATTTGTGCGTCGAGGACCGAGTCGTACACAAAGCTGGTCGAGTATGTCGCTGGCTTTACTCGGGCTAAATGCATAAACAAAGATGGGAGTTTTGTCCTCAACGCCCGAGGGAAAGTTGTCATTGGGCCCCGTTTCATTAACACCAAAGCCCTCCTCGAGTGCAAGTCCAAAGACGAAACCTTGAGGTTTTTAGGTAGTGGCCTTTTGCTTTGCACAGGCGTTCACCCCCTTTTGTTTTCTTACACTGACTTGTTTCTTGTCGCAGGCCAAATGTCAAACGTGACTGATCATATCATGATGTTGGCCGCCACCAGGGGTGCGAAGAGGGGTAAAGGCCGGGTCGAAGAAGTCCAACAGACGCCGACGCCTGGTGAGGGAGGAAGTGGCTCTGCTTCCCCTTAATGCAGTCAGTCCCCCCCTCCCGCAAAGGACCCCGAGGGGCATGTCCTTGTTGACCTCGAGGAGCCCGTGCCCACTGGGAAATTTATGCTGCCCACCTGCCACCTCTAGTGTGATTTCTTCGGAGGAAATCCCCTTGCTGTGGCTGAGACTGAGGCCAAGGTGATCCTGGGGGTTGAGAGGGCGGTCAGAAGGAAGGAGCTGGTCGAGGACATGGCCGTCATCGTGCGAATCTTTGAGATTGCCCTGGTCCTAAACGATGAGACCAGTCCAGCTTCCAAACTACAAAAACTGCGGGATGAGTATGACGTCCTCGAGAAGGAGAAGAACAAAGCTGAGAGCGACCTACTGGAGGCCAAGACGAGGTACGAGAACCACATGCCTGTCCTCCACGTACTGCCAATCCCGCGGAGGATAAAATAGAGGAAGAGAGGCACCTCGTCGACCGTGGTGCCCTGACCGCCAGAATTTGAGAGTTCGAGCAAGACTGTTTGGAGGCCCTCGAGGTGGGTTTTAACAGTGATGTGGCAAAGGTCAAGGCTGAGAATTTGGGGGTCCAACTTGCCCTTGAGAGAGTTAGTCCGTTCCACCATGTGGTCGACGGGATGGCGGTCGTACATGGGGAGAACGACGATGATTATGATCGCGGCGACAGGGAGACGAATGTCCGGATTTAGGAGGAAATAGTTGTTTGAGCTTCTTTTGTTTGTCTGGCCTGCGTGCCATTTTTTTTAATTTTGTTTAGTTCGGCATGCGTGTTGCGTTCTTGTACTAAGTTTTTCCAGGCCTGCGCGCCAGGCGCTTCAATTTATTTTTTTGTACCTTTTGAATAATGGGCTTCTGCCCGATTTGAATGCATTGTCTTTCCTTATCTTGTGTGTGATGCTTGTATGTTGATTATATATCTGTTTTGTTTTTGTTTAAGTATTTTAGGGCCTTTGCTCGACTTTGTTGATCCTCGACAGTGTAGGGAACTGGCCGAGTAGTCGGAGCTGTATTCTGACCTTCGACGAAGCCAAGAGTTCGATCGAGGTCTTGCTTCGTGGCGTGAACTTCCCATCACGAGCTGGGTGTCCTGCCTAGTTGGTACGACGATGGTGGAGCTCGGTTGAGGTATCCCCGTCGGATCAAGGGTCCTCGTGCACACACAACGCGGGCCCTTGTCTTCTTGTCTCGAGGAGGGGAGTCACACTTGTACCTTAGTGTGCCCCCGTGGTCGCGATGCAGATGGGTCGCGGGTAGTGTTTAACTGTAGTACTGCTTAAGTTTTTCAGCATTCCATGGTCGAGAAAGTTCCTCCCCGTGCAGATTTTCGAGGTAATAGGCTGTTGTCCCCTTTTTCGCGCGGACGCGATAAGGTCCCTCCCAGTTTGCGGCGAGCTTGCCTTCGTGCGAATCTTTCTGGTTTCTTAGCAGGACAAGGGTGCCTACCTAGAAATCGCGTTTGATAACTTTGGTGTCATAGCATAAAGTTATCTTCTGTTTGAGTGAGGCTTCACGGAGGGATGTGCCCGTTCGTATCTCCTCGACCAGGTCGAGCTCCTCCCTTAGGGCCTCATTATTCATCTCCTCTTCGAGGGGAGACTCAGTCCTTCTCGAGGGTTCCCTTATTTCCATTGGGATCACCGCCTCAGTTCCGTTGGTCAGTCGGAATAGGGTTTCCTAGGTAGTGGAGTGTGGGGTTGTCCGGTAGGTCCAGAGGACGCTGTACAATTCCTCGACCCACTTTTTCTTGGTGTCTCCCAGTCTCCGTTTCAGACCTCGCAGGATCATCTTGTTCGTGGCTTCGTCTTGCTCGTTTATTTGCGGGTGTTCGACTGATGTGAAGTGTTGCTTCGTGCCCAGCTTGGTGACGAAGTCCTGAAAGTTCTTGTCGGTGAACTGTGTCCCGTTGTCGGTGACAATTGCCTGGGGCACGTCGAACCGAGCAAGTATATTCCTCTTGTAGAAACGTAGTATGTTGTGGGCCGTGATCTTGGCCAGGGGTTCAGCCTCGATCCACTTGGTGAAGTAGTCGACGCCGATAATTAGGTACTTATTTTGGTATGACCCTACGGTGAAGGGTCCGAGGATGTCCATCCCCCACCATGCAAACGACCACGGGGACGACAGCGTTTTGAGTTCACTGGGTGGTGCCAGGTGCATGTCCCCATATCATTGGCATCTGTCGTACTTCTTGACGTGCTCCTTGGCGTCCTGCTGCCTGGTGGGCCAGTAGTATCCCAATCGCAACGCTTTACAGGCTAGGGATCGTCCGCCGAGGTGTTGAGCGTTGATCCCCTTGTGGATCTCTTGGAGTATGTCGGGGATCTTAGACTCCTCGACGCACCTAAGGAGGGGGATCGAGAAGCCACGTCGATATAACTTGTCCTCGACAATCGTATATGAGCAGGCATGTCGCCTCACTACTCCGGCGTCTTTGGGGTTGTCGGGTAGTTTTCCCGTGGTGAGGTATTCGTACACCGGGGTTATCCAGCAGTGGCTATCTCTAATGGCGTTCATGTCAGTCGCGGGGATGGGTTTCTCGATGCTCGGTCGTGGAAGCGCTTCCTGAATGATGGACTTGTTCCCGCCTTTTTTCTTTGTGCTCATGAGTTTTGACAAGACATATGACCGAGTATTGGATTCGTGCGGGACGTGACTCACTTCCGCCGAGGCAAATTTTTTCATCATTTCTTTCACCAGAGCCAAGTACTCGATGAGGTTGTCGTTCTTGGCTTGGTATTCCCCTTGCACCTGGGAGGCCACGAGCTGGGAGTCGGTGAATATCTTTACTTCCTTGGCGCTGAGATCCCCAGCCAGTCGTAACCCAGCGAGGAAAGCCTCGTATTCGGCCAGGTTGTTCAACGTCGAGAAGGATAACGTGACGGAGACTTCGATCAGGATACCTTCCTCGTTTTCTAGGATGATGTCCGCTCCGTTCCCTGTCGAGCTAGATGCCCCGTCGACGTAGATAGTCCATTTTTGGGATCCGTCGGTTGAAGGTTCTGGGAGGGTCATCTCCGCCATGAAGTCGGCCAGCATCTGGGCTTTTAGGGCCTTTTTTCCCTCGTATTGGACGTCAAAATTGGCAAGTTCGAGTGACCACTTGAGCATCCTCCCCACCACGTCTGGCCGGCCGAGAAGTTGTCTCACGGGTTGCTCAGTCCTCACTACGATCGTGTGGGCCAAGAAGTAGTGCCGCAGTCTTTTGGCCGCGGTGACGATGGCCATGGCAACTTTTTCGATCTGCTGGTATCTAAGTTCAGGACCTTGGAGGGCTTTGCTGGTGAAGTAAATCGGCTTTTGCCCGTCGGGGGTTTCTCGAATTAGAACTGCGATGACTGCTTCGCTCGTGATAGCGAGGTATAGAAACAACGTCTCCCCGTATTCCGATCGTGAGAGGATCGGGGGTTGCGAGAGTACTCATTTGAGGTGGAGGAGCGCTTGTTCGCACTCCTCAGTCCATTCGAACGTGTCCTCCTTGCCTAGGAGTTTGAAAAATGGGAGTGCGTATTGCGCCGATTTGGCCACGAAGCGGGAAAGTGAGGTGAGCATCCCGTTTAGCGATTGTATTGATTTCTTTGAGTTTGGTGTCGGGAGTTTAGAAAATGCCCTGCACTTGTCGGGGTTCACCTCGATCCCTCGCTCTGTGAGGTAGAAACCGAGGAACTTTCCTGCCTGGACGCCGAAGGTGCGTTTTTCTGGGTTGAGCGTCATCTTGTATTTCCTCGCCGTGTCGAAAACCCTTTTGAGGTGGGCAGCGTGGTCAAATTTTTTCGTAGATTTCACGATCATGTCGTCCATGTAGACCTCGAGCATGTCGCCGATCTCTCCCCGGAAGACTTTGTTCATCATCCGCTGGTAGGTCGCGCCGGCGTTCTTCAGGCCGAAGGGCATTACATTGTAGTAGTAGTTGTCCGACTCGGTCATGAAGGTTGTGTGCTGCTTGTCGGCCTTCGCCATGGGATTTGATTGTACCTGGGGTAAGCGTCCATGAATGACAATAATTTAAAACCTGCAGAATTGTCAACCAGTTTGTCGATGTTAGGCAGTGGATAAGCATCTTTCGGGCACGCCTGATTAAGATCAGTGTAATCAATGCACATCCTCCATTTTCCATTATTTTTCTTAACAAGTACAACGTTGGACATCCAGGTGGTGTACCGGGCTTCCAAAATAAAGTTTGTCTCTAAGAGGTCTTTTACAGCTTTTTCAGCAGCCTCCGCTTTCTCGGGAGTCTGCCTACGCCTACGTTGCACTACAGCCATAGTGGCTGGATCTACGGTGAGTTGGTGACAGGTCACATCTGGGTCGAGGCCGGGCATCTCCGATGCGCTCCATGCGAACAAGTCAGCATTCTCCCGGAGGCAGACCTTCAGCTGCTTCCTCACTAGGTCGGGGAGCCCAGTACCAATCTTCACATTCCTTTCTGGATTGTCCCCGAGAGTAATGAGCTCGAAGTCTCCGTCTGGAATAGGGCACGTTGGGTGGAGAGGCTGCCCATTGTCTTCGACAGGGAGGTCGTTGCCCGCTGCTTCTCCTTGTTCCTGTTCGTTGGGGAAGCGGCTGTCGAGATCCACCGCGTTGACGCGCGGGAGTGGCTTTTGCTTTGCGTCTGGGGCTGGCTTCTCTGCTGTATTAGACTTGACGTTGATCGAGTTCAGACCCTTGGTTGCAGCTTCGAATCATCTCATAGCAGCTTCAATATCCCCGTGGAGGGTCACGACCTGACCTCTGGTCGTGAAGTACTTCATCTTCAGATGGACTGTAGATGGTACCGCCGTGAGCTCGACCAGAGTCGTTCTTCCCATGACGCACTGGTACAGGTAAGGGCACTCCACCACCAGGAAGTGGGTCTTGACTTGTCGGGAAGTGTCGTCACTCCCGAAAGTAACCATCAACTGGACGTAGCCCCACGGTCTGGTGGTGGTGCCATTGAAACCCTGGAGGTCTGAGCCTATGTAGGGGTCAGATGTGTTTCATTGAGCTGGAGGGTCTCGAAGAGGTGGGCGTACATGATGTCCACCGAACTCCCTTGGTCGACCAGGATTCGGCAGACATTAAAGTTCGCCATCTGCTCCCTAATCAGGAGAGGGATGGTGGAGTTAGGGGCGCGCCCGACAATTTCTCGAGGTAGAAGGTGATGGGGTTTGACTTCCCTTGCACCCTCTCGAAGGTGGAAGTCTGCGCTGAGCTCGCGTCGATTAGGTCGTCGAACTTCTATTTGATCGACCCTACAAAGACCTTGTTGAACCCCCTGCCAGATATAACAATTGCGGCGGGGAAACTGTCCCACGGGCTACGAGCGGTCACAAGGATCTCGGGCTCGTCGGGGAAGTAAAAGTCCTCTGGTCGGGTGACACACAGAGCGACTTGCAGTTCGTTTTCTTCGGTGGGAGGGGTCGCCTCCTCGACCCTTTGAGTCTCCCGGGCATCCTGTCTGGGGGCGTCATTCCTCTTCGTGTACTGCTTGAGGTGCCCCTCCTTGATCAGGATTTCTATCGCATCCTTGAGGTGGATGCAATCCTCTGTGACATGCCCGTGGCTCATATGGAACCTGCAGTATTTGGACTTGTCAACGTTTGGTTTGGGTGGTATCGGCTTCGGAAAGCGGACACCTCCCTTCTGGAATTCCGAGTTGATTCACTCGGCCAGAATTCGCTCGCAGGGAGTAGTGAGTAGCGTGTACTCTGTGAACCGGCCAGCTGGTCCTCTCGGCTCGCGAGAGTCTCGGGGACGGTCTTCCCTTCTTTTGTCCGCACCTTGTCGGGGGGCGGTGGAGTCTTCTTGTCTGGAGTTTCTGGGGCCCTCTAGAGTCTGTGAGTCGCGGGCACAGTGGGGGGCCTTTATCTCCTAATACCGGATGTATGATTGGGCCTTGTGGAGGAACGCTTCCAAGGTGCGGGGCCTTTCTATGCCTATAGCCTTGGCGAACTGCGTGCGAGGTCGTAGTCCTCACTCGATCAAAAACTTCTTCATGTCGTCCGTGGTGGATACCTGGACGGCTTCTTAGTTGAATCTCTCCATGTTATCCCGGAGAGATTCGTCTTTTCCCTGGATGATGGCATCCAGGGCTGCTTCCGTCTTCGGGTGGCGTCAGGAAGCAGTGAAATGCCTAGAGAACTGCCTCTTCAGTTCCTTCCAGGTGGTGATGGACTCCGGTGTGAGGCTCTTGTACCACGTCATGGCACCTTTCCGCGGGGTGGTGGGGAAGAGCCTGCACTTGATGGCTCCCCGGACGTTGCGATAGTCGAGCATCGCTTCAAAGCTTTCGACGTGGTCGTTCGGGTCGTACATACCGTCATACGTCGCCAAGGGCGGGGGTTTTTCCATCCCGACTGGCAAAGGGGTCTCCATGATTTCCCTGGACAGTGGGGTGGGCTGGTTGTCCTCGTCACTCCTGACAGGTGATTGTGACTGGGACTGGTCACCCCGGTCGCGCCTGCTTTGTCGGGGAGGACTTCCTGGTCGCCTTTTTACCGTGTTTGTCAGGCTTGCTCCTCTTCTGGATGGAGGAACGATGTTCCTTTCGAGGAGGGGACCGGTCTCGCTTCTGGGTGACCACGGGTTAGGGTCGTTCCAGATGCAGGCGACGCCCAAGTCTCCGGGGAGAAGGGCTCCTGGAGTTATCATGTCCTGTCCTCCGCGGGGGAGGAAAGGGGCTACGGGATATGGGGCGACGATGTCTCCGTGGGGGAGAACGCTGTTGTCGCTTCTTCTCGAGCAGTCTAATCCGTTCGTTTTGTTGGATGATCATCAGATTGGTCTGATTGATCAGCGCGAACAGAGCCACCGTGTTCTGATCAGCATTAGGTGGCGCAGGGATAGGTTGGTAGACAGTCGGGCTATCATCATGTCGGGGTTAAAGGTCGCATCATCAGAGGAGGGGAGGCGGTGTGCCATCCCTAGGGTCGCCTTCTTTTCCATGAATAACCACATTAGGATTGTGGTCGTCCCCGTTGTTGAATGGTGCGAAGGCGGTGTCCGGAGTGTTGGCGTCAGTTCGAGGGTTGACCATGATCGTCAGAGATTGAAGGTTGCTTTGGTTTTCACGGGAGGAAAAACGGGGAAGCAAAGGGTTCCCATAGACGGTGCCACTGATCGTACCTAATCAGAATTGGATCGGTGGCCAACTGAACGTCGTCAGCTCCGCTACTCCGGTGGTGGTGAGACGGTGGGGGTGTACCTGCAAGGTACTCTGATGCTAAAGTTAGAGACGGAGCAAGCAAGTACATAAAGGTAGTGAGAGTGAGAATTAGAATACCTGAACCTCTAGTGAAAGAGGGTATTTATATTGTGCCCCCAGCGCTGAGCCAACGGTCGTCTACACCGGGTTGGGTCACTAGGCCCAATGCAGATAACTGTCATGGCTTACGTGGCGTAGGGAAGACCAGAACGTGGTCTTCACCCTGGAGTAACTGCCTCGAGATCTTCGGAAAGTGGGTTGACCAGCTCTTCCGGAGGTGTGTAGTTACCTGATGACGTGTCCCGACAGGGGGAGCACGTGGAGTCCGCGAGGAGAACGCGTGGTCTCTCCCCCAGTCATGCGATGACCCGCCCGACGATGGTGGGATCTGGATGTGCCCGACAAGGAGAATGATTAGGCCTTAATGGGTTGTTTATTATAATATTGGGTTGGGCATGCCCGACTGATGGGCAAGCGCTGGCCCAGTCCAGAACATATATCAAACTCGATCATTTGAAGGCAATAGTTTCAAATTACCACTTTAAATCTAAATTTATTCTAGAATAAAAAATAATTATATTTAATAACATTCAAATATTTCAAAACTTCACATTTCAAGAATTATTTTTGTCATTTGCCAAAAGAATCCTAACCTATTCTTATTATTGGAGCATTTTAGGTCTCAATTGCATTGCATGATGAGTAGTCATATGAAAATGTGTTACGTATAAACACTGCAAGTTGGAAAGTTGAAGGGGTTTGGCTGTTGTTGGCTGAAATCATTAAAGGCATTTGTATCGATACAAAAATTATTTGTATTTTAGGGATAATTGAAGCATGTATGGTCGTGATTGTTTCCAGATATAATTGCCAGACAATGCAAGTTGAAGATAGGATAACATAAGGCAATAATTAATTTGGAAATTAAAGCACCCAATTTTTTTTAAGGCAAGAACCCCTATTTTTGAGGTTGCTTAAAATTGAGGAATTTTCTCTTAACAAAAAAATTAAAAGAAAAAACAAAAAGAAAACAGATTTCCTCAAACAAATTATTAAGTAGGCATTACTCCCTCGAGTCTCATATAAAAACAAATAGTAGTTACTTTCACATCAATTACAAAAATAGTTGAGATTTCAAATGACCCTATCATGGGTACCTATTCCATGATAATTAGAATTGTAAAATAATTTAATTTTTATCAGTTAAGAATAATTGAGGAATCGCTTATTAGAGAATCTAATATTGGGGGAAAAAAAATTTTAACATTGTCCAATATGACTAAAGTGTTGGATAGGCCACAAATTTTTTTTTTAGAATTATTGAAAATATTTTCATGTTAAGGGAAGTAGTTTTGTTCTAAAGGAGAAGTTATCAAAGATGAAAGATTTAAATAAGCAATTTGATGAGCTGTTAAAAATAGAATAGATCATGTAGAGGCAAAGGCGCAGAGCAACATGGCTAAAGGAGGGTTACACAGGGCCAATCCAACCCGTTTAGAGGCCTAAAAAATTTATAAAACGAGGCCTTCAAAATAAAATAAATTAATTAAATTTTGTATTTGACAAAAGTTGAACCAAAGACGTTAAAGATATGGGGTCTCTCTTCTACCAACTCAATAATGAGATTTTATGTAAGAAATATGTCATTTAAAATATTTATGACCAAATTAAAAAATTTTGAGACCTTTTTATAGCCCAAAATTTTGAGACCTAAAGCCCTTGCTTGGGTCGCCTTACCTTTGGGTCGGTCCTGGGGTTACAAAAACATAGTTTTTCCATATGGAAAAGCAAGCCAACAAAGGAAAACAAACTCCATCAGAAAAGTTGAAGGATTGAAATGGTGTCTGGTGGAGGGGGAAAGATATTAAAAGAATTTAAGTTTCATACTTTGATGATATTTTTGCCTCTTTGGGGACGGTAGGCGCTAAAACAATTAGTGAGGTTGTAAAGGACAAATTAACGGGTGTGAAGATCAATTGGTGCTCATAGAATTTCGACAAGCAAGAAGTTAAGGGAGTCATTTTTCAATTGCACCCTTTGAAGGCGCCTGATCCTGATGGAATTCCAGTTTTACTTTATCAGAAGTACTAGCATATTGTTGGAAATGATATGGAAAACTTGGTGTTGGAGATCCTCAATTAATGATAGAAGCTCAGAGGATATAAACAAAACTTTCATTTGTCTGATTCCATAAGGTAAGAACCTAAATACCCCTAAAGAGTTTAGGCCAATTAGTCTTTGCAATGTTATAATAAAGTAGTGACCAAAACAATTGCTCACTGGATGAAACCAATCATTCCATATATAATTGATGAGGAACAAAGTATCTTTGTTAAAAATAGATTGATTAAGGATAACACCCTCATTGCTAAGGAATGTTTCCACTAGATGAAGAAGAAGATTAATGGGAAAAAAGGAATCAAGTCGCTGAAGTTTGTATATCTAAGGCATATGACTAGATAGAATGGGATTTTGTGAAAGTTGTGTTTTTGCCTATGGGATTTCGAGTCAAGTTAATGTCAGTGATTATTGGTTTCATCTCAACGGTGTTCTGTCAGATTCTTTTTAATGATCCATTTTTCCTATACATCTTCCCCCTATGTTCAAATGTTATGTCATGTTTAAATGCTTCAAAAGTTATTAGGAAAAATATTTATGGAATTATGGTGGCTAGAAAGTCACCATATATATTCCATTTGATTTTTTTGTTTTGCAGATGATAGCTTTTTCTTGGCACTGACTAATCAATAAGAGACTGATGTAATTTTGAAGGTGTTGGAAGCCTATCAGCAAGGCATATGTAAAGTGGCTAATTTGGATAAGTCAGAGGCATGATTTAATCGAAACGTTCATGATGAAGTAAAATATATTATATGTAACAGAATGAGTATAAAGATTGTCATGTATCATACTAAGTACCTAGGGTTCCTAATGGCATTTGAAAGATACAAAAAGGAAATATTTTCCTTTGTCATTGACCGTTTCTGAAAAAACGCCCAAGGGGGGTGGAAAGAGAAGTCACTATCGGGGGTGGGAAGATAAGTGATGGTTAAAGATGTGGCATAAGTGATTCAAAATTACAATATGAGTTGCAACAAACTTAAAGAAGTTTGTTGTGTGGAAATAAAAGTTGTTCCGCTAGGGAATTAGAATTGATCAGAAATCGGAGGTTACGGTTTGCAACGGTGTGAGAGAGGCTGACCTACAAGTTTAACACTTCAACGCTCAAGTCAGCATCAGAGTGAGATGAGTGAAAGAAGTTTGAATTTGAATTATGCCTAGAAAATGGATTACTCCCTCTTTATATATTAGAGAGGTTATAACAACTTACTGATCTTCAAGCATAAGAGACAGGGAGTTGATGGATGGATCCTGGATCTGGATCCCTTGCACTTTAACCCAAGATAGAACTTCTACTATGCGAGTGACTTGGTGGATCGATACATTCTCTAGGTCGTGGCTATTGGGTCTTCTGGCCGGCCAAGAACAGTCCCCCCAAGCTTTTACCTCTTCTTTGTAGGGTGAGTGTAACACCCTAAACCCCAAGACACTTAATTTTAAAAAAAACATGTGGATAATTTACTCAAAAACAGGGTGTCACATTTTCTCAGCATAAACGTCTTCCCCAATTATAAAATTATAGCTGCAAGAATAAATAATAACTCAACTTTAACGATTTCATAATTAAAGATCAGCTTCTGTCGCACCCTAATTTTTAACCCTAAGATCCCACCTCTTTAGGTCAAGCATTACATGCATAACTAACCAGGTATTGTTGCTTTGTTTTGTTTGTTTTGTTCACTTTTGAATTAGGGATTGCTCCAAAATGCCTCAAGGATTTAGCCAGTCAAGTCTTGAGGTCATCATCAATCAAGCAAGTCCTCACACTCCTAGGAATTTCATTCCCATTAAATGACAAGTATAAGATGCCCTCACTTTGCGCTCCTTAGAGGATCAATAGCACCTAATCAAGAATTAGGGTTTCTTCTAGTCAAAGTCAGTTATACACATGATCTAAGGCTCATTAAGGCACCCCAAATAGCCCAGAAGGTTGTTGATTGATTAAAAGTCAAGGTTTGGAGATTCACCTGTTCAAAGAAGTCAACTATACCTCTAAAAAGTCAAACTTGGAACTTTGAGGTCAACCATAAGCATGACATATCACCTTGAGTGTTATTATGAGTTTGGACCAAAGAAAATCAAGAGAAAGCATAAAATCAAGAATTTTGAAGGATTGGGGTTTTGGAAGAGAAATTTCTAAGTGTGAAAATCCCAATTTTTAGCCATTTTGTAACATCCATAACTTCTTCATCCTTGATCCAAATGGAGCAAATTAGCTATCAAATTAAAGAGGACACCATGTACTCCAAGTTTGAAGAAGGAAAAGTGTTCAAGAGATTCACTAATTTTAGGGTATGGAGGCCTAAAGTTGATAAAAACAAGGATTTGTAATTTTGTACTTAGAAATTTTTCTAAGTATGGAACTTCAACATGGAGGATGGTTTTTCAAAGCATTCTTTCACCATGATACAAGCCTCATTTCAATTTCCTTGGACATGAAAGTTATATAGTGTCATTCTATCTTTCTTTTGAGTACTATAACTCCTCCATTGGAGGAATAGGACTCAAGTTATGAAGTTATTAAGATAGGGTTTGTATTTGACAAGTTTTTGACAATTTTGTGACCAATCTTCCAAGAAATATTTCATCATGATACGAGCGTTATTTCAATTTTCCTTGGACATCAAATTTGTAGAGCTCTTTCCAAGCTTTCCATCCATTACTAGAACTCCTCATTTGGATAAATATTCATCAAGTTATAATGCTTTGAAGTTAGTGTCACAAAGTGGTCATTTCATAACTTAGTTTTTTTTCTAAGTTTCTCTTTTGGTGACATTGGTGGACATCATTTCATGACAACTTTTCTCCACTTCCCAAGCCTCATCTCAAGTTGATTTCCAAATGAAAGTTGTTATATGATCTTCCTACTTTGCATTGGATCAAAAATCTCATAAAGAGGAGCTAAATTCATCAAGTGGTGATTGTGCAAAGTGAGCTAGTTAGATTTGCGATTAAGTATGTTTATTGGCCACATTTTCATGCCCCGTGCCAAGTTTTCATGTAGCAAACATACATGCTATTCTCATGCACAAGAATTATCTCATTCTCACTCCAAAACATCATCCAAAGCATTGCCCAAAATGCTCCAACAAGCCTTGTACAAAATCCACCCTTCATTGACAAGTTTTGCGAAACTTGGGAAAGAAACAAACTTTCAAAAATTGCTTAGCAAGGATTCACTCCATCCAAGACCATTCTGCACCTCTTGTTCCGTATCGATGCTTACACAACATGACAGATCTCACCAACCATGCCATGTGTGTCTTCCCTCCAATTCCACTCTCTTTTGAAATTTTTCAACACAAGGTTTAACCTCAGTAACAACTGTTGTTACCACACAAGACCCTCACATATAAACTAAGAGCAAGCCCTAGCTTCAGTCAGAGAGCATTCTACAACCGTATACCACTCAAAAACTCTCTTCCCTTCAAAATCTGTTCTCCTTCGTATCCCATTTTTCTGGATCTTTTCTTCCATTTCCTGGCCTCAGTGATCTTTCGCCAAGTTTTCTAGAAGGTAAAGAAGCGCTTTTGAAGGCATTTTGCATGTAAGCACTGATACTACAAAAAGCTCAATTTGGTAAACTTCTCACTTTGTTTTCTTCTCATTTTAGATTCATAAACGCTTTAAGGATATTCATGCACTACATCTGGAAGTCCTCCAAGAGAGGCATTGGCTGATTATTTGACTTTTGACATTTGCAAAGTTCATTTTTAGTTATGAATACATGACTTGTTACACGATTTTCATAGTGTTTAAGTTATTGTTTGTTAAACCTAAGGCCATGGTTGTGTTCTACGCATGTAGACCTTCATTTTTTACTTTTATTTCACTTGATTTCATGGCTTGTAGAGAGAGATATCATGGACCGAAAATGGCGTAATGTCACTGAGCTAGGGCTTTGTTTACTGGTTTTGTGTTGTTAAGAGGTTGAAGACGAAGTTGTCATCACCTCATTGGTCATGGTTTTTGTTGACCACCCTTTCTCTCTCTGCCACGCATTCTTTGTTTTCATTAACCTTTTTTTTTATTCTGAATGTGAAGTAGTGGGAGACGTATGATTGGTGGGATCTTTCTTTTGTCATTTAGTGATTTTAAGTGACCTTGCCTAATTGATAAAGGTCACATAACATTTGTGACACTCAGGCTATTTAAAAAAAAAAAAAATGATTTGTTGGCTTTGGTTTGGACTGATAGCACATGGGCTTGACCTCTTTTTTCTATTCACCCCATCAATGCACTATAACAGAGCCCCTTTTGTTTTGGACTTTACTCATGCACCCCTATTGACCTTGTTTTCTCTTTTGTTTCTTTTTTTAATTGTTAGTTCTTTATTTTTAAGGGTTGGCATTAATTTTGTAAAACAAATAATAGCAGCAATGTGTTAGATAAGATACTTTATCTTGCTAAGGAAGAACAGGTTGAGCAAGGAGTTCTAGTGTGCAATGGAACTTGTTGAGCTGAAGTAGTTTCAATATCTGGTATAACATGTCGTATCAAGATGTCCCATGCAGGGTCATTCGACATCGCGTCAGAACTAAAGAGAATTCAGAATTCTAATATGTCTTAACAGATGCAGAAGATTCAGGAAATTATATGCAAATTCCATGTGGCGCTAAATTAAAAGGTCTGAAGAATCAAGTCTGAAATTGAGAAGAATATGGAAAATATACACTTTCTAAATATGGAGATATTTTAGGAAGTTAAAGATTGAAGTCCTATTATGTAGCAGAAGTCTCTGCTAATTTGTAGCAGCTCATTTGCTGTGTTTTAAAGGCCCAAAATCCAGTTGGGAAAAGGTTATATATATATGCTTTGTAACCTAGTTTTGTAACACAACCAAAGATGTAAAAGTTCTAGTATTAGGGTTGGTTCCTGTACCACTCGACCTGTGAGTTGGACAGTTTGTTTGTGTGATCCTCGAAGCTGTTAAGTAAAAGGAGTATTGTTCTTGGAGGAAACTTTTAAGTAACTCTAAGTTGTGTCTTGGAAGGGTGAGATCCCAGGGAAGATACTTTCTGGTTCATGGTCAAGGTAGAAGCTTTCTACTGAAAAGTTGTTTGAACTTGGAGTAGTTCACTTTGTTGTGAGAATGGTCCCTAGAAGTGGAGGATGGACTGTTCGTGGCATGTGCTGAAGGCTTGGGGGAGTGGTTGAGAAACTGTTGTGTTGTGGTTTTGTTAGGTTTGATTTATTTTCAAACCTGTGGTATTGAGGTGTCACCTGATTTATGATGCTAGGGCTGATATGTGACACCTGAAGGCTTTGAGGAGTTTGATCCGCTGCGAATCTATCTGAAAACTCCTGAGGTTGTAACTAAGAAGGGTGTTCTTCTCTGTATGTATGGTGATGGGATTTATGCAAGACTGCTTTAACTTACTCTGTCAACGATACTTGAAGTTTATTGTTCAAGTCCACTCATAATGGCATTGATAAGTGATGTTGTAAGGAAGAGATCTGAGAAGTAATTTACTTTTGTTTTTTTTTAAAAAGGCTAATGTCCAGTCTTTGATCTCTTGATGTGTTCCTTGGAATGATGTCCTATCTTGTACTAGAACATCAGAATTGTGCTGATTTTTGTTGTCTGAAGGAATGGCATAGCAGATGCTCTGGGTGCTAAACTAATGTTGTTTGATCACATGAGTTTGGAACCTACTCCTGATCTGGAAGAGGAGGCATCTGGGTGGTATGTCTAAGAAGGTTCTGGCCCTGGAACTTATCTTAGTTGTGTGAGTTGGTCAAGGTGTATTCAACATGTTACTTACTCCTGAGGTCAGTTTATTTCTGGTCCTTGCTGCAGGAGTGGAGAACCTGAGATTCAAAAAGTATTATCTCTAGCAGACTTCTTGGACATGAAGGTCAAAGATCAAAAAGTTATGAGTTTTCTCTGTTATTTGGAAGCAGTATCTGAATGATCTTGTGAAGCTAGATAAGTATTGACTATGTGTGCTTAAGGTTTGATATGATCTAATCACAGTCTGTGTTGCTATTAAAGGGGAGAATGTATGATTCTCTGAAGTGCTCTTGGCAGATTTTGAGGGAGAGTACCTGATGTTTTGGATGACCTTGAAGACATGTCTTGACATCATTGTATTAAGAATTTATTTTCTCAAGCTGTCTGGATGATGTTTCTCTGATTCAGGATGGAGGTTGTTTACTCAAACTTGATGACATTTATCAAGTCTATGAGAGCATGGAACTCTTATTCTGGTGTAGTGGAGAACCTTCAAGGGTCAAGCACTGTGGAGTTGAATCAACCGGTGGGGTTGGTTGGTGACTATGTGCTTGGATTATCAGCCAAATTGTCTAGGATGAGTTTGGCTGAAGGATTAGAAGAGGCAGATTGGTTGTGGAATGTTGATGACATCCAACATCTCAAAGTCAGACAAGATGCTGTGATTTAAGGAAAAGACCCTTGAGATGTTCCTGCTGCTGAATGTGTTTGTGATGTGACCTGGAAGCTTGATCATCTACTAATGGTTGCTCATCGTGTGTTCCCCTGCTAAGGCTTGACTATAGATGATATCTTCAGAAAAGCTCTGTGAAGATGTGTAACTGAGATTGATGTTGGAGCATCAATTCAGGTGGTTATTACTTGTTCAGCCAAGGTTGTTTTGCGCAGAAAGAAGTCCAAGATCAAGCCACTGATCCAAGTTAAAGTAACTTGTGAATATATGTTGTTAGACGTATGCAGAAGATTACTCACAAATTGTCATACCTTGTGTGAGAAGGCAATCTTATTCTGACTAATAGTAGATACTTTGACGGGAGACTTAGTATTTGTCTATTATTGATGTTATGCATAAGGGTAAATACTTCGACGGGAGACTAAGTATTTATCTAGAGAATTATGCATGTCTGCAGTCTGGATATTATGGTGGTTATGATTGATAACAACCTGAGGTAGCCTTATCAGCTGACTGTATCAGAAGTGTGAGCATCATCTGCTGTTCGATTGTGAATCCTTCTTGGATAAACATATACCTTGTTGGAAGCTTGGTAGTTATCTGTTATGTGGATGCAATTCAGTTTTTTAAGTGTGTGAGAGTTTATTTCTCTCTGTTGTGATCAGGTGGTTGTGATTACCTGAATAAAATGCAGAAGGTGTGATCTTTTATCTAATGTTGATGTCCTACATAATGTTACAACATCACTGTTTATTCTGGATGAAGGAGTTGGAAGAAGCAGCATTATTGTCTGAAGTGGCAGTTCTGACATAATGTGGATTAGAATGGGCAGATTCTGATCTTGATGTTAAGTAGTTTGTTCTGGCAATACATGACTACTTTCATGATGAAGACTTCATTAGATGTAAGGACAGAAGGTTGATTTCTTCTAATACAAGTAAAAGGTGGTGGCAGTCCTTGTCTTGTGTCGCAAGTAATCTAAAGGCATTTGTTATGGAACATGTGAGAAATTCCAAATCAAGTGGGCTTTTATATTGGACTTGGCATATACACGGTGAGATTATGCTCAACAAATACAAGAAGTGGCAGTTCTTAATGTTGAGAATGTGGCAATATCATCTGGTGTCAAGTGTTCATCGTCATAAGGAGCATTAGTTGTTCATATCAGGGGGAGTTAAGGATGTTGTATATAGCCTATTGCTGCAAGTGTGCTGATTTCTGTGTAGCATGTGTGCTGGTCAAGTTGGTGCTGTGTGATGTCAAACATCATGATGGGACATATCATAGATGTGTAGGAGAGGTCTAAAAAGCAGATCTGGTGGTTCTGGGTGACTTTATTTTTTCTCTGCTGCCTTGAAGGAATCTAGAAGGGATTGAGAGAAGTCGTCTCAGTATCCATTAGATAAGAAGATGGGTTTGTATAAGGTTCTGTGGAGTCTTGGGCTGATAATTTTATGAGCAAGCAGACAAACTGTTTTGGTAGGATGTCAGAACATGGTACAAGACATGTTTCTCTTGAGCCAAACAAGGAATTATTCTGGTAGGTAGTGGAAGGATAAGGTGAAACACGTGTCTCTGCCTATGCATGAAGCGTTATTGGCTCAATTTATGGTAAGTTACAGTTGAGAAACATTTAAGGCAGTCAAGGCAGTTTTTGGAAGGTAGGCATTGAATGTTGAATGGAGTTTTTGGTACCTAAAATAGCGTTTCTTTGACCAAGAACCTTGAAATATTCAAAGCTCGTTAATTCCAAAGTAACTGATCAGCTATTTATAGGGTTTGTTCTCTTCTTCTTCAGCCAAGTGAGTGATCTTGTTTCACAAATTTTATGGCGTTTGTTCGTATTTGGGTTAGCATCACTTGGGTCTGGTTCTGTGAGGGCCTCCTTTGCCAATTTTTGGCTAAAAAGGGGGAGAAAGAGTGTGTGAAATGGGTTATGCAGATGCAGATGCTTTGTTTGGAACCTGCAGTTCCAATGGTTTGCGAAGAGAGTGTCATTTCCTTGAGTTGGTGTTGAGTTCCGATTGTGACTTGTGTCCTGAGTTATGAACACAGTTGTGACTTGTGTTCTGAGTTACCTGGGTAGATAGATTGATACTTCTTAAGTTTTATCTTATGCCACAGGTTGACTGGGGGCGTCTAATCAAGAAAGGTGTGCAGAAATCTCGTATGCCGCCATTGGTCTTTTGTGTGAAGACAGACGTTTCTTTTCTGGAGGAGTCTTCTACAATTATCCAGGTCTGAGCTGGAAGGAAAAAGAAATGTGTGGGATTAAGGGGGAGTCAGAAATCTTCTTCCTCATGTACACCAGATATCTTCTTCCTCATGTGCATAACTTCGGGGCTTCTACTTCTTACCTCCTGATGTGCTGCCTGAAGTAATTGTGCTGTGGTGCTCGAAGGTGATGTTATGGAGCTCATAGAAATGTGCTGCCAAAAGAGTTGTCAAACATGATGTCCTAACATCATTCAAGTATTCCCTAGAAGATGATTCTCCAGGATTGCTGTTCACAGTAGCTACTGATGGTTACTGTTAGGATCAGTAGTTGTTGATGACTACTGACATTAGTATAGAGCTGTGATTGCTGTTGTACTCTGAGTCGTAATGTATATGTATTTGTTTTAGCCAAAATTTGCCAAAGGGGGAGAATGTTAGTTCTTTATTTTTAAGGGTTGGCATTAATTTTGTATAACAAATAATAGCAGTAATGTGTTAGATAGGATAGTTTATCTTGCTAAGGAAGAACAGGTTGAGCAAGGAGTTCTAGTGTGCAATGGAACATGTTGAGCTGAAGTAGTTTCAACATCTGGTATAACATGTCGTATCAAGATGTCCCATGCAGGGTCATTCGACATCGCATCAGAACTGAAGAGAATTCAGAATTCTGATATGTCTTAACAGATGCAGAAGATTCAGGAAATTATATGCAAATTCCATGTGACGCTAAATTAAAAGGTCTGAAGAATCAAGTCTGAAATTGAGAAGAATATGGAAAATATACACTTTCTAAATATGGAGATATTTTAGGAAGTTAAAGATTGAAGTCCTATTATGTAGCAGAAGTCTGTGCTGATTTGTAGCAGCTCATTTGCTGTGTTTTAAAGGCCCAAAATCCAGTTGGGAAAAGGTTATATATAGATGCTTTGTAACCTAGTTTTGTAACGCAACCAAAGATGTAAAAGTTCTAGTATTAGGGCTGGTTCCTGTACCACTCGACCTGTGAGTTGGACAGTTTGTTTGTGTGATCCTCGAAGCTGTTAAGTAAGAGGAGTATTGTTCTTGGAGGAAACTTTTAAGTAACTCTAAGTTGTGTCTTGGAAGGGTGTCTTCCTTGATGAACTGTTGTATAGGTAAAGAGCCGTTGACACAGTGGCGGATTGTCAACTGCTAGACATCATTGCGATGATTGGGAGTGAGAAGGGTTTCTCATGTCTAAAGAGGATCTAGGTAGAAGGGTCATTGGGTAGTGATTAAGTGATAAGCTGTAAATGGGTAGTTTAGCTTTGAATTGATACTACTGATAGTGGACTTCATCCCTGGCTTGGTAGCCCCCAGAGTAGGTGTGTTCAACCGAACTGGGTTAACAATTATGTGTGTCTTGCACTTATCTTTTCAGTACCATGATTATTGCAATATACCTTGCCCTTTGTGATCATGTCAGACCAGATGTCGAACAACATGTTCTAGGACATCTGAATTCTGCACATGTACCAGAATTTCATTAATCTTGTTTGATTTTTACTTATTAAAAATATTTTATTTTGTCAAAAAAAGCCCAAAAAATTCATGGTCTTATTTTAGCCTTTTATTTAATTTAATATAAATTTTAATTTTAATTTTATTACATTTTGGTATTTATTTTGGATTTTCTAATATAAGGTGCCCATTTTAGACTAGTTTGAACTTTGGCTTTGATTGAGAACCTTTTACTTTGACTCTTGGGCTGGCTTTTTGGAGTGTTTTAGTACACATTATGAGGATGCTTTGAGTGTGCTTTCTGGCCTTAAATGAAGTTGTTTGACATTATTTCCATTTTCTTATTAATAGCCCTCGATTTGTACTCTATTCCTTTGGTGCTTCGCCTTGCTGAGTAGTTTTGGGATAGTTCTTGTGTCTTTCTATTGAAAACCTTTTGTACACATACATTTAAATGTCTAAGCTTGTGTTTGAACTCTAGTTTGTGATTTCTAAACTCATTTTCCTATTTTTTGAATACCATGCTAATGTGATCATCTTTTATCCATGTTTGGTGCCAATCATGACCTAGTTTCTTGGGTATGCTTCTTGAGATGTTGATATGTTTTGAATATGTGTTTGTTCATGGTTTGAAAAGCATGTTTCACTTATGTCTTCATGATTCAAATATGTTTTTGTTTGTCTATTTGATCATTTATGCCTGTTTTGTTTTATTTGAACCATTCCATGATGTTTTGACTTGTCACTTGCATATGATCTTGTCCATGCTTAAATGTGATCCATGTTGATGTTTATTTTGACATGTTGATGTTGAATATGAGATTCATGAGTTGTGTATGCTACTGCCCTCTTGGTTTATGATTCATAATTTCCTTGTTGAGCTTTCTCTTTCATTTTGTCTTTGTATGGTGAAACTTGTGGCAAGTTTGCTTGATGGTTTGGTGCTTGTTTGCCTTCATTCATGAATATTTTTGCATGTTGAACATGGTATGATATAGTTGCTGCCATTCTTGATATGTCATCTCATTTTGGTCTTTGGTGTTGGTCAATTGGCTTTTATTCATCTTCACCTTGAAACTCCCCTTTATTCAACACTTTTTTTACAAGTAGTTGTTCCTTCTTCCAAAGGAAAGTTACCTTGTTGACTCTTAAGTCATTTTCTAAGATAGTTTAGACCTCTCATTCTTAGCTTGATCCTTATTTCTTTTAAGTTATTTCCCTTAGGATAGTTTCCCTTAGGATAGTTTCCCTTAGGATGTTAACTTAGACAACTTATAGTTAGTCTCCCTTTTCTCCCATGAGAGATTAGACATGAGTCATCCCTAGTTGAGATATAAATCTCCTACCCCATGGCATAGTTGAGAAAGATGTAGATTCTTTTCCGCTTAAGAGAGGTATGTGGCATACTCGTCGATCTTATATTCGAGTCAGAGCCCTTCTCTTAATGTGAAGCAAAGATCAACCTTCCACATGTTTGTGGTGGTTTAAGTTCAGTTTTCCCTTTAAGATGATGACTTGTCTCTTCTCCTAAACCAATCAACAACTTTATTTACCCTTATTGAAGGGAACTACGAATGCTCTGATTCTTTTTTAGATAAGATACGTAGGCACGAGATGCGATGTCTTGGCGAGCATATTTAGTGTATATACCCCTAGGTCTTTGCCTTAGCACATTTCCCTTTACAAGTAAACAATAGCATAACACAATACAAACAAGAGGTTCCTGTAGAGTACTATAGATACTTAGGATGCTAACACCTTCCCTGAGTATAACCAACCCCCGAACCTTAAATCTCTGAGCTGTGTTCCTACATAGCGTACTTAGGGCTTTTTTGATCTTTACCTTTTCCTTTGGATAAATCAAAGCTCGGTGGTGAATTTCATGATTTGTGATTCAAGTTAATTAATAGCTTGATATTCGATTCTCACCACAAAAGAAATGGCGACTTCACTGGGGAAGTGACTTCCCCTAAGAGGGTTAAGTCCACCTTGTTTGTATTTGTGTTATATTACATGTTTGCTTGCTTATATATTTGTACATATTTATATATACCTGTTGTTCTTGGGTTTTTCTGTGTGCAGAGTGGTTACTTTGAGTGGTGAGGATAAATCCTAACCCGGATTTGAGCGTACACTTATGATAGGATGGTGGATATAGTCAAGGAGACTTCGAGGTGGTAATCCCAAAAGAGTTGACTTGAGATTCCATGCTCAGTTGAGGCCCTCTTGAGGGTAGTATATGTTGAACGAGCAATCGTGAATGCATTGCCACTTTCGACCTAGGAGCCTATGACGCTGAGGACCTGTAGTTACCATTTACCCCCACTTGGCCTCTTAGGACGTAGTGTGATGAATATGAGGGAGTAGTCCCGAAATAGTTGATACGCGATACTACACTCGGACGAGACTCTCTTGAGAATGTTATTGACTACCAAGTAATTGGGAAATCGATAATATCTGAAAGATGGGTTTTTGACTTTGGGAACTCTTTAGAACCCTGTTCTGCAGATCATAAACCCATAGTACATAACTCTTGGGATGGGTAGACCATGGCTCCACGCTCGTGATCTCCAAACCTAGGCCCACCTTGCTTGTTGCATGTATATATGTGTATATGTGTTTATCTGTATATGTGTGTTTTGGGCATCGCATACATTCATCCATACATCTTTCATCATACCATCTTCAAGGAACTCAATGTTGTTTTGCAAACCTTATAGGATGGATTTTGGGAGAAGAAGAACACAGAAGTACACCTTCAAAAGTCCTAAGTTGGAAAATTTAAGGAAACTAGGAGAATTGATCAAGGATCCTTCAACATTCAAAGACAAGTATGGGAAAATCTTCTCCTTGATGAAGTTCAAGATGGTAGATGGGATGCTTTCCACTCTCGTGCAGTTTTATGACCCGTTATACCATTGTTTCACTTTCCCTAATTACCAGCTGATGCCTAATCTCGAGGAATATTTTGTCTTGGTTGGACTTCCTATCTCTTCAAGACCCCCTTTCTCTGGTTTGGAAGGTACACCTAGTGGGAAGGATGTTGCAGAAGCCACTCACCTCAAGTTATCAGACATCAAGGATAATATGGTTACTAAAGGAGGAATCTATGGGTTACCTGCTAAATTTCTGATGGATAAAGCTCGACATTATGCTGGTATGAAGAACATGGGTGCTTATGAAGCTATTCTGGCTTTGCTCCTATATGGACTCTTTCTCTTTCCGAACATTGACGACTTCATTGATATGGATGCGATCATGATATTCATTCTTGGGAATCCAGTCCCGACTCTGCTCGTCGATGCTTATCATTTTGTACACCTAAGGAATTCTCATGGAGGAGGAATGATAACTTGCTGTGCTACCTTGCTATACAAGTGGTTTATTTCGCACTTGCCTCGCTCAACCACATTTTGGGATCTTAAGGATGGTCTTCTTTGGTCTCAGAAAATTATGTCACTCACGCATACCAATATTGAGTGGTATAATCCTACACTTGAAGGGATGGCAATGATTGACAACTGTGGTGATTTCCTCAACGTGCCTCTTCTTGGTACGAAAGGGTGTATAAGCTATAACCTGGATTTAGCTCGTTATCAGCTCGGTTATCATATGAGGGATAAGCCAAGTAATATCTACTTGGAAGGACTGTTCATTAAGGAAAGTGAGGACCCCGCGCTCAAGGAGAATATCGTGCACGCCAGGTGTCATGTGCATAAGAAAGGAATGACTGCTTTGGGGAAACCTGAGTGCACTGCTTCAAAGTCTTATACCCAATGGGTACAAGAAAGGGCTGTTAAGTTGAAAATGCCATATCCTCGTCATGAGCCCGTCTCTTTAGCTTCAAGGGACCTTGTTTTGATCTTCATGAGCAATGAGGAAGAGTTGAAGATTAATTTGGCTAAAGCAGAGCGAGAAAGAAATGCTTGGAGGAACAAGTATCAAGTCCTCAACTACGAGATGGGAGAGCTTCAGAAGATCCACAAGCAAAAGGGGGAAGAAGATTCTGCCAAAAAGATGAAGACACAAGGGGATTTATTTTCCTCTAGCATACCATCAGTGCCTACTTTCAGTTCTGACATCCCCCCTACATCGGGCGCGTGGAAGATATATGTGGATAAGCTTATTCTTGAGAAAGCAAAGATGCAAGAGGAAATCAAGAAGCTTACGAAGAAGTTGCATGGAGAAGAGGGACCGTCTCATCAGATGACCTAGGATTTAGTTTCCTTTTATTTATACTTTTCACTTTATTTGGTTTTTGAAGGTGTAATCTATTTTGTAATTTTAAAGTTTATCATTAATGAGATGAGATTCCCTTTTTGATTTCGAAACGTGTTCCCCGTCCGATATTGTTTGCCAATATAATCTTGAGTTCCTTGATTTTTCCATGGCATTTGCATTGCATTCTCTTTCTTTTTTTAAGGAACTGAAAACCTGTTTTGCAGACATTGTAAAATGGATTTTGGAAAGAAATAAACTTTGTCGTACACCTTCAAGGCTCCTAATGTTGAGCAATTAAGGGAATTATGAGGGTTGATCGAGGACCCTTTGGCTTTCTCAGAGAAATATGGAAGGATTCTCCCACTACTGAAGCTTCAAAAGGCTGATGGACTACTAGAGACACTGGTCCAGCTCTTCAATCCCATCTACCATTATTTCATATTCCCTGATTACCAGTTGATGCCTACTTTGGAAGAATACTCTGCTCTAATGGGCCTCCCTGTCAACGCCCTACCTCCATTCTCCGAGCTAGAGGATGAACCCAGTGAGAGGAATATTGCAAGAGCAACGCGCCTAAGGTTGTCTGATGTTCGAACTCACATGACTATCAAAGGAGGACTCTCTGGTTTACCTGCTCAGTTCTTGTTTGAGAAGGCTCAATATCTCGCCGATACGAAGAACACTGAGGTTTTTGAGTTCACTTTCGCATTGTTAACTTATCAATTATTCCTGTTTCCTAACATCGACGACTTTGTCGACATCAATGCCATCCAAATTTTTATGCTCAAGAATCCGATCCCTACTCTGTTGGTCGATGCCTATCATACCATTCACTCGAAGATTCTGCCAGGAGAAGGTCAGATCACGTGCTGTGTTGCTCTCCTCTATAGGTGGTTTATTTCGCACCTACCGAGGTCTGCAACCTTTTGGGATGTGAAGGATAGTTCAATATGGTCCAAGAAACTCATGGCGTTCACACACTCAGATATCAAGTGGTATGATCCGATATATGGGGGGAATTGTTATGATCCACAGCTGTGGAGACTTTCCCAATGTGCCTCTTCTTGGCACAAAGGGATACATCAGTTACAACCCCGTTCTCGCCCGTCGACAACTTGAATATCCAATGAATGAAGAACCTAACCCTAGTAACCTGACGAGACTCTTTCTTGAAGAGGGGAAAACCCTGAGCTTAAAGCCAGAATCACGTATGCTTGGCGTCGCATAAATAAACAAGGAATGAATGCATTAGGACATCCTGATTGTACTTTCTTAGAAGCTTGCTTGGTGTGGGCCCGTAAAAGAGCCCTCACATTGAGGATGCCTTACCCTCGTCATAAGCCTCCTATAGTCCATACAAGTGAAGAGTTGAAGATGAAGATGGCATTGGAGGAACTGACTCTCGACAAAGCAAGAATGCAGGAACAGATTGACAAGCTCGTGAAGGAGCTCCATGGAGGAGAAGGACCGTCATCAGATGGATTAGACGCTTAGTGAAATTCTGGTTAGTGGATCAGATGTCACAACAACACACTCTGCAATAGACAATGTAAAACAACAGAAGAGTACACAAAGAATTGTTCACCCAGTTCAGTTAAACAACTTACTCTGGGGGCTACCAAGCCAGGAAGGAATTTCACTATCAGTAGAATTAATTTACAGACTCAACAACCTAGTTCACATCTCCTAAACTTAATCTCTACCTAATGAACTTTCTACCTAAGAGACCACTTAGGTATGAGAATACTACTCACTTCCTAAAACACCTCAAACATCACACTTTGAGACCCTCCTTGATCCTGCTTACAAGCTTTGATCAAGTAACACCACTCTCTTGCTTCACAGCTCTAAGAGAGTACACCTTACAACTCACCAATTCAACCTAGAATGGTTTACAAAATACTCGTACAAAGACAATGATTGGCCCTCAGTCTATGCTCTTTATCTTCTATACTTCCTTCAAAGGATTGATGCGCTTTATATAGCTATTTGATTTGGTCTTGGACCTGCTACAATATCTGACCTGATTTGTTATTTAAAACTGAATCTTCAACAGATTTTCTCTCTCAAAATATTCTTAAATCTTCAGCCTTTAAACACTCCTACAAATCTGCATCAAATCTGTTTGCAACAGAAAATATCTCCTCCAAGATATTCGTATCCAATAATTCTAACAGCTCTCCCAAAATTCTAGCTAATACGCTTAACCCTAAAAACATCTCAAACCTGATGTTTTAATGAACTGCATATCTGATGTCATGACATCGCATGTGACATCAGACTTCAAAACTTCAACAACTTAAACACCTAACATTATCCAATGTTAAGACTCAATGTTAAGACATCACCCATGTGACATCAACATTGCACAACTTTGTTTTACCAAAATTCTAGCCAATCCAAGAGCTAACAATCTCCCCCTTTGGCTAATTTTGGCTAAAACAATCTCTGCAACATCAGAGACTACAGCAGCGGATTAAAATGTTAAAAAGATTAAAACTCCTAGCACATTCCTTCAAAACAGCTCCTACTTCAAAATGCTGCACATACTCCATCAGCTCAGCAAAGGGTCAAGCTCCCCCTCAAAACCAGAATCATCCTACAGCTGCACACAGCTGCACAAACAAACTCCCCCTCACTTTCTGTAGCACATCAGAAACAGGATTCACAACTACACCTTGGCTTGGCTAACTCTCCCCCTTTTTAGCCATAATTGGACAAACACCTACTAACTACCTAGTTAGTCCTAATCTAGCTCTCATTGTCAGTCTAAAGTCAGCATACAAGACAAGACGAATCATAAAAAGTGCTTAAAAAGCCACAATATCCAAATTACATAATTCAGTGCAAAATCAAAACAACAAAAAAAAACTATTGTCTAGCAGAAACAACAAAAGAACTAATCTTCATCAGAGCTAGGGCCATCTTCACCATCCTCTTCATTTTCCTCAGAATTGACACCTTCAGCATTGACATCATCATTATCATCTTGTTCCAAGGACTGGATCAACTTCTCAATCTCATTCTTTCTAGTCATGCTGGTACTGATCACAACATCCAGATCCTTACAAGCAGCCTTCAATCCTACAAGTAAATCAGCCTTGGTACTTTTCTTTTTGTTCCCAGCATCTTATGTTGAGACAATCTCTGGAACATGACTCCCAACAAACAATTTTGGATGCAGAGATAAAGTAGACTCCCTCTTGCAGGTTGTGTCTGAACTTGTCAATATGCCAGGATGTTGTTTCAGAATTACCCCACAAATAAGAGATGGGAATGCTATAGGCATTTTGATAGCATTAGTGGTGGCATGTTTCACAATCTGTTCAAAAATATATGATCCATAATCAAATTTCTTCTTAGCGCCCACAGCATAAATGAACCTTCCTAATCCAACAACTGTTGTGGTTTTATGATTAGTTGGCACCCAATTTGCAGCTCCAATTCTGTGCAAGATAGCATACTTAACACTAAGTTTGCTAGTTGGCAGTTTTCCTTTCAAGGGCCACACCTTAACTTGACCAGCAGTTATTTCCTTGCTGACATCATTATCAGTGACTTCTAGCTCTGTAAACTCTTCTTCTTTTCTTCCTAGGTAATTGTTGATAACCTCAGGAGAGAATCCAATACATTTTCCTCTCACAAACACTTTCATGAAATCTCCACTTCTTTTGTCCGAGATATTTATAGGAATGTTAACCATGAATTCCTTAACCAGACTGTCATAACACTTGGAGAACCCACACACAGTCTTCATCAATCCAGCAACCTTTATCACCTCGATGACTTCTTTAATTTCCATAGCCTCTTTGCCAATCTCTCTTTCAAGAGCAAGTCTTCCTTGACAAACAAATTTCCACATGGAAGAACTGCTTGTGTAATGGAAAGAAATGTTGTCAACAGGAACATCAGGTATCTTGTCAGTAATTCTCTTCAAGATTGACTTTCTCACAGGAGTGATGTCTTGAACATCATCCTCAACATCATATTCAGATTCAGATTCTTCCACTAGCTTCCTCTTTCTGGGATTCACATCAACTTTGCTCCATGTTTTTGTAGGACCAACAATATAAGTCTTTTTCTTCTTTCCTTCAGCTGACTTCTTTGGAGAAGATTCCACATTCTTCCCTTTCCTTGTTTTCAGTCTCTTGGCTAGACTAGGAACAACATTCCCAATCACTTCATCATCAGACAGATCAACAACATTCACCACATCTTCATTCTTTTTTCCACCAGGGCTAATTCAACATCTCTATCAGGCGATGTTCTGACATTTGTTTCAACATCAGCTTCCTCCTGAACACCTTCTTCTTCACCACCTACTTCAGCATCCTCAATGACAGACATAGCCAGTCTGTGAAGATTTGTATCAGCACTTTGCATGTCCTCCTTTTCAGCAGGCATCTGTCTAAGGGGAACAGAAATACCTTTTATAGATAAACCCTTATCCAAAATTTTGGTGGCAATCTGATTAAGACTGCGATCAACATCAAACCTCTCTTCTACGGCTTGAGAGGTGGAAGACCTAGATGCAGATTTATCACTAAAAAGTACACTAGTGACTAGCCTCTTAGTTTCATTATCATTAAATTTAGTTCCATCCCTTTTGGGTTGAAGTTTGGAAGGTCTTGACTTACCAGATTCAGGAACCATCATGGAGATGGGTTCTATATTCAAAGCTTCTTCTGCAGAGCCCTCTTCTGTAGAAACCCTAGCTTTATCTCGCAATGAACTTTGTGAAGCAGATTTCTTAGATGGAGATAATATATGTTTTGACATTGTTCCTGTGAAGCACTTGAGGATCAGGGAAGGATTACTACTTCTTTTGATGGAGAAGGAGACGAACAGTCTAGGGGTATGGTTTTTGATGAAGCTTGTGATAGCTACAATAGGAAATGATGGCCTAAAGTATGGAGCCTGATTTTGTGGATCACTTAAACGCCCATCAATGAGTTTCTCCCTCCAAAATAACTTTCCTTTTAAATTTTTAAAAGAATTCACACCATAAGTTATTAACCCTAATTGACCTTTCAACATGCTCAGACTTTCACACTTAATGTTACAGTCTGATGTCACAACATCAACCTTAACATCACCAGATGAGTTGACCTCTTGAGGTACCCATTGATAATAATTATCTCTGGATCTGACTCCTTTCATAACTACCTCATTTTCCTGATTAGTTATCAAACACTCATCTTTAGTGTAGCTGACCTTATATCCATCATCACAGAGCTGACTTATGCTAATCAAGTTAGCACTCAAACCTTTGACAAAAAGCATATTGTCAAGATCAGGTCCATCATGACACTTCACTTTTCCAACCCCTTTTACCACCCCTTTCTCTCCATTTCCAAAAGTAACATCAATTGAGGAGCAAGAATTGACATCCACCAATTTGTTGTTGAATCCAGTCATGTGCTTTGAACAGCCACTGTCAAAGTACCATCCATCCTTAGCAGAGTGGCTATCTGAAATGTGAGCCAATAGACATTTAACCTCAGCTTTAGGAACCCACTGTTTAACAACCTTGGGCATGTTATCCTTCTGTCTAGATTGAGGGATAGGCTTGGGATAATCATGAAGCTTGAAGCAAGAAAATTTCATATGACTAAATCTTCCATAATAGAAGCACCTTACTCTTTCTTCTCTGAAGTTGTTAAACTTCCTGCCACCTTGATGATTAAACTGCTGTGGCTGCCATCCATAGTACCGGTGCTGTTTTCTTCCATAGTTTTCCTTTCTCCTGTAGTGAGGATTCTGTCTCTTAGGCTGTCTTCTATGGTGATGTGGCTTCCTTCTTCCATAATAATGAGGCACAACATTATTATATTCAAAGCCATGCATGTTCCCCTGATGTTGAGACATCTGTTGGAACATGTTAAACCTAGGAGCCTGCATACTCCTATGGTATTGAGGAGGCATATACTGTCTAGCTCCATAAGTATGTACCTTCCCTTGATGAGGACCATGAGCATACCTTTTCCCAACATTTTGAGGCTGTTGGTGAGCAACCTGCTTGGGTTTAGGATTATGTCTCTTTTTGTTATGTTGAGACATAGGTTGAGACATGTCCTTTTTGGTTCCTGAAGTACTAGCTTCAGCAGAAACCTTCTCCTCAATAAATCCTAAGCCAGATTTGTCTCCTGCTACTTTTTCTGCCTGAAGGATCTTATCAAGAGTATCAGATCCACTGTTCAACATTCTAACAGATTTTGTCATTTGATCAAGTTGAGATTTAACCAACAAGACTTCATTTTCAAGATCAACTTTAACGGTCTCAAGCTGAACAATTTGTTTCTTTTGTTTCTCACTTTCTTGACATACCTCTGCACTCTTCAGACATAACTCTTGATAGAAGTCTGCTAACTCCTCAAAAGTCAGTTCCTCATCACTTGATTCTCCATCAGACACACATGTCCCTGTCAAAGCTCTTACATGCTTGGCTGACTCTTCTTCACTTTCACTGTCAGTATCAGACTAGGAAACTGTCATGCCCTTCTTCTGCTTCTTAAGGAATGTAGGACATTCTTTCTTGACATGCCCATAACCTTCACACACAAAGCATTGGATCCCTTTGTCTTGAGCAGTCTTCTCTTCATCCTTTTCTTTTGATTTGCTGATGTCAGAGGAGATGTTCTTAACATTGGGTTTCTAGCTCCTATTCATTCTCTTGAACACCTTGTTGAACTGTCTTCCCAGCATAGCAATAGCCTGAGATGACTCCTTTTGAGATTCAGCACCATTCCCTTTCTTCTCTTCTTGAGTGTTAGATACCAAGGCTATACTCTTGGTCTTCTTTTCAGGTTCCTCTTCATTCATCCCTAACTCAAAAGTTTGAAGAGATCCAATTAGCTCATCAACTCTCATTTTTCTGATGTCTTGAGCTTCTTCAATTGCAGTCACCTTCATCTTATATCTCTTGGGAAGGGACCTAAGGATTTTCCTCACCAGCTTTTCTTCAGTCATCTTTTCTCCAAGAGCACTAGAGGCATTAGACAGCTCAAGAATACTCATATGAAAGTCATGAATAGTTTCATCTTCCTTCATCTTTAGACTTTCAAACTTTGATGTCAGAAGTTGAAGTCTTGACATCTTAACCTTTGAAGTTCCTTCATGAGTAGTCTTTAAGATGTCCCAAGCTTCCTTAGCAACTTCACAGGTATTAATCAACCTGAATATGTTCTTATCAACTCCATTGAAAATAGCATTTAGAGCTTTGGAATTACCAAGGGCAAGCTCATCTTCTTCCTTGGTCCATTCTTCTTCAGGTTTCAGTTTTGAGCTGCCTTCTTTTTCTTTCCCAGCATCATCTTTCTCAACAACAACAAATGTTTTCCATTCCTTTATGACAGCCTTCCAAGCCCTGCTGTCCAAGGATTTTAAAAAGGTAATCATCCTTGGCTTCCAATAATCATAATTAGAGCCATACAGAATAGGGGGTCTATTCACAAATCCACCAACTTCCATGTCCATCTTACCAGAAAGTATCAGCCCTAGATCTCACCCAGATGCAGAGCAGGATGCCTGCTCTGATACCAATTGAAATTCTGGTACCAGATATGTGATGTTACGTGTGATGTGACAACAACACACTCTGCAATGGACAATGTAAAACAACAGAAGAGTACACAAAGAATTGTTCACCCAGTTCAGTTAAACAACTTACTCTGGGGGCTACCAAGCCAGGAAGGAATTTCACTATCAGTAGAATTAATTTACAGACTCGACAACCCAGTTGACATCTCCTAAACTTAATCTCTACCTAATGAACTTTCTACCTAAGAGACCACTTAGGTATGAGAATACTACTCACTTCCTAAAACACCTCAAAGATCACACTTTGAGACCCTCCTTGATCCTGCTTACAAGCTTTGATCAAGTAACACCACTCTCTTGTTTCACAGCTCTAAGAGAGTACATCATATAACTCACCAATTCAACCTAGAATGGTTTACAAAATACTCGTACAAAGACAATGATTGACCCTCAGTCTATGCTCTCTATCTTCTGTACTTTCTTCAAAGGATTGATGCGCTGTATATAGCTATTTGATTTGGTCCTGGACCTGCTACAATATCTGACCTGATTTGTTATTTAAAACTGAATCTTCAACAGATTTTCTCTCTCAAAATCTTCTTAAATCTTCAGCCTTTAAACACTCCTACAAATCTGCATCAAATCTGTTTGCAACAGAAAATATCTCCTCCAAGATATTCGTATCCAATAATTCTAACAGCTCTCCCAAAATTCCAGCTAATACGCTTAACCCTAAAAACATCTCAAACCTGATGTTTTAATGAACTGCATATCTGATGTCATGACATCGCATGTGACGTCAGACTTCAAAACTTCAACAACTTAAACACCTAACATTATCCAATGTTAAGACTCAATGTTAAGACATCACCCATGTGACATCAACATTGCACAACTTTGTTTTACCAAAATTCTAGCCAATCCAAGAGCTAACACTTAGTTCCTTTAATGTTATTTCTCTGTATTCGTTTGCTTATGTAAGGGACCTTGGAGGTGTACCGTTTATTTTGTAAAACTTGTAGGTTGATTAATGAAATGAGTTGTTTTAGAATGTATTCTCAACGTCTACAATGTTTGCAAATACACTTTTGAGTTCCTTGATTCATCTCTACATCACGCATTTGCCTATATCATTTGCATTTCATTATTTTCATTTCAGGTTCTCACCCTTACTTCTTCTTCAGAGAAACAAGCTGAATCACCGATATAACACCCGAGCAGGTCACCAAAAAAGGATGGATCAACTCGAACAGGAGAACAGAGCACTCCGCGAAGAGGTTACAACCTTGAAAGAGAGTTTGGAAAGTCTTAATGGAATGATGGAAGCGCTAGCAGCTGCTCAGAATCAGTCATCACATAATTCGCAGGACCATGTTCCAAGGACCGTTATCTCAGCGATTGTCTCTGCATCGATCCCAGTGGCTTCTGTCCGTGAACCGCAATATACTATGCCTCCTAGTTTTCCATGGGGAATGCCTCATAATTTCATTCCAACTCGCTATCGTCCACTAGTTCCAGAAGCTCTTGTTGTAACCGCTGATATGACTGCGCCACCACCTATGGTAAATGATGTCCCGTACCATTTGGAAGAGCCTGTGTTCCACATCACACCAAGTGAGATTGTCGGATTTGATGAGAGGATTGATGAATTTCAGGATAAATTCTTAGAAATGCAGAAGGAGATCAAAGCCCTCCGAGGGAAGGATTTATTTGGAAAAAGTGCTTCTGACCTTTTCCTAGTTCCGAATGTCAAGGTTCCTCCAAAGTTCAAGGTACCTGATTTCGAGAAATATAAGGGCAACTCTTGTCCTCAGTGCCATCTTATTATGTATGCCCGCAAGATGTCAGCACAGACAGATAATGATCAGCTGTTGATCCACTATTTCCAAGATAGTCTAACCGATGCAACTCTCAAGTGGTATATGGGGCTGGACAATTTGAAGATCCATACCTTCAACGATCTCTGTGACACTTTTATTAGACAATACAAATTTAATGTTGATATGGCACCGGATAGAGATCAGTTGAGGGCCATGATCCAAAGGGAAAGAGAAAGCTTCAAAGAGTACGCCCAATGCTAGTGCGAGGTGGCTGCTCAGATCGCACCACCCCTCGAAGAGAAGGAAATGACTAAGATTTTCTTGAAGACTCTAATTCCCTTTTTCTATGAGAGAATGGTGGCCAGCGCTCCTAGTGACTTTACCGAAATGGTAATTATGGGGATGCGTTTAGAAGAAGGAATTCGTGAAGGTAGGTTGACAAAAGAAACGGGTACTTCCGACAATGTGAAGAAACACGGAAGTAACTTCGTGAAGAAGAAGGAACAGGATGTGAGTGCCATACACCATCGTCGACCCCGGAGGAGAAACCCGCAACATCAACAGTCTCAGCATGTTGCAGCAGTGACACGGGTTATTAATACTCTAGTTTATCAGCCGCAATTTGCACAACCGTATCAACCAGTTCAACTGACTCAACAACAACAGCAACCGCAACGTTATCAGAATCAACAGCCTGTACAACAGGCTCGGCCACCATTCAGCAACCAGAATCATGCAAAGAGAAGGCCGGATTTTGATCTTATTCCATTGTCCTATGCTGACTTGTTTCCAGCTTTGCTACAAAAGGGGCATATCCAAACCAAGTCTCCACCTGAGGTACCTAAGGATCTCCCTTTTTGGTATAGATCTGATCAGTTCTGCCCATACCACCAAGGTGCACCCGGGCACAATATTGAAAATTGTATTGGTTTGAAAGTCGATGTCCAGAGATTGGTTAAGTGTGGAATTCTCACTTTCAAATATTCTAACCCTAATGTACAAGTTAACCATCTCCCTCTGCATGGATAATCCAGTATTAACATGTTGCATGGGTCCTCTAGCAAGAATGTTGTGTTTGATGTCAAATATATTCAAGGATCTTTAGTAAAAATGCATGAAGGTTTATCCAAGATGTTTTCCTTTGACCATGAGGGTCACGATTATGCTGTATGTCGGGTTTCTTCTACCGATCCACGAGGATGTGGGCTCATAAAAGGAGATAGATATTCAAGAATTGTTGGACCTAAGGGTTATTACAATCATCCATGATGGAGATCTTGTTGATAAGAATGAGAATGAAGAAGAGGAGGTCTTGGTGATAGTACCTCATTTCAATAAATTGGAACGCGTTGAGATTGTTTATGACAGCAGGAAATATTCTCCAACTCCTCTGGTCATTAACATTCCTGGCCTGACTCCTTAGGCTACCAACAAAGCAGTCCCTTACAAGTACAATGCCACTATGTTGGAAAATGGAAAAGAGGTACCTTTACCTATACTGCCATCACTCGTTAATATTGTTGATATCAGTAGAGTGACTAGGAGCGATCGTGTTTTCTTTGCAACACCTCCAAAAGATAAGGGAATTTCTGTTCAACACTCGGTTGTAAATGATTCAAATTTGGGGCAGTCTAGTAGGACTGATTCTTCCTCTAAAACCGATAAGTTTTTGAAGATGATCAAAAGAAGCGAGTATAAGATTGTAGACCAACTTTTGGATACCTCTTTCAAGATTTCTGTGCTACAACTATTGATGAGTTCTGAAGCCCACAGAGAGGCTTTGCAGAATGTCCTTGAGCAGGCCTACGTCGATCATGACGTGACCGTCGACCAATTTGATGGGATCATAGGCAACATCACTTCATGTAATAATATCAGTTTCTGTGAAGAAGAGCTCCCATAAGAAGGGAAGAAGCATAATATGGCGTTGCACATTTCGATGAACTGCATGGATGACGCATTATCCAGTGTGTTGGTTGACACTGAATCATCATTAAATGTGATGCCGAAAATGACTCTCATAAGATTATCATACCAAGGAGCGCCTTTGAGACCTAGTGGTATTGTTGTAAAGGCATTTGATGGATCAAGGAAGATCGTCATTGGTGAGGTCGTTTTACCTATGACCATTGGCCCCCATCTTTTCGAAATCACATTCCAAGTCATGGATATTCGTGCTGCTTATAGTTGCTTGTTAGGTAGGCCATGGTTACATGACGCCGGGGCAATCACATCTACGCTACACCAAAAATTGAAGTTTGTTAATGAAGGGAAGTTGGTCACAGTCTGTGGAGAGAGGGCTCTAGTGGTGAGTCATCTTTCTTATTTTTCATACATTGATGCTGATGAGGAAATAGGAACCTAGTTCCAAGCTCTTTCAATTGATGGTGGTAGTGCCAAGAAGAGCGGGGTTTCTATTTCATCTTTCAAGGATGTGCAATGCGTCCTGGAAAGTGGTTCCCAAGAAGGGTGGGGGAAAGTGTTATCATTACCTAGAAATGAAAAGAAAAAGGGTCTCGGTTTTTCAGGTGTCAGTTCCGACATGCCTGCCACAGGAAGCATGGTTATTCCCCCCATTGAAGATGTTTTTCATAGTGGAGGAGTTATTCATCCATCAAGAGTCAATGCTATAACTGAAGAAGATGACTCTGAAGGGTACGTACCATTCGGCTCTGAAAGCGATTACATCCCTGCTGAAGACTGGGAGCCTTATTTGGAGGATCCTAGATATGGGTCTGAGACTGAAGATGCATATTGTCCTTTCTATTCTTCTCGGTTAAGACGTAAGGGACTTGAGTATGAAGCTTGCGCCATCCTCGAAGATGAGTCCGACGAAGATCAGCCAAACTTTTTGACGCATAGAGCGGTCGCTTAGAACTGAAGTGATGTTAACATTCCTTTTGTTGTCCATTTTTCAAAGTGATCGTCTTTTTCTTTTAGCTCTTCGCTCTTCCCGAGGAGAAAGAGTTGTTGTGTGGGCTTATTTTTCATAATTCCCTTTGCTCTGCCCAAGGCAAAGGTGATTTTGTGTTAGGGCTTTTGTTTAATGAACTGTTATCATCAATAAAATTTTCATTTTGTGTTTCCATTTTATCTGTGTTACTCTTTTGCTTTTTTGGAAAAACGGTAATCATAAAAAACCCATTTTTATCACTTTGCATGTTTTGTGCACACACTCGCACTTTCATAAAATCTAAAATAAAGCCAAATCACATGTGCATATTATTGCACGAACAAACCATTAAAAAAAACAATGACCCAATGCCTTCTCCGAACTTTGAGTTTCCTATATTCGAAGCCAAAGAGGAAGAAGAAGAGGTTCCCGAGGAAATATCTCGTTTGCTTGAGAATGAAGATAGAGCCATTCAGCCTTACAAAGAGCCCGTAGAAGTCATTAATTTGGGTAAAGCCGAAGGCCGTAAGGAAGTGAAAATTGGAGCTTTACTTGTGACTGATGTGAAAGAAAGACTGATTGAACTGCTTAAGGAGTATATTAACGTGTTTGCTTGGTCATACCAAGATATGTCTGGCCTCGACACCTCTATAGTGGAGCATCGTCTGCCTTTGAAGCCAGAATTTCCGCCGGTCAAACAAAAACTCCGAAGAACTCGCCCTAACATGGCCCTGAAGATTAAAGAAGAGGTACAAAAGCAAATAAACTCAGGGTTCCTCATTACGTCTGAGTATCCGCAATGGTTGGCCAATATTGTGCCCGCCCCAAAAAAAGATGGTAAAGTTCGCATGTGTGTTGATTACCGAGACTTGAACAAAGCCAGTCCAAAAGATGACTTTCCTCTGCCGAACATTGACATGCAGGTAGATAGCACTGTGAAATACATGATATTCTCTTTTATGGATGGTTTTTCAGGTTACAACCAAATCAGAATAGCTCCCGAAGACATGGAGAAGACATTGGTCATTACACCTTGGGGCACCTTCTGCTATAGAGTTATGTCAGTTGGTTTAAAAAATGCTGGGGCAACATATCAAAGGGCCATGACTACTCTGTTTCATGATATAATGCACAACGAGATCGAGGTGTATGTGGATGACATGATAGCCAAGTCCAAGACTGAAGAAGACCATGTTGAGCATTTGTTGAAGTTGTTTAAGCGGTTGAGGAAGTATCAGCTCTGTTTGAATCCTAACAAGTGTATGTTTGGTGTTCGCTCAGGCAAACTCTTAGGTTTCATTGTTAGCCAGAAGGGTATTGAAGTGGATCCTGATAAAGTTAAGGCCATACAAGAAATGCCAGCTCCAACTACATAAAATCAGGTAAGAGGTTTCTTAGGACGATTGAATTACATCTCTCGATTTATCTCGAATATGACAGCCACTTGTGGACCAATTCTCAATCTTTTCAGAAAATATCAGGTATGTATTTGGACCGATGATTGTCAAAAAGCATTCAACTGTATCAAGGAGTACCTCCTCAAGCCTCCTATCTTGATCCCTCCGGTTGAAGGAAGACCTTTGATCTTGTATTTGACCATTTTGGAAGATTCCATGGGGTGTGTACTTGGTCAACAAGACGAGTCAGGAAAGAAGGAACACGCTATCTATTATTTGAGTAAGAAATTCACCGACTGTGAGTCTCGATACACAATGCTGGAGAAAACCTGTTGTGCATTGGCTTGGGCTGCGTGATGTTTGCGCCAGTACATGTTGAACTATACCACTTGGCTGATTTCTAAGATGAACCCATCAAATACATTTTCGAAAAACCGGCTCTGACAGGAAGAATATCCAGATGGCAGATGTTATTGTTAGAATATGATATTGAATATCACACTCAGAAGGCGATCAAAGGAAGTGTTTTGGCCGATCACTTAGCTTATCAACCTATTGAAGACCATCAGCCTGTTGAGGATGATTTCCTTGACGAAGATGTGATGTATTTAAAAATGAAGGATTGTGAGGAACCTTTTCCAAACGAAGGGCCAGAGTTGGATTCTCAGTGGGGTTTGATTTGTTATGGTTCCATCAACAATTATGGGACGGGAATTGGGGTAATCATTATGACTCCTCATGGATCCCATATCCCACTTACTTCCAGATTAACTTTCAAATGCACAAACAATGAAGCCGAATATGAGGCATGCATTATGGGCCTTGAAGAGGCAATTGATCTAAGAATCAAGAATTTGGATGTGTATGGTGATTCTGCTTTGGTGATCTACCAAATCAAAGGAGAGTGGGAAACCCGTCAAGATAATTTGCTTTCGTATAGAGATTATGCAAGGAGATTTCTCTCTTTCTCCAACAGGGTAGAGTTCCATCACATTCCTCGTGACGAGAATAGGATGGATGATGCTTTGGCAACCTTAACTTCTATGATTGTGGTGAACCGTTGGAATGATTGTCCTAACATCCATGTTATGCGTCTCGACAGACCCGCTTACGTGTTTTCAATAGAAGAAGCCGATGATGGTAAACCTTGGTATCATGACATTGAAGTGTTTCTTTGAAGACAAGAATACCCGGTTGGAGCCTTTAATAAGGATAAGGAGACGTTGAGGAGATTGGCTGGTAATTTCCTCTTGAGAAATAACGTACTTTACAAAAGGAATTTTGACATGATCCTGCTGAGATGTGTCGACAAGAGAGAAGCATGCATGTTAATGACTGAGATTCATGAAGGGTCTTTTGGTACTCATGCCAACGGACATGCTATGGCGAAGAAACTCTTAAGAGCAGGCTATTATTGGATAACAATGGAATCTAATCATTACAAGTTTGCTAAGAAGTGCCACAAGTGCCAAATCTAGAATGATAAGATTCATGTATCGCCAACTCTTCTCAATGTTATATCGTCTCTGTGGCCGTTCTCCATGTGGGCATTGACATGATTGGCATGATCGAACCGAAAGTGTCTAATGGACATCGCTTCATCTTAGTGGCAATTGATTACTTCACCAAGTGGGTGGAAGCAGCTTCGTATGCGAATGTCCCCAGACAAGTAGTGGTCAGATTTATCAAGAATCAACTCATCTGCCGTTATGGTGTGCCAAGCAAAATCCTCACTAATAATGGGTCAAAGATGAATAATAAGATGATGAAGGAGTTGTGTGAAGAGTTCATGATTGAACATCATAATTCTTCTTCTTACCGACCAAAGATGAATGGGGTTGTTGAGGCGGCAAACAAGAACATAAAGAAGATCATTCAGAAGATGGTTGTGACCTATAAGGATTGGCATGAAATGCTCCCATTTTCTTTACATGGGTATCGTACTTTGGTATGCACATCAACAAGAGAAAATCCCTTCTCACTTGTTAATGGTATGGAAGTTGTACTCCCAGTAGAAGTCGAGATTCCTTCCATGCGAGTTCTGATGGAGGCGAAACTCTCAGAAGCTGAATAGTGCCAAAGCAGATATGACCAACTAAATTTGATTGAGGAAAAAAGGATGTCAGCCTTATGCCATGGACAGTTATACCAACAGAGAATGAAGAAAGCCTTTGACAAAAGGGTTCGACCTCGGGAATTCAGAGAAGGTGACCTTGTACTTTTAAAAAATCCAATCTTCCCTCACTGATTCTAGGGGCAATTGGACTCCTAACTATGATGGTCTGTACATTGTTAAGAGGGTCTTCTCAGGAGGCGCTTTGATGTTAGCAACTATGGATGGGGAGGAAATCACTCATCTTGTAAATATTGATGCATTCAAAAAGTACTATGCCTAAAAAATGAAAAGAACAACCCGCTAAGATGAAAACCCGAAAGGGCAACTTAGGCAAAAATGAGCGTTTCGGTGGGCTGAAAACCTGAAAGGGCGGTCCAAGAAAAAGTTAGAGACACAAAACAAAAATAAATCATCCCGCTAGGTTAAAAACCTGAAAAGGCAATCTAGACAAAAGTTAGGGATCAGGCTAGTGCACTGCATCAGATCAGATTGGATTATCAGAAATCTTCTCTCTCACCAGACTCATCAGTCGGATCATCGAAAGCTCATAGTATAGGAAATTCAGAGTGGTTTAGGAGGATAGTGGACTTTGTTCTGATGTAAACCTTTCCATGTTTACCGTTTTTTCCAACTTTGTAATTATCCATGAAGTCGCGCCATTTGCCGACTATCATTCCATTAATAAAATTGAGCCTTTTCCATTTAATGGCAATCTCTATGTTTATTCTTATTTTTGCAAAATGTCTTTTATTTTTTATAGCAATTTTCAAAAACAATTTTAAAACTTTTAAAATGCGTGTGTTTTTTTTATTTTGATTTATGGACACAAAAGGGATGTTAATAATCTTACCGAGGATGACAGATCTCGAAATGCAGAGCTATGTTGTTTTCTGACTCGCTTCACCCATATCCTCGAGGGATTCTGTTTCAGATGGTGTGGTGGATCCCCGGTAAGTCTCTACTTCAGGTGGTCATGACTATTCCCCGGTGAATCTCTACTTCAAGCGGTTATGGCAGGATTGAAGCAAGGTTTCCCCAATTGGTGACTTGAGAATTCCCTAGTGAATTTCCTTGGCTTCAACCTTCCCTAGTGAAGTGAATGTTTATTTCACTCCTGAGTGAATCTCGTACAAATCAATCTTCCCCAGCGAAGTGGATGTTTATTTCATCCCCATGGATTTTCAACTCTGACATCTGCAGCTTGCAACGTTGATCCGAGCTTCCCCATTGAAGTGGATATTTATTTTATCCCTTGTGAGGCCTCAGCTCTAGCATTTCCAGTTACAACTTCCTTCTAGACTACTTCAGTTCATCGTGGATATTTATTTTATCCCCATGAAGTCTCTCTAATCATGAGTTTGATCTTTTCCCAGTGGATCTTTCTCACCTCCAACGGAGTCACCGGATTCATCTTGACAATCCCCTAAGTGAAGTCATGATGTTCGTCCCCAAGTGGAGTGATCTTTTTTCCCCAGAGAAGTTTGAAGCCTTGAAGCAGAATTTTGGTCCCAGATATGGCTTCCCATTCATCCCCAATGATGTTTCTATATTCTGAAGATTGGCCGAGTATCCGTGTCGAGATGTTTATTTCATCTCCAGTTTATCTCTCTTCGTTTATTTTGTCAGCATAAGCATAACATGGCACACATTCATTCATATAAATATACATGGCATATGTGCATTTTGCATTCTCTGATGCTTGTTTATTCGTCACTTTGGTTGTGTTTATCCCGTAGTGAATGGGTTTGTCTTCTCCCTTCAAGTAGAGTCGTCAGCCCTAAGCAGAAAGAGTGTATCCTTTCTAATTCCCCACTGAGTTTGATCCTCGTGGAAGATTTTTACTTTAGCTATCTTTTCCATTTCTGGATAAGATAAACCCCAGTTGCGTTTATTCCTCGTTGGGTAGAGTCTTGCTTGACCATTTCTCTTCAGTTATTTCCTGGATTGAAATTTAGTCCCTGACAATCACAATTTTGAACCTCTCTAGGCTATTAGACCTAGATCGAGCATGCATTTATTTTGCACTTTGTCTCCCCAGGAAGAATCTATTTGAAGATCACCATTGAAGACAAAATCTCTCCAGCAGTATTGTTACAACATTTTCTTGGAACTTATACCCAGACGACAAGTGGCAGCCTCTTCATTTGAGCAGTTTGTTTGTTCTCAGGTTTTCTGTTTGGATGGCAAATGGCAGTCTCTTTCCAACACTGTTTGTCTATCCCCAGAGTTTATCAAGATTATCAACTTTTTTTTCATCAAATGGCATCTCTCCGGAAATTCGTCAGAGAAGTTTGTTGAAGACCTTACAAGTGTTCTCTTTATTTGAGAATTCCTGTTACAAGGATTTTATTTGCTCCAATGCAATCTTCAAGCCACAACAATATCGCTCCTCGGTGATGTTCTCTCTAGTGAGTCCATTATTCATTTGCTTCCTTCAAATGGCATCTCTTCGAGAAGTTTGGTGAAGTTTCAGTTGATCTTTCTCTTTATTTGAGAAGACATATTTTACAAATCAACCGGCCTGCATCTCTTTTGAAGATCCCCGATGAAGTTTCCTAATCTCCAATAAGTTATGGATTCCCGCTGAAGTCCTAGATCTCCAATGAAGTTCCAATTCCCTATGAAGATACTCCCCACAAGGATTCATTTTCCCAGGAAGAAACTGAGACCAGTCTGCGGTTTACGACCCGGTACGAGGGGAGGTTTGTTTACCCTTTTCAAGCTAAAAGAGCTTGATCAAAGAAGAAATTGAGACCAGTCTGTGGTTTACAACCCGGTAGGAGGGGAGGTTTGTTTACCCTTTTCAAGCTAAAGGAGATTGATCAAAGAAGAAACTGAGACAAGTCCGCGGTTTACGACCCAGGACGAGGGGAGGTTTGTTTACCCTTTTCAAGCTAAAGAAGCTTGATCAAAGAAGAAACTGAGACCAGTTAGCGGTTTACGACTCGATACCAGGGGAGGTTTGTTTACCCTTTTCAAGCTAAAGGAGCTTGATCAAAGAAGAAATAGAGACCAGTCTGCGGTTTACGACTTGGTACGAGGGGAGGTTTGTTTACCCATTTCAAGCTAAAGGGGCCTGATCAAAGAAGAAACTGAGACCAGTCCGCGTTTACGACCCGGTACGAGGGGGTTTGTTTACCCTTTTCAAGCTAAATGAGCTTGATCAAAGAAGAAACTGAGACCAGTCCGCGGTTTATGACCCAGTACGAGGGGAGGTTTAATATCTCTGCGAATGTATTATTCCATCATTATATTTGAATTCATTTTAGACTGCCCTGTGAATTGCCAGTTGGTAGTCTATTCCCTAGTGGAGTCAAGTCTTGTCCCCAATAGTGGTTGTTTGACTCTTCCCGGTGGGACTGCAACCTTTCCCCTGCGGTATCCTTTCCACCACAGATCCTTGTCATGCATTTCATATCATATCATACTATATCATATGCATTTGGTGGTATCTTAGGACCAAAAATTGTGCATGTTTGTATTTAAGACTCTCCTATCGCGTCGAGACGAAGATTTCAATCCTCATATCTCCGGATAGAAGAAACTTAAATATGGGCATTTGTCACACCCTAATTTTTAACTTTAAGATCCCACCTCTTTAGCCAGTCAAGTCTTGAGGGCATCATCAATCAAGCAAGTCCTCACACTCCTAGGAAGCTCATTCCCATTAAATGACAAGTATAAGATGCCCTCACTTTGGGCTCCTTAGAGGATCAATAGCACCTAATCAAGAATTAGGGTTTCTTCCAGTCAAAGTCAGTTACACCTTTGGATCTCAAGAGTTGGCCACAAACCTTGAGACATGATCTAAGGCTCATTAAGGCACCCCAAATAGCCCATAAGGTTATTTATTGATTGAAAGTCAAGGTTTGGAGATTCACATGTTCAAAGAAGTCAATTGTAACTCTAAAAGGTCAAACTTGGAACTTTGAGGTCAACCATAGGCATGACATATCACCTTGAGTGTTATTATGAGTTTGGACCAAAGAAAATCAAGAGGAAACATAAAATAAAGAAGTTTGAAGGATTAAGGTTTTGGAAGAGAAATTTCTAAGTGAGAAAATCCCAATTTTTAGCCATTTTGTAACATCCATAACTTCTTCATCCTTGATCCAAATGGAGCAAATTAGTTATCAACTTGAAGAGGACACTGTGTACTTCAAGTTTAAAGAAGGAAAAGTGTTCAAGCGATTCTTCAATTTCAAGGTATGGAGGCCTAAAGTTGAGAAAAACAAGGATTTGTAATTTTGTACTTAGAAATTTTTCTAAGTATGGAATTTCAACATGGAGGATGGTTTTTCAAAGCAATATTTCACCATGATACAAGCCTCATTTCAATTTTCCTTGGACATGAAAGTTGTAGAGTGTCATTCTAGCTTTCTTTTGAGAACTAGAACTCCTCCATTGGAGGAATAGGACTCAAGTTATGAAGTTATCAAGATAGGGGTTGTATTTGACAAGTTTTTGACAATTTTGTGGATCAATCTTCCAAGGAATCTTTCATCATGATACGAGCATTATTTCAATTTTCCTTGGACATCAAATTTGTAGAGTTCTTTTCAAGATTTCCATCCATTACTAGAACTCCTCATTTGGACAAATATTCATCAAGTTATAATGCTTTGAAGTTAATGTCACAAAGTGGTCATTTCATAACTTAGTTTTTTTTCTAAGTTTCTCTTTTGGTGACATTGGTGGACATCATTTCATGACAACTTTTCTCCACTTCCCAAGCCTCATCTCATCTTGATTTCCAAATGAAAGTTGTTATATGATCTTCCTACTTTGCATTGGATCAAATTTCTCATGAAGAGGGGCTAAATTCATCAAGTGGTAATTGTGCAAAGTGAGCTAGTTGCATTTGCGATCAAGTATGTTTATTGGCCACATTTTCATGCACCATGCCAAGTTTTCATGTAGCAAACATACATGTTATTCTCATGCGCAAGAATTATCTCATTCTCACTCCAAAACATCATCCAAAGCATTGCCCAAAATACTCCAACAAGCCTTGTACAAAATCCACCCTTCATTGACAAGTTTTGCTAAACTTGGGAAAGAGACAAACTTTCAAAAATTTCCTAGCAAGGGTTCACTCCATCCAAGACCATTCTGCACCTCTTGCTCAGTATCAATGCTTACACAACATCACAGATCTCACCAACCATGCCATGCGTGTCTTCCCTCCATTCCCACTCTCTTTTAAAAATTTTCACCACAAGGTTTAACCTCAGTAACAGCTGTTGTTACCACACAAGACCCTCACATATAAACTACGAGCAAACTCTAGCTTCACTCAGAGAGCATTCTACAACCGCATACCACTAAAAAACTCTCTTCCCTTCAAAACCCGTTCTCCTTTGTATCCCATTTTTCTGGATCTTTTCTTTCATTTCCTGGCCTCAGTGATCTTTCTCCAAGTTCCTAGATGGTAAAGAAGGGCTTTTAAAGACATTTTGCACGTAAGAACTGTTACTACAAAAAGCTCCATTTAGTAAATTTCTCACCTTGTTTTCTTCTCATTTTAGATTCATAAGTGCTTTAAGGATATTCATGCACTGCGCCTAGAAGTCCTCCAAGAGAGGCATTGGCTGATAATTTGACTTTTTGACATTTGCAAAGTTCATTTTTCAGTTCTCAATACTTGACTTGTTGCTTGATTTTCATAGTGTTTAAGTTGTTGTTTGTTAAACCTAAGGCCATGGTTGTGTTCTACGCATGTAGACCTTCATTTTTTGCTTTTATTTCACTCGATTTCATGGCTTGTAGAGAGAGATATCATGGACCAAAAATGGTGTAATGTCACTGAGCTAGGGTTTTATTTACTGGTTTTGTTTTGTTAAGAGGTTGAAGACGAAGTTGTCGTCGCCTCATTGGTCATGGTTTTTGTTGACCACCCTTTCTCTCTCTGCCACGCATTCTTTGTTTTCATTAATCTTTTTTTTTAATCTGAAAGTGAAGTAGTGGGAGACGTATGATTGGTGGGATTTTTTTTGTCATTTAGTGATTTTAAGTGACCTTGCCCAATTAATAAGGGTCACATAACATTTGTGACATTCAGGCTATTTAAAAAAAAACAAATGATTTGTTGGCTTTGGTTTGGACTGATAGTGCATGGGCTTTACCTCTTTTTTCTATTCGCACCACCACCATTTGGACCATCAGTGCACTATAACAGAGTATCTTTTGTTTTGGACTTTACTCATGCACCCCTTTTGACCTTGTTTTCTCTTTTGTTTCTTTTTTTAATCTTTTTTGATTTTTACTTATTAAAAATATTTTCTTTTGTCAAAATAATCCGAAAAAAATCATGGTCATATTTTAGCCTTTTATTTAACTTTCTATAAATTTTAATTTTAATTTTATTTCATTTTGGTATTTATTTTAGATTTTCTAATGTAAGGTGCCCACTTTAGACTAGTTTGAACTTTGGCTTTGATTGAGAATCTTTCCCTTTGACTCTTGGGCTGGTATTTTGGAGTTTTTTAGTACACATTATGAGGATGCTTTGAGTGTGCTTGATGGACTTAAATGAAGTTGTTTGACATGATTTCCATTTCCTAATTAATAGCCCTTTATTTGTACTCGATTCCTTTGGTGCTTCACCTTGATGAGCAGTTTTGGGATAGTTCTTGTTTCTTTCTATTGACAACCTTTTGCACACATACATTTAAATGTCTAAGCTTGTGTTTGAACTATGGTTTGGGATTTGTCTACTCATTTTCCTATTTTTTGAATACCATGCTAATGTGATCATCTTTTATCCATGTTTGGTGTCAATCATGACCTAGTTTCTTGGGTATGCTTCTTGAGATGTTGATATGTTTTGAATATGTGTTTGTTCATGGTTTGAAAAGCATATTTCACTTATGTCTTCATGATTCAAAGATGTTTTTGTTTGTCTATTTGATCATTTATGCCTGTTTAGTTTTATTTGAACCATTCCATGATGTTTTGACTTGTCACTTGCATATGATCTTGTTCATGCTTAAATGTGATCCATGTTGATGTTTATTTTGACATGTTGATGTTGAATATGAGATTAATGAGTTGTGTATGCTACTTCCCTCTTGGTTTATGATTTATAATTTCCTTGTTGAGCTTTCTCTTTCATTTTGTCTTTGTATGGTGAAACTTGTGGCAAGTTTGCTTGATGGTTTGGTGCTTGTTTGACTTCATTCATGAATATTTTTGCATGTTGAACATGGTATGATATAGTTTCTACCCTTCTTGATATGTCATCTCATTTTGGTCTTTGGTGTTGGTCCATTGGCTTTTATTAATCTTCACCTTGAACTCCTATTTCTTCAACACTTGTTTTACAAGTAGTTGTTCCTTCTTCCAAAGGAAAGTTACCTTGTTGACTCTTAAGTCATTTTCTAAGATAGTTTGACCTCTCATTCTTAGGTTGATCCTTATTTCATTTAAGTTATTTCCCTTAGTATAGTTTCCCTTAGGATATTAACTTAGAAAACTTACAGTTAGTCTCCCTTTTCTCCCATGAGAGATTAGACATGAGTCATCCCTAGTTGAGATATAAATCTCCTACCCCATGACATAGTTGAGAAAGATGTGGATTCTTTTCCGGTTAAGAGAGGTATGTGGCATACTCATCGATCTTATATCCGAGTCAGAGTCCTTCTCTTAATGTGAAGCAAAGATCCACCTTCCACATGTTTGAGTTTTCCCCTTAAGATGACGACTTATCTCTTCTCCTAAACCAATCAACAACTTTGTTTATCCTTATTGAGGGGAACTATGAATGCTCTGATTCTTTTTTAGAAAAGATACGTAGGCACGGGATGCAATGTCTTGGCAAGCATACTTAGTGTATATACCCCTAGGTCTTTACCTTAGCATATTTCCCTTTACAAGTAAACAATAGCATAAAACAACACAAACTAGAGGTTCATGTAGAGTACTATAGATACTTAGGATGCTAACACCTTCCCTGAGTATAACCAACCCCCGAACCTTAGATCTCTGAGTTGTGTTTCTACATAGTGCACTTAGGGTTTTTTCGATCTTTACCCTTTCCTTTGGATAAATCAAAGCTCGGTGGTGAACTGCATGATTTGTGATTCAATTTAATTAATAGCTTGATATCCGATTCTCACCGCAACAGCTTCATTTTAAATCGTAAAGGAAATAGTTCAATAACTCTAGGAACACAAAAGCAGAAAGGTAACATATCCCAGTGTTACACTATCAAAGCGACACACGAAAACTAAATTAAACTCAAAAGAGGTAAATGACGAAGAAGGCTACTACGCCATCCCCCAAACCACAATAACAGCTAAGGCGTCTCTACCTCAGTATCTGCATCACATGCGTAAAGAACAATACAGACAAACAAGCAGGGGTGAGAAATATATTCATATATGTTAGCATTGCATAAAATAAAAATGATGTTGTAAATAATATCACTCATCAATTACATAAATCATCCACACATATAATCAATCACAAATACAGTTATGTATGCAATGTATCTGTTCTGGACTGGGTAGGCGCTTGGCCCACAGTAGGGCAAGGCCCAATCCAGTCCATCTCTTGGCAGACCCAATAACTGGATCCTGCCAATCTAGTCATTGGGCAGAATCTAGCCGTTGGTCACAACATAGCCGTTGAGCACAATATCACTGTTGGGAGCGTCCCCCTCACTCACTTGTCAGTTCACGCGACCAACTGCCTCCCCGGATCTCACGGGAGCAGTTGGACTAGGTCAAAGGGGTACGCGTCTGACCCTCCACCTGGCAGTCTTCCATTGGTCGACCAGATAATTCGGCCACATGGGAGACCTTAGTCCCGCGCTGGGGGTTACTTCTATAAATACCTTCTCACTTGAGAGGGTCAGGTTTGATCACTATTTAATATTCGAAATCATACCTTAACATTTTGTACTTGCTTTCTCTCTAGCCCGAACTTACTTTGGCATCGGAGTACCTTACAGGTACACCCCCTCCTCTCCTACATCATCATCTCTGCCCTACACGGAAGACGACGATGATCCAGTCTGATCACACCAGATCAGTGGCACCGTCTGTGGGAATCACTGCTTCCCCGTCTTTTTGATTCAAGATACCCCATCTTTTCACCCAAAAGACCAAAGCTTACTTTCCAAAATTCCCTTGATCATCAAGGCCTCCAACAGGAACGATGATGCCCGTCAAGAACCTGTTATCGCCGTTATCGCGGATAACGTCGATCACTTCATCCCCGGAGCTACCATCCCAGAGACAGACCATCGGGATGGGAAGACCACGTCTCCCACCTTCGACGATGTGAAGCCGCGAGCACAGGTCGCTGGTCACGTTTTTAAGCCTATACATGTCACTCAAAACGCTGACCCCGGCACTGCTGCCCTCATCGCCTCTCTCAACAGGTCCAACCTCCCGATCTTCCAACAGGGGGAAAAGATCAACATGCTCGAGCATGTCTTCCATAAGCGACTTCCTTCACAGAAGTCTGGCAGTCTATCTCCTCGCTCGCGGTCTTTTTCTCAGAAACGTCGGCGGAACAGGTCCAGGAGCATTTCTCCCGTCAGGGGACGGTCAAGATCGGAAGAACTTGAGTCAGAAGTCGCCAAGAGACGACAACATTCTCCTCCGCGAAGATCCAGACGTTCCTCTGCCCCAAAGAATTCCAGACCTTCAGAAAAGCATCACGAGCACCGTCGGTCACGTAGATATTCTCCTCGACGCAGCAGGATCCGCGGGGCACAGCCACTCCCTCTGCCGTTCTTCAAGTGCGAGCAGCGATGACGATGTCCATGGACCCCTATCCCAGGGGATCATGGACACTCGCATTCCTCGCAGGTTAGAGAAGCCTCCTCCTTTGGCAACTTATGACGGGACCACCGACCCAAGCGAGCACATAGAAAATATCGAAGCCATGCTCCACTACCACAACGTGAGAGGAGTCATTAAATGCAGGTTGTAACACCCCAATTCCCATCGCGAATAAATAATACATAAATAAATTAGAGTAGATAAAAATTTATTTTTCCGACAGAAACAAGGATGCCACAACAATAGAAAGAAAATACAACTCCTGCTCATAAATTTTGATACATAACACAAAATAGAATACCCTCAAAGGGAAACTTTTCCATATAAAATTAAAGTTCAATTAAGGAATAAAGCGGAAAGATCCATAACCGACTTGTTTTACAAATGAATGGTTTTATAACGTCAAAATATACATACAAAAGTAATACAAAATACATTCAACAAATGTATACATATATAACAAAAGCGTTCCCCGACTCCCGTGCTACGTATCAGAGCAGACAGACTGACAAACGGATGGAGAACTAATCTTCACAAAAGCCTCCAAGACTACTAATCTGCAATTGCCTCATAGATCAACAAACCACAGCAGAAGGGTGAGAAATAACAACTAAACCAAGATTGCATAATAATATGCAAACACACATCAATTCACATGCACAATTATTCTCACCACAAGCATCACAGACTAATACACATAGCATATATCAATTATACCCACACAATCACATATTAGCACATAAGGCATACCATAGAGAATTAATACAATCATTGTAATGTACAACATCCCCACAAAACATAGCATATGTCTATACGTAAAACATATCATCCATAACCAATGCATTTATCACATACGCACATCAATTCACCAATCCAATCACAAACTCAACACATAATCAATCAATTCATGATTTTCCACACATAATCAATCCATTCATGATTTTCCACACATAATCAATCCATTCATGATTTATGCAAATGCAAAGAGACCGACACAACGACTCTATGCAAATGCAATACGGTACCATCCATCCATCATCTCATCACTAGTTCACTCAGGAACTATTGGAACCATCGCTTGTTACTTAGTGTAACTCCCTGTCGGGCAAACGATGTTCCCCGTCGCTTTAGGTCCTCTTGATATAAGGCGCACGACATTTATGGATCGCTTTAGGTCCTCTTTGTATAAGGCGCACGATGTTATAGCGGATTCCCTCTGGAATCGTTTCGTCGCTCACACCCACTAGGGCACACGACATCACAAGATGCATATCATGATGTTTGACATACAAGAACTCATGACAATCAAATGCATCACCATAATTCAACAATATGAATTATCTCATCATCATTATTCATGCATTGGAAATCAATTCAAACAATGCACTTACTTGCCATAAGGCCACCAAATAACACACATTGAATTTCACATAAACAATGCATTTCATCATAATCCACAACCACCACAATTAGCATTTTAGCATATACACTCATATCAACTCACATCAAGAATTACTCACCATCAACCACAACAATCACAATAACTTGTCACATGCTTCAACATCATACAAACCACAACAATCCCACAAAACATCATAACAACATACATTGATATTTAATCAAATAATGTATTTTACCACACAACAACATAATTATCACATCCATCAACATCATATAAACCACATAAAAGCTCCACATTACACAACAATAATACAACACACGGTAAAACACCGACCGCGCGCATTTAACGCGATAAAAACCCGACAACCCAACACTTTTACAAAACCACGACTTAAATAAATCATATAATGACTTCCAAACCATTTTTAATAGAAATAATATTTCATCAGCTTCCCAACGCTTCGAACGGCGACCAAAACGGACTTACGGTTTGAAAATTACGAAGAAAACAAAATAGAAAAATTTGCCACTTCACTCCAGTATTCGCTAGGCGAACCCTAGCGAACCAAGACAGTGGAAAACCAACATAAAGTTCGCTAGGCGGACCTCTAGGCGAACATTCGCCCGTTCCTTCGCTGGGGTTCGCTAGGCGAACCCGCGAAACCCAGAATTCGCAGCAGCGTCAATATAGGTCATTTGGGGCCAAAATACATCATTTCTACCACCCAAACCCTTCTAATTCATACCAGAACAACCAAAACATGTTCATACATAATCAACAAGTATTCTACACAGTTTATATCGAATTTCATCCGTGAAAACATCGATTTCTATCAATTTATCAATGAGAAAAAGTTGTGAAACAACCAAAACAATTACAACAAACAACACATATACATACACAAGCAAGATATAATCGAAACTTCTCACCCTTACCCGATTATTCGCGCTCGAAACGGAGTTCCCGCGATTTTCTTCTTTCTCCTCTTTTCTTTCCTCTTCCTTTCTATCTTCTCTTTTCTTTCTCTCTATTTTCTTCTCTCTCTATTTCCTCTCAAATCTCTATTTATATAAAATAGGCTAAAATACAGTTTTGGTCCCCCTGTTTGTCAAAATTCACGGTTTTGGTCCCCCTATTTTATTTTTTAACAGTTTTGGTCCCCCACCCCAATTTTGGCCCAAAAAAATGATGAAAAGTAATTGGTCCATACATGAACAGTACATGTCCGTACATGAACAATCCACGTCCGTACATGAACAGTACACGAACAGTGAGGGGTGGGGGACCAAAACTGTTAAAAAATAAAATGGGGGAACCAAAACCGTGGATTTTGACAAACAGGGGGACCAAAACTGTATTTTAGCCTATAAAATATCTAAACCCCTAAAAAGACTATTTTACCCCTCAGCTCAAATATCCCGCAAACGCTCTCAAAACGCGATAAAACATAAACAGCAATGAAAAATAATATATTGTCAAATAAAAGTCAAGAATAAAATAATATAATAATAAAAATAATTAAATCGACTCGATTAAATAAATAAGTCAAAACTGGGGCGTTACAATTCTCCCCCACTTAGACATTTTCGTCCTCGAAAATATAACCGATACGAACAACTCCGGATACGACTCTCGCATCCGACTAACCAACTAACATGCCAACACTAGGCACACCACGAATAACACAACTGACAACCTACCTTGCTAACAGCAGCTACAACAACGACACGACAACGATGACAACTACAACGACAAGATGCACAGCCCATACAATGCACTTGACGACCAACCTACAACTCAAAGAATACCCAAGTTACGAACACACACAAGAATTATCTACTCGCACTCGGACCATCACGATGGAAATGAGGCAACAACACAAACAAGAACATAAAGTTCCATGACACAACATCGTTTCAACAACCTCTTCATAACCACACCACCAACATCCTTGTCATATAACAATATTACAACAATGTTACGATTCACCAATCGAACATCTAACCAAAACCTCCATCTACATAGTAGCCCATGAATAATATTTAAACCTTTCACCTAACACTTCCATTCTGAACGTCGAATGGTCTCCTCATTCCTATATGTTTCCAATGTTCAACCTATGAACTCTTACCAGTCCCACACGCATATACGAATCATGCCACCTCACACTTCCGTTGCACACTCTGATTACTCGTAACCATCAAAACTATCAATTTCACGTCCAAAGTCTAACTCTTTCTCATATTCACCAAAAATCACTATTCACTTTTAATATACCCAACCTCACACTATCAGATGTCAATTCACACACCAACCCAAATCTCTAAATTCTCCCAAAAGTTCCCACTCTTTAACCATCAAAGCAAACATATGCAAAGATTTTTCCGACTTAACTCATCAGGCACGACATTAACTTTACCAATAGGATAATTCGAGGCAAGGTCATAGCTAATCAGGAATTCCAACCATCCGATCGTGCTTCAATCCGAGTTACAAATGAAAAGTTATAAAGGAAACAAAACGGGACAAACTGCCATGTTCGCTAGGCGAACCCCTAGTGACCGTTCGCTTCCGCCTTCGCTAGGCGAACGTCGTTGGCGAACATTCGCTGACCTTCGCTGCCGAGTTCTCTAGGCGAACCCTCGAAAGTTGTTCGCTGGACTTCGCCCCAGGTTCGCTAGGCGAGCCATGGAAAATTCAGAATTCCAGCAGTGTTGTTACTCATCCAAAACCATCATTTTCTCCATCCAAACACCTTGAACCTAAAACCCTCAAAATAATACCTCCAAATATTCCAACACCATACAACCGCAACCAATTCCAAATCCGGAATAGTATAGATCCTCTTATGAATCCTCAATTATCGTAAAGCATAAGCCACGACTTTACCCTCTTGCATTAACACATTGACTAAACTCATCAAAGACGCATCCCAATACCTCACAAACAGTTTATCAGGATCACGCTGAATCAAAACTGAAGCCGTAGATAACTTCTACTTCAGCTCACCAAAACTTACTCACAACGAACATCCAAACAAACGACTCACCCTTTGCAAGTCAACTGAGATAACCGAAGTAAGAACTTAGCAAAGTTTTCCATAGCCTGTAGTAACAACCAACTGAGCCCAAAAGTTTCTAATCTCCTTAACCAACTTCGGAGCCTCCTAATGTAGAACTGCATCTACTTTCGATGGATCCATTAACCATACTCTCATCTGATATAACATATCCAAGAAAACTAACCTTTTTCAACCCAAATTCTCACTTGAATAACTTAGCATAAAACTTCGTCTCTTTTCAACACTTGTAATTCCATTCTCAAACACTCTACATGTTCTTCCTCTGAGTTTATAACAGATCCGAATATCCTCAATCAAAGCCATTACGAACTTATCCAAATAAATATTGAAGATATGATTCCTCTACTCCACAACATTACAGACGCATTACTAACACCAAATAACATCATTGTACGTTGTAATGCCCAACCAAATTCCAAAAGATATAAATCCTTAAAGCTTTTGCAAAAAATTTCACTAGGTAACTGGTTACTCACATACAAACTTAACCGAGTAAATAACAGCCTATCCCGATGATAGCAAACATAACCGGTCTCATTAAATCGATCAAAGCCTCAACTCATACAATTCACCACTCTTATCAAACATCCCAAACAACAGTAATTTCACTCAACTCAACCAAACCATTCCAGTCATCTATTCATGAAAGTGGACACTTATTCTCAATCGTTACCTTATTCAACTGTCAGTAATCCCTACACAATTTCTTCTCGTGACAGTCCAGATTCCATAAATTCCAACATGTAGCAACCACTAACCAAAAAGAACGCTCAAATATTACATCCACACCTAAGGGTTTTCTCAAAATTTTCATTAATGCTCTAAAACTCCAAAGACTCCAAACCTCAACAGAACTCTAAGTTTTGCTTTCCAAAGTCTCAATACCATCATACACACCATGCTTGTTATTCCGTTCAATCATCCATCCTTTTTGTTACTAACACAGCTGGAGCTCTCTAAGACGACACACTTGGTCTCACACATCCCTTTTTCCAGTAAATCTTCCAACCGCTCTTTCAATCTGAGTTACACTTCCTACAAGTTCTTCTACTTACCTAGCAGATCCAAACCTCAAATTTTCCCCTTCATCAAATTTGAGTTCACACTCTACTCTCTGAGAACAACTATTAACGATACCCAATCGTTCTCTCTCAACGACTTCCCAATGGAACCAACATACCAAAACCTTTAATCTGTCTCATCTTCCGGTATTAGAATCTTCATCGATTTAACAAAATGATCCGTAAACATTTTACTTAATTCCAAACAATTCATTGCACACACTATCAAAGTCGGAAAGACACGCCTATCCCATCCAACATAATTCCCATATGTTATCAACAAGAGATTAAGGGTGATCAGTTCCTCAATTTGTCAATAGACAGTCGACAATCATGATGGGGAATAAACCGTCTTTACCCACCTATAATAGCATTTCTTGCACCTTGTGCACACAACTACCTAAGGCACAAATCCTTAAACGACGTAAACCTTACCTCCGCATTCCCTCCGGAATCGGGAACAACACTGTCCAAATAACACTTACAATCTTGCAACCAACGGCACACTGAGCCAATGCTCCACACTTGAAGCAACTTGGAGAAGCACCAACTCCTCCCCCACTTATCTCATTCTCAACCCTGAAGACAAAAGACTAGAAAACCAGAAAGCACAGACAGTGTTTCACACACATATCACGTACTAAGGGACAACCAACGTCCACAGTATTCAACTGTCACACCAACTGACTCAACAACTTGGCCGGACGGACCGACCTGCTCTGATACCACTATTGTAACACCCCAATTCCCATCGCGAATAAATAATACATAAATAAATCAGAGTAGATAAAAATTTATTTTTCCGACAGAAACAAGGATGCCACAACAATAGAAAGAAAATACAACTCCTGCTCATAAATTTTGATACATAACACAAAATAGAATACCCTCAAAGGGAAACTTTTTCCATATAAAATTAAAGTTCTATTATGGAATAAAGCGGAAAGATCCATAACCGACTTGTTTTACAAATGAATGGTTTTATAATGTCAAAATATACATACAAAAGTAATACAAAATACATTCAACAAATGTATACATATATAACAAAAGCGTTCCCCGACTCCCGTGCTACGTATCAGAGCAGACTGACTGACAAACGGATGAAGAACTAATCTTCACAAAAGCCTCCAAGACTACTAATCTGCAATTGCCTCATAGAGCAACAAACCACAGCAGAAGGGTGAGAAATAACAACTAAACCAAGATTGCATAATAATATGCAAACACACATCAATTCACATGCACAATTATTCTCACCACAAGCATCACAGACTAATACACATAGCATATATCAATTATACCCACACAATCACATATTAGCACATAAGGCATACCATAGAGAATTAATACAATCATTGTAATGTACAACATCCCCACAAAACAATGCATATGTCTATACATAAAACATATCATCCATAACCAATGCATTTATCACATACGCACATCAATTCACCAATCCAATAACAAACTCAACACATAATCAATCAATTCATGATTTTCCACACATAATCAATCCATTCATGATTTTCCACACATAATCAATCCATTCATGATTTTCCACACATAATCAATCCATTCATGATTTATACAAATGCAAAGAGACCGACACAACGACTCTATGCAAATACAATGCGGTATTATCCATACATCATCTCATCACTAGTTCACTCAGGAACTATTGGAACCATCGCTTGTTACTTAGTGTAACTCCCCGTCGGGAAAACGATGTTCCCGTCGCTTTAGGTCCTCTTGGTATAAGGCGCACGACGTTTATGGATCGCTTTAGGTCCTCTTTGTATAAGGCGCACGATGTTATAGCGGATTCCCTCTGGAATCGTTCCGTCGCTCACACCCACTAGGGCACACGACATCACAAGATGCATATCATGATGCTTGACATACAAGAACTCATGACAATCAAATGCATCACCATAATTCAACAAAATGAATTAACCCATCATCATTATTCAAGCATTGGAAATCAATTCAAACAATGCACTTACTTGCCATAAGGCCACCAAATAACACACATTGAATTTCACATAAACAATGCATTTCATCATAATCCACAACCACCACAATTAGCATTTTAGCATATATACTCATATCAACTCACATCAAGATTTACTCACCATCAACCACAACAATCACAACAACTTGTCACGTGCTTCAACATCATATAAACCACAACAATCCCACAAAACATCATAACAACATATATTAATATTTAATCAAATAATGTATTTTACCACACAACAACATAATTATCACATCCATCAACATCATATAAACCACATAAAAGCTCCACGTTACACAACAATAGCACAACACACGGTAAAACACCGACCGCACGCATTTAACGCGATAAAAACCCGGCAACCCAACACTTTTACAAAACCACGACTTAAATAAATCATCTAATGACCTCCAAACCATTTTTAATAAAAATAATATTTCATCAGCTTCCCAACGCTTTGAACGACGACCAAAACGGACTTACGGTTTGAAAATTACGAAGAAAACAAAATAGTAAAATTTGCCACTTCGCTCCAGTATTCGCTAGGCAAACCCTAGCGAACCAAGGCAGTGGAAAACCAACATAAAGTTCGCTAGGCGAACCTCTAGGCGAACATTCGCCCGTTCCTTCGCTGGGGTTCGCTAGGCGAACCCGCGAAACCCAGAATTCGCAGCAGCGTCATTATAGGTCATTTGGGGCCAAAATACATCATTTCTACCATCCAAACACTTCTAATTCATACCAGAACAACCAAAACATGTTCAGACATAATCAGCAAGTATTCTACGCAGTTTATATCGAATTTCATCCTTGAAAACATCGATTTCTATCAATTTATCAATGAGAAAAAGTTGTGAAACAACCAAAACAATTACAACAAACAACACATATACATACACAAGCAAGATATAATCGAAACTTCTCACCCTTACCCGATTATTCGCGTTCGAAACGGAGTTTCCGCGATTTTCCTCTTTCTCCTCTTTTCTTTCCTCTTCCTTTCTATCTTCTCTTTTCTTTCTCTCTATTTTCTTTTCTCTCTATTTCCTCTCAAATCTCTATTTATATAAAATATCTAAACCCCTAAAAAGACTATTTTACCCCTCAGCTCAAATATCCCGCAAACGCTCTCAAAACGCGATAAAACATAAACAGCGATGAAAAATAATATATTGTCAATTAAAAGTCAAGAATAAAATAATATAATAATAAAAATAATTAAATTGACTCGATTAAATAAATAAGACAAAACTGGGGCGTTACACAGGTTATTCCCCATCACTCTCAGGAAGGGGGCCCTGGCCTGGTATAAGCGGCTTCCCCGGGGATCGGTCACATCATGGAGGGATCTGAAGAACCAATTTCCCCGGCACTTTACTGCCTCCCGACGTCATCCCAAGTCGAAGGCCATGCTCGAAGCCATTTCACAGGGCAAGGACGAGCCCTTGCGGGCAAACATTGAGCGTTTCAACAAGGAGGCTGTGGAGGTCCGCACCATGGACCATATGAAGAAATATCTACTCGAAAAGGGGTTGAGACCGAAGAGTGAATTTCGCAAGGCCGTAGGCATAGAGACCCCTCGTACCTTGGTCGAATTACTTCGCAAAGCTCAAGTGTATATACAATACGAGGAGAAAGAGGCCGCCTACAAGGCCTTGGACTCAAGGGATCAAGAGAGTTCCCAGGCAACAAAAAAAGACGAATTAGAGGCTCCCAAGCATGATAGGGAGAGACGACGGGACGATCTTCCTCAAGAAAGCAAGGGACCTGCTGGTCGTTTCACAGAATACACCCTACTGATAGCTCCCCGTGAGTACATTCTCTCTGAATGCATCAATATGGAATTCAAGCAGGGGGTGTCCGGTTCCCTAAGCCAGCATCGTCAAAGGGCAACACGAATAAGAGTAAATAATGTCGCTTCCATCGCAGCCACGACCACGTGACCGAAGACTACGTGCACCTGAAGGACGCTATTGAAATCCTCATCAAGGAGGGTCACCTGAAGCAGTATACGAAAAGGGTGAATCCTCCCGACGAGAGACTTCGGAGACCAAGAAGGAAACAGAGTCTTCACCACCTAGTCCTCCCCTGTAGGTCGCCATGTTAATCACGCGGCCAGAGGACTTCGTCTTCCCCGATTACCTCGAGGATCCTCCCCAGATATCCGTAGACAGCACTTGGGAGACTTTCCCCACGGCAATGATCATTTCATGTGGCGGATACAACGAGCTCACAGTGGGGTCGGTCAAGAGAAAATTCAACCAGCTCATCGACTGCAGTCTCGACCGGCTATCCACGCTCGAGAAAGTTCGAGGGCGTTCTCCGCCAATCACATTCTACAGTGAAGAGCTGCACGGGGGTTCCCCGAACTCACACATTCCTTTGCTCATCAGGGCTATACTCGCCAGTACTGATGTCCGTTGGATCCTGGTCGACCAGGGCAGTTCGGTGGACATCATGTACACCGGTTTGTTTAGAGCCTTGAAGCTGGACCAGAAGAATCTATCCCCGTAGGTAGGATCTGACCTGTAAGGATTTAATGGAGCCACCGCCAGACCTTGGGGATACGTGGAGCTTCCAGTCATGTTCGGGGAAGAAGAGGCGTCAAAGTCGATCAAAACTCAATTTCTGGTAATTGACTGTCCATCGCTGTACCAATGTATCCTGAGTAGACCAACCTTGGCAGAGCTGATCGCTGTTTCTTCAACCGTTCACCTCAAAATGAAGTATTATACTGAGAAGGGCCATGTCACGACTTTGCACGGGGATATAGAAGCCGCGAGGAGATGCTTTGAAGCAGCTACCCGAGGAAAAAGATCAATCAGTGCAGCACCCAAGGGCGCCAAGCGGGCAAGGGAGGAAGACCATCCCAGTGAAGAAAGTCAGCCTGACAAGATGCCAGCTCTCCCTATGCACACAATCGACCTTGACAGCTAGATTTCTGAAGGCGAGGAAGATGGGAACGAAGGCACGTCGACAACATCAAGCAGCTCCCCTGCGTCGACGATCATGCGTCTGATACCTGACGGGGAATTCGAGGTCATCACCTTCAAAGACAACCCCAACAGAGGGGTAAAGATAGGCGTTGGCCTGCCCGACGAGGTAAAGCAGCAATTGAAGACATGCCTGGAGGACAATGCGGATCTATTTTCTTGGAGCGCCGCGGACATGCCCGACCTTTATCCCGAGACTGCATGCCATCAGCTGACCATCGACTCAACTGCCCGAGCCGTCGCGCAACGCAGGCGAAAGCAATCCGATGAAAAGGCACAGGCTGCCGAAAAACTTGTACAAGATCTCTTAAAGGCAAAAATTATTTCAGAGGCCAGGTATACAACCTGGCTGTCCAATATTGTACTTGTTAAGAAACATAGTGGAAAATGGCGCATGTGCATTGATTATACTGATCTCAACCGGGCTTGCCCGAAGGACGCTTATCCTCTGCCCATCATAGATAAGCTCGTAGATAATTCTACAGGTTTCAAGCTTTTGTCCTTCATGGACGCCTATTTGGGATACAACCAAATTCCCATGGCCGAAAACGACAAGAAATACACCGCGTTCGTGACCTCGTCGGGGAACTATTACTACAACGTAATGCCATTCGGTCTGAAAACCGTTGGGGCCACGTACCAGCGTATGATGAACAAGGTCTTCCGATCAGAAATCGGGGACATGCTCGAAGTATACATGGACGACATGATTGTGAAGTCCCAAGAGGAATCCAATCACACAGTCCACTTGCAAAAGGTATTTGACCAAGCGAGAAAATGTAAAATGCGTTTCAACCCTGAAAAATGCACCTTTGGCGTGTGGGCAGGGAAATTCCTCGGCTTCTACCTCACCGAGAGAGGGATAGAGGCCAACCCTGAAAAATGTCGGGCATTCGCTGAATTCCCCACCCCAAGGTCGAAGAAATCCAACAATCCCTCAACGGGATTCTGGCCTCACTTTCTCGTTTCGTGGCCAAGTCTGCCCAACACGCTCTGCCCTTCTTTAAACTCCTCAGAAAGGAAGCCACATTCGAGTGGACAGAGGAATGCGAGCAGGCTTTGATCCACCTCAAGCGAGCCTTATCTGAACCCCTGTTCTATCACGGCCAGATAACGGGGAGACACTGTACCTGTACCTCTCCGTCACCGGCAAAGCCATTAGTGCCGCCCTCATTTGTGAAACAACCGATGGGAAAAAGCCCATATATTTCACAAGTAAGGCCTTGCAAGGACCAGAATTCAGATACCAGCAAATCGAGAAGGTCGCCCTCGCCCTCATCAATGCGGCGAGGTGACTAAGGCATTACTTCCTGGCCCACGCGATAGTGGTGCGAACAGACCAGTCCATAAGACAGCTGCTTAGCCGGCCTGACATGGCCGGCAGGATGCTCAAATCGTCTTTGGAACTGTCAGAATTTGACATCCACTACGAGGGAAGGAAGGCCCTCAAGGCACAAGTCCTGGCCGATTTTGTCGCTAAAATGACACCTCCAGCATCCCCGACTAGTGGGGTACACAAGTGGACCATCTTCATCGACGGAGCGTCCAGCTCCACGGGAAGTGGCGCAGGTATCATCCATGAAAACATAGAGGGAATCCTGATCGAAGTATCTCTGGTACTGTCTTTCCCCACATCAAATAATCAAGCCGAGTACGAGGCATTCTTAGCGTGGTTTACAGTTGGCCGAAGACTTGGGCGCCAGGGAAGTGAAAATCTTCACTGATTCCCAACTCGTAGCGTCCCAAGTTCGAGGGAGTACCAAGCCAAAAATGATAACTTGGTTGAATACCTGACGCTGGTGAAAGAAAGGATAGCTAAGTTTGACGCATGGAAAGTCCAGTACATCCCCCGCGAATGAAATACTCGAGCAGATGTCCTATCGAAACTGGCTAGCACCAGAAAGAAGGGCGGCAACTAATCTGTCATACAGGAGGTACTCTCTCGCCCAAGTATCGAAAATCCATCAGGGCTGCTCGACGTCAACTCCATTGGCGACAACAGTTGTTGGATGACTCCGGTGTATAAATACCTCACTACAGGGGAGCTTCCCGAAGACAGCAAGGAGGCCAGCGTAACCAAACGAAGGGCATGATCATACGTCCTGGTCGATGACAAACTCTACCGACGAGGAATTTCCATTCCCCTCCTAAAATGCATTAAGGAGAACAAGGTCCCCGAAGTTATCCAGGAAATTCACGAGGGTATCAACGCGCAACACTTGGGAGGGAGATCATTGGCACAAAAGGCCCTGCGAGCAGGATACTATTGGCTGACCATACAGCACGACACTAAGGAGCATGTCCAGAAATGTGACTGGTGCCAGCGCCACGGGGACATGCACTTGGCACTCTCTAACGAGTTGAAGACTCTGTCCTCACCCTGGCCCTTTGCCTGGTGGGGGATGGATATCCTCGGCCCCTTCACAATGGGGTCTTACCAAAAAAAATTTCTGATTATTGTCGATTACTTTACAAAGTGGATCGAAGCCGAAGCTCTTGCCAAGACCACAGCCTTCAACATACTTCATTTCTACAAAAAAAATGTCCTCGCACGATTCAGGGTACCCCAGGCCCTTGTGACCGACAATGGAACCCAATTCACTAACAGAAAGTTCAAATACTTCGTTGCCAAACTAGGCACGAATCAACACTTCACTTTTGTCGAGCATTCCTAGACTAATGGGCAAGTAGAGGCTGCGAACAGGGTAATCCTTCGAGGTCTAAAACGAAGGCTAGGTGAAGCCAAGAAGAGATGGATCGAGGAGCTACACAACGTGCTCTGGGCCTATAAAACAACCCCACACTCCACCACCAGGGAAACTCCCTTCCGACTAGCCTACGGGACCGAGGCGGTGATGCTGGTGGAGATCAGGGAACCTTCTAGACAAACAGAAGCTCCTCTCAATGAGGAGATGAACGACGAGGCTCTGAGAGAAGAGCTCGACCTGGTCGAAGAGATACGATCAGGGGCAGCTCCCCGTGAAGCTTCGCTGAAACAAAAAATAACGTTGCGCCATGACTCCAAAGTCGTAAAGCGCGACTTCCTAGTTGGTATCCTGGTCCTACGCAGAAACCAAAAGGATCCGCGCGAGGGCAAGCTGGCCGCAAACTGGGAAGGACCTTACAGAGTCAAATCAAAAACAGGCACTGGAGCCTACTACCTAGAAACACTGGACGAATAACCATTTGCTCGGCCATGGAATGCTGAAAAGCTCAAACAATACTATAGTTAGAACTATCCGTTAGCCTAAACTTATTGCCGACGAGATCGCCCTAGGACGGGGAGGTGGCTCGGTCACAGGAATATGCACCGGTGCAAGCACAATCCTCAACTGGACAACGCCATCCAGTTTCTGTTTATGGGACGAGCAGATTCTGTGCCCAACGGGGATACCTCAATCGAGCTCCGCCGTTGCCGCACCAATAGGGCGGGACACCCAGCTCGCGATGGGAATAGTCCAAGCCCATGGGATCAGGACCTTGACCAAGATCCTAGTTCCACCACCGGCGAGAACAAGTCGCCTCCTCGACGAGTCCCCCAAACTGTCGAGCGCAACTACAAGAGTCGAGCAAAACGTCCATACTTAGCATTCAATGTTAAAAGCATACACAAATAAATGCAACATACATAATGCAAACATAAGATATTTATATAAATATGGCCACAAGGCCAGAATAAGTTAATGTTACAAAAGAAGGGCTATGCCCAACAAACAGGTCACAAACCAAAAGGCACGCAGGCCAACAAAATACAAAGTACAAATTCAAAAAAAAAACTAAACAACATCGTCGGGAACCTCCGGAGGAACCACCTCGCCATTGACGACCATGTCGAGAACGCCCATCTCCTCGGTCAGCAGCTGGACCTCAGAGTTGAGAGCTTTCATCTGCTCCACAACAGCATTGAAACCAAACTCGGCTTCCCCCAAGTTATCCTGCTCGAGGATACGGATCCTCTCGATCATGTCCCTCTGGGTCTTCAGATCCTTCTCATCGTAGGTCTCATCCTGACCAACCGCCGAGGAGCCCTCCAGCTCGGCTATGTTCGCCTTCAGACGGGCATTCTCTTCGTTCACCCTGGTAAACTCCCCCTTCATCTGGGTCACCTCCTTCTGGAGTTCGATCTTGGCCTCCAGGTTTCCTTGAAGCTTCGTCAAGTCATTGTGAATCTCCGCGTTCTCCAGCTCTAGGTCGGAGATCTTAGCTTGCGCCCTCTTAAGGTCTGTTAGCAGAACCGTCTCCGCATCCCCGAGGGCCAACGCCGCCTCCAACACTCTGATCACGGCGGCCACATCGTGGCAGATAAGCTTTCTCCATACCTGAGGGTTGGCAGACAGGATGGTCGACGCCTCGAGTTCGGGGACAACGACAGAGCTCTCCCCGTCAAAAATTCTTCCTTGGAGATAGTACGGAGGCAATACAAATTTTCCCCCAACGAAACCACCCGGTGAAGAACCAACATCATCCTGCTTCCTCTTGTGGGTCGTGTCTGGGGTAGGAGGGCTCGAAGTGGTCCCCGGAAAGGAGCCGGTGCCGCCCACAAACTTTTCTAGTGTTACTTGCTGCTTGGCAGCACCAGCCTTCGGCAATGGCCCCTTATTCAAATTTTTGGCCGCTGCGGACCTCATCAGACGCTCCCTCATGTCCGCCATTTTCCCTGCAAACGTAAAAGAGGAGGTAATCACATTGAGTAAGAATTAAAAACACGGACAAATAAATAAGCTATACCGAGGAGCTCAAATGCAACATCGTCGTTTTCGCATTCAAGCATGGCCCTGGTACTAATATAACGAGCCGCTCGAGCAGGCTCTCCATCCTCCCCAAACAACTCCTTGCCATCCCTGTCCACCAAAAAGGAAGGGCTGAAACTCTCCACGTAGGCATGCAAAACCCGATAAGATTCCTTATCCCCTTCGCAGAGCTGCCCGTTCTTGACGAGAAACTGATCGGTCATATATCTAAAATGGGCATACACCGATTCCAGCGGGAATTTTGACACCGCCTTCAGCACCTGCCGACCATCAACCTCCACAGTCTCCATGGTGGATATAGACTTCTTAGGCACCTCCGAGACCGGCTTCACGACCAGAAACCTATCCTTGAAGTTTCGGACAGATTTCGAGTACGGCCAGAAGAGTCTGCTCTGCTTAAAGGACACCCAGCTCTGCTTCGGTCCTGCGGTGCTCCTTTGGATTTGAAAAATGCAGAAGAACAGATCCACGGTCGCCCCGACCTTCAGGTAACGGCAGACCAGCTCAAAAGCCCTAATAAACGCTAGTGCGTTCAGATGGAGTTGAGCAGGGCACAGCTCTAGATGGAAAAAGACGGCCTCTTGAAAGTCGATGAATGGCAGACGGTACCCCGCCTCTACAAAGGTAAATTCATACATGGGGAATCGCATCACCGGATACACCGAACAGATCTGGTCGTTCTCTGTGGGACAGATAGCCCTCCACTGCGCGGGTACACCCTCAGCCCGGTCTTCAAGGTAGGGAAACTCCTGAGCTTCCTCTTCAGTAAATGTCGACCTCATCGACATGGGCTCCTGAGCGATCCACTTGATGTCCCCCTCAGCTATGTGGACATTTGCGTGCTCTACGAGCTGCTCTGCCTCTTCGTGCGCAGCCCCGACGTTGAGGACAACCCCCTCGTGTCTGTCAACCATTTCACCTGAAAAGCAGAGGAAGAAAAATTAAATTTGACGGCAAAGATCAAATCCACCCTTCCACCACTAATCAAGTGAAAGGGCGAGGAATAAGTCAAGGATAACCTCGAGCCATTCGACCACGACGGAACACGACGACTTCATTTTCCCCATACAACGGGGACGAGTCACCGCGACTCTACGAGAAGACTCAACGAGGAAGAGCTTACTCGACGAAATAAACTTGTCGCGTGGAAGCCAAAGTTTCGCGTCAAATAGGCCTAATGCCCGACTACAAACCTAAAAATAATCCTAACCAGAATCTAGGAAGATCTACATAATCCTACGCTATATTCATAGACATTCATCCCATGTTCTTCATGTTCTTCATGAATTTTCCAGAAATTCATGTGTTCACCGAAGAACACATGAACATTCAACTGGAAAGCTCATGAATCACCGGAAAATTCATGCAGATTTCCAAAAGTGAAGAACACCATAGAAATTACAAAGGGAGGTGAAGAACTTACTTGGTAAATAGAGAGGTAGAAGATGAAGATCACGGCGTGGACTTTGAAGATCGACGGTGGCAAAGAAACTCCGGCGAAGGTACAAGTTGCAGAGCAAAGGGATTTGGGGAGAGGATTTTGAGTGAAGTGTGCAAATAAATCCTCTCTCCCCCCTTTTTATAAGCATTTGCTCGCTTGGGAAGCGCAAAGACCATCATAGCCTAGACCCCTAGGCCTGACAGGAATTAAATGCTCCACCACGTGTCAGAAAGGGAATCTTCGTTTGGCATTCCCAAAGCTGAACATTACATTCACCAAGTCGTCTACAGCCCCCGCGAGCATATCTTCCTCGACAATACGCACAAGTCATGTCCTTGTTAACGCTCCTCGACATAAAAACGCTGTTTTCGCGGGCACTTTCTCTAAACCTGGTCGACATAAAAACGCAATTTCTGCGAGCATATCCTCGCGTACGAAAGGCTTGTTGGGATGGTAAGCAACCAAAGTCGACCACATTAACCACCAGACAGGCGAAGGACATGTCCCCGAGCATTGTCATTCAAGAGCAACAGTCCATGAGGCTATCTCAAGTCATCACTCTTCCTCAGAGCAAAGACTTGGGGGGCTCCTGTTCTGGACTGGGCAGGCGCTTGACCCACAGTAGGGCAAGGCCCAATCCAGTCTAGCTCTTGGCAGGCCCAATAACTGGATCCTGCTAATCTAGTCGTTGGGCAGAATCTAGCCGTTGGACACAACATAGTCGTTGGGCACAATATGACCGTTGGAAGCGTCCATCACTCGCTTGTCAGTTCACACGACCAACTGCCTCCCCGAATCTCACGGGAGCAGTTGGACCAGGTTAAAGGGGCACGCGTCTGACCCTCCACCTAGCAGTCTTCCATTGGTCGACCAGATAATTCGGCCACAAGGGAGATCTTGGCCCCGCATTGGGGGTTACTTCTATAAATACCTTCTCACTTGAGAGGGTCAGGTTTGATCACTATTCATTATTCGAAATCATGCCTTAATATTTTGTACTTGCTTTCTATCTAGCCCAAACTTACTTTGGCATCGGAGTACCTTGCATGTACACCCCCCTCATCTCCTACATCATCATCTATGCCCTACATGGAAGGCCACGACGATCCAGTCTGATCACACCAGATCAGTATCTCATCTATTCTACTATGATGCTTGTGGTACCAAGGTTTTTGGATATCAGAGGTATGTTACTGATTAATCCACTCGTCAATGATTCCATCTCAGAACTCAATACTCGTCACTGGACCAAATTTTGTCACCATCAGATTTGTCATAGGTTTCATCTCTGAACCCGAGACTCGTCACTGGATTAAAGTTTGTCACCTATCTCTGATATACATGATGCATAAATGAAACAAACAAATGCAATACTTGTCTCAGACATCCAACTCACATACTCATTATAGGTTCCTCTCTAAACCTAAACTCAGCATGAACATCGCCAATATAAGGCCACAACGATGCTTCCTCTCTGAACCAGTGTCTCAACACAACTCAAAATTTTATCATAACTCATCATAATAATTCAATTATATGATTACTCAACAATACTTATAAATACTCATCACAAACTTGAAAATAAGATTGAATAAACATCGAGAACAGAAACTAGTCGAGAAGTCGAGTCAAACGACCCAAAACTGGTCAAACAAGGGCATGAAAATCAACTCCTAAGGCGTGAGGGTTATTGTAACACCCCAATTCTCATCGCGAATAAATAATACATAAATAAATCAGTGTAAATAAAAATTTAATTTTCCGACAGAAATAAGGATGCCACATTTGAAGAAAGAAAATACATTCCCTGCTCATAAATTTGATACATAACACCAAATGGAATAAACGTAAAAGGGGAAACTTTTTCCATATAAAAGGAAAGTTCAATTATGGAATAAAATGGAAAGATTCATAACTGACTTGTTTTACAAAATAAATTGTTTTATAGCATCAAAATATTCCTACAAGGTAATACAAAATAGATCCAACAAATGTATACATATATAACAAAAGCGTTCCCCGACTCCCGTGTTACGTATCAGAGCAGACTGACTGACAAACGGATGGAGAACTAATCTTCACAAAAGCCTCCAAGACTACTAATCTGCAATTGCCTCATAGAGCAACAAACCACAGCAGAAGGGTGAGAAATAACAACTAAATCAAGATTGCATAATAATATGCAAAAACACATAAAAATTCACATGCATAGTTATTCTCACCACAAGCATCACATACTAATACATATTGCATGCCACAGATACATAACATATTTCTAATAATCCAAACACATAGCATATATCAATTATACCAACATGATAACATATTCACACATAATGCATACCAAAGTTATGACATATGGAAACACACCACCACATCACATAGCATATGTCTATACATAAAACATATTATCCACAACCAATGCATTTATCACATATGCACATCAATTCACCAATGTTATCACAAACTCAACACATAATCAATCCATTCATGATTTTCCACACATAATCAATCCATTCATGATTCATGCAAATGCAAAGAGACCAACACAACGACTCTATGCAAATGCCATGCGGTACCAATCCATCCATCATTCTCATCATCAGTTCACTCAAGAACTATTGGAATCATCGCTTGTTACTTAGTGTAACTCCCCGTCGGGCAAACGATGTTCCCCGTCGCTTTAGGTCCTCTTTGTATAAGGCACACGACGTTTATGGATCGCTTTAGGTCCTCTTTGTATAAGGCACACGATCCGATCGCTTTAGGTCCTCTTTGTATAAGGCACACGATCGTCTATAATCATCGCTTTAGGTCCTCTTTGTATAAGGCACACGATGTTATAGCGGATTCCCTCTGGAATCGTTTCGTCGCTCACACCCCACAAGGGCACACGACATCACAAGATGCATATCATGATGCTTGGCATACAATGACTCATGACAATCCAATGCATACATATATACAACCATGTGAACCATCTCAACATCAATAATCATGCATATACAATCAACCACAATCACAATGCATTTACTTGCCCTTAGGCCACAAACCATCATCACAACATTTAATCACATGCATTCACATCATATAACATCACACAAGTCATACGATATATATTAAAAGCATATTGCATGATAACACATCAAATACCCACCATTAAAACGGTAAAAGTCGACAAAATGACATATTTCCAAATACCCAACATAATTAAATCGGCTACCAATCTCAAAACCATTTTAATAAGAAATAACATCCCAATAGCTTTCCAACGCATCAAACCGCGCCTCAATCCGACTTACGGATCAAAAGTTATAAAGAAAACAAAACAGGAAATCTTTCATGTTCGCAATGCGAAGCTCCTAGAGAGTCCTTCGCTTTCCACATTCGTCGTGCGAAGCCCCAGCGAACCATGGCAGAAGAAAAAGGATACAAAGTTCGCTGCACGAACTGCTGCGAACATTCGCCTTCTCATTCGCAGTGCGAAGCTCTGACGAGCCTTCGCTTTCCTATTCGCTGTCGTTTGCAGTGCGAACCTGCGAATTCTGGGATTCGCAGCAGCGCTGTTATAGGTTATATGGGACCAAAATCATTATTCTCCCACCCCCAAACACTTTCAATTCATACTATATCAACCAAAACATGATCCAAACCTAACGACAAGTATTCTACGCAGTTTATATCGAATTTCATCCGTGAAAACATCGATTTCTATCAATCGCTCCTAATTCCAATCGATAAGAAAAGTTGTGAAACAACCAAAACAATTACAACAAACAACACATATAAATACACAAGCAAGATATAATTGAAACTTCTCATCCTTACCCGATTAATCGCGCTCGAAACGGAGATATGTCGATTTTTCTCTTTCTCCCCTTTTCTTTCCTCTTCCTTTCTATCTTCTCTTTTCTTTCTCTTCCTTTTCTTTTCTCTCTAATCTCTATTTATATAAAAATATCTAAACCCCTAAAAAGACTATTTTACCCCTCAACTCAAATATCTCGCAAACACTCTCAAAACGCGATAAAACATAAACAGCGATGAAAAATAATATATTGTCAAATAAAAATCAATAATAAAATAATAGAAAACAAAAATAATTAAATCGACTCGATTAAATAAATAAGACAAAACGGGGCGTTACAACTCTCCCCCACTTAGCCATTTTCGTCCTCGAAAATATAACTGATACGAACAACTCCGGATACGACTCTCGCATCCGACTAACCAACCAACATGCCAACCAAAGGCACACCACGAATAACACAAACTGACAAACCACCTTGCTAACAACAACTACTATAACAAAACGACACGGCGACAACTACAACGACAAGATGCAAAGCCCATACAATGCACTTGACGACCAACTCACGACTCAAGGAATACCCAAGTTACGAACATACACAGGTTCACTCTTGAACCGAAACACAACAAGAACATAAAGTTCCACGACCCAACATCGTTCCAACAACCTCTACATAACCACAATACCAACCTCCTTGTCACACAACAATATTACAACAATGCTACGATTCCCCAATCGAACATACAACCAAAACCTCCATTTACATAGTAGCCCATGAATAATATTTAAACCTTTCACCTAACACTTCCATTCTGAAACGTCCAATGGTCTCGTTACTCCTACCTGTTTACAATGTTCAACCTATGAACTCTTACAAGTCACACATGCATATACGAATTGTGCCACATCACACTTCCGATGCGCACTCTGATTACTCGAAACCATCAAAACTATCAATCCCACGTCCAAAGTCTAACCCTTTCTCATATTCACCAAAAATCACTGTTCACTTTTAATATACCCAACTTCACACTCTACTGTGTTATCTCACACACCAGACACAAGTCTCTGAACTGCTCAAATTGTTTTAATTCTCTGACCATCAAAACAGACATGCATAAAAACTTTCGACTTAACTCATCACGCACGACATAAACTTCACCAATAGGATAATTCCGGCTAGAGTCATAACTCATCACAAATTCCAACCATCCTCGTTGTCTCATACTATATTCCTTCCGACCAAACAGGTACTCAACCTTCTTGTGATTACTAAACACTTCGAACCTAGAACCATAAAGATAATACCTCCAAATATTCCAACACAATACAACCGCAACCAATTCCAAATCTTGAATAGCATAGATCCTTTTATGAATCCTCAATTGTCGTAAAGCATAAGCCACGACTTTACCATCTTGCATTAACACACTGACTAAACTCATCAAAGATGCATCCCAATACCTCACAAACGGTTCATCAGGATCATGCAGTATCAAAACTGGAGTCGTAGACAACTTCTACTTCAGCTCACCAAAACTTACTCACAACGAACATCCAAAACAAACGACTCACCCTTTGTAAGTCAACTGAGATAACAGAAGTACAAACTTAGCAAAGTCTTCCATAGCCTGCAGTTACAACCAACTGAGCCCAAGAGTTTCTAATATCCTTAACCAACTTCGGAGCCTCTCATTGTAGAATTGCATCTACTTCCGATGGATCCATAACCATACTCTCATATGAAATAACATATCCATGAAAACTAACCTTTTCCAACCAAAATTCTCACTTGAATAACTTAGCATAAAAATTCCTTCCTTTTCAACACTTGCAATCCGATTCTCAAACACTCTACTTGTTCTTCCTCTGAGTTTATAACAGATCTGCATATCCTCAATCAAAACCACTACTAACTTACCCCATTAAATACGAAAGATACGATTCATCCACTCCACCAACATTCCAGACACATTACGAACACCGAACAACATCACTGTACGTTGTAATGCCCAACCAAATTCCAAAAGATATAAATTCTTAAAGCTTTTGCAAAAATTTTCACTGGGTAACTGGTTACTCACATACAAGCTTAACCGAGTAAATAACAGCCTAATCCGATGATAACAAACATAACCAATCACATTAAATAGATTAAAGCCTTAACTCACACAATTCACCATTCTTATCAAACATTCCAAACATTTGTAATTTCAATCAAACTCAACCAAACCATTCCAATCATCTATTCCCGAAAGTGGACACTTATTATCAATCGTTACCTTATTCGACTGTCAGTAATCCATACACAATTTAATTCTCTGGACAATCCAAATTCCACAAATTCCAACATGTATCAACAATCAACCAAAAAGAACTCTCAATATTACATCCACACCTAAGGGTTTTCTCAGGATTTCCCTTAATGCTCTAAAATTCCAAAGACTCCAAACCTCACCAGAACTCTAAGTTTTGCTTTCCATAGTCTCAATACCATTATACACATCATGCTTGTTATTCCATTCAATCATCCATCCTTTTTGTTACTAACACAGCTGGAGCTCTCTAAGACGACACACTTGGTCTCACAAATCCCTTTTCCAGTAAATCTTCCAACCGCTCTTTCAATCTGAGTTTCACTTCCTAAAAGTTCTTCTACTTATTTAGCAGATTCAAACCTCAAATCTTCCCCTTCGTCAAATTTAAGTTCACTCTCTACTCTCTGAGAAGCAGCCATTAATAATACCCAATCATTCTCCCTCAAAGACATTCCAACTTGACCAACATACCAAAACCTCTAATTCATCTCATCTTTCGGTATTAGAATCTTCATCGACTCAACAAAACAATCCGTAAGCACTTTACTTAATTCCAAACAATTCATTGCACACACTATCAAACCGAAAAGACACGTTTATTCCATCCAACATAATTCCGTCTACTACCAACAAGAGATTAAGGGTGATCAGTTCCTCAATTTGTCAATAGACAGCCGACAATCATGATGAGGCATAAACCATCGTTACCAAACTATAATAGCATTTCTTGCATCTTATGCACAAAACTACCTAAGGCACAAATCCTTAGTCGACATAAACCTTACCTCCGCATTCCCTCCGGAATCGGGAACAACACTGTCCAAACAACACTTACACTCTTACAACCAACGCTCCACAACTGAAGCAACTTAGAGAAGCAACAACTTCTCCCCCACTTATCTCATTCTCACACCTGAAGACAAAGGATTAGAAAAACCAGAAAGTACTGACAGTGTTTCACACACATATCACGTACTAAGGGACAAACAACATCGACAGTATTCAACTGTCACGCCAACTGACTCAACAACTTGGCCGGACGGACCGACCTGCTCTGATACCACTAATGTAACACCCCAATTCCCATCGCGAATAAATAATACATAAATAAATCAGAGTGAATAAAAATTTATTTTTCCGACAGAAATAAGGATGCCACATTTGAAGAAAGAAAATGCATTCCCTGCTCATAAATTTGATACATAACACCAAATGGAATAAACGTAAAAGGGGAAACTTTTTCCATATAAAAGGAAAGTTCAATTATGGAATAAAGCGGAAAGATCCATAACTGACTTGTTTTACAAAATAAATTGTTTTATAGCATCAAAATATTCCTACAAGGTAATACAAAATAGATCCAACAAATGTATACATATATAACAAAAGCGTTCCCCGACTCCCGTGTTACGTATCAGAGCAGACAGACTGATAAACGGATGGAGAACTAATCTTCACAAAAGCCTCCAAGACTACTAATCTGCAATTGCCTCATAGAGCAACAAACCACAGCAGAAGGGTGAGAAATAACAACTAAATCAAGATTGCATAATAATATGCAAAAACACATAAAAATTCACATGCATAGTTATTCTCACCACAAGCATCACATACAAATACATATTGCATGCCACAGATACATAACATATTTCTAATAATCCAAACACATAGCATATATCAATTATACCAACATGATAACATATTCACACATAATGCATACCAAAGTTATGACATATGGAAACACACCACCACATCACATAGCATATGTCTATACATAAAACATATTATCCACAACCAATGCATTTATCACATAGGCACATCAATTCACCAATGTTATCACAAACTCAACACATAATCAATCCATTCATGATTTTCCACACATAATCAATCCATTCATGATTCATGCAAATGCAAAGAGACCAACACAATGACTCTATGCAAATGCCATGCGGTACCAATCCATCCATCATTCTCATCATCAGTTCACTCAAGAACTATTGGAATCATCGCTTGTTACTTAGTGTAACTCCCCGTCGGGAAAACGATGTTCCCCGTCGCTCTAGGTCCTCTTTGTATAAGGCACACGACGTTTATGGATCGCTTTAGGTCCTCTTTGTATAAGGCACACGATCCGATCGCTTTAGGTCCTCTTTGTATAAGGCACACGATCGTCTATAATCATCGCTTTAGGTCCTCTTTGTATAAGGCACACGATGTTATAGCGGATTCCCTCTGGAATCGTTTCGTCGCTCACACCCCACAAGGGCACACGACATCACAAGATGTATATCATGATGCTTGGCATACAATGACTCATGACAATCCAATGCATACATATATACAACCATGTGAACCATCTCAACATCAATAATCATGCATATACGATCAACCACAATCACAATGCATTTACTTGCCCTTAGGCCACAAACCATCATCACAACATTTAATCACATGCATTCACATCATATAATATCACACAAGTCATACAATATATATTAAAAGCATATTGCATGATAACACATCAAATACCCACCATTAAAACGATAAAAGTCGACAAAACGACAGATTTCCAAATTCTCGACATAATTAAATCGGCCACCAATCTCAAAACCATTTTAATAAGAAAGAACGTCCCAATAGCTTTCCAACGCATCAAACCGCGCCTCAATCCGATTTACGGATCAAAAGTTATAAAGAAAACAAAACGGGAAATCTGTCATGTTCGCAATGCGAAGCTCCTAGCGAGTCCTGCGCTTTCCACATTCGTCGTGCGAAGCCCCAGCGAACCATGGAAGAAGAAAAAGGATACAAAGTTCACTGTGCGAACTGCTGGCGAACATTCGCCTCCTCATTCGCAGTGCGAAGCTCTGGCGAGCCTTCGCTTTCCTATTCGCTGTCGTTCGCAGTGAGAACCTGCGAATTCTGGGATTCGCAGCAACGCTGTTATAGGTTATATGGGACCAAAATCATCATTCTCCCACCCCCAAACACTTCCAATTCATACTATATCAACCAAAACATGATCCAAACCTAACGACAAGTATTCTACGCAGTTTATATCGAATTTCATCCGTGAAAACATCGATTTCTATCAATCGCTCCTAATTCCAATCGATAAGAAAAGTTGTGAAATAACCAAAACAATTACAACAAACAACACATATACATACAAAAGCAAGATATAATTGAAACTTCTCACCCTTACCCGATTAATCGCGCTCGAAACGGAGATATGTCGATTTTCCTCTTTCTCCCCTTTTCTTTCCTCTTCCTTTCTATCTTCTCTTTTCTTTCTCTTCCTTTTCTTTTCTCTCTATTTCTCTCTAATCTCTATTTATATAAAAATATCTAAACCCCTAAAAAGACTATTTTACCCCTCAACTCAAATATCTCGCAAACGCTCTCAAAACGCGATAAAACATAAACAACGGTGAAAAATAATATATTGTTAAATAAAAGTCAAGAATAAAATAATATAAAACAAAAATAATTAAATCGACTCGATTAAATAAATAAGACAAAACGGGGCGTTACAGTTATCACCTCTGCCTGTTATCCCCCTCTCTCACACACTCGTCATCACACTGATGAATGGAAACGAACTCGCCCATGAGTTCCATCACAGTCAGCCCGTTATCTCGCTGACGCGAGTCAGCTCTCTCAGTGCAGTGACGGTTGGCCCGTCACAAAGGTGACGCCCGTCACTGCTATGCAGAATGTAAAATTCTGCATTTTTACCATTAGAGCACTTTCTAAGCTCCGATTTTGATCCCAGAAAATCCAGAACTCACAGTTAATCATCACATATCATTTATACATCATTAAGCACATCAATTTCGCACAGGTTAATTATGTAACATCAAATCATTCGTACTTTTCATCAAAACAATCACATAAGCATATAAACATCAAAATCGGAATTTTACATACAATTTCATACGAAAATCAGTCACCAATTACAACACAAATTTCACAACACATCATTCAAATCGAGGAGGTTTTGCACAAACCATCTATAGATTCAACAATTTCATCAAAAGGAGAAAAATCAAAAGGAAAAAATATAGAAAGATACGGAAATTAGAGATTTGAGAAACTAATAATCAGAATTGATCTACGATTGAAGTATATCAAGAACAGAGATATGTGGCTCGATTTCAGGGTTTTAAAATTGCTAAGTTGAAGAAGTTTCAGTTTGATTAATCGAGAGATGGATATTCGAACATGGAAAATGCGAGAATCAAATGTTGATTCCCACAGACAGCGCCATTGTTTTTTTTGCTAGGGAACCCAAATTGATCAGAAATCGAAAGTTGTGCTTTGCAACGGTAGACCTGGACTTCCCATACAGCTTGAAAGGAGATGACCTACAAGCTTAGCACTCCAACGCTCAATTCAATATCATAGTGAGATGAGTGAATGGAATTTTAATTTGAATTGTACCCATAAAGTGGCATGATTCCTCTTTATACATTAGACTGATTATATTACCTTACTGATCTTCAAGTGTAAGATACGGGGAGTCGTTGGATGGATCGTTTGTGCTTTAACCTAGGATAAAACTCCTTCTCCACGAGTGACTTAATGGATCGACACATTTTCTGGGTCACGACTGTTGGTTCTTTTGACCAGCCCAGAACATAACCAATATTATAAAAGTTCTGGCGGGGGGGAAAAGGAAAGTGATCATAAAATCTATTGGATGAGGTTGGAAAGAATGTCCAAAGTAAAAAATTAAAGGTGGGATAAGATTTACAGGGATAAGCGACTTCAATAAATTACTTCTCGAGAAACATTGTTGGAGATTACTTATAGGAGAACAAACCCTTATGGGAAAGGTCTTTAAAGCTATGTAATTTCCAAGGATCAGTTTCACGAAAGCAAAAACAGGCAATGTCCCAAGCTACGTGTGGCTGAATATATTGAGTATTAGAGAATGGTTGATGGATGCATATGAAAGATTGGAAATGGAAGAAATGTCAGAATATGGCATGATAATTGATTGACAGCACAAACTTGTTTTAAAGTCTTGAGCACTCCTAACATGCTAGACAAAGATGATGTTATGGCTGACCTTATTGACCATGATTTGGAGAAATGGATGAATGATCTCATCTTCTTTTGTTTTAATGAATTTGAGGTGAAACAAATTGTAAGCATTCCAACTTTGCTTAGACTTCCAGATGACAAACTAATCTTGAATACAGAGAAGGATGGATTATATTCAGTAAGATCAACTTACCACCAAATAAGAGAGGAAACATAATTTGAAAAAAGAATGAAGGTTTATGCTAGATACCCTTTATATGATGACAAAGCTGAAACCGGTGATCACTTTTTTTTTACAATGTCATGCTGCGAAGCTCATGTGATTTGCACCATCCCTAGGGAAACACATTCTTGGAAACCTTGATTTGAAACTCTTGGTGATGAACTTGTTTAAGTGCAGGGATCAAAGAGGGGCTCAAATTGTTTGTACAACTTTGTGGAAATTTTGGCAAGGACAAAACAACAAAATTTTCATCAAAAACCATTTAATCAGATGGAAGTGGCGCGAGGAGCAGCTGAGTTTTCTGTGGAGTTCAATCAAACCATTTCATCACGTATTTTTTTTCCACTACTATACTTTTATTCATTAACTTTCACATTTTTCAACTACTCCACTAACTATAATAAATAATGGTGTTTTAGTAAAAGATATCAATTTTATCATTAAAATCAACACATCTAATCATTTTTTTAAGAACTGCACACAATTTAAATAAAATATTTATTATGAGACAGGGGTATCATTAAACTACTATTTTGCTTCTTTTAAGGAAGATGTAAAAACAGTTGGATTTTATTTATATATCTTATGGATTAGCAGTAATAATAATCATTATATTATCAAGTATAGGTATTCTCATTTATAATAATGTACTTCGTTGTAAATAAATATTATCATGGGCTGTATTTCATGGATGGCTGATGATGTATTGAACTGATTTTGCATATTCTGCTAAGAGCTCCCTATTACAAGTTTACATCTCTAATTTATTTCTACAACATCATATCATATGATTATAAGCTCTACATTGTATCTATTGTTGATTTCTCATTACAAATCTATTCAACAAAAATATCACAATCAACTCATCAAACCACAGGTTCACTGTGGAGGAGTCCATTACAGCATCTTTGTCCATGAACTCAAAAATGGAAAAATAGCAATAAGCAATCGAACCAGAAGGGGTGTGTCGCTTTTTCTTTCTCTCCTACTCAACCTACCACTTTCCATGGTCATCCTTTGTGACCCTTTCTTTGCTTGAGATCTCCTTGTTCTTGGCCTAGGTCTCTCCAAGTCATCCCATCCACCAAAACTCGGTGCATTTCGGCCACCACTGTCAACTGAACCGTCGTTCTCAACTGCCCACGACTGCATACCTGCCTTCCTTGTACTAGTTTTCTGGTATTCTTCTTCAGGTTCTTCCTCAACTCGGGTGTCATATACATTTCTGCGTTTCCTCTTCGTCCTGTACTTGCGCTTTCGTTTGCTCTCGGTCCAACCCCATAATTTCTCAAATGCTAGTGCAAGTCCTGACTGACCGAGAGGAATTGCTAATGCCAAGAAAAAAGCTTTTGGACCGGCAGAAAGTAACCATGACACAAGGATGATAGGCAGCGTCCAACCATAGGACTTAAAAATCTGCATCGTCAAAAATGAATTCAAAAACCTTGCACCAATAACTACTATGCATGTACTAGCAACCAAGTGATCAGGTTGTATTTACTTCCTGAACATGTTAAATTGGCAAGAATTTGACATTGTTACATTCAGTGAAATAAAGATCGAGTGTTAGATCATAAGATCGTAATACCTTACATGCTAAGGATACTTGAGAGTGCTACGATCAGAGAAAGACCTGTATGTGACTAATATATGTCCATAAGTTGTTTTCAATTTTTTATAAACTCTTCCAAATAGCTTATTGTCATAATTGGATCTTAAGTTGTTTTCAATTATCGACACATGATATATCTATAAACTTTTTCAACTTATTTCTACAATCTCTCCACAATAGCTTATGAAAACAACTTATAGCTAACATTAAAAAAACTCAAAATTTCCTGAAGAACTCAACAAATCTTCCTCATAAAAATAAAGGACACAATTCAAAAACCAAAATCATAAGAAAAAAAAGCTCTAACAAGGAAAAAAATTGGTTTACCTTGAAAACCCACAAACTATCTAAAGCATCTACCCAAGTTCCACTATTTACTTCCTCAGTTTCTTCCGGAGACTCATCAGACCACCACCTCCTCTTCTTCCCATAACCATCATCTTCTTCTTCCTCTTCATCTTCTTCTTCTAGAGGCTTGGTTCTAGCATTGTTGAAGCTGAAATTTGAGGGTCGAAAAGTATCATTGGAGTCCCAACGTGGGAAGTTGTTGGAGGAAAAAGAGATGCGAGAATTAGAAAGGGGTTTTGCGTGAAAGGGTCGCCATGGACAAGGGGACTGACGAGGTTGAGGTGGTCGGGGAAGGTAACCGAGGAATGTGGAACCTTGGCAGCAGTGATGATGAGCTTCCATCTATCACATACACTCATCTTCATTATCTCTATCCAATTAATTAATTCTATAAGATTTAAAATGTAATTAAAATAATTTAGTTTTTTTTTTTTAAGAAAATAAAAAGATTTTGCTAGTTGCACCCAGATTTTTGCTAGTTAAGTAGTTAGACATAATTAACTATTTATCTATTAAAATAAATATCACTAAACTTTTTAATATATCTCTTCTTAGTAAAATGGCATATTTGTAATTAATAAATGCTAAAAAAATTAAATATACATCATTTTCCCACTTTATTTATTTTTCGCTTTTTACTTTTTACTTTTTCACTCTTTTTTTTCTTCTCTTACTTTAAATTTCAAATTTTCCCCACTTTTTTTTTCTCATATTTTCTTACTTTCAATTTTTTATCTCTTCATTTTTTTTTTCCTTTTTTTTTCTATAAATAACAAAATTTGAACTCATTTTTTATTTAATGAAGAAGAACACCGAAAATGATGAATTTTTAAAACATAAAATTTATCTAAAATAAAAACATAATTATTTTATAATTATTATATTAAAAAAAATATTCAAAATTTATATAATTTATATAATTATTGTTTGTGTTATAATTAAGTAATTAAATTGAAATTAACATATATATATAAATACATTTTTTATTATATCAAATTGAATAATACTCAATAACAGTACACATAATCAATGACAGATCTATGTGTTAGAGAGAGGGAGCTCTTGCCCCCACAAGATAAAATAATTATTTTAATAAACTTATGAAAATTACTCATTATGTATTGATTATGGGTTACTCCAAGAAAATTGTACCTCATACCCTTATCATTATCCCTCTACCCCTACATTTTTTAAAATATTTCAATTCTGCCATTTTCACTTATCAAATAATTTTATTATTTAATATTTATCATTTCACACCCTTATAAGAGTGTATCGATATGTATTCTAATTCTTCCCTTTTCCGATATGTTTTTGAAACCTATGAAAAATTGTATATCTCACACATAAAAAATTGTTACCTAGTATTTTAGGCAACAATTTTATTTACAAGGCCACGGTTTTTCTTGATTTTTCAACTTATGAAATATTGTATATCCAACACATGAAAAACCATTGCCTGATACTTTAGGCAACAATTCTATTTACTTTAGGCCACGGTTTTTACTTGTTGCCTAAACTCAAGTTATTTGATGAATAAAAATTACATACCGGAAAACTTGATTGCAAGTTATCCGGTGAAGAAAAATTACATACCGGAAAACTTGATTGCAAGTTATCCAGTGAAGAAAAATTACATACCGGAAAACTTGATTGCAAGTTATCCGGTGAAGAAAAATTACATACCGGAAAACCTTGTTGCAAGTTATCCGGTGAAGAAAAAATACATACCGGAAAACTTGATTGCAAGTTATCCGATGAAGAAAAATTACATACCGAAAAACTTGATTGCAAGTTATCCGGTAAAGAAAAATTACATTCTGGAAAACCTGATTGCAAGTTATCCGGTGAAGAAAAATTATATACCGAAAAACGTGATTGCAAGTTATCAGGTGAAGGAAAAATACATACCGGGAAACTTGATTGCAAGTTATCCGGTGAAGGAAAAATACATATCGGAAAACTTGATTGCAAGTTATCCGGTGAAGAAAAATTAAATACCGAAAAATAATAAATATTAAATAATAAAATAATTTAATAATTGAAAATGGTAAAATTGGAATATTTTAAAAAATGTAGGGGTAGAGGGATAATAGTTGGGGTATGAGGTAAAATTTTCTTACTCCAATCAAGGTTTACAAACATTTTATTAATTTTTATTTTCCTAAAATATCCCTACACTAATATTTTCCTAACATCTCACTTCACTAATTTGATACGAAGAAGTGTGTGTTTCGTAATATAATGTCAAAATTAAATTATTATGTATTTTTATTGAAGTTATATTATCTATTTTTAATATTAAAATAACTTTAAGTTTTAGTTTGATAATATATATATATATATATATATATATATATATATATATATATATATATATATATATATATATATATATAAGGAACATATCATATGAGAATGTCATTTTTATATAAGAACATGAGAATGAATCTGAACCATTAGATTTTAAAATAAATGGTGGAGATTATGTATCAGTTTTTTTTCTCTCTCCTTCATCATTTATTTTAATAATGGAGGAGAGAGAAAAACAAAAATCACACATAATCTTCGCCATTTATTTTAAAATCTAACTAGTGGAATACCCGTGCTTCCGCACGGGTACCGGTCGAGGGGGTAAAATGTTGACCAGAAAAAAAGGACTCAAAAAATAAACAATAATAGAAAATTAACAAAAATAATAAATTTTTCACTTTATAAAAAGGAAAGTAATTTAAGAATAGTTTAAAATAAATATTTGAGTGTAACTAATGTGTTTGTATGTAACGTGCAGTGGAAAAAAAATGGCAAATAAATAATTTATTGTACCAGTAGAAAATCATAAAATGTAGTTAGTTTTAAGAGAAGAATAATCAACGTAAAAGAGTCTGTGAAACTTTGAAACGTGCAGTCCAATTAAATTGAATTAAAAAGACAAAAGGAATAAATAAAATCCATTATAATGGAGGAAGTGTATAAATGGTGCTTACTTTGAAACTCGAAACGGTAGCAACAATTACAATGAAGAAAACCCAAACATTTTTAAACAGACTGGCCATAAATAGGTTCATTTCATTTCGTATGTATTCATTTTCATTCATCCGGTTACCTTCGCTGAACCAAGACGTTGCGAAGGAATGGCAAATGAGAAAGGCTCTTCAAGTGGGTCACGATGAGGGATGCAAAATACGTTGCATGTTGTTTCAAAAGCTTGAATCGTACCTCGTAAAGTTGACTGTTGTTTTTTCATTTTCAGACCAGGGCAGGCATGGCTGATGGAGAAGAAGATGATCGACGCTCAGCTGTAGGAATGGTACGAGAAAGAGCTAATGGCTGCCGAGAAGGAAGGGAATGGAAAACGTTTAGCAAAAAACCATAAAGACGTAGAGTTAGTTGATCTGACACTGAAAGATCCAAATTGAGCGAAGAAGTTTGAAGACGGTGGTGAAACTAACGCAAGGTAAGTTGTTTGAATTTGCATCATGCATGTTTGGCAGAGATAATAACAAAGATGTAGACGAACGCATCAATAAAAACAACTTATAAATTTGTTTGTAAGTTGTGTTAAAAGTAAAGAAGAGCGTATATGTCCCTGGACAAAGAAAAAGGTGTTACATAAATTCTTCAAACGTGTTGAACGAAGAAAACTTATTTAGAGATCAATGGAATTGTATCGTGTCTATAGTTAGAATAAGAGATATTTTCTTATGTACTAAACTTAGTTGGATCTGCTAAAAAATTGCATGGTGATGTGTTGTAGGTTTTGGACAGTTACATGCATGAAAATGAAGAATTGTGTAGCGAGATATATTTGTTTAGTAAGTGAATTAACAACGTTATCATGAACTCCATGAAACTGCAGTGCAGGTTTAGATTGAAAATTATTTGTTACATGGTTGTTAAGGAATTGTAAATCTCTGTAAGCTTGTGTAATGGAATATCGATTTATAATGAAGGTTATGTAAATGAGTAAGGTATTTTAGATATAGTAGTTGTGGTATTCAATGGTAGTGGTAGTCTGGATTATCAAAAGGGTTTTATAGTTTATTGTGTAGGAAGTAGTAATGGAGAATGTTGGTTCTGTAATATGTATTTGGTCATAAACGTAAAAAAAAGAGATTTAGAGAATTGTTTGGGACATTATCAAAGTAAAAAAAAAATTGTGTGTTTGTTTGAGTTATTATCAGGAAAAGAGATTCTACTGGGGTTGATGAAGAAGCCAAGCATAAGCATACTGAAGAGCCAACAAAAATGTTGTGGCAGGTTCCAATGGCATTCAGGTCAGTGTTGATTCTGCAGATGAGAAACTTTGTTTGCATGATGCATTAGAGGAAGATATTGAAGCCGAATCAGACGATGATGAATATTACTGGGAAAGGACAATAAAATGTGGAAAAATAGCCCAAAAGCAAGTCCTAGTATGTTTTGTCTTTTGCTACTAATGACATGAATTTGCCTATTCGTAGGTTGTTTCTGATTCAGTATACTTATACGTGACAGCATCTACCGAAGCTGATTGTAGCGAAATGCCTCTACTACAACCAAAGGACAATTGATCTAATTGATTTGGACATTGGATCACTATATGCAGCAGAGATTCACACAGCGAGGCGGAAGAAAAGGCTTTCAGAGAATGAGAAATACATTGGACGCGAGTGGTATCAGTATGCTAGGAAAAAAACTTAAAGAACGGAGACAAGCTTGGCTTCAGCATAACCACTACGCCTGAACGTCTTTTAGTTTCCTTGGTCAACAGAAAATAATGTGTGGTCCAAATATAAGCATTAGTTTAAGATTTTTGATATGGGGGTAGTTGTTTGACAAATTATATTTGTGTTCTTAGTAGTACGAAGATAAAAGTACGTAGGTGAATTGTTTTGGGTATAAGGCATATCATAATGGCTGATTAAAACTCTACTTGTTTTGTTGTTTTTAAGCCCATCGACAGAGGCATTTTAAAGTGTAAGTTTTTATTTTCGTTGATCTTCAAGTGCTTTGTTGTTATGGTCTACACCGGAAGAAAGAGTTGGTTTAGAAAGCGAAGAAGTTTGCAATATGCAGTGAATGTTTGTGGTGGTGGTGTTTTCGTGTGGCAATAGTCATGTTGGGTGTGGCATCAGAATTGTGTTGTCCATCGTGTGTAGTCTTTTTGGAACAATTTTAATTGTGTAGCGGATTGCAATATTGGAAATTGAACTTGTAATATTAGCTAAAGTAACAGGCAAAAGGGAAGAATGCAGAGGATGTTGATTAGAATTTTTCTCTGTTGATTTGCACTTGAATCACAGGGCCTTTGTTTGGAGGCAATACACATGCAATGGACGCTGGTGTAATTAAAGGCAATCCGTGTGCCTTCTAAAAAGTAAAAAATTTCTTGTTCCAACACTGAGTATACAACATTACATGCTTTTATGACTCTGCAGTAACCCATCTACTTAGATTTTATAAGCCTTGGATAGATGCTATACAAACAAAATAGTAATGACAGAGACGTCAATTCCCAATAGATGTTGTACCTTAAACATTAATAACACCAAAAAAAGCCGAAATAGTTGTCGTACGGTATCCGGCAAATACAAAAGACGTAAACGGTAATAATATTGCAAAAGACGGTTAATAAGTTTCAATAACGTAATATATATATATATATATATATATATATATATATATATATATATATATATATATATATATATATATACATACATATAAGTAACAAAATCTAAAACATGATATTGCCACACAAAACAACACAAAGTAGTTCATATGATCAATGGCAGAATATGCCCACTGCTATGTAACGTTCATCAACACTATGTTGTAGTTTAAACTTCCAGAATTAAAAAAGAAAATACGTTAACACAGCGAAGAAGTGGAACTCTAGTCTAATTTTCTGTCTTAATAAGTTTCTTATGTTTGGTGGAGGAGTATTGCAAGTCTGAGAAGTCGTTTGAATGTGATGAATCCCCAGAAACTTGTGTAGCAACTCTCTTAGATGCCCCCATAGGTGTAACTTGTTCTCCGGTGTTGTTTAAACTGATTTCGAGATCCTATTAAAAATGTAATTCTTGCCAATAATCTAAAAACAACCATTTAAAAATAAACAGAATGAGTTCATGGGTTAGATTTTAATGTGGAGAAAGCGCACCGCAACGACCTCCCAGTCGTCAACTGGAAATGCCTCGGCAACACTTTCAGTAATCTGTTGAAGAACATGGATGATCACACGTAAATAAAAAGACAAAATCGTAACTGAATGAAAGTAGTTATTGATAACTGCAATGAGGCAATATAAGACCTGTAGATAACTATCTCCAATGGATGGTTCAGATAGCGTCTGTTGAAAGAAGCATCGAATAACAAAATGGTAAGTATAAGGATATAATCTATACACAGGAATAAAAAGTGCAGTGCGAAAAACCAAACCATCATTTCTTTGCATTGACCGGACAGTTGCTTAACAACAGTTTCATCTCGGAAAATAGACACAACAGATGCATTTTCCCAACCTGGTTGTCACTTCACCTTAAATGCCATCGTGATCCCAACCAAAGAACCAAGAGTTAAAGGATACTCTAGTGGATCAGTAACTCCAGCCTAAAATGGTAACATAAACCGTTAATACAACCAAGCACAGGTCACAAGGAAGACGTATAATAAAATAATGGATTCAGAAAGACGGGACCTTGAGGAGGTTCTTGCGCATTTCAGCAGCAGAAATTTTCAATAGTTAAGTGCACTCACGGTCCCATAGAACAAACGTAGCACGAGTTCCATCATCGACAACTTCAATCACAATTTTATACCTGAAATGCCAGTTAAGCGGTTGTGTTTACGAATGAAAACGAAAATGCAACGTAAAATGTGGCTAGAAAAATCAGTAGATCTGTAAATCTCAGTTTCAGTGTTGTGACCAGAACTACAGATATAAGGGGGTTTATTTCCCTTAGCAACCCTTGGACACTCGTGGCATGCCTGATAATACCACCCTCCGTGGGATGCTTTTAGTTTGTCGGTTTTTGCCACTGTGACGCATTGTGTGATCTGTAAGTACGCAGACAAAGATTCAGATTAGTAATTTCATTTCATTCATTGGTAGACGGATATAGGGATAACAAAATTATGAACAATAAACAAAGTACAAGTCATATATGAAGGTGTTACATCTTTAAGTTGTAGGATCCGAGAAATAGGAAGAACAACTTTTTTATACATAAACTTGTCATATGGAGTGAGCTGAGTCGTCCCAGTATTTTGTGACCAGCTTTGAGAATGTATTGCCATCGTTTGACCTGATCCTTCAATGGATAGTGTTTTTGGGATGCTGTAGGAGAAGGCAAAAGAAAATTAAGAAAAAACGTGGTTGACGAAATACAAATTATTCTATGACGAATAGGGTCAACACAAATTATCAATCTACTTCGTGTGATGATACCTTAATTGGAATTCCTTTATTTCAGACAATTCGTCATTAATGTGGAACTTTGTGACATTAAAAGTTTTTGAAACACATAAAGGATACTTCCTTGCATTTCAAACGCATGAGTTATTATCTTGAGGGACAGTATAATAAGACTGACATATCAGTTGCTAGGCAAGAAATCTATTCATACCCTCCTCTTTAACTTTGGCAAACTGTAAGGCAACTATAGTAGGTTCATCAGACTGATTTCTTTTTTTCATGTAGTCGTGGAATTGCAAGGCGTATCCCTCCCACAAGGTACAATTAATTATGTTGTGACTACATCCAAAAAAGTAAAATGTGTCAAAAAATTTAAACATAACGTATAAATGTTTTCCAAAAAAATAGGTTGGTATATAAACAAACCCCAAGTCCTTTAACACCATATTGCACTGTTGTTTTTTGCTTCTGGATTGCAACTGGGTGTAACCAATATCAGACACCTTCCCTATTATGTCTAAAAAAAACGCACAACATATTACATACAATCTCTGGATGAAAAAGTATATAACATTGATGGAAAAACAAAATAACAATAAAGGAACCTATCAAGACATCTTTTTTTCCATTTTCCAGATAATATATCTGCAAAAGGAGTGAACTTCAAGACTTTGGATGGGATGTCATGTTTGTTTTTGTCACACACTGAAGTTCCGCCGGTGAAGACCAAAATATATTTGTGCTCGGATGGTTTGAAGACAAGTTCATTGAGGACAACTTGGAAGTTTGCAATCGTGTAGGTGTTGTTCATAGTTAACAGAGAATCAAAACTTTGCTTATACATTGTTGGCACTTTAACATGAATGTCATACCCTTGCAAGAAATATTCTTCCAAATGTGAGGTTGTTTCAGATGAAATGAAAATAAAATTTAAACCCAACAATCGTAACCTTCAGACTTACCGTTTTGTCAACAACGATCATCTCAAAGTGCTCCTTATTTCGTATGACGACAGTCCATTTGTGGTGTATTCTAACGACAATCTTCCAAAGATCCTTGGTGTCGTTGATATCCTTCACCGGCTCAAACAGCCTGGCCATTTTTGGTTCTGTCAAGCCTTAGACGCAGGTTGGTTACGGTGGAAAAAATGGTGCTGAAAAAACTTGTGAGAGAACAACTATCAAAGATTAATAGATAGAAATAATTAATAGAGAATAAAATTAAAGGATGATGTTTGTTACCAGCAAATAATGTACGTAGAAGAGAAAGCAAAAGGTTGGGAAAAACAAAATCTGGGAGGTGGATATTTGGCTGAAGCATGCACAGACTTCGGTTCCCAATGCTAGTAGTACCTAGAGAAAATATTAATTGTGAGTCATAAAGTTCATTTTCAACCAAGGGGCAATTATGTGGTTATTACATGCATATATATTCGTTAACCAATGTGGTAATGCTTGGTTACACTTCAATTGTCTGACTTTTTAGTTGGAATGTTGTGTTTAAAGACCACATTTGCCCTTAATTAGGTGATGTGGAGAAACATTAGCAAAGGTTAGTAATGTATTAACCAGAACATTAAATTTTCTTATATATATATATATATATATATATATATATATATATATATATATATATGGGTTATGCTAATGTACACCCATGTAGGTGTGCATTAGCAACATACACCTTAGTGTATTTTTGTGTGGGGTCCATCAATTTTGAGTGGGACCCACATTAGAAAGATGAAGAAAGAAAATAGATGTAGTGTATTTTTGTGTGGGGTCCACCAATTTTGGGTGTATGTTAGCATTTTCCTATATATATATATATATATATATATATATATATATGAGTGGTGGTCAACTTACTCCAAAAATAAATTTTTTTAACTTACATCAAATCAGAGTCTTTGAATTGAATCTAATCTAATGATTATTTAGTAAAAGGCTAATTTAATCATTATATTAGATTCAATTCAAAGGTTGTGATTTGGAGTAAGTTAAAAAAAAACTTACTCTTAGAGTAAGTTGATCCCCAATATATATATATATATATATAAAATAAATGGGCATTAGCCCTGAATATATATAAATATAAAAGAAAGAATTAGCTACAAAAATGAGGGGGACAAAAAGGCAAAACCTCAAACCTATCTGAGTCTAAAATTAGGTAAACCGAACATGTTTCTAAGAAAATCCAGTTTAACTACCGTATGAACATCATCCCATCAAATAAAATTTGGGATATCTAAACTTATGTTGGCCAACTTATCAGCACAATGATTACCTTCCCTATAAATATGAGTAGCCAAAAAATTACAATTAACAAGTAAATGCATACAGTTGTCCCATCTATTCCTGATACTCCAAGGCACTACAGATGGTTTACTGAATGCCAAAACAACTAATTTCGAATCCGATTCAATCCACTAATTATCCCAACCATGAGCAAACGCATGTTCCATAGCCACAATTGCACCTATAAGCTCAGCATAAAGAGCAGATTCTTGACCAAGACAACAAGCAAAACTCCCAACATGATCACCAAGATGATTTCTAAAAATTCCCCCCAAGTCGACTTAAGCGGAACACCACTAGAAGCGTCGTCTACATTCACCTTAATCTAACCTCTAGAGGAAGGGCACTAAATGATTTCTCTACACATTGTTGGCCTTGAAACCTTTATAGTAATAGAAAAATTCTTAAGGATTGTAAAATCCACAATTCCCACTCTAGAAACCCCTGAAGTAGAATTCCCAGCAAGCTGCGAAAACGAATAAATGAAAGATGTCGTACTTCTCCAAGGGATGTGCTTGTTATGAAACCGAGCATGATTCCACGCCCTCCAAATCCCGTTGATCGCAGCAACAACGGAAGCACGAATAAGCACCTGACATTGAGCAGTGGCCGAAGTCTCCAAAGCCGAAAAACAATCGACAAAATTAGCAATTATGATGTTTAACATATTACCAATCCAAGCCCAGACCTTCACTGCATAATTACAACCAAAGAAAAGATGCTAGAGAGATTCCTCATGTTGGAAACACAAGTTAAACACCGACGGAATGTTAATACCACATTTTATCATAACGTCATCCGTGGGTAATCTATTTAAACTAAGTCTCCAAAATAAAATAGAATGAGAATGAGGGATAACAGAGTCCCAAAATAAATTAGCACAACCAGTAGCTTGCCTTATCTTGTGACAATGAAGATAAGCATCTTTGACACTTAAATCTCTACTCACCGACTCTTTCCAAATGAGTTTATCCACATTATGACTATTCACAAAAATCCCCGAAACGAACTACAGAAGAGCAGGACATATCTTGATAAGAGCAGGAGGGATGGAAAAAGAATTACCCGAAAGAATAGTGTTAATACCAGCCTTAAGGAACTCCTATTTGGAAACCGGCACATTAAGAAGCAAAACAAGGGATTGACTGCACCAATTGTCTCTCCACAAATTAATTTTATCTCATTTATCATTGATCCACAACGAGTGATCCAATAGCTCCGAAAACACCGCTTTGCAGCCCGTCCAAATAGAGAGGAAAAAACATGATATTTTCGATGTCGCCCTTTCACAAAAACTCTAGCTTTCAAAATTAACGTTCAGGCTTCCGACTCATTTAAAATGCACCAACATTGCACGAGATTGAAGGAAACATTCGTATCGTTAAGCGATTTGATGCCAAGACCTCCGTCAATGCGATTCTGACAGCATAACTTCTGTTGCACCCTAATTTTTGACCCTAAGATCCCCACTTTGTTCTTTGCATAACATATTAGGTCGATCATTTTGTGTCGTAACTAAACCCTTTATCTAGCTTCGTCTGTTTGTTCCTTTTTAAGGACAGGTGCGGTTGTAGAAAGTTCAAGGTCTTGAAGGCTGTGTTGTGTGTGTATTTGTGGAGGTCCCCTGGTCCTTGCAAGGTGTGTGTGGATTCCTGTGAGATTGCGCCCTCACCCTTTTTAGTCCCTAAGCCACCACCAAGCCTTTTCTCCCTCAAGATTTTCTCAGAAGACTCCCCACAGAACATTAAGTCCTTATACCCTCTGATATGGAAAGTTGGTCCCTAGAGGTTGATCACTGGTTATGTTGCAAGTTGGCATCTTCCCCACCTCTGTCAGCTCCTCAAGACTTAAGGGATGTGTGTGCTCTATGTTCTCAAATAATGGTTATCAAAGAATTTTCAATTTGGAAGGAGATAGAAGTTTGAAATTCAAAGTGTCAATTCAAGCCTGTTAATTCGTTATAAGTTTACAAGATCAAGTTTGAAGTTCCTACATCACTCCGGTGGTTCTAATTCATTTGGTTCCAGTATAAAACTCACACCCTCTGTTTCAAATAGAATATCTGTGTTCTTGAAGTTGCCAAGTACTCTTCAAGCAAATTTGAAGATTATCGGAATTTAAAATGTTCAAGATACTTTGACTATTAGTAAAAGATTGAAATCCTTACAAATCCTTAAGTTCTTGTTTGTTACCATTTGTTGATAAAGAAGTGGAATGTTATAGCCGGTTTGGTTGAAGAATTTTAGTCCTTATTTCTATTACAAAGGCATATGCCCTATACTTTCCAAAACTCATGGAAATATATAAATATCTTACAAATTCAAGTTCATGTTGAAGTACAAGCTATATTTACAAGGCATTTTCTCATGAAAACTCGTTTGGATTCAAGGCTTTTGTTTTAGTTTAAATTTGCAAGACTTAGTTTCATTTCAAGTTCCAAATCATTTAGACTCATTTGGTTTGTAACATTGATTTCAAGTTTGCTTCAAAGAGGTTCAATTTCATCAAGGTATTCCAAGATTCAAGGTTAAGCACGAAAACTCAACATCCTTTCCACAAAAGCTATGGTTACAAGTTGAATAATTCTATGTCATAAGAAGTTCAGATCATCCATGTCATTGCAAAATTATTGAGACTCACATCTTTTCCCATTTCAAAATCATTACGTAGGAAATCCAAGTCCTGAACGTAATCCTGAAACTTTAAGCTTTTAAGGCCATTTTCTATACATGATGTTTTCTATTGTTGTCTTGAAAGAGACTAAAGCCAATTCTCACAAAGAATATCCACGGGCACATTTTGAAAAGAGTTTTCGTAGATACAAAGTGCCAATTGTAAAAAATACATGGAAAGATCACACTCAAGACATGCTTCATAATTCAGTTGACAACTTGATTCATAATAAATGCCATATTTACAAAATGAAATATATAAAAGAAGAAAAGGGTTCTTAAATCCCATCTGAATGACATGGACAAGTAATTTGAAGCGATCCTAAGGTTTGGAAAGTGTGTGTGGAATCTACCAAGAATTTACCCCATTGTTCACATGATACTATAGACGCAACTTCCTAGAATATATTATGAATCCATCATTAATAACTCTTGAGACTTAAGTTCTTCCTTCGCCATATGCCTCGATTCAGGACCTGTAGGTAGTCAAAAGAATATCAGATTCATTCAACGAGATATCACGATTCCAAGATAGTTTCAGACAAGAGTATGCATAGAACAACAAAGCCAAACCTTTTGAACTTTTAGACATCACTGATCATGCTGTATGTTTCAGTACTTATCAGTATGGTAGCCGCTTTATTCAGCAGAGTTTAGAAATAGCACCCACCTGTCCAAAACAGTCCAGAAATCAACACAACATCTAATTAGAACCAATACCAAGACTTTCAAATTATCCTAGAGAAGTTTTCGTTCAAAGTTAACATCCAGACCACGATAGGTAGATTCACCTTTTCAGTTAACACTCGATTGGAATTGTTCTATAAACCAATTACCTAGAGAACCTGCTCCGTTTTCCAATTCAAACTTGGAAACAACCGTGTGTTGGAATAACTAAACGTTACGTCCTCTTTGAATGTGTGAGCACGCTGTCATCAAACGCCGTAAATATTGCGTCTTTGAAATGCAATTCTAGCTGTTATGGTACTTGGGCGAGCTTTTGTTCGATTGGCCTTCATCAAATCGTAACATATGCGACAAGAATTATCAGCATGCTTCATAATTATTGATGCGTCAGGGCACACCGCGGCAACTAGGCACTCCTCCGCATTTGTGTATTCAACACCTTGCCAACCCAAGTAAACTACAGGCGCAGCAGAACCTGCAGGATGAGGTTGCATAAAAAAAATTGTGGTCATAGTCTTATTGAAACACACAAATACTTCACACAACATTGAAAAGAATTGAACACAGTGCAGCCTCAGCTGCTGCTGAGGATTGGTTGCTCGCATACGCGCCAACAAGGAAATTCTGAAGATGCAGTGCTATTTGAAATCCTACAATTGAATGGCCTTGCAATAAAAGGACTTCACCAAGATTCAACTCTTATGCCAATCGGTTAATTAACGCAATCGCACTTGCTGTGATGAAAAGAGAAAGAATCACAAGTCACCAACACGTTCCAATTGAAATCAGGCCGGGAATGGAAAGCAATAATAGCAAGTTACAGACAAGTTCAGAACATACAACACGGTTAAGCAGAAAATCACAATTTCATTTCATTCCAAAACAATCCACAATATTAACTCATAAAGACATTTAAGAGTGTTCCAGAACATGTTTTTTACGTGTCGCTACGAGAATGGAAATTTTTCTAATTGTAATCACACATATCAGACACCATAATTACATGCCAAACATCATCAGACAACCTTTGAATTCTTTCCAAAGGGAGAAAACATGTTGCAGACCAGATTTCGAAAACTTTCCTAATTGCACCAAACATGTTTAAACAATAGATTTAAGGTATTCATAACAGGTTCATAGTCTTGGCCTATAAGTACACATACTCATACGCAGCAGAAAAAAGGACATTACACCAAGAACCCAAAATCATACCAATACAATAATACTCACACGTACACATTCGGGGAAAGACGAAGACATCAGAGGAATTGTTCATCGGGAAGATCCACCACACACAATCAGAATAGTTGCAGCAAAGAAGGAGGCAGAATCACGCAGTTTCGAGGTTGCATAATACATACACACAAACAAAGTAAACGCACACAATATCATCACAGCTGCGCAAGGATTCACAAACACACAAGGCCGGGAAGAAAATCACCACGCCAGCTCAGAACAATCGCAATACACACCAAGGAGAAGAGGATTCGCGAAAGCACGTACCAGATTCAAATGACTCTTTAATCGGCGACTTAGCTCTCTTTTACGTTTCACATTTTTTTCCTTTGATCAACTCCTTGTAACTTGTAAACCTCTGAAATCATAGTGAATTGGGGGTTTTGGGATTGTTGGGGCTAGGGTTTTAACGTTGCTGATTGTTCGATCGAGAGGGATAGAGAGAAACCAATCGAGAGGTGGCGGCGGATTTGGGAAATTAGGGTTTGAAACCCTACATTTTGAGAGAAAGAGAGAGGGTGACGATTGGGTGGGTGGGGGGCTCCCTCAGCTTTTTTTTCTTTCGTTTGTTTTCTTTTACAATTAAAACCTTTTTTTTATAATTAAAAAATAAAACTCTTTAAACTCCTTTTAATAATAATAAGCAAATAACCTTTTTAATAAATAAAAAAAATAAGACTTCCTTTTAATAATATAATTAAAATAATATAACTTTGTTCTAAAATAATAAAACACTTTTTAAATAAATAATGAACCTTTTATAATAAATTTAGTATAATATATTTTATAACAAAATAAAACCTTTTTTTTATATATGGATTTTATTTTGAAGATGAACCTTTTTTAAAAATACTGAAAACCTTTTACTAAAATTAAAATCCTTTCAATTAATAAAAACTTTATTAACTTTTTTTAATATAACATTAAAATTAAATAACAATAAAAAATTTTATTTATAAAATTACTAAAATTAAAACCTTTTCTAAATTTATAGGAAAACTCTTTAATAACATTTTTCTCTAATTAACCCTTTCTTAAACATAACTCTAAAACCAAAATAATAATCAGAACTTTTTATATTTATTAATTTTCTTAATACAACTTTAAAACTAAAATAATAAAGAATCCCTTTTATAATTAAAATGTTATAAAATTACTCTAATTTAAAATAATCTCTAACTTAATTCCTGAATAAAAATAAAATCTTAATCAAAGCTCTCTAGATAGATCCCTCGTGTTTAAGTGTACACTTGTATGTTCATCTTATCTCTTTTTATCATTACGCTTTATTGTTACTTGTTGAATGTATGTTATTGTCTAAACCTTTTCAAACTTATAAAAATCCTCGATCCAACGTCGAGCCAATTTTCCACCCATATAAGTCGATCGCCTTCGGGCATCGCATTCGACCTATTGATCACAAGACACAAGTCTAGCATCACTTTGCTAGCACCCTCACCTAAATAACAATAATTTAACCGCATAAAATATCCAAGGGAAAATCCCATGCATGATAACCATGTTATTGTGCATGGTGCATAATCATTTGCATCATAATCGACACCTTAAGATAATTATTAGATAACTTAGGATAGATTTCCTAGGTTAGTCCCCCCCCCCCTCAACTTTGATTTAAAAAATCAAATTTTAGCTCACCTAATTCTCCACACAAGAGAGTTAGATGTTAATCATCTCAAAGAAGGGACATACAATCCTATACCCCACAAATACAAACAATTTTTAAAACTGTGGTGGTCTTTCTTAAGATGATGACTCATCTTCCTCTCCTAAACCTTTAAAACAATTATAGTATCCTTAATAAGGAACTACAAGTGCTCTGATTCCCTCCTGACAGGATATGTAGGCACAAGATGTGATATCTTGTCGAGCACACCTAGGAATAAAAATAATAAATCACCTACCCTTAAACCTTTAGCAAAACAGATAACAAATAACATAATAAAATCAAGAGGTTCCTGTAGAGTACTATAGATATCTAGGATGCTAACACCTTCCCTAGGTATAACCAACCCCCGAACTTAGAATCTTAGTGCATTTGCATTGCATTGTGGGAATTCGGTTTTTCTCCCTTCCCTTGGATAAAATCAAAGACCGGTGGTGACATTAAAAATGCGATCCTAGTTAACAAATAACTATGGTATCCAATTTTCACCGCGACAACTTCCAAGCTACAACAGCCATTTTCCTCTTGAGAACACCCCCGCTCCAAATAAAGATACGACACCAAGATTCAATCTGATTAATTAAGCTCACAGGCCAGGAATAAATTCGGAAGGAGTAAAGAAGCATGCTATGAATGACCGAATTAACGAGTTGAACTCTACCAGCAATAGTCAATAAACTAGTCTTCCAAGTCGCCAACTAGAGCCTGATTTTGTCCCCCACCGGCTGGAAGTAAGAAACCTTGGGCCTTCCCTTGAAGATAGGGACCCCAAGTTAAGAGAAAGGAAGAGAACCCAAAGTGAAACCAAATCTGCTCGCCAAATAGCGTGCCTGGCTGCACTCAAACCGCCAACAAACAAAGTGGATTTTGAAGGATTGCAAACTTGGCCAGAGAAGGCAGCATACCTATGAAATAACTCCGCGATGGCATCCAAAGAAGTATCATTTCCTTTAGAAAAAAGCATAATGTCGTAGGCGTACAAAGTGTGAGAAGGAATCTGCACATTACATTATTAGTAACCAACTGAGTTAAACCTCTGCTAAGAACATCTTCGACCAAACAAAATAAGAGCGGAGACAATGGATCTCCTTGTCTAACCCCCTTCTTGCAGTTGAAATAACCTCTAAGATTCCCATTAATGGAGACCGAGACTTTGGCCGAATCCAAGAACAAAATTTATCATTAAATCCAAGCTGCTTAAAAACCTTAAGAAGAAAGCTCCACTCCAAAGTGTCGAAAGCCTTGGAGATATCCACTTTGATCATAACATTTCCGCCCAAAGATTGATTATGTAAGACATTAGCCACCTCCGAAGTAAGACAAATGCAATCCTTAATGCTACGCCCTTGCACAGAGCCCTTTTGCTCCTTTGAAATAATGTGAGGAAGAAATTTGACAAGCTGATCCGCAAGCACCTTAGAAATGATCTTAAACTTGAAATTCGCGAGAGAGATAGGCCTGAACTGATCAATGAAATTCGCTTCTTTGACCTTCAAAATCAGCACCATGTTGTTAGAATTATAGTTTAGGGCTAACCAACCGTCTTTAAAAAATTGCATTGTTGTGTTGATAACGTCCACTTTAATTATACTCCAATAAGTCTGATAAAAAATGACACCGAAACCATCCAGGCCAGCCGCGCTGTCACGATTCAGATTAAAGACCGTGCTCCCAATTTCCTCAGGAAAGGGCATAATAGTTAACAAAGAATTAGCTGCAACAGTAACTAAGCAAGGAATCACCTCCTCCACAAGAGAATTTTCCTGCAAAATAGAAGAATTGTTAAATAAATTCTCAAAGTGGTGACATGCTCGGATATTTGATTTTGATCGTTGACAAAAAAACCCATTAACAAGTAAAGAGTGGATGTAATTGGAGGCATTTCTGATTTTGGTAATCCGATGAAAATATTTTGTATTCCTATCTCCATTCAAATGCCAATTAACCCTGGCATTATCCTTCCAAAAAAGTTCTTCGATACTTAAAGCCTGCTCTAAACTAGCTTGCGCCTGCATCTCGAGAAGAGCCAAGGAATCAAGGTGACCTTCGACATTAATACGTTGTTGAATATTAACCAAAACTTGCTCAACATTCTTCACCAAATCATGCACATTGCCAAAACAGACCTTATTCCACAGAGATTTATCCACCAAACCTCCAATACCTTGTTTAGCCAAGTCCTGTATAACCATGTTATCCTAGGAGGAGTTAAGGAACTTCATATCCTATAGCAGATCTGGATTTGTCTCAGGCACAACCACTTCACAATTCCTTTGAGAATCAACTATAAAATCAGAATTGTCGATGGTTTCCTCTGCTTCACTGACCAAGGCCAACATTTTCTCGACATCCTCATTGTCATCATTAACAACAACAATGTCATTGGCATCGTTATTACTAACTCCAACATTACCCATTGTTAGGGGTAGAAATAGGTCAGGCTGATAACAGGGGCCTACAGGCTAGCCTACATAGGCTCAGGCCAGGCCAAGATTTTTTTAAAATAGAAAAGGCTTATGCTTTTTTATAAGCCTATTTTTTTAAAAAGGCTAGGCCTCAGGCCATAAAAAAAGCCTTTTAAGCCTAATAGGCTGACCTATTTAAATAAATATGAATATATTTTATTATCATTATCTTATGTTTTGTACTTTGAGTTAAAATACATAAATAAAAATTGGTTATCTTTGAGAACTTATGAAAATAAGATGAAAAAACCTTATGAACAATGTTATAAGTTGTTTTCATAAGTTATCTTAAACAAATAGTCTCACAAAACTTATGCTAATATGTAAGTTAAAATAAGTCAATGCAAATAAATTTTTAGTCTCATTAGTTTTTTAGTTTTTTAGTATATTTAAACATTATTTTAATTTCTTATTTACATATGTCTAAAATAATAGGCTTTTATGTAGGCTAATAGGTTAACCAGGCCTTAGAAATGGCCAGGTTCAGGCCTAAAAATAAGCCTATGATAGGCTACAGGCCAGGCTTATGCTTCAGTTTTTTTGGCAGGCCAGACTTAGGCTTGGCAAAGCCTAGCTCGCCCCAGCCTATTTCCACCCCTACCCATTGTGTTCTCATTCACGGCCTGGTTACTCACACCTTTGTCCCTGCCAATGTCTGCATCAGATTGCACCTCTGCCGACTGAGAAACCAGAATAATAGGGCGAACGGTTTCCTTTAAGACAGCATCTGCAAGTTTTGGTCCATGATTCACATGAGAGTAAATCAGTTTCTTGCATTTCTTCTGCTTTCCAATTTATCCCTCCAACAATTCCTCCTCCCCCGACTTTTTAAGAGTGCTGATATCTTCTCCATTGCCATCACTTCTGCGTTTACAGTTATCAACGTGATGACCTATTATGTTGCAAAAGCTGCAAAACTCCGGAAGGTTTTCGTACTCAAGATCCACGAAAAATGCACAGCTCGTTCTTTTCGCAAGCAATTTGTATCTAAGATCAACATTCAGATCCAAATCCACCAAGACCCTAACAAAGTGGCCAAAGGGTATGTCAAAACTGCACTTGTTGGACGCAGTATCAGTACATAAAGGGACACCAACACTACTAGCAATAGCAAAAACAATTTTGGGACGCCAATATTTTTTAGACAAACCATGTATACGAATCCACACTTGAGCGGAGCACTGCTTCAGCATAGAAGGATTGAAATCTTTTGTCCATGGAAAAAGCTTAAGAAAAGGATTTCGGCGGATTGTTTGGGATAACCACATTCTCCTCATTAACCTTCTTCTTCATACTCTCGTCTGCAGAAAAATCCAAGAACTTCCATGGAACAATAGATTCCTTCATTATGAAAATCCCCAATTTCAAAAATTAGGTTAGCAGATGAACAGTCACCGTAACCTACATTCATTCATGTGTTCAACCTATATATATATATATATATATATATATATATATATATATATATATATATTGTAATGGGACCTATCAAAACTAAATTATCTTGTTTTTTTAGTGAAAGTATATTGAAGGGCCATAGAATATTTTCTAGTATTGATGAAAAAAATACACAATAAATTTTAGATCTTCTTCATCATAAAAATATGTATTATCCAAGAGCTTATAATATATTTTTTTTAGAAATAATGTAAATCATTTTCTTATTATTTTTTGCCCCCACTTAGAAACAATTCTGGATCCGCCACTGCACACAAATAACTTTTCATTTCACAAACCACTATCAGGACAATATCTATTTTATTTTAATAAACAATTGTCTTTATTTGAAAGATAAAATTTTTATTTTCAAATCTGAATTTTTTTCTTTGTCTATCTCACGGGTCTCTTTTTTATATGATTATTTAATATAGTTGAATTTATATGATTATTGTTCATTTTACAATTAAGTAACACATTAAAAATTGACACTAAAAATATTTTATATTGTATCAAATTGAATATCACTCAATAATGGTACACATAACTAACTTTCTATTTCACAGGTAACTATCAGGATAATATTTATTTTATTTTAAGCAACAACTAGCAAGATACCCGTGCGTCTGCACGGGTAAATTTATTTAATACAGTATAAAATATATTTAGATATTAGTGTAAATTTGAAATAAAAATAAAAGAATTTGAAAAAAAAATAAAATTTTCATATTTAAAAATAAAAATTTATCTCACAATTAAAGGCGGTTAAAATAAAAGGGTTAATACACATTTTAGACCCTGCCATTTGGGGAGAATTCGAAAAAGGACCCTGTAAAAAAAAAACACAGATTTCATCCCTGCCATTTGAAGATTCTTTCATTTTGGACTCTGACGCTGCTGTAATTTGAAAATAGTTTCATTTTGGACCCTGACGCTGCTTTGTTGGTTTTTTTATTTAATTTTTATTATTTTAATGTGATGTGGCTGCTTTATTGGCTTTTTATATATTTTATCTTTTTATTTTAATTACACGCGTGACTTATTTATTATTATTTTATTGTTGTGGTTTAAATTGTTAAATTTAAAAAATGATGGTAAAATATCACTTATAATATAGGGTTAATATAATGATGGTAAAATTAATATTTTAGTTAACATTAATTATGTATAATATAAATATTTTAATATAAGTATGTTAAAATAAATATTTTAATAACTATAAGTATTTGATGCATACCATAAGTATGTTAAATTAAATAAGTATTTGATGTATATTATAAGTAAGTTAAAAATTAAATTAAATAGTAAACTGAAAGTAAACTAAAATTATTTGATGCAAACATTAATGTAGAAGAAACGAGTAGCCTAGCGGTAAAGAGACTTTCATGCAAGCAAAAGGACATGGGTTCAACATTTCTTGAAAACAAATTTTTTTCATTTGAAATTTAACAATTTAAACCACAATAATAAAATAATAATAAATAAGTCACGCATGTAATTAAAATAAAAAGATAAAATATATAAAAAACCAACAAAGCAGCCACATCACATTAAAATAATAAAAATTAAATAAAAAAGCCAACAAAGCAGCGTCAGGGTCCAAAATAAAACTTTTTTCAAATTGCAGCAGCGTCAGGGTCCAAAATGAAATAATCTTCAAATGGCAGAGATGAAATCTGTGTTTTTTTTACAGGGTCCTTTTTCGAATTCGCCCCAAATGGCAGGGTCTAAAATGTGTATTAATCCAAAATAAAATAGATATTGTCTTGATAATGATCAGTGAAATAAAAAGTTAGTGTCGAGCACAATTATTAAGTGATAATCAATTTGTTACAATATAAAATATGTTTAAAAACATATATCAATTTATAATATGTTGTTTAATTGTAAAATGAATAATGATCATACAAACTTAATTGTATTAAATAATCATATAAAAAAGAGACCCGTGAGATGCAGAAAAAAAAAATTCACATTTGAAAATTTAAAAAACTTCGCTCTTAAATAAAGACAATTGTTGATTAAAATAAAATAGATATTGTTCTGATAATGATTCGTGAAATGAAAAGTTAGTTGTGTGCACTCTTATTGAATGCTATCCAATAATCAGATAAATTATGAATATTTTTTATATATAATAATTATAAAATAATTATATTTTTATTTTAAATAAATTTTGTGTTTTAAAGATTAAATATTTTTTTGTGTGCTTCTTCATTAAATTAAAAAAGGTTCAAAATTTGTTATCAACTATCAACCCATTAAAAATCAAAATTTGTGTTTTAAAAATTAAACATTTTTTTGTGTTCTTCTTCATTGAATTAAAAAAGGTTCAAAATTTGTTATCAACTATCAATCCATTAAAAATCAAAATTTGTGTTCTTCTTCATTAATTTTTTAAGCAAAGAAAATGGAGAAAAAAAATTAAAATGATAGTGAGAAAGTGTAAAAAAAAAGTGGGGGAAATTTAAAATTTGAATGAAGAAAAGAAAAGGAAGAGTGAGAAAGTTAAAAGTAAAAAGTAAGAAATGAATGATTTGAAATTAGACATGTGGCATGATCTAATAAGGGATGAGATTGATAAAATGTGAAAATTAGTTGATTACTTAAATGTCCTTTTGTTAGTGTAAAAAATTTATTATGAAAGGGTAATTTAGAGAGTTCATGCAATTGATTTTTAATGGGTTGATAGTTGATTATCTTTAATTGAGAGATGAATTCTTTATTTTCAAATCTGAATTTTTTTTCTTCAAATTATTTTTTTGATTTCAAATTTACACGTGTATTTAAATATATTTTATGTTGTATGAAATAAATTTACCCGTGTATTTAAATGACATTACATCCCCTCTCTCAAGCCTTCTATTTTTGACAAATTCAGACCACCCGTTAGCAAGAAACGTTTCCTCCCCACCATCCCTTTCTTTTAGCTCACACTGGTACGAAACTCCGGTGTTGGTATCAAGTAGCTCCATTGAGGTTTGAGTCTTTGACAAACACATCTTAATCACTTCACGAGGAAATTGCTGCACATTTCAACTATTTCATCAATTATTGTCACATGCTATAAACTAATAATGTTCGTTGTTATTATATAACTAACCAACACATTTCTTTTGATAACATTCCCTGATTTAACTATCCTCTCCCAAATGCACTCTTCGGACTCAAATTTGTCGGACTCAGCATTGTCATCATCCAATGAACTACTATTTGCATAACTACATCCACATTACACATAACAAATACAAGTTTAGTTTACAAAGCATGCATGGCATAGATCTATGTCTTTGAATCTTCTTAAAAATAACATGAAAAATAACCATTTGATTTGGTTTACTTTTGATATTAATGTGGATATTACATCAGAACAAAGAAGGTTTTACCTCGAACTGTCTAATGATATTGAGATATGTGAAGGACCCAGAGACACAGACCTTTTCCTTTTTTGTCCATTCAATTCTTGGTTTTCAACGTTAGGTTTTGACACCACTGCAACAACATCGACAGATTCCACCATTTTTCCTTTTCCACTATAATTAGCACCCATTGGTGCATGCGTTCCCACATGTAGAAAATTCTCCCTCTCTAAACCGAGTGATAGATATGTGACTTTACCTTTCCCTTTACTTACATTGACTTCTTCGACCCATCCTTCTCTCTTCTTAATCTTTTTCGGCTCACGTGTCTCCTCAAACTCCAAATAATCAAGATCCGTCATGAATATTCTCCATGTTGCGTCTTTTTCCATGTCGGAAGTTGATCTGGAATAATGAATGAACATTCAAAATAATGGGTAAATCAACATGTAAAACTGATAATGCCTAAATAAACTCGAAAACTGATGGCTTATTGTTATGAACGAATCAACTCGCAAAGCTAAGAAGCAACATGCAAAAGAAACTGTAAATCAACAAGCAAAGCAAAACGTCATAGCCAATGACTCGAAACAACCTCTCAACTAATGAACTTGGCCTGTCGTGACTCCTTTTTCGGGAAGAAAAATAACGGATACATACTTGTGACTGTTGGTTTAAGAAGACAAGGAATGGAATGTCAAGAGTGTAATGTATGTGAACTTTTCTAGTATATAGCATGACATGATATGGGTCCGTTGACAATATTTTTCTTCTGTTTTTTATTTTAAAGTTCACTACATTAAATATGTAATTTTGGAATTTCAATAGTCATAGTTGGTTTTATAAAATATTACCCATTTAAATTATTTCATTCATTTTTTTATTAGTTATCATTAAAATTATTTTCTTCTCTAATCTTTACAATTTAAACACTTTTTATGTTATTTATATAATTTAATTTTTTAAATTTATTTTAAATATTATTTTTTCAATAAACTAATTGATCGTACCTGGATCAGAAAGTGTGACAGTGGCCAGCAGCGTCATATGGTCTTTAACTCTGGTGGTGACGATACGACCGGGGGGGGGGGGTGTACCTGCAAGGTACTCCGATGCCAAAGTCAGGTAACGAGAGTAAGCAAGTACAGAAAAGCAGGTATGAGAGTAAGAATAAACGTAACCTGAGCCTCTCAAGTGAGAGGGTATTTATAGAGCGCCCCCAGCGCGGGGCCAACGGTCTCCTGCACTGGGCTGGATTGCAAGGTCTAATCCAGGTGACTGTCAGGGCTTACGCGGCGTAAGGAAAACCAGCACGTGGTCTTCGCCCTGGGGTAACAATCCCGAGATCTCCGGAAGGTGCGCAGACCGATTCCTTCGGAGGTGGGAGGTTACAAGACGACGTGTCCTCGCGGGGAGGAGTACATGGAGGTCGAGGAGAGAAGTGTTCTCCTTGACCCCAAGTTTATGCTCAACAATGTTGCCCAACACGTGGTCGACGAGGGGATGACATGAGCGTGCTCGGCGCTGACAGGGATGTGCTTGTCACTGGCTATTTATGGGTCATATTGGGCCGTACCAGTATTGGGATGGGCCTGCCCGACGGTTGGGCAAGCGTTGGCCCAGTCCGGAACACTAATTTACCATTTACTTTTCAACAATATCATTTATATAAAGTTATTTTTATTTTTCCCTTTATTTATCATTTCATTTTTAAAATAAAGATGTATGCATTTTATAATACATGTTTTCTTTGATAATGCTCTCATTTGATTTTTTTTAAAAACTTCATAGTACCTTTAGTGACATATGTGCGTAACACACCAGTAGCCATACGGACGTACGGGTATCCCACTATTTTATTTTAAAAGTTAGATGTTACAAATTTTGACATATTACTTCCTATTCCAAATCTCACTTTTAAAATATTGTCAAACCCTTACCATTAATGAAGTAGAATGAGTTTAAGTAATTTTCTTAATTTTTAAATGTAGAAACTAACCATCCCTCACTAGTTGTATAAACATTTTGGTTTAGGAGACAAGAAACTGGGTTAGAACCACGTTTTGCAAAATTACATTCATAATGCTCTCTATATCTGGCTACAAACCATGATCAAGTTACTAGTTTAATATGTTCGAAAACATCCAACACTCCCTTTGCAATCCTCTTGAGCAATACCTTATTTCTCCTAATTCATATGCACGAACATGTTGACAACCATAAGAAGCATCTTAGATTATTTTTTTATTATGCCATTCATTTGAGTTTTTCGCATCAATCAGACCTGCTATGTCAATCCAAACGTATACCGAAATTGGGCAAAATAGAAATAAAGGACTTGCGGGTTCCTCTTCTCTGAAGCATAATAGGCTAACTACATTGTGGTTTCTGCTAATTACACCTCTTTTTGCTAATTTGCCTCTGATTAGAAGCTTATTGCAGTCTTCAACCAAACATTTGTATTTTGGATGGAACATTTGTTTTCCATAATCTTCCCAAAGCCTTTAATGTGATTTCATCCACATTTGAATCTACAATAAAACATTTAAACAGTTGCATATAACTCGTCTTCATAGAAAAATCGAGTTTGTCACGCCACCAAACAAAGTTATCTTTGATTTCCCATTTTGGTTCTACTTTCTGCATAATGAGTTGCAGGTCTGCCATTTGTTTTATGATCTCCTCTGTTAGCAAATTTTCTAGAATTCCAATATTCCACACCAATTTATTGTCTAACCAATAGCCCATATCTGCAACGCTGACATCATTATGACTTGAGCAGAAGTACAACTCTAGAAATAGATTGCTAAAAGGTCTATTCCCGGTCCATTTGAGCTTCCAAAAATTAATGTCTTTTCCATCTCCTAGTTTGCAAGCAATGTTGTTTGAGAATCAATTATGGCCCTCCATATGTGTTAATCCCACTGACACTAAGTCCCTCCATCATAAGGAGTCTCTCATTCCGCTTGTTGAGTTATTAACATCAAGGATTCTCGATTTGGTGTTACTATACTTGTAGGATAAAAGTCCAACCCAAATAGCTCCATGGTCATTTAGGATTCTCTATTTCTAGTTGCTCAATAGTGTTATGTTAAATAGTTTTGTGTGTTTAACACCAAGTCCTCCTTATTTATTAGACTTGAATACTCTGATCCAACTCACTCAGTTAATTTTCTTCCTCTCTTCATCTCCTCTCCATAGAAAAGCCTGTTGTATCTTGATTATCTCTTGAATGGATTTCTTTGGGACTTTGTAGAATGGTAAGTAATATATTTGTATACTACTCAAAACAAAATTCAACATCACAACTCTTTCCCCAAGCGACAAGTGTATTCCCTTCAATGTTTGGCTACCATTTACAAGAACAAACATACTACTTGTGAAGACGCACACTTTCATCCACTTCAACCATAACGTAACGAAAATAGTTTCAGCTCACACAATCATATGCCTTTTTGAATTCAATCTTTAGTATCATACACTCAGTCTTTTATCTTTTAGCTACATCCATTAATTCATTGAAAACTAGCACTCCTACAAGGATTTATCTATTTGGTACAAAAGTATATTGGCTTATTGATATCAGCTTACCAATAACCTTCTTTAATCTAGCAGCGAGGATTTTTTATATGATTTTGTAAAGGCATCCCACTAAGAAAATAGGTAAATTTTTCCTAAACTCTTGAGGATTTTTCTACTTTTGGGATCAACACCAAGAAAATTTCAATGATGGCTTAAGGTAGCTTTGCGTAGGCATGGAATTTGTTCACAAACTTTGCTATGTCTTTCTTCAAAATCTCATCATTTTTTGGAGAGTTTGGTGTTGAAAGCATCATCCATTGGGTTATGATAGCCAAAATGTGATTTACTTATAGCTAATTTGGAGATTAAACAAGAATACGTGGATCTGATTTATGATAGCCAAAATGCGATTTACTTAGCTAAGAGTCAGGTTCATCGTGCATCTATTAAACATATTGACGTTAGATCCCATTTTGTACTAGGTGTCATAAAGGATGATAATATTTCTCTAATGAAAGTACATACTAACAATAATCTTGCAGACATGGTAATCAAGGTTGTGTCATATAACAAGTTCTAATATTTCTTGAATTTACTATATTATTCCATGTGTCCAAAGGTGGAGAATTTTCATATTTGTCATTTCACTATGAAACTTAACACCTTTAGGTGCTCAATACTTCTTAGCACATGTTGCATATATATATAGAAAAGAATATGCAAATTAGCTAAATTTAATACAATAAAATATCATTTGGGTCAGCATATCTTATGAAAATGGGAGGAAATACTTTATACACAACAAGAAATGAAAAGGAACTTCTCATCAAGATGAAGCAAGTGCATCATGGTAGGTACATGGCCATCCTCTTCTAATTTATTTGGCACATAATTGTTCATCATCTACGAGCTTTTTCGGTTTTTCTATCGACCTTATGATTATTTTCCTTGACCAAACTTACGCGCAATGTCCGTCCTTCTAGTTCCTAATCAAGTGCATAAATTACAAAGCAATAAGCAAAACCATAACTCTTTTTTTTTGCAAACGTAGATGTATAACCAAAGTTTTAAATCATGATCGCAATCGCAATGATAGTTTTGATATTAAAATTGTGCATAAAAGAATGAATAGATGAGAAGTAACATACCACATGATTCATTATTGTAAGGGCAACTTCCATTTCTAATCTATTGGCATAGCAAACAATGCCAAAGCCACGAGACTTTCCTGTTTCACCATAATACAACACCCTAGCTCCAACCACAGTTCCACGTTGCTAAAAGGCTTCTTCCAGACTCTCAGAAGTTACTGTACTAGACAAGTTCCCAACGAAAAACTTGTAATTGGTTTCAGGGTACAAAGGTTCTATTGGCATTTTTCAGAGGTGTCGGTGCTACATAGCTAACAAAACAAGTTCCCTTAATGAGACAGAAAACTAAGATGCATACTATTATAAATGCACACAACATCAAAAAGTCTCACAAGTTATAACAATTGTGTAAACCATTCTATGAAGAAACAAATAGGATGCAGCCAAAAGTCCATAATTCATAATATACATAGTGACTGCAAAGCAACATGACTATTTCAATTATATGAATCCAAAATTAAGGTGACTGATAGGATTCAAATTTGAATCTCCAAACAATCCTTCTTCCCAATATTTTGTAACGGAAAACCTAAACTCACTCAAAACTAGTTTTTTCCGTCAAACTCGAGGCGGTTTCAGGTGGGTTTTCACGAGTACGAGTTATGTTGTCTTTCCTATATTGCACTGCTCCAACCATGTTTCTTTGCTGTTATCATCGCAGTCCTGGGCTATTTGGATGTCGCTGCTTGCTGTCGTCAACGGCATTACAATCTTAAAACTTAAAACCTCCTCTATTTTAAACTCATAATTGTCAATCTTTCCATATTAATACTGCAATTATCTAAATTGGAAGCTTATTTTAAGTTGGACATGAAAGACCCTAATGCAAATTTTGAACCTATCTCATTGATTTTGGGGTTGTTTACAACATAATGTACAATGAAATATAGTTCAATTGTAAAATGATTAAGGACAAAGTAGCTCAGTTAGTGCATATTCTATGTAACGTAAGTGTTATAACAATGATTGATTGTATAAAACAGAAAGTGACTTGTATTACTGGTTTGGTTTTGCCAAATTAAATTTGGCTTTCAAGACTAAAAAACAATGCAAGATAGCATCATGATAACAATTAACACTTAATTCAAGCTAATTGTTAAAAATTTATTGAAACTTTTAACAACTTAATAATACTTGATCATCATGGTATAGCATACTTAATCAAGAACACATTGCATCTTCCCTTGCTCCAGTTCTCAATGTATATTTTTTCCATTTTTCGTTTCTGTGTCAATTCCGTTTATGAGAACTAGTTCAATAAACTGCAATTTTTCTCACATATACCAGCATCTATCAGGCAAACAAGACCATGATGACCACCTAGACCAGCAACCAGCAACTAGACAGACACTCCAACTTTGCTACAATGTAGGAATCCACTAACAAATATACAGATCACTGCTGTTGAATAGTTTCGCAGCGCTGCCAAAGAGATAAAAGCCGCCAAAACCAGCCATATCGACACCCGAAACATAACTGCAAACAACCGAAGCTCAAAAAATTTCGATAAATACATTGTTGGATTACTAGAACCAGACAATTCGGTGAGATGAATGACACAGGAATGCGCAACCATGACAAGTCCGAGACTAACGACAATTCCAGGCTACTGCCTTAACATCACCGAATCGGCCGAGACGACCTATCAAACTGAAAACTAAGATTGCAGCATCCAGCGATAGAAACAGAAAGTTTCTATGAGATCAATGATTCTGTTTTGTGGAATATATCTGGATTGTTCCACTTGCTGGTCGGTGATTATGCATTGGAGATTATATTAGGCGAAACATATTCAATCTTACTCTCAAAACTCAAAATCAATATACTTCATTGCACGATTTTAAATGTTGTATGTAACAAGATTACTTCTAGTTCTAAATCCTATACATCCATAATTTCACACACAGTATGCCTAATTTTTACAATTTATATTGGCTTGAAACGACAAGGAGAGGAAGACCGGAGTAGAAAGGCAGGGACTGAAAGAATAGAAATACAACGGTTGACGACGTGATCAAGGAAACGAAAGCCAGGGTAGAGAAGCAGTGGTTGCCGGAGACGGCAAGGTGACAACAGAAGGAGTGAAAGAAACATTGTGGTTGTGGGGTCTTCTAGATAATTTGAAGATTAAACAAGAATGTGGATCTGGGTTATGATAGCCAAAGTGCGATTCGCTTAGCTAAGAATCAAGTTCATCATGCACGTATCAAACATATTGATGTTAGATTCCATTTTGTACGGGGGGTCATAAAGGATGGTAATATTTCTCTAATGAAAGTACATACAAACAATAATCTTACAGACATGTTAATCAAGGTTGTGTCATATAGAAAGTTTTAATATTTCTTGAATTTACTATAGTATTCCATGTGTCCAAAACTTTATTGTTTTCTAATTATGAACTAGGTGGAGAATTTTCATATTTGTCATTTCACTATGATATATGAATATGCAAATTAGCTAAAATTTTAATACAATAAAATATAATTTGGGTCATCATATCTTATGAAAATGGGAGGAAATATTTTATATGCTACAAGAAATGAGAAGGAACTTCTCATCAAGATCAAGCAAGTGCATCATGGTAGGTACATGGCCATCCTCTTCTCGTTTCTTTGGCACGCAATTGTTCAACATCTACGAGTTTTTTCGGTGTATCTATCGACCTAATGATTCTTCACTTTGAGCCAATCTTACTCGCAATGTCCGTCCTTCAAGATCCTGATCAACTGCATAAATTACACAGAAACAATAAGCAAAACGATAACTACTTTCTTTGCAGCACATGTATAACCAAAGTTTTTAATTATGATCGCGATGGCGATGATAGTTTTGATATAAACATTGTGCATATAAGAATGAATAGATGAGAAGAAACATACCACTTCATTCATGGCTATAAGAGCAGCTTCTATTTCTGATTTATTGGCATAGCAAACAAAGCCATAGCCACTAGACTTTCCGGCATCCATAACTTGTGTGATGAGATTGTTGTACCAATGCATAAAGGTTCAACCGAGGAACATGATGTAACAGATGCGAGGATGCGGTTTGAGGATGTGTCTATTGAGAAGGTTTTGGAATGAAGAGATTTGACAGAGTTGATGGAAGATGAAAACAAGGAGGCTATCCTTGCAGAGCAGTAGCCATGTTGTATGTTGTGTGTGTGAGAGAGAAGGACTTTTGTATTGTTGAATAAACATTAAATGTTATGTTAAGTGTGTTTTAATTTAGAAGTTTGAAAGGCCAAGAGGTTAGTGGTAGGGCCAAGATGTTAGTGGCCTATTAATAGAATTTATCGCATTTTTTTAGAATTCCTAGAATAGCAGAATTTTGGGTCTATATAAAGACTTGATTGTATTTTCATTTTACAATATAACCAAGTGAGTCATATATACAAGTAGTGATTCTGTCTTCAAATTGGCATCAGAGCTAATGGCAAACGTGATGAGTCAAATGCCGTTGCCACGACTAATGAAGTCAAATTATGAAAACTGGAGTATTCAAGTAAAAGCTCTTCTTGGATCTCTAGATGCGTGGGAGGTGACCAAAGATGGGTTCGCAGAACCAACAGATATTACAGAATATACGGCGGCTCAACAAAAGGCGTTGAAAGAGATGCGTTCAATGGATAAGACAACATTGTACATGCTGTTCCGAGCAGTTGACGAATCTGGCTTTGAAAAAATTGTCGGTTCGACTACGTCAAAAGAAGCATGGGACACGTTAGAAAAAGTGTTCAGAGGAGCAGATCGAGTGAAGCAAGTTCGACTCCAAACCCTTCGTGGAGAATTGGAGAGGATGCAGATGAAGGAGTCAGAAACTGTATCTGACTACATCACGCGTGTACAAACAGTGGTGAACCAACTCACTAGAAATGGCGAAGCAGTGACTGATGCACGAGTTGTTGAGAAGATTCTGAGATCTTTAATAGATAAATTTGAGAATATTGTGTGTCCAATAGAAGAGTCGAAGGACCTTTCGACGCTCTCGGTTGAAGAGCTCACGGGTTCTCTCGAAGCACACGAACAACGTAAGATAAAAAAGAAGGAGGAAACAGTCGAGGAAGCGCATCAAGATAAGGAGTCAGTCAAAGACGAAAAGGTACTCTACTCTCAAAATTTTCGAGGAAGAGGACATGGCCGTGGAGGTCGTGAAAGTGGTCGAGGTGGTCGAGGCAGCAACTTCGACAGAGGACAGCCGAGCCAGCAAAATTGGCGTGGCAGAGGACGTGGTCAAAGAGGTGGTCGGTCGAACTACTCCAACATTGAATGTTACAAGTGTAACAAGCATGGCCATTATGCGAAGGATTGCAACTCCTTCAAATGCTATAACTGTGGTAAAGTGGGACATCTTGCAAAAGACTGTCGAGTCGAAAAGAAAGTAGAAGAAACAACCAATTTAGCTTTGGAAACTGAAGCGAATGAAGGTTTTTTGTTGATGACTCAAAAGGAAGTAGACGCGAAAAATAACACTATGTGGTATCTCGACTCAGGAGCAAGTAATCATATGTATGGTCACAAACACCTGTTCAAAGAAATACAAAAGATTGAAGATGGTCATGTGTCTTTCGGAGATGCATCGAAAGTGAAAGTCGAAGGCAAAGGTACAATTTTTTACTTGCAGAAGGATGACTTGACTGGGTCAATCCAAGATGTTTATTATGTACCAGATCTCAAGACAAACATTTTGAGTCTGGGGCAACTCACAGAAAAAGGTTATTCAATATTCATGAAAGATCGGATGTTACACTTGAAGGACAAGTTTGGGCATCTGATTGCTTAAGTCGAAAAGGGGAGAAATCGAATGTACAAACTGAACTTAAGAAGCGTTCGAGAAAAATGTTTGCAAGTCAATGTCGAAGACAAAGCGTCGCTGTGGCATCAACGCTTTGGTCATCTACATCACGCTGGTCTGAAAAGGTTAGCGAAGAGGAACATGGTGCACGGGTTACCAGACATGGATTATGAAGGAAAGTTTTGTGAAGAATCTGTGCTTAGCAAACAAACAAGAACTTCATTTCAAAAGAAGGCAGAATATCAAGCTAAACATATTCTCGAACTGATTCAAAACGTATTTCATTTCCTTTATCGACGATTTCTCATGAAAGACCTGGGTTTATTTCTTGAGAGAAAAATCTGAAGCATTCAAGGTGTTCAAAAAGTTCAAAATAATGGTGGAGAAGGCAACTGACAGACATATTAAAGCCGTTCGATCTGACAGAGGTGGCGAGTATACTTCGACAGCCTTTATGAAGTATTGTGAAGAGCAGGGCATAAAGAGATTTCTAACTGCACCATATTCACCTCAACAAAACGATGTAGCTGAAAGGAAGAATCGAACAGTTCTCGACATGGTTCGATCAGTGCTTAAGAGCAAGAACATGTCGAAGGAATTTTGGGCAGAAGCTGTACAATGTGCCATTTATGTTCAGAATCGATGTCCACATTCGAAGTTAGAAGACCAAACACCACAAGAAGTATGGAGCGGACAAAAGGCAACCGTCTCTTATCTCAAAGTATTTGGTAGTGTGGCTTATGCACACGTACCATATCAACGAAGAACGAAGCTTGAAGACAAAAGTCAGAAGTACATATTCATTGGGTATGATGAGAAGACAAAAGGGTACAGGTTATTCGATCCCATAAGCAAGAAGGTGATAATAAGTAGGGACATTCGAATAAACGAAGCGAGCAAGTGGGACTGGAACAATTCGACAGAAGTTATCGTCGAAGTTGGTGAATCATCAGTCGCTGCACCAACAAGTATTTCGACAGATCTTGAATATTCTGACAATGAAGATGAACCTCTACAACCCAGAATGCGAAGTCTGCAAGATTTGTATGATTCGACAAGTGAGGTACATCTTGTATGTCTTTTGGCAGATGCTGAAAATATTAGTTTTGAAGAGGCGCTGCGAGACAAGAAGTGGAAAACTGCCATGGACGAAGAGATTAAGGCGATTAACCACAACAACACATGGGAGCTAATCGAACTGCCAAAAAAAATCAACCCATTGGTGTGAAGTGGGTATTCAAGAAAAAGATTAATGTTTAAGGCGAAGTGGAACGATATAAAGCGCGACTTGTAGCAAAGGGATATAAGCAGAAGGCAGGAATCGACTATGACAAAATTTTTGCTCCCGTTGCAAGAATGGAGACAATTCGATTACTCATTTCACAAGCTGCTCAATTCAAATGGCCAATATTTCAAATGGATGTCAAATCAGCATTTCTGAATGGTGTGCTCGAAGAAGAAGTCTATGTTGAACAGCCACCAGGGTATATAAAAGCTGGAGAAGAGAAGATGGTGCTGAAATTGAAGAAAACGCTTTATGGGCTGAAGCAAGCACCACGAGCATGGAATACACGTTGTAGCGAGCGATTTTGGACGCGGTTCTTAAGCGCTGGTCGCTCTCTGCGGTTTGAGCTTTGACTACAGGTCGATTCATTTTTTATCCTATTGTGAGCTGAATAAGGAAGAGAAATAGATGTCTCCAATTAACCCTGCTTTGCATACTGAGTTTAAACAGCGGTTTGTTAGGTTACGAATGCTATCAATGTGAGGGGCCTTTGTACTAGTTATTTGTATTTTCACCAATACGGTTCTTTCTTTTTATCTGGGCAGAAGGTTTCTGGCGGGGAACAAGGATTAGGATGTTAGGACTGATGCTTTTGAATTACTGCTTTTGATTGATGGAGATATGGGATTTGGGTTTTTTTGTTTAGTGTGCTCGCTAAGATATTTTCTATCGATCTTATGCCTACGTATTCCCGTTTACCGAAACAGGGAAATCAGAGCGTTCGTAGTTCCTCCAATTCTATGGGAGGAAATGGGTGTTTTGGTGTCTTGTTCAAAGCCCAAGACGTGAAGCGAAAGGTGTTTGTATCTTGTTCAAAGCCCAAGATATGAAGCTAAAAAGTCTATTTGTATCTTGTTCAAAGCCCAAGATGTGAAGCTAAAAGGTCTTCGGCTTTAGAGAGAATTTGTCATCTCTAAAGAAGGATTTGTCTGTCACAACTGTTGGGTGACTGGTTATAAAGGAGAATTACTTTAACCAGGATACGCAGATCCTAGCAATGCCATAATTTCCTTTAAAGGGGATTTTAACCTGAAGGAGAAGACTTTAACTCAGTGTAGAGCAATGCTATCTTTCCTTAGGAATTTCTCATGCTAAAAGAGGGACAGTGGCATGGATGTAGATGATCCAGAGGCTTGCCGCTTACAGCGATTAGATGAAGGGAAAGGAGTTGTTGATGTTTGTGTACTGTGAACGAGGCACAGCTTTGATGCTAAAAGGTTGATTGGATCAACCAGTGGTTTTCTTATACAAAGCCTAAGAGGAGGCTAGTATGTGTCTCGTACAAAGCCCGAGAGAGAGGCGAGAAGGTTTTAACTTGACGATGAAGTCTTTTGGTGTCTCGTATAAAGCCCGAGAGAGAGGCTAAAAGGGGTTGATCCTACAAGAGGATCTTTTATACTCAACAAGAGAGTGTTTTTGTATCTCGTACGAAGCCCGAGATGGAGGCTAAAAGTTTGATTGGCTCAACAAGAGAGCCTTTTTTGTATCTCGTACAAAGCCCGAGATGGAGGCTAAAGGTTTGACTCAACGAGGGAGTCTTTGTATCTCGTACGAAGCCCGAGATGGAGGCGAAAGGGTGATTGACTCAACGAGGGAGTCTCTTAGGTGTCTCGTACAAAGCTCGAGAGAGAGGCTAAACGTTGTTTGACTCCACTGGGGAGAATCATTGAACAAAGCCCAAGAGGAGGCTATGGTAACTGTTTCAGTTAAGTGACAGGTCCAGTATACTGATTTTAAAGAGAAAACCAGTTCTTATATGAGCAACACTGTACTCAGGGATTTGATTTGAGGATCAGGGATATTTCCTTCTCTTTAAGGAAACGGGAAATCCAAAAGGTATTGAGACTGTCCGAGTCTACGGGTTTCCTTCCTATTTAATGAAGGGGTCACTTGAGAATGTCTTTGAGACTCAAGGAAGTTAGACTGTCCGTGTCTAGAGTTTTATCTTTGGTACTATGCTTTGAGAAACAGTAGTAGACTCTATGAAAGGACTGTTCTATGAGGATGACTAAGTTCTGTTCCTATACCTCTAGGAGGTCGTCGGGACAATTTGTACGAAGCCCAAGAGGAGGCTGGAAGCTTTTAAGAAGTCGACGGGTCCTTGTACTAAGCCCAAGAGGAGGTTATCATTCCCGGAGGAAGAGATCATTATACGAAGCCTAAGAGGAGGCTGTGAATACTTCTAAGAAGCCGTAAGGTCCTTGTACAAAGCCCAAGAGGAGGCGGGGTTGCTTTTAGGAAGCCTGTGGGTCCTTGTACGATGCCCAAGAGGAGGCCGATGCTTTTAAGAAGCCCGTGGGTCCCCAAACCCCGAGAAATTCAAGGCAAGCTATTCACAAGGAATAGATCAAGTCAGGAAAGTTCGAGAATTTGGAAGAAACTCAAAGATGTCATTCACGGAGAAGACATTCATCTTGGGGAGTAGAGTTTCTTGACAATTCCTAATGAGGACAGCCGAAGAGAAGACTGTATCTGGTGATCCTATTGGGGATCTAGGTGTCTATTTCTATGAATAAACGAAACGGCGTCACCTAGTTCTAGACGTAGTTGCCGGGGAAACTCTAAATATCTATACTATTATTACACAGTTGATATGAGTTTATGAAAGAAGACTTACAGCGAAACAGCCCCACAATACAGTTATATATATATGAGTTTGTGAAAGGAGACTTACAGTGAAACAGCCCCACAATACAGTTATATACATATGAAAGCGGTAAATGAAAGCGGGTAAACACTTACTCGGTTGTAGAGCTTCCATGCTGTTTGGTTAGTTGTTCAACAAAGAAAGATTGAAAACAACAGTATATTCAAAATCAAAGGAGAAAGTGCTTTGAAAAAGAAAGATTTGGGGCTTACAGCTCAAGGAGAGGCCCAGGGTTTTATCAGTGAGCGCACTGTTGAATTTGTACATGAGGACTTATACAAGTGACTGAGGCCCAAGAAAGGTTTTTTGTACAAAGGGATGGGTCTTACACTCTATTAGAGGCCCAAGTGAGTTTTAATAAAAGAAATGGGTCTTACTACTCGAGGGTAGGCCCAATGGTTAATTTTGAAAAGGGCGACGGTCGCGCCAAGGTTTTGGAAACACCGTGGGACTTATACAAGTGACTGAGGCCCAAAATTTTGGTATTTACAAAAGAATTGGGTCTTACACTCTATTAAAGGGCCAAAGTGTATTTTTGTACAAAATATGAGGCTTTCAACTTAGGGAGAGGCCCAAAATATTTTCAATTTGAAAATGGCGATCGCGCCGAGATTTTTAACGTATCGGGACTTATACAATAGCTGAGGCCCAAAATTGTTTCGTTAAAAAAGGGTTGGGTCTTACACTCTAATAGAAGCCCAAGTGTTAAAAAATGAAAAGAAATGGGACTTACAGCTCAAAGAGAAGCCCAGTTGATTTTCGTTTGAAAATGGCGATCGCGCCGAAGTTTTCTTTTAACGCAGAGGGACTTATACAATAAGTGAGGCCCAAAATTGTTTGGTTAAAAGGGGATTGGGTCTTACACTCTAATAGAGGCCCAAAGAGTTTTTGAATGGGTCTTATAGCTCAAGGAGAGGCCCAAGGTTATTTTTCAAAAGGCGATGATCGTGCCGCTTATTTGAAAATGTACAGAGAGACTTATACAACGAATGAGACCCAAAAAGTTTTCTGTACACAAGGGGTTGGGTTTTACACTCTAATAGAGGCCCAAAGAGTTCGAAAAAGATTTGTTAGGGTGAAAATCCAAGAAAACCCCAATTTCATTTTTTAGGCATTTTTCCAAGAAAAATTAAGTAAAAAATGATAAAAATATCAAATAAAATCATTAAATAATGATTAAAGTTTATGAAAAAAAATATTTTATCAACATAAATATTTAAAATCATTTTGGTTTTAAAAATCAAGAAAAAAAAAAAGAAATCATTTTAAAAGCATTTAAAACAATATAAAACACTATTTTTAAATATATTAAAAATAATACATTTTTTTTGTGATTTTTTGTGGATTAAAATATTATGGGGTACGAATTGGAAAATGATGATTTTTTGCTATGTACAAAAAATTGGTTGAGTTTTGAAAATAAAAAGTAAGAAAAAGAGGAAAGATATCAAAATATCATCTCCGACATTTTTTGGGGTAAAAACGAGTACCGAAACATTAATTTTCAACACGTTTTTATCAAATTTCAAACACTCATAACTCTCTCAATTTTTATCGGAATCAAAATCCGGAAGTACCTACCTGACCGATTTTTCGCAAGGAATCCGACGGTATTACTCACGCGCAGGGAAAATCGACGCACAAAACGCAGAAAAAACTGCTATCGTTTTTGAAAATATCGTTTCGCGTAAAATTTCCAACACGCGTAACTCTCTCGATTTTTAACCGAATCAAGATCCGCAAAAGCCTATCCTGACCGATTTTTCGCAAGGAATCCAATGGTATCACTCACACACACGGAAAATCGACACACAAAATGCAGAAATTAAAAAACAAAAACTGTTATCGATTAAAAACATCGTTCCGCGTTGAATTCAAACACGCGTAACTCTCTCGATTTTTAACCGAATCAAGATCCGCAAGAGCCTATCTTGACCGATTTTTCGCAAGGAATCCAATGGTATCGCACACGCACGCCGAAACTCAACGTACAAAACGCAGCGATAAAAAAACCAGAGTTGCTGCGTTGTAAAAACATCGTTTCGCGTAAAATTTCCAACGCGCGTAACTCTCTCGATTTTTAACCGAATCAAGATCCGCAAGAGCCTATCTTGACCGATTTTTCGCAAGGAATCCAATGGTATTACTCACGCACACGGAAAATCGACGCACAAAATGCATAAATTAAAAAACAAAAACTGTTATCGTTGTTTTCGACGCCGTTTCGCGTAAAATTTCCAACGCGCGTAACTCTCTCAATTTTCATCGAAATTGAAATCCGTAAAAACCTATCTTGACCGATTTTTCGCAAGGAATCTAATGGTATTATTCACGCACTCGGAAACTCACTGTACAAAGCAAAAAAACAGAACCGCTATCGTTAATTCGACGTCGTTTCGCGTAAAATTTCCAACGCGCGTAACTCTCTCAATTTTCATCGAAATTGAAATCCGTAAAAACCTATCTTGACACACCAATGAAGAAAAGACATAACTGAACATGATTTTTAAATAACCAAAATTCCACATAAAAACATGTCAAAATGCAAATAGTGGGAGGATCACAACATACACATTAAGGACTACATTTTTACCTCAAGAATTGTTCAAAATGATGCATGTATGTGGACAACAAAGGAAAGCATGATTCAAAGAATTCAAGTTGTGGATTTTACCTCTTTTTTTGGAGATTTTGGGCAACCTTCCAAGTGCTTTGTTCCAGAAATGATTTGATGCTTTGGACAACCTTAAATGACCTCTTAGAAGCTTTTAGGATGGTTGGAATCGGCTGAAAACCTCTGGAGCAAGTTTGTGCACTTTCTCGCAAAATGGTCAAAAACGGCCAAAATGCCAACTCTCTCAAATGGTGTTCCAGATGTGTGGCACCATTTGGGACAGTTCAAGGATGATATTTAGAGTGTGTTTGAGGTTTTATCTGGTTTGGAAAGTGACTGAATCAAGACATGGCTTGAAAAATGCAAAAAAGTGCCATTTTGAGGTTTTGAGAGGTGACTTTGTGATGTTGTGATTACAGGTCACTTTTGATGGTTTGCACAGCTTACATATGATATATATGAGGTGTGTGTGTGTGATTAGTTTGAGTGGAATTGCTCTCTAGCTCAAAAACTCAGAATTTCCTTACTAATGAAGGCATTTTGGAGTGAAAGAGAGAATTTGAGGAAAGCATCTGTTTGATGGATTTGGTGTACTCAAACTGAGCACAAATGAGCTCTATTTATAGTGGAGCAAGTTTATTTTGGGATCCACAGTGAATGGCAACTGCAGCAAGTGTTTGGCTAATGTTGGCCAATGGAAATCCAAGTCTCCTCTAGCCATTGACTAGAGGTTAGGGCACAGGCTGCTGGTTCCCTTGGTCTTGGATAAGTCTTGACTGATTTCAGATGAGAATGGCTCAGTACATGCCACCTCTAAGCATCCATTAAATGCTCCAAACCAAAATTGGAGTTTTGTCCCTCTTTTAGGGATTTCTAGGCTTTGGCATGCTTTTCTTTGTTCCTTGGACTTGGGAGGTTCATGGATCAGATCATCCCACTTGGATTTGATCCTTAGATGTGTCCAAACTGATGACAAGGCTTGAAAATTCGTGTGGCACAAAAAATGTGCAAATCTGCCTTGTAAAATTCAGCTTCAGCAAGGCCTTTTGTAAGATCCATAACTCCTTGCTCGAGTATGCTACATGGACGTTCTAGGACTTTTCGGAAAGCTTAGATGACGTACTTCAACTTTGATGTTTGACATTAGACCTGGTTCAACTTGGATCATGGAGAAAAACAGCCTTGAAGTTGGGACATTGTGCTGAAATTACAAGGCAGATTTTGGCTAAGTGCTGAAAAATGTCAATTTTAAGTTTTTAGCCATTTTGATCCAAGCATAACTCAAAATCCTTAATGAATTGGACTTAGGTCTAGTTGAAGTTTTTGTAGAGGGTAATGAGGGCTACAAATCAAGCTTTGGATGGGGAAAAATGGCTTTGTTGTTTAGGAGTTATGATCCTCCAAAGTTGGTACCCTTGCCACTTTTTTTCATAACTTAGAAAAATTTCTAAGTTTTTATGGTTACCCCTTTTACAAGTTATCCCACTTTCTTTGATTTTTCTTGATGAATGATGATTCCAATCACACATTAACATCATTTTAGGGTTAAAAAACCATTTTTATGAAAAATCTCAAAAAGTCAAAGTTTGACTTTTGTGCACAGTTGACTTTTTATCAGATGAATTCCAAACTGTGCGATTCTTCAGGAAATCATGTCCTTGACCTAAATCAAAATTGATGGACATGTTCCATGGGTGTTATAGGGTGTATTTAATCGTGTCCCACGGCTTGGGAGCATGTCCTGGTCAAAAGTCAAAGCTATAGTTGACTTTTCTCGCGAAACCCTAACTATGGTTCAGATGAAATTGAAACTTGTTGCTCAAGCTTCTTGGGTCAATCCATTGTTGCAAATGGATCAACGTGGTATGTTGGAGACCCTCAAATCATGTCTTGAGGTCTTGGCTCATGATTTGTCCCAAAAGTCAACTTAGGGGTGAATTAGGTCAAGAAACCCTAATTCCTGATTTTTGATGTATGCATCCCCTGGGGCTAAATTGACTTGATGATGGGGTTTATGATGTTCCATGGAGCATTTTAGGTTATGCTTTGAAGCATTGGCTCATGCCCAGAGGAAAATTTCCATCTGGAGGCCCTAGTCGACCAAACCCTAATTTGGTGACACTGACGATCCTGAGGCTTGATCCACCTAGAAGGGAGCAGCCTTGTGCTTAATCCTTGAAGTGGGAGTCCTCTTAATCCATTGTGGATATTTGAGAGGCTAGACAAGTTGAAGATCATGTCATTCCTTGATTGATCCTTTGTCTAAGAGCTCTGCGAAGGCTTGAAACCCTAAATCTTGTTTGTAGTGAATGCTCACCCACCTTTGGGGAGACTAATGAGGTACAAAGGTACATCCATATTGTGCTGGTGATTTGCACAATGATGGGAAATCTTAGTGGTCAAAATTTGGGGTATGATAGATGCCCCTATTTAATCTTCTTGGACCCGAAGGTGTGAATGACGAAGGTATTCGGGCATTCGGGGTGCAAGAGGATTAAATATCGGAATACCCAAAATTTTGATGGTGGTTATGAATGGTAGCTTACGCATTCATCTTCTTTAGCTAAGCGAAGATGCTTAGAAAAGGTAAACTTCCCCTCGATCCTGGTCTTCAGCCAAGGAGCTGGTCTCAGTTTTCTTTTGAAATAAACTTCCCCTCGATCCTGGTTTCCTACCAAGGAACTGGTCTCAGTTTCTTTTGTAAACTTCCCCTCGATCCTGGTTTCCTACCAAGGACCTGGTCTTAGTTGCTGAAATAAACTTCCCCTCGATCCTGGTTTCCTACCAAGGATCTGGTCTCGGTTTCTGATATAAACTTCCCCTCGATCCTGGTTTCCTACCAAGGAACTGGTCTCAGTTTCTTTTGTCAATAAACTTTCTTGACAAGGAACGCTATGTGTAGCGGTTTTCCTCAAACTTCTCGCCGAATTTTCATGGGGAGATGCCATTTGACGGAAATAATTTTGATGTCAGACTTGCTGGGGAATCCATCTGTCTGAGTTGTAGAGTTGGACAAACTTCTCTGTTGGAGACGCCATTTGTTTCTAATGGGGAAAGCGAGTCTCTTGAGAGACTGTTTTTGTTTGGGGGCTTACATCATACTTTTCTCGGGATCTTTCCGAAGAAATGCCATATGATGGGATCCAATTTTGAGGTGCCGATGACCTTTTCATCAGTGGTTTTTTTTCGGAGAAAAACTGTCGTACCGCCGAATCTCTGATTAAGAGGCTTTCTCTGGGGATTTTCCTTAATCCGGGAAAGCAAGGATATCATCTTCAATTGCGAAGAGTGATATCGGTTGAAGGCTCTCTTGTTTCTCAGAGGTTCAAGTTATCAAAGTGGTCAAGGACCGTCTCTAATCCAGAGGTAAACTGGAGGAGAGATTACTTAGATGATTCACTTCCTAACGAGGAAAGGTCTGACAACTCGATTGAGAGGACTTTTACCACTAGGGGTTAAGACCGACTAGAGTGATAGTGATGCAATATGAATGTGAATGCAAATCAATAATGCATGATGTATGTATGTATATTCGGACAAAACTAATGCAACATATAGACTAAAGGATGAACACGACTGGATACTCGGCCATCGCGGGGCATGTAGAAATATCGCTGGTTCAAGATAGCAATTCTGCCTTGCTTAGGAGAAACGGTCCCTGTTGGGAGCAACGCTGGTCGGGCTTAGGAGATGAGAACTCGGCCGAGGATGTCAGACGAAACATGGTCTCTGACATTGCTGATCCTTCATTCAGGCATACTGGTCTAGAAGGAGTACTTTAATTCTGCACTTTGAGGTTCGAACACCTTTGGAGACGCGATTGATGTTCTTTCGATATTTAACAGTCAAAAGAAATTGCCAACTCTATTAAAAAGCAGAAAAAGTTTTAACAAGTAAATTCATTTTTGTTTCATTTCAAGAATCGTTAATCATGTTAACAACATCGTTCTGTAAAGCTAAAACAAATAAGAATTACAAACAAAAGCACAAAGGCTCAAATTTTATTGACAAGATGGAAATCAGCCAAACGCGTGATTCCAAAGAGTATTTACAAAGTTTGAAAATGGTAATTTACAGGGAAAAGGGTTACGTTGAAACATAACGACCACTATCCTTCTACCAACTTTGAATTCGGGACATCCTGAGCTTCTGCCGAAGATGACCTTAACTGGAGTTTTCCTCTGGATGGTGTAACTGCTGCTGAGGGACTTGCCTCTGTTGAACATAGTTACTTTCCATTATCCCTAATTTTTGCCTGGATTGTACTTTGATGTTTCCAATCCATCGGGATGATTTTTTTTCATGTCTCTAACTTTTGCCTGGACCGCCCTTTCGGGTTTTCAATCCCCCGAGGCATTTTTTTTTTAGTTTAGGCGAAGTATTTCTTGACTACATCAACATTCGTGGGGTAGGCAAATTCCTCTCCGTCCATGGTTGCAAGTCTCAAGGCACCGCCTGAGAAAGCTTTCGTGACCACATAGGGGCCATCATAATTTGAGGTCCATTTGCCCCGAGAGTCAGTGAGAAACGATTGTATCTTCTTGAGCACGAGGTCTCCTTTTCTAAAGACACGAGGTCAGACCTTTTTGTCGAACGCCCTCTTCATTCTTTGTTGATACAACTAACCATGGCATAGTGTCGTGATTCGCTTCTCTTCGATCAGATTCAGTTCAACGTGTCGACTTTGACACCATTCAGCTTCTGTAAGCTTAGCTTCCATCAATACTCGGATTGATGGGATCTCTACTTCTATGGGGAGCACTGCCTCCATGCCATATACTAGAGAGAAAGGGGTTGCCCCTGTTGAAGTGCGGACAGATGTGCGATAATCGTGAAGAGCAAAAGGTAGCATCTCGTGCCAATCTTTGTAGGTTACAACCATCTTTTGAACGATCTTCTTGATGTTCTTGTTAGTCGCTTCTACCGCTCCGTTCATCTTGGGTCGGTAGGGAGATGAGTTATGGTGTTCGATCTTAAACTCTGCACACAACTCTTTCATCATCTTATTGTTCAAGTTAGATCCATTATCAGTAATGATCTCGCTTGGAACACCATAACGGCAGATGATATTGTTTTTGATAAATCGGACCACCACTTGTCGGGTTACATTGGCGTATGACGCTGCTTCGACCCACTTGGTGAAATAATCAATGGCTACAAGGATAAACCAATGTCCGTTCGAAGCCTTGGGCTCAATCATACCAATCATGTCGATTCCCCATATGGAAAAAGGCCACGGGGAAGAAAGAACTTTGAGATGTGATGGCGGTACATGAATTTTGTCGGAGTATATCTGACACTTGTGACACCTCCTCATGTACTTGTAGCAGTCGGATTCCATGGTCAACCAATAATACCCTTCTCTCAGAATTTTTTTGGCCATTGTGTGTCTGTTGGCATGAGTGCCAAAGGATCCTTCGTGAATTTCTTTCATAAGCATGTCTGCTTCTGGTCTGTCGACGCATCGGAGCAAGACCATGTCAAAATTTCTCTTATAAAGAGTGTCACCGCTCTGGAAGAAGTTTCCAGCCAATCTTCTGAGGGTTTTCCTGTCTTTTCTGAGTGCCCCAGATGGGTATTCTTGTTTCTGAAGGAAGCATTTGATATCGTGATACCAAGGTCTATCGTCTATGATTGCTTCAATCGTGAAGATGTAAGCGGGTCGTTCAAGGTGTATGATGTCGATCTTAGGTATGTCATTCCATCGACCTACACTAATCATGGAAGATAGAGTGGCTAATGCATCAGCCATGTGATTCTCATCACGAGGGATGTGATGAAAGTCGACTCTGTTGAAGAAAGGTAACAACCTTCTTGCATAGTCTTTGTAAGGAATCAATCCTGATTGGTATGTGTTCTAATCTCCTTTTATCTGATTGATAACCAGGGCTGAGTCGCCATATACATCCAAGTTTTTGATCCTTAAATCAATCGCTTCTTCGAGACCCATAATACAAGCTTCGTATTCGGCCTCGTTGTCCGTACATTTGAACGTAAGTCGAGCGGTGAAAGGAATGTGGGTACCTTGAGGGGTAACAATGATTGCCCCAATTCCGTTTCCATAATGATTGACTGCTCCGTCAAAGATAAGTCCCCACTGGGAACCTGGTTCTGGCCCTTCACTAGGTAGCGGTTCATCGCAATCTTTCATTTTTAGATACATGACATCTTCGTCTGGGAAGTCAAACCCGATTGATTCTTGATTGTCAATCGGTTGATGAGCCAAATGATCGGCTAAAATACTTCCTTTAACAGCTTTCTGAGCGTGGTACTCTATGTCATATTCTGATAACAGCATCTGCCAATAGGCAATTCTTCCCGTAAGAGCAAGTTTTTTGAAAACGTACTTGATTGGATCCATTTCAGAGACCAACCAAGTAGTATGACGAATCATGTACTGGCGTAGACGTTTGGCTGCCCAAGCCAAAGCACAGCAAGTTTTCTCGAGCATCGTGTACCAAGTTTCGCAGTCGGTGAATTTCTTGCTTAGATAGTAAATGGCAGACTCTTTCCTTTTGGTTTCATCCTGTTGGCCAAGTACACATCCCATTGAGTCCTCTAAAACTGTGAGGTAAATGATCAGTGGTCTTCCTTCCACTGGAGGTGATAGAATCGGCGGATTCAACAGGTATTCCTTAATACTGTCGAAGGCGGTTTGGCAATCTTCTGACCAAACGCAATCCTGGTTCTTTTTTAGTAACTTGAAGATCGGCGCACAAGTGGCGGTCATGAGGAATATGAATCTGGAGATGTAGTTCAAACGTCCCAGGAATCCTCTGACTTGTTTTTCAGTTTTCGGAGAAGGTATTTCTTGAATGGCCTTGACCTTGTCAGGATCAACTTCAATTCCTTTCTGGCTGACGATGAACACTGGTAGTTTCCCTGAACGGACACCGAAGGTGCACTTGTTGGGATTCAAGCGGAGCTTGAATTTTCTTAGACGTTCGAACAATTTTGACAGATGTTCAACGTGCTCACTCTCTGTTTTTGATTTTGCAATCATATCATCGACATACACTTCGATTTCCTTGTGTATCATGTCATGAAACAGAGTAGTCATGGCCCTTTGATAGGTTGCCCCGGCATTCTTCAAACCGAACGGCATTACCTTGTAACAAAAGGTACCCCATGGGGTAATGAACGAAGTTTTCTCCATGCCTTTCGGCGCCATTTTGATTTGATTATAGCCCGAGAATCCATCCATGAAGGAGAATACTTTGAACTTTGATGTGCTGTCAACCAGCATGTCAATGTGTGGTAAAGGAAAGTCGTCCTTTGGACTTGCCTTGTTTAGATCTCTGTAATCAACACACATTCTGACCTTTCCGTCCTTTTTGGGAACGGATACGATGTTGGCTAACCATTGAGGATATTCTGATGTGGCGAGGAAACCTGCGTCAATCTGTTTCTGTACCTCCTCTTTGATTTTGATGGCCATGTCCGGGTGAGTGCATCTCAACCTTTGCTTTACTGGCGGACATTCCGATCTTAATGGTAAGTGATGTTCCACGATGCTGGTATCCAACCCTGGCATATCCTGATAGGACCAAGCGAATACATCGGGGAATTCTTTGAGAAGCTTTATCAAACTTTCTTTGACAGTTGGATTGAGCAGTGCCCCAATCCTGATTTCTTTTCTCTCTTTTTCCGAACCCAAGTTTACCGTTTCCAACGGCTCTTTGTGAGGTTCAATGGACCTTTCCTCTTGTCTGAGTAGTCGGGAGATCTCTTTTGGAATTTTGTTGTCATTTTCTTCTTCAGCCTCGAATACCGGGAATTCAAAGTCGGGAGAAGGCATCGGATCGTATGTTTCAACGGGGTTTAAAACAAGCAATCTGCATGACGTGATGATTTGTGTTTAGAAGAGATAGAGAGAAATGCAAGTGTGTGCAGTGTATTTATTTTACTGCTTGTTTTTATTTTTAAATGTTTTTTAGGATTACCATTTTCTGAAAAAGCAAAAAGAGAAAACAGCAATAAATGCGGAAATTACAGAACGACATTATTTTATTTATGAACAAGTCGACTCTTGAAACTACAGCCCTATAAAACAAAACTCTGTCGCTTCAGGCAAAGCGAAGAGGGAAATTTACAGAAAGCGAGCCCTATCAAAACATCTGTTTCACCTGGGCAGGGTGAAAGGTTAAAGATGGCAATTACTTTGACTGGTGAACGGCCTTCGGAACCTCGACGGCAACCCATTGGCGGCGAACTCCTCGGTGAATCACAAAGTTTGGCACCTTCCTTGATTTGTCTTCAGAAATAACGCTGATTTCTGGTGGAGCAGGATCATTGGAATCTGTCTCCCAGACAGAGTTGTCGTAGGAGAATTCCTCTGTTGCATTTTGCATAGCATTGGCGCTCTCAGCTGTACCTCCCCATCCAGTTGCCTGGATATCTTCGAGTCTGATACAAGAGCTTTCGGGAGCAGTGTACTTGACCATAAAGTTGTATTTTCCACTCGGTTGTCCCAAGGTGTCCCACACTTTTTTCGAACTGGAGGAGTCATCCCTCTCGATGACGTTGACCTCTGGAATAGCATAGTTGACGAATTCAAGTCCAGCGAACGTTGCGAATTCATCTTCATGTTGAGTAGTTTCCGAATGACCTGAGTGTTGATCCCATGACATGGTGGGGACACAGATATTCTGTTCAACGACGGTCAGCTGATTTTCATTGTTCGGCTGACTTTCTTGCCCCAAGTTTCCTGGATAAGGTTGCCACATTGGCAGACCATCCATTGGGCCATAATAGGTGTAGTCAAAATTGTCTTTCATCGGAGTGTCTTCCTCTAATGAATTTGGCGGAGCACGGCATCCTTCCGGATCACAATCTCCATATATCATTTCGATGTCTGACCTTGGTATAAACCTCGGACTCTGTACGGGATAGCAAAATGGTGTAGGCACCTCTTCTTGAGACATATAATTGTCCTTGTTAAGATAGGACTTCCATTCTTCATCTGTGTCAGAGGGGTCTTCCTCATTGATAGCATGAACTGTCTGAGACACTGGGTGAAGAAAACCTCCACTGTGGAAGAAGTTTTGAAGGGGATGAAGACTTCCATCGCTAGCAGTTGCCTGGGTACAGGTTGCAGAAAAACCAAGACCCTTCTTTGTTTTATTGTCAATGGGAATGACAAGCTGTCCCCATCCGGTTGTATCGGTACTCTCGACCGCTTTGATAGCATCTTTGTATGAGGAAATCGAGGTTCCTCCTTTGAAATGATTGTCCTTGCTCACCGATAGTGTTTGGAACTGAGTTCCAATAACCTCCTCAAGTTCTATACCAGTAGATGATGACAAGTTGCTTACAAGCAAGGCCTGTTCCCCACAGACTGTGATGAGTTGGCCGTTCTGGACGAACTTTAGCTTTTGGTGGAGGGTCGAAGTGACCGCTCCAGCCTGATGTATCCAAGGTCTTCCTAATAAACAACTGTATGTTTCCCGGATGTCCATGACCTGGAAAGTGACTTGGAAAGTGTGAGGACCAATAGTTATGGGAAGATCAACTTCGCCGATAACTATTTTTCTGGATCCGTCGAATGCTTTGACGACGACCTCGCTGGTTCTCATCGGAGGGCCCTTGAATGATAATTGCATCAAAGTGGACTTCGGCATAACATTCAGGACTGACCCTGTGTCTACCAGTACGTTGGCTAGAGCATCGTCCTGGAAGTTAACTGTAATGTTGAGCGCCATGTTATGACAGCGACCCTCTTCGGGTAACTCCTCATCACTAAATCCCAAATTGTTGCAGGAATTGATGTTAGAGACAATGCTATCGAACTGTCTGATTGTTACATCCTGTTCCACAAAGGCTTGCTCCAAGACTTTCTGTAGAGCCTCTCTGTGTGCTTCTGAACTGAGTAACAGTGATAATACCGAGATCTTTGAAGGAGTCTGTAATAGTTGATCGACAATGTTGTATTCACTCCTTTGGATGAGCTTCAGCATCTCATCGTCATTTTTTGAAAGGTCGGGATTACTGGATTGACCGACTGGTAGATCAGGAGCTTCCGTCTGAAGTTCCTTTTCTTTGTTAGGTTCTCCAACCCCTCGGTTGAAGATTCTACCACTCCGTGTTACTCGATTGATGTCTGCAATGTTCACAACGGAGGGTAATGGAATTTCCTTTCCATTTTCAACTGTCGTTGCACCGTATTTGTAAGGGATAACCTTAGTTGATTCATACGGTAGTGGTCCCGATAGATAGATGACTATGGGAACCTTCTGATTCGTCAAGTAGAGGGATAATGGCAAAAACATCCCTGGTATGGTGATGACCAGAGATTGTGACAATATCCTCGACTTGATCAGCAAGGTAGTTCGGCGTCCAGTTGATGGGTCCGAAACCCGGATATAGACGAATTTCTCCACGATCCACCTGACCCTGAAGAGTCGCTCGCACAAGGTAGCACCCTCGGTTACTTTCCGAACAGACGCTGCAACGGTCATAATTATGTAATGGCACCTGGCCACGCCCACTTTGAATACAGTGTAACCTCACTAGGTTACCTTCCACTGATCGGACATCCTGACTTTGACGCCGAGTAGGATTCCTGTTACTGATACTAATTTGCTGAGTATCTTCGTCCATGTAGATTGGCATCCACCAATGATTTAACAAGTGCTGAAGTGCCTCCTGGACAAGGGTACAACCCTGATCGTTTTCGCAACCCGCTTTACAGCTTTGATAGTCGTGTGATATTAAGAATCCGAGTCGGACCTGCTCAGCATGTAACTCTACCAGGTTGGTATTCATCACGCGAATATCGAAGATCTGAACCATGTTGATCTGATAGGAATTCCTATCATGGTAGTCTTGGATCCATCCAAGATCCATCTGACGCTGGAGGGCCTCTTGTATGAAAGAGCATCCCTGTTTGTTTACCGAGCAAGTCAGACAGGAACTGTAATCGTGTCGTGGCAGATTATGATACTGGCTTTGCCTTGAGTGCATCGCCACCAAGTTGACATTCATTGCACGGATGTCGTGGTTCTAAATGACATTGGAATTCGTATAGACCATGTTAACTCCACGAACTCGGTGCTCTTGGATCCATCCGAGATCCATCTGTTCCTGTAGAGCTGATTGCACTACCGAACATCCTTGGTTATCTTTAGAGCAGATATCACACTGGTGATAGTTATGATGTGGCACATGGCCATATCCACTCTGTCTACAATGCATCCTGACCAGATTGGTCTTTAACAAGAGTACATCGTGAATTTGATAGACATTGTTAGTCTCTTTCTCAATCAGATTGACTGCAGCTTTCTCATGTTGAGGCAGCGGGTTCGTGAGAACATTGGGATTCGTATCTTTGAAAGATAAGAGCCCGCTCCAAACAAGCTTTTGCACGTCGGACTTGAAATTGAGGCAAGTCTCTATGTTATGCCCTGAACCTCCTTGATGATAAGGGCATGTCTGATCCACCTTAAACCAAAAAGGCGGATTTTCCGGTACTGTAAGAGGAGACTTAGTCTGGATGTGCCCCTTAGCCAGTAGTAACGGAAATAATTCTGCGTACAACATGGGTATAGGATCAAACCCTGATGGTCGTGTTGTACGGTTGTTATTGTATGGAGGACGAGCCTGCTGAAGAGACTGTTGTGTCCTTTGCTGATCAGGTTGGCTCTGCGCAACCTGAGGTTGATACGTAGGAATAGGCGCAGGGCTGGTAGCAGGAATTACAGCTGCTACTGGCTGATAACGTCGCCTTTGCTTTCCGAGAGAGATATTCCCAATATCTTGCTCTTTTTCTTAGGGAGAGCACTACCATATTTTTTAGTACCGCTCATCGATCCAGTGTCTTTTACCAAACGTCCTTCTCGGACGGCTTCCTCAAGACGTACGCCCATGCCGACCATTTCGGTGAAATCACTGGGCGCACTGGCGACCATTCGGTCATAGTAAAATGAGCTTAAGGTCTTTAAGAAGATCTTTGTCATCTCTTTTTCCTCAAGAGGCGGACAAATTTGAGCGGCAATTTCACGCCACCTTTGAGCATACTCCTTAAAGGTTTCCTTGTCCTTTTGCGACATTGATCTGAGTTGATCTCTGTCGGGTGCCATGTCCAAATTGTATTTGTATTATTGGACAAAGGCAGTACCAAGATCTCTGAATGTACTGATCATAGCACAGTTTAAACCCATGTACCATTTGAGTGCGGCACCGGTTAAACTATCCTGGAAGTAGTGAATCAGTAGGTCCTGATTCTCCGTCTGAGCTGACATCCGCCGAGCGTACATCACCAGATGGCTTTGAGGGCAAGAGTTACCCTTGTACTTTTCAAAGTCGGGCACTTGAAATTTATGCGGGACTTTCAGATTTGGGACCAAGCAGAGATCTGCGACGTCCTTTCCAAATAGATCCTGACCGTGAATGGCCTGCAGTTCCTTTGCATTTCCAAGAACTGCTCCTGGAATTCATCCATTCTGTCAAACATAGTTTCCTTCTTATCAGAAGGTGTCTGTGGAATCTGTCCTTCCGAGACAGTGTGCACCACAGGGGGTGGTACCGTGACTACGGAAGTGAGTCTTGGCGTTTCCCAAAGTTTGTAACCTTCAGGAGTCTTCGGTATGCCCCTGGCATCTTCGCTTTCCCAAAGTTTGTAACCTTCAGGCCCAGCGGCTTCTGTTGCGATTCCCTGATCTTCAGTGATCGGCGGAACATATCCTCCCGGGATATAGTTGACAGGCATGCCCCATGGACGATCTTTTGGCATCTGATACCTAGGATCATTCTTCTCCACTATGGGCATTGAGGTGATCTCTGAGATCACAGTTCTTTGTAGTTGAGCTTCTGCCATGGCTTGCATGTCGTTACGAAGCTTTCTCATATCCTCTCTTAGAGCGTCGATCTCTTCTTTTAACTCTCTGTTTTCTTCCTCAAGATCATCCATCCTTTTCTGACGATTGGCCCGAGTATTATACGAATGAGACAGTTTGACTCTAGAATCGAGACACAAACATGAGATTCGCAGGGAAGAAGAATACGCGATGTGAGAATGATGAATGCAATGATTATATTAATTGTTTTTTTGGTTTAATCAAAATAAACTTCGACAATTAGATTGCAAATATCAAACAGTGGGGAAACCCCTTTTTATTGAATTCCAAAGGATTACAGAAATGGAAATACAGTAGATTACAAAGTGCAGAAACAGAAACCTAAGCTAAAGGGTCCCGAGTCCTCTCTGAAGAGAAATCGGGTGCTGATTCTGGTATCTTCCTTTTCTTTGACCGGGGCTCTTGGGCCATTGTCGGGTTGTCATTCCTTTTCCAGGTGAAAGGAGTGAGCAAATTCCTTTGGTCGTCTTGATTCTCTACAGCATGCTGCTCTAAAATTTCAATCAGAGCATCTTTCTCTTTCAATAATTGTTGTATTTTGATGCACTCTACGTCGAGGGTGCGGTACTTGTTCTTCCAAGACCTCCTCTCCCGTTGAACTTTGTTGAGAGTAACCTGAAGCTTTTCAGTTTCCGTCATGAAGTACATGACAGATTCCCTCGGCGGAAGAATTCCGTAACGAGGATAAGGCATCTTTAGCTTGAGAGCTCTAGTTTGTACCCAATGGAGATAAGGCTCCACCGAGACACAGTCCAGTTTTCCCAGAGACTCTCGTCCTTTCTTATGAACGTGTTTCCAAGCGTGCACTATTTCCATCTTTAGTGCTCTGTCGTTTTCTCCTTCCTTGAAGAAAAGACCTTCCAGATGAACACCCAGTGGGATGTGTCTCATCGGGTATCCAAATTGACGAAGAACCAACACTGGATGGTAATTGATTCCTCCTTTAGTTCCTATGAGGGGTACGTTGGGGAAGTTTCCACAACGGTCAATGATTCTGATTCCATCATAAATCCTATTACACTAATCTATATCAGAGTTGGTAAGAGACATGATCTTCTGCGACCAACGTAAGGCACTCTTGCAATCCCAAAAAGCAGCAGACTTGGGCAAGTGGGAGATACACCATTTATAAAGCAGAGGTACACAACATGTGATCTCCCCTCTGCTGTACAAATTCCCCAAGTGTATAGAATGATACGCATCTGCGAGCAAAGTCGGCACAGGGTTTCTAATGAGAAAAACCTTAATGGAGTTAATATCGACGAAGTTATTGATGTTGGGAAACAAAAATAACCCGTAGGTGAGCAAGACAAAGATGTTTTCAAAAGCAGTCCTGTTCCCTATACTAGCAAAGTACAGAGCTTTCTTTGTTAAGAACTGGGCTGGCAAACCTTGGATGCCACCCTTAGCGGTCATGTGAGTCCTGACCTCAGACTCGTCCAAATGAATTGCTCTTGCAATAGTCTGATTCTTTGGAATTTCTTCCAGTCCAGAAAATGGAGCTCGATCTGTAATGTGTAGATCAATCAGATGAGAATACTCCTTCAGCGTTGGTGCTAGCTGGTAATCCGGGAATGTGAAACAGTGATAAACAGGATCGTAGAATTGAACGAGCGCATCCATGATTCCCTCAATCACATGGACTCTTAACAGTGGTAGCAAACCTCCGTGCTTGGCTCTGAAAGCCTCTTGGTTTGTGATCATCCTCGCCAACCTTCTCAAATCCTCTAGTTCTGGAACCTTGAAGGTGTACGTATGAGTTCTCCTTCTACCGAAATCCATTAGCGTAATCCTCTTTTCTGATATTTGCAATCACAGTCTTAGTTTAATTTGAAAAACAGAGAGACTAGAAGAGAAGTTTTTTGAATGTTTTAATGTTTTATTAAATGAATGCATGAATGCAGCACACAAAAACATAGAAAAAACATGGGGTCAAAGGGTCGTTGTCATGAAGTCAAGGCTCTACCCATCCCCAAAGGTTTATACTAGGGTGATTTTTGTACCTGTACTCATTATCATCAGCTCCTCCCAGGAAAGCAAAACAACAAGCGGATCGCCAGCGAGTTGTAGTGCAATCTTAGAGTAAGTGCCATTCACCGAGAATAGATCACCAGCCTCAAATGAGGGTAGTATCGTGTAACAACTATTTCCGATAGTTTCCGCACTACGAAAGGGTTTGGCTCCTCAGCTTCTCAGACTTAACAACTGGCCCATTGGCTAGAAGAGTGAATGGGTTGCGTTGGTCAGCCTCCACTGAGGTTGATGGTCGACCCCGTCGCCATCACTTATCTTAAGTGTATACTCAATCTCACCACATGCGGCATCACACGCATTCCCAGTAGCAGAAAAATAAACACATATTCAATTAGGAAAAGCAGTATATATATTTTTCCTAAACATCCTAGACCTTTAAAGCTATGAATCCTAAGTTCCTGACAGAAATGGCTCCCCGGCTGAGTTACCACTCTGTAGTTTCTACACAAGGAAAACAGAAAGAAAGAAAGAAGGGCCCCATGGTGGGCGCCATTTTTCTGTTGGCGGCCACCGCCATGAAAATGACTTACCCAAGGTTTAAATTGTAAGGAAGAAAGAACCGGCCCCACGGTGGGCGCCATTTTTCTGTAGCGAGCGATTTTGGACGCGGTTCTTAAGCGCTGGTCGCTCTCTGCGGTTTGAGCTTTGACTACAGGTCGATTCATTTTTTATCCTATTGTGAGCTGAATAAGGAAGGGAAATAGATGTCTCCAATTAACCCTGCTTTGCATACTGAGTTTAAACAGCGGTCTGTTAGGTTACGAATGCTACCAATGTGGGGGGCCTTTGTACTGGTTATTTGTATTTTCACCAATACGGTTCTTTCTTTTTATCTGGGCAGAAGGTTTCTGGCGGGGAACAAGGATTAGGATGTTAGGACTGATGCTTTTGAATTACTGCTTTTGATTGATGGAGATATGGGATTTGGGTTTTTTTGTTTAGTGTGCTCGCTAAGATCTTTTCTTTCGATCTTATGCCTACGTATTCCCGTTTACCGAAACAGGGAAATCAGAGCGTTCGTAGTTCCTCCTATTCTATGGGAGGAAATGGGTGTTTTGGTGTCTTGTTCAAAGCCCAAGACGTGAAGCGAAAGGTGTTTGTATCTTGTTCAAAGCCCAAGATATGAAGCTAAAAAGTCTATTTGTATCTTGTTCAAAGCCCAAGATGTGAAGCTAAAAGGTCTTCGGCTTTAGAGAGAATTTGTCATCTCTAAAGAAGGGTTTGTCTGTCCCAACTGTTGGGTGACTAGTTATAAAGGAGAATTACTTTAACCGGGATACGCAGATCCTAGCAATGCCATAATTTCCTTTAAAGGGGATTTTAACCTGAAGGAGAAGACTTTAACTCAGTGTAGAGCAATGTTATCTTTCCTTAGGAATTTCTCATGCTAAAAGAGGGACAGTGGCATGGATGTAGATGATCCAGAGGCTTGCCGCTTACAGCGATTAGATGAAGGGAAAGGAGTTGTTGATGTTTGTGCACTGTGAACGAGGCACAACTTTGATGCTAAAAGGTTGATTGGATCAACCAGTGGTTTTCTTATACAAAGCCTAAGAGGAGGCTAGTATGTGTCTCGTACGAAGCCCGAGAGAGAGGCGAGAAGGTTTTAACTTGACGATGAAGTCTTTTGGTGTCTCGTATAAAGCCCGAGAGAGAGGCTAAAAGTGGTTGATCCTACAAGAGGATCTTTTATACTCAACAAGAGAGTGTTTTTATATCTCGAACGAAGCTCGAGATGGAGGCTAAAAGTTTGATTGGCTCAACAAGAGAGCCTTTTTTGTATCTCGTACGAAGCCCGAGATGGAGGCTAAAGGTTTGACTCAACGAGGGAGTCTTTGTATCTCGTACGAAGCCCAAGATGGAGGCGAAAGGGGTGATTGACTCAACGAGGGAGTCTCTTAGGTGTCTCGTACAAAGCCCGAGAGAGAGGCTAAACGTTGTTTGACTCCACTGGGGAGAATCATTGAACAAAGCCCAAGAGGAGGCTATGGTAACTGTTTCAGTTAAGTGACAGGTCCAGTATACTGATTTTAAAGAGAAAATCAGTTCTTATATGAGCAACACTGTACTCAGGGATTTGATTTGAGGATCAGGGATATTTCCTTCTCTTTGAGGAAAAGGGAAATCCAAAAGGTATTGAGACTGTCCGAGTCTACGGGTTTCCTTCCTATTTAACGAAGGGGTCACTTGAGAATGTCTTTGAGACTCAAGGAAGTTAGACTGTCCGTGTCTAGAGTTTTATCTTTGGTACTATGCTTTGAGAAATAATAGTAGACTCTATGAAAGGACTGTTCTATGAGGATGACTAAGTTCTGTTCCTATACCTCTAGGAGGTCGTCGGGACAATTTGTACGAAGCCCAAGAGGAAGCTGGAAACTTTTAAGAAGCCGACGGGTCCTTGTACTAAGCCCAAGAGGAGGCTATCATTCCCGGAGGAAGAGATCATTATACGAAGCCTAAGAGGAGACTGTGAATACTTCTAAGAAGCCGTAAGGTCCTTGTACGAAGCCCAAGAGGAGGCGGGGTTGCTTTTAGGAAGCCTGTAGGTCCTTGTACGATGCCCAAGAGGAGGCCGATGCTTTTAAGAAGCCCGTGGGTCCCTAAACCCCGAGAAATTCAAGGCAAGCTATTCACAAGGAATAGATCAAGTCAGGAAAGTTCGAGAATTTGGAAGAAACTCAAAGATGCCATTCACGGAGAAGACATTCATCTTGGGGAGTAGAGTTTCTTGACAATTCCTAATGAGGACAGCCGAAGAGAAGACTGTATCTGGTTATCCTATTGGGGATCTAGGTGTCTATTTCTATGAATAAACGAAACGGCGTCACCTAGTTCTAGACGTAGTTGCCGGGGAAACTCTAAATATCTATACTATTATTACACAGTTGATATGAGTTTATGAAAGAAGACTTACAGCGAAACAGCCCCACAATACAGTTATATATATATGAGTTTGTGAAAGGAGACTTACAGTGAAACAGCCCCACAATACAGTTATATACATATGAAAGCGGTAAATAAAAGCGGGTAAACACTTACTCGGTTGTAGAGCTTCCATGCTGTTTGGTTAGTTGTTCAACAAAGAAAGATTGAAAACAACAGTATATTCAAAATCAAAGGAGAAAGTGCTTTGAAAAAGAAAGATTTGGGGCTTACAGCTCAAGGAGAGGCCCAGGGTTTTATCAGTTAGCGCACTGTTGAATTTGCACATGGGGACTTATACAAGTGACTGAGGCCCAAGAAAGGTTTTCTGTACAAAGGGATGGGTCTTACACTCTATTAGAGGCCCAAGTGAGTTTTAAGAAAAGAAATGGGTCTTACTACTCGAGGGTAGGCCCAATGGTTAATTTTGAAAAGGGCGACGGTCACGCCAAGATTTTGGAAACACCGTGGGACTTATACAAGTGACTGAGGCCCAAAATTTTGGTATTTACAAAGGGATTGGGTCTTACACTCTATTAGAGGCCCAAAGTGTATTTTTGTACAAAATATGGGGCTTACAACTCAGGGAGAGGCCCAAAATATTTTCAGTTTGAAAATGGCGATCGCGCCGAGATTTTTAACGTATCGGGACTTATACAATAGCTGAGGCCCAAAATATTTCGTTAAAAAAGGGTTGGGTCTTACACTCAAATAGAGGCCCAAGTGTTAAAAAATGAAAATAAATGGGACTTACAGCTCAAAGAGAAGCCCAGTTGATTTTCGTTTGAAAATGGCGATCGCGCCGAAGTTTTCTTTTAATGCAGAGGGACTTATACAATAAGTGAGGCCCAAAATTGTTTGGTTAAAAAGGGATTGGGTCTTACACTCTAATAGAAGCCCAAAGAGTTTTTGAATGGGTCTTATAGCTCAAGGAGAGGCCCAAGATTATTTTTCAAAAGGCGATGATCGTGCCGCTTATTTGAAAATGGACAGAGGGACTTATACAACGAATGAGGCCCAAAAAGTTTTCTGTACACAAGGGGTTGGGACTTACACTCTAATAGAGGCTCAAAGAGTTCGAAAAAGATTTGTTAGGGTGAAAATCCAAGAAAACCCCAATTTCATTTTTTAGGCATTTTTCCAAGAAAAATTAAGTAAAAAATGATAAAAATATCAAATAAAATCATTAAATAATGATTAAAGTTTATGAAAAAAAATATTTTATCAACATAAATATTTAAAATCATTTTGGTTTTAAAAATCAAGAAAAAAAAAAGAAATCATTTTAAAAGCATTTAAAACAATATAAAACACTATTTTTAAATATATTAAAAATAATACATTTTTTTTGTGATTTTTTGTGGATTAAAATATTATGGGGTACGAATTGGAAAATGATGATTTTTTGCTATGTACAAAAAATTGGTTGAGTTTTGAAAATAAAAAGTAAGAAAAAGAGGAAAGATATCAAAATATCATCTCCGACATTTTTTGGGGTAAAAACGAGTACTGAAACTTTAATTTTCAACACGTTTTTATCAAATTTCAAACACTCATAACTCTCTCAATTTTTATCGGAATCAAAATCCAGAAGTACCTACCTGACCGATTTTTCGCAAGGAATCCGATGGTATTACTCACGCGCACGGAAAATCGACGCACAAAATGCAGAAAAAACTACTATCGTTTTTGAAAATATCGTTTCACGTAAAATTTCCAACACGCGTAACTCTCTCGATTTTTAACCGAATCAAGATCCGCAAAAGCCTATCCTGACCAATTTTTCGCAAGGAATCCAATGGTATCACTCACGCACATGGAAAATTGACACACAAAATGCAGAAATTAAAAAACAAAAACTGCTATCGATTAAAAACATCGTTCCGCGTTGAATTTCAAACACGCGTAACTCTCTCGATTTTTAACCGAATCAAGATCCGCAAGAGCCTATCTTGACTGATTTTTCGCAAGGAATCCAATGGTATTACTCACTCACACGGAAAATCGACGCACAAAACACAGAAATTAAAAAACAAAAACTGCTATCGTTGTTTTCGACGCCGTTTCGCGTAAAATTTCCAACGCGCGTAACTCTCTCAATTTTCATCGAAATTGAAATCCGTAAAAACCTATCTTGACCGATTTTTCGCAAGGAATCTAATGGTATTATTCACGCACACGGAAACGCACTGTACAAAGTGAAAAAAACAGAACCGCTATCGTTAATTCGACGCCGTTTCGCGTAAAATTTCCAACGCGCGTAACTCTCTCAATTTTCATCGAAATTGAAATCCGTAAAAACCTATCTTGACCGATTTTTCGCAAGGAATCCAATGGTGTTACTCATGCAAACTAAAACTTAATGTATAGAACACACCATTGAAGAAAAGACAGAACTGAACATGATTTTTAAATAACCAAAATTCCACATAAAAACATGTCAAAATGCAAATAGTGGGAGGATCACAACATACACATTAAGGACTATATTTTTACCTTAAGAATTGTTCAAAATGATGCATGTATGTGGATAACAAAGGAAAGCATGATTCAAAGAATTCAAGTTGTGGATTTTACCTCTTTTTTTGGAGATTTTGGGCAACCTTCCAAGTGCTTTGTTCCAGAAATGATTTGATGCTTTGGACAACCTCAAATGACCTCTTAGAAGCTTTTAGGATGGTTGGAATCGGCTGGAAACCTCTGGAGCAAGTTTGTGCACTTTCTCGCAAAATGGTCAAAAACGGCCAAAATGCCAACTCTCTCAAATGGTGTTCCAGATGTGTGGCACCATTTGGGACAGTTCAAGGATGATATTTAGAGTGTGTTTGAGGTTTTATCTGGTTTGGAAAGTGACTGAATCAAGACATGGCTTGAAAAATGCAAAAAAGTGCCATTTTGAGGTTTTGAGAGGTGACTTTGTGATGTTGTGATTACAGGTCACTTTTGATGGTTTGCACAGCTTACATATGATATATATGAGGTGTGTGTGTGATTAGTTTGAGCGGAATTGCTCTCTAGCTCAAAAACTCAGAATTTCCTTACTAATGAAGGCATTTTGGAGTGAAAGAGAGAATTTGAGGAAAGCATCTGTTTGATGGATTTGGTGTACTCAAACTGAGCACAAATGAGCTCTATTTATAGTGGAGAAAGTTTTTTTTGGGATCCACAGTGAATCGCAACTGCAGCAGGTGTTTGGCCAATGTTGGCCAATGGAAATCCAAGTCTCCTCTAGCCATTGACTAGAGGTTAGGGCACAGGCTGCTGGTTCCCTTGGTCTTGGATAAGTCTTGACTGATTTCAGATGAGAATGGCTCAGTACATGCCACCTCTAAGCATCCATTAAATGCTCCAAACCAAAATTGGAGTTTTGTCCCTCTTTTAGGGATTTCTAGGCTTTGGCATGCTTTTCTTTGTTCCTTGGACTTGGGAGGTTCATGGATCAGATCATCCCACTTGGATTTGATCCTTAGATGTGTCCAAACTGATGACAAGGCTTGAAAATTCGTGTGGCACAAAAAATGTGCAAATCTGCCTTGTAAAATTCAGCTTCAGCAAGGCCTTTTGTAAGATCCATAACTCCTTGCTCGAGTATGCTACATGGACGTTCTAGGACTTTTCGGAAAGCTTAGATGGAGTACTTCAACTTTGATGTTTGACATTAGACCTGGTTCAACTTGGATCATGGAGAAAAACAGCCTTGAAGTTGGGACATTGTGCTGAAATTACAAGGCAGATTTTGGCTAAGTGCTGAAAAATGTCAATTTTAAGTTTTTAGCCATTTTGATCCAAGCATAACTCAAAATCCTTAATGAATTGGACTTAGGTCTAGTTGAAGTTTTTTTAGAGGGTAATGAGGGCTACAAATCAAGCTTTGGATGGGGAAAAATGGCTTTGTGGTTTAGGAGTTATGATCCTCCAAAGTTGGTACCCTTGCCACTTTTTTTCATAACTTAGAAAAATTTCTAAGTTTTTATGGTTACCCCTTTTACAAGTTATCCCACTTTCTTTGATTTTTCTTGATGAATGATGATTCCAATCACACATTAACATCATTTTAGGGTTAAAAAACTATTTTTATGAAACATCTCAAAAAGTCAAAGTTTGACTTTTGTGCACAGTTGACTTTTTATCAGATGAATTCCAAACTGTGCGATTCTTCAGGAAATCATGTCCTTGACCTAAATCAAAATTGATGGACATGTTCCATGGGTGTTATAGGGTGTATTTAATCATGCCCCACGGCTTGGGAGCATGTCCTGGTCAAAAGTCAAAGCTACAGTTGACTTTTCTCGCGAAACCCTAACTGTGGTTCAGATGAAATTGAAACTTGTTGCTCAAGCTTCTTGGGTCAATCCATTGTTGCAAATGGATCAACGTGGTATCTTGGAGACCCTCAAATCATGTCTTGAGGTCTTGGCTCATGATTTGTCCCAAAAGTCAACTTAGGGGTGAATTAGGTCAAGAAACCCTAATTCCTGATTTTTGATGTATGCATCCCCTGAGGCTAAATTGACTTGATGATGGGGTTTATGATGTTCCATTGAGCATTTTAGGTTATGCTTTGAAGCATTGGCTCATGCCCAGAGGAAAATTTCCATCTGGAGGCCCTAGTCGACCAAACCCTAATTTGGTGACACTGGCGATCCTGAGGCTTGATCCACCTAGAAGGGAGCAGCCTTGTGCTTAATCCTTGAAGTGGGAGTCCTCTTGATCCATTGTGGATATTTGAGAGGCTAGACAAGTTGAAGATCATGTCATTCCTTGATTGATCCTTTGTCTAAGAGCTCTGCGAGGGCTTGAAACCCTAAATCCTGTTTGTAGTGAATGCTCACCCACCTTTGGGGAGACTAATGAGGTACAAAGGTACATCCATATTGTGCTGATGATTTGCACAATGATGGGAAATCTTAGTGGTCAAAATTTGGGGTATGACACACGTATCAACACATATTTTAAGGAGAATGGGTTCAAACAATGTCCCTATGAGCATGTTATCTATGTAAATAAGAATGGAGGCGACATGTTGGTTGTTGCTCTTTATGTCGATGATCTCATCTTTATGGGTAGTAATGATCAGATGATAGAAGAATTCAATGGCACAATGACACGAGAATTTGAGATGACAGATTTGGGTTTGATGAGATTTTTTCTTGGTCTGGAGGTTCGACAAGAAGAAACAGGAATTTTTATTTCACAGGAAAAATATGCAAAAGAAATCTTGAAGAAATATAAGATAGAAAGTTGTAATCCGATTTCGACACCAATGGAACCAGGTGCAAAGCTATCAAAATTTGATGGAGGAGATCGTGTCGAAGCAAGCAAATTTCAAAGCTTGGTAGGAAGTCTTGGCTATCTCACATGTACAAGGCCGGACATTTCATTAAGTGTCGGCATTGTAAGTCGATTCATGGAGGAGCCAGTATATTCACATTGGAAGGAATTGAAAAGAATCCTTCGATACATTCAAGGAACTGTGTCACTTGGAATGTTTTACTGAAGAACAGAAAATTACAAGTTGATTGGTTATTCCGACAGCGATTGGTGCGGAGATGTAGACGAACGAAAAAGCACTTTAGGATATGTGTTCTTCATGGGAAATACTGCTTTTACTTGGCTCTCCAAGAAGCAACCAATAGTAACGCTTTCGACATGTGAAGCTGAATATGTGGCAGCATCTTGGTGCGTTTGTCATGCAATATGGATGAGAAAAGATTGTTGAGTAAAATGGAGCAAAAACAGGAAGGTGCAACAGTAATACAAGTGGACAACAAATCTGCAATTGAGCTAGCAAAGAATCCAGTGAATCATGAAAGAAGCAAACACATCGATGTTCGTTTCCATTTCATTCGAGAACATGTGAAAGAAGGAAGTGTCGAATTGAAGCATGTAGCTAGCAAGGATCAAGCAGCAGACATCTTTACAAAACCATTGTCGAAAGAACTTTTTGACAGAGGCAAGAAGTTAATAGGCATGATGGATGGTAGAAACATTTAAGTTTACAGGGGAGTTTTGTTGAATAAACATTAAATGTTATGTTAAGTGTGTTTTAATTTAGAAGTTTGAAAGGCCAAGAGGTTAGTGGTAGGGCCAAGATGTTAGTGTCCTATTAATAAAATTTATCGTATTTTTTTAGAATTCCTAAAATAGCAGAATTTTGGGTCTATATAAAGACTTGATTGTATTTTCATTTTACAATATAACCAAGTGAGTAATATATATAAGTAGTGTTTCTGTCATCATGTATAACCCAATCCCCTCTTTCATTTATTCAAGTAAATAGGGGGTGTTAACTACACCACCCCCATGTCATGTTCATTAATCCTATATAAATTTAAAAATATTCTTTTGCACTGTTCAATATTAGAATTCTAACGTATTGATTATATACCAAATTTCTTCACACACTCTCATCTAATATTGTCTTTATTTATGCATTGCTTGTGTGTTAATAAAAGGGTGAGTCTAAAATTTTAAAATTTGGACAAACTCCTGAATAGGATACTAGATAATATATGGATCTTTATTTTATAACAATGGGATGAATATTAACTTCAAAATTCAAACAAATTCTTGAATGTGGAGTGGATTCGGATTTTAAAATTTTGACAAATTTTTGGACAGTATTATGAATCTCTCGACACTAATTAGACAAAATTTTCATATAATTTGAAAACTTTATATTATTTGTTAGAGGAGTTTCACACTAAAGAACATTGATACATAGTGTAGGACTAGACACCTTTGTGAGAGACACGTCACTTGTCCACCTAAAACCTTAAGGTGGTAGGTGAGTGGGTTATCTCACTTATAAATGCTCAAGTCACCACATTGCTATCCAATGTGAGACTATATCCTCACTTAATCACACTTGCATATATTATTCCAACATCAATTTGTTAGTGCGGGAGGCACTTTTAGTGAGGAGAGAATAAGGAAATAAGGATTTGTATTATTGAATTGTGTAAATAATGATACAAACTAGGACTATTTATATACAACCCTAATCGGGCTTGGGCTAACACAACTTGAATGATATTTAAATATTAAATCAAATCAAATCTAATCAAATCTAATCTAATATTTCAACACACCCCCATAATCCAAGTTGTCGAGCCTACGCTAGTCATAGTCGATCTGAACTATTCCTAATTTCTTTCTCAAATTCAGGAATCTGTCGATCTTCAATCCTTTGGTGAAAATGTCGGCCAACTGTGCTTCACTTGAGCAATGCCTAACTTCAAGTTCACCTCGATTTACCTTTTCCCTCAAGAAGTGAAATCTGGCTTCGATATGCTTACTTCTTCCATGCATAACTGGATTCTTCGCCAGATTTATGGCTAACTTGTTGTCGATTTGCAACACAAGAGGTTTCTTCACTTCGACCTCCATTTCTTCATATACTGATCTGATCCAAATTGCTTGACATGCAGCATAAAATCTTGCTATATATTCTGCTTCACACGATGACAACGCCACCACAGGTTGCTTCTTCGAACACCATGAGATTGGGGCACCAAATACTTGAAAGAAATAGCAGTTGTACTTCTTCGATCTTCCTTATCTCCACATCAATCAGCATCTGAAAAGCAATTAGCTATTGCTTCTTTGCCTTCAGAATCTCGTCGAAATAGAATTCCAAAATCTGTTGTTCCTTTTAAGTTTCTCAGAATTCTTCTTGCAGCTTTCATGTGTGACACTCTTGGTTCACCCATGAATCTGCTCACTAATCCGACTGCGAAACCTATATCAGGTCGACTGTTGCACACATATCTCAGAGATCCAACTATTTATTTGAACAAAGTTACATCAACTTTTTCTTCCTCTCCATGCTTCTCCAACTTCAAGTTTGGTTCGACGGGTGAGGATGCAGGATTCGAATCATCCATTCTAAATCTGTTGAGTACCTCTTTGACATACTTCCTTTGATGTAGCACCATACTTTGCTTCAGCATTTGAAATTACATGCCTAGGAAATAAGACAATTTTCCCATATCCGACATTTCAAATTTCTTCATCATCAGCTCTTTGAACTTCGACAAGTTCTCCAAGCTATTTCCAGTTACCAACAAGTTATTGACATATAAGCAAATGATTGTTATATCTTCTGCTACAACCTGGACATAGACACCATACTCAGACTTGCATTTGACAAATCCTAATTCGACTAAGTATGAGTCAATCTTCTTGTTCCATGCCCTAGGTGCTTGCTTGAGGCCATAGAGCGCTTTGTGCAACTTATATACTTTACTCGCTTCCTTTTGAATCACAAACCCAGGAGGTTGTGTGACATAGACCTCTTCATCTAACGGATCATTCAGAAATGCTGACTTCACATCTAAGTGAAATGTTGACTAACCTTGGTTACAAGCCAATGCTACCACTAGTCAAATAGTCTCCAGTCTTGCTACTGGAGCAAATACTTCAGAGTAGTCAAGTCCTTCTCTTTGAAGAAACACTCGAGGTACTAATCTTGCTTTATGTCTTGCTATCGACCCATCAACATTGTGTTTGAACTTGAACACCCACTTTACTTCGATAGCTTTTGTATGTGCTGGCAATTCGACTAACTCCCATGTGTTGTTTCTTTCGATTGCCTGTAACTCTTCGACCATAGCTAACTTCCACTTTTGAATTTTTTAAGCTTCGTTATGGTTGATTGGTTCAACACCTGCAAGTAAAGCAAAATGAACAAATTCTCCATCTGGTGTGACTTCATCATCACCAGTCACTTCATAATCATGAAGTCTTGTTGGAGGAACTCTATTTCTCCAAGGTCTTTGGCTTGTTTCAGCCACAACCTCTGTGTCGGGAATGTCAGTAACTGCTTCTACTTTGAATTTGACTAGATTCTCAGCAATTCCTTCAACTTCGACTTCATCAGTTTCTTCGTCTAAATTAGAGTTCATCAATGGCTTGTTAATAGAATTACTAGAATTCGAATCCCAGACAGAATTTTCATCGATCACAATATATCAACTCAACACAATCTTTTCATTAATTGGATTGAATAGCCTGTATGCACCAGTCTTATGATATCCTACCAGAATCATAGGTTCACTCATGTCATCAAGCTTCCTTCTTCTTGCATCAGGAACATGCTTGTAACACATAGATCCAAACACCTTCAGATGACTCACTGATGGTCGTTTACCACTCCACACTTCTTAAGGAACCTTGGTCTTCAATTGCTTGGTAGGGCACCTGTTCAGGATATAAACTGCAGTCGAAATAGCTTCACCCCATAAATATTTTGGCAAATTCTTCTACTTGAGCATACATCTTGCCATATCCAATATGGTTCTGTTTCTTCTTTCAGCAATTCCATTATATTGAGGAGTATAAGGAGCAGTTACCTCATGGTCAACACCATATTCTGCACAGAATTTTTCAAACATCTTCAAAGTGTATTCGCCACCTCCATCGGTTCGCAGAACTTTGATCCTCTTCTCACTTTGGTTTTCGACAAGCATCTTGAATCTCTTAAAGATTTCAAATACTTCATCCTTTCTCTTGATCACATAGATCCACAGCTTTTGACTAAACTCATCGACAAACGAAACAAAATATCTGTTTCCACCAATGGTGTGTTCTTCGAATGGACCACATACATCTGAATATACAACTTCGAGTATGCAGGATGATCTCAGTGGCATAGTCGAAATGAAAGAATTTCTGGATTGCTTTCCGACTAAACAACCTTCACAGAGTTTGTCAGGCATCTCAAGACTTGGAATACCAGATACCATATCTTGAGTAATCAACTGATTGAGTGATCGAAAGTTCAAATGTCCAAACCTTAAATGCCACAACCAATTATCCTTGTGGTCGACAACAGTTTTTAGACATTGTACTTCAGTCGAACTGATCATGGTCTTAAACGTCCTGTTCTTCGACAACGGAGATTTCAAGACCAAATTATTTTGGGTGTCGAACAATTTCAAAACTCCATCTTTCATGACAACTGAGAAGCATTTTTCGACCAGTTGTCCAACACTTAACAGGTTGCACTTCATTCCAGGTACATAGTGTGAGAACAAGATTTGGTTCTGCAATATTATCTCTAAGTTTTGATGATATCAAATGAGTATTTCGGTATGAATAAATTTGTACAACTAATGTTTGTTATTTGTGAGAATTTAGCAAACAGGTTATGCTTCCGTAAATTGGCGCGAACACAATGCTTAAAGGAAAATACTCCGCCCATACTCTTGAAAAGCATAACTCATTTTAAGATAATAAGAAGCTCACAAGACTCTGATACAAAAGGAAAAGAGAACGAGTTCTGAAGATCTGAAGACAAAGGTTCTGATTAAACGAAGTCCAAATGCTGAAGACTTAAGCTCTCTGATCAAGGTTCTGAAGACCTAAATCAAGTCTCTACTCATGCTTCAACAAAGATACTATCAGAAGCTTCTAAAGATATGGAGACAACACACCAAGCAGACAAGGTTCTTAAAGACAAGTGCTAAAGTTCTGAAGACTGATTCCTAATGGACTTCTTCAAATGACTGAAGACTTGAAATATCATATATCCGATCAAGAAGGCTCTACTCATGCTTCATCAAATTACCATCAGAAGCTCCTGAAGTTGAGAAGCCATAAAGACAAAGCTACATAGTACAAGCTGTACCACAATACAATGAGAAAATATCTTGGTAACAGTGCAACGGTACAATCAATGATATTCTGACAAAAACAGGATGCGCAGCACGCAAAAGTTTCTATCTGTCCTCACGCTTCTAGCCGCCAGCCTAGTTAGCTATCATGATTACACTTCAACGGCTCTTTTCTACACAACTATTAAAGGAAGCAAAAGACTTAAAGAAAGATACACACGAACGTTACTGCAATACTCTTTCTAACTAAAATCTTTCTTAAGTCATTCTGGTGAAAATGTGTTTACATTATTAGCTTGTATAGAAGCACTTATTTGTAAATGAAATTTATTCAAACTTAGGGTTGTGTTCCTTGAGAAAGACCGTGTGGTTGTATTTCTTGAGAAGTCTAGGACGTGTAGTCTTAGAGGTTGTTCCTTGAGTAAGACCTGTGAGGCTGTATTACTTGAGAAGTCTAAAACTTGAGAGTTTTAGAGGTTGTGTTAGTCACCAGCATTTTGGCTAGTGCATTGTACTGATTTAATTGAATAGTGGATTCAGTCCTCGTTGAGAGAGGCAAAATCTCCTTGGCGGATGGACTAGATTAACTTGAGTATTTCTCAAGTGAACTAGTATAAACATAACGTGTTCATCACTTGGTTCTCAAACAAAGGTCATTATTTTAAAAGAAAGAGTTTTATAAAAGGAACTTATTTTAAAACAAACAATTTTATTTTGAAAAGCCAATTCAAACCCCCCTTTCTTGTGTTTTTCACACCTTCAATTGGCATCAGAGCTCCGGTTCTGAGGTGATAAAAAGGTTGAATTTTTATCAAGCACTTAACAGTGTTCAGTACCGATCCAAGTGTGAAAAACAATGGCGGCACTAACCCCTGAGTCAAGTGTCATTATAAATGAAAGAGATTCTTATACTGCAAAACCTCCTGTCTTTGATGGGGAAAATTTTGACTATTGGAAAGATAGAATTGAAAGTTATTTTTTGTCGTTTGACTTAGATCTATGGGATCTAATAGTTGATGGCTACAGTCATCCTGTAGATTCAGCAGGTAAAAAGATTGAAAGAAGTGGTTTTACAGATACACAAAGAAAAAATTACAAGAATCATCACAAAGCAAGAACTATTTTGTTAAATGCAATTTCATATACAGAATATGAAAAAATTATAAACAGGGAAACTGCAAAGTCCATTTTTGACTCTCTTCGTATGACTCACGAAGGCAACGCTCAAGTCAAGGAGACGGAGACTCTTGCACTAATTCAAAAATATGAAGCCTTCAAAATGGAAAAAGATGAATCTGTGGAAACCATGTTCTCAAGGTTTCAAATGCTCGTTGCAGGACTTAGAGTTCGGGACAAAGGATATTCTACCGCTGATCATGTCAAGAAAATCATCAGAAGTCTGCCTGTCAAATGGAGACGAATGGTGACTGCCTTGAAATTGGCAATGGATTTGAATAGTATAAGTCTTGAGGAACTTATCAGTTCTTTAAGAAGTCATGAAATAGAACTTCAAGGAGATTAACCTCAGAAGAAAAATAAATCCATTACCCTAAAAGCCAAGTCTGAGAAGAAAAAGGCGTATCAGGCAGAGGAAGAAGTGGAAGAATCTGAAGAATATACAGATGAAGATGATATATCTCTCATATCAAGGAAAATAAGTCAATTATGGAAATACAAGAAGAATAAGTTCAGAGGGCGAAGAAGAAGATCTGAATCTACATATGGTCAAAGAAGAAATTATGGAAGAGAGGTTACATGCTTTGAATGCAAGGAACCTGGACATATAAAAAATGATTGTCCAAAATTTAAGAAAGAGGAGAGACCTAAGAAAGCCAAAAAGGGTCTTATGGCAACTTGGGATGATTTAGAATCTGAGGATGATGTCGATGAAGAACGTGTCAACATGGCATTCATGGCGAAAACCAAAGATGCTTTATCAGAAGAAGAACTATCAGACCCTGACGATGAAAGAGAGGTACTTTCTTCCTTATCCCATTCTGAACTTGAAATAGGATTATATGAACTCATGGAAAGATATCAAATCCTTCTAAGAAAACTCAAAACTCTGAAAAAGACGTTTGTGGTTCCTTCAGAAGATCTTACTAAGAGCAAACAAACCATCTCAGAATTAAATGAAAAATTATTTGTTTTGGAAAATTCAAATGTTGTTTTAAAAAATAAAGTCTCCAAGTTAGAAGAAGAAATCACTTCCAACACAACTAACACTAATGAAGTAGTTAGATATGATAAAGCCTTTCAACATTTTCTTGCTAAAAGCATAAATAAAAGTAAAATGGCTTCAATGATCTATGGAGTCAGCAGGAATGGCAATAGAGGTCTGGGATACTCAGGACCATCACAACCATATGATGAGACCAAGAGTATCAAGATACTACCTCTGTCTAAACATTTTGTGCCCTCTGGTACTATCTTGAAATGTTCTGAACAAAAAGGTTCAAAATCTATCACTACACAAACACATACAATAAAGAAAACTCCTAAACTTAAACACTATGCACACATTCCACACTATTATTCCAATGTAAGGAAGTCCAAAGGTGTCAGAACCTCTGGAAAAGCTAATGTGAAAAGACCCACAAAATGGGTACCTAAGAATAAGATAATTTATGTTGCAAACATCCTTAATGGCACCATTGAAACACCAGTCATGGTACCTGGACAGTGGATGCTCGCGACACATGACGGGAGAAAGGCATATATTCCAAGATCTGAAACTTAAGCTCGGAGGTGTCGTCGGTTTCGGAGGAAATCAGAAAGGAAGAATTATTGGCTCCAGAACTATTGGAAATGGTAAGCTTCCTTCTATTAATAATGTTCTGTTAGTTGAAGGTCTAATGCATAATCTATTGTCAATTAGTCAACTTTGTGACAATGGTTATGATGTTATTTTTAATCAAACATCCTGTAAAGCTGTAAGCCAAAAGGATGGATCTGTCATGTTCAACGGAAAGAGGAAGAACAATACTTACAAAATTAAATTATAAGATTTAAAACATCAAAATGTAAAATTTCTTCTTTCTGTAAATGAAGAGCAATGGGTCTGGCACAGACGTTTTGGTCATGTTAGCTTAAGAAGAATTTCTCAGCTGAACAAACTAGGTCTTGTCAGAGGCTTGCCAAATCTGAAGTACTCTTCAGATGCTCTTTGCAAAGCATGTCAGAAAGGCAAGTTTTCAAAAACTTCTTTTAAAGCAAAGAATATTGTTTCCACCTCTAGGCCGTTAGAACTTCTTCACATTGATCTCTTTGGACTAGTAAAAACTGCCTCAATCAATGGTAAGAAATACGGACTAGTCATCGTTGATGATTACAGTCATTGGACATGGGTGAAATTCTTAAAACACAAGGATGAGTCACATTTTGTGTTTGCTTCCTTCTGCACTCAAGTACAAAATGAGAAAAATTGCAAAATCATCAAAGTCAAAAGTGATCATGGTGGAGAATTTGAAAACAAAGATTTTGAAAACCTTTTTGATTCACACGGGATATCCCATGATTTTTCTTGTCCTAGAACTCCACAACAAAATGGAGTTGCAGAAAGAAAGAACCGAACTTTATAAGAAATGGCTCGCACCATAATCCAAGATACTGACATGGCTAAGCACTTTTGGGCAGAAGCAATTAACACAGCATGTTATATTCAAAATAGAATCTCTATTAGACCTATCTTGAATAAAACTCCTTATGAATTGTGGAAGAATAAGATTCCCAATATTTTCTACTTTCATCCATTTGGATGTACTTGTTTTATATTAAATACTAAAGAGAATCTTAGCAAGTTTGATTCCAATGCACAGAAGTGTTTGTTGTTGGGATACTCTGAACGCTCAAAAGGCTACAGAGTTTATAACACAGAATCACGGATTGTGGAAGAATCAATTCATGTTAGATTCAATAACAAGCCTGACTCTGAAAAGTCAGAGCTAGTTAAAAAACTTGCAGATTTGGAAATTAGCTTCTCAAAACCTAAAGAGAAGGCAGATGAAGTTAAAGACCAGCAAGATCTTACACCGGATACCACTGATGTAACTTCAAATACTCCACGTCAAAAGAAAAGAAGAATGTATACTTCTCATCCTGAGGAACTAATTCTGGGTAGCAAGGATGCTCCAATCAGAACCAGATCAGCCTTCAGACCATTAGAAGAAACACTCTTGGGATTAGTGTCACTAATCAAACTAGTCACAGTTGAAGAAGCTCTTATGGACAAGGACTGGGTTCTGGCCATGGAAGAAGAACTTAATCAGTTCTCGAAGAATGATGTTTGGGATTTAGTTCCAAAACCTAAGAATGTTCATGTAATTGGAACCAAGTGGGTATTCAGGAACAAGCTAAATGAGAAGGGAAAAGTTATCAGAAACAAGGCACGACTTGTTGCTCAAGGATACAGTCAACAAGAAGGAATTGATTACAACGAAACCTTTGCTCCGGTCGCCAAACTTGAAGCAATACGATTATTAATTTTATTTTCAGTCAATCATAACATCACCCTATATCAAATGGATGTTAAGAGTGCATTCTTAAATGGCTATATATCAGAAGAAGTCTATGTCAAACAACCTCCTGGTTTTGAAAATCCAGAAAAATCCGATTTTGTTTGTAAACTCAAAAAGTCACTCTATGGTTTAAAACAAGCTCCTAGAGCTTGGTACGATAGATTGAGCAAATTTCTTTTAGAAAACAATTTCACCAGAGGAAAGGTTGACACAACTCCCTTCTGTAAAACATATAAGAATGATATTCTTATAGTACAAATCTATGTTGATGACATTATTTTTGGTTCTGCTAACGCCTCTTTATGCGAAGAATTTTCAAAGTTAATGCAAGCAGAATTTGAAATGAGTCTGATGGGTGAGTTAAGGTACTTCTTGGGAATTCAAATCGATCAGAAACCAGAAGCCACTTACATTCATCAAAGTAAGTACACGAAGGAACTTCTGAAGAAATTCAACATGATGGATTGTAATACAGCTAAAATACCAATGCATCCAACATGTATAATGGGAAAAGAAGAAACAGGAGTTAAGGTTTGTCAGAAGCTCTATCGTGGTATGATAGGCTCTCTCTTATATCTAACTGCTTCTAGACCTGATATATTATTCAGTGTACATTTATGTGCTAGATTCCAATCAGGTCCAAGATAATCTCATTTAACTGCTGTTAAACGAATTCTAAGGTATTTGAAAGGAACAACTAACCTTGGATTGATGTATGAGAAAACATTAGAGTACACTCTTTCTGGTTACCGTGAGGCAGACTATGCTGGAGACAGATTGGAAAGAAAAAGTACATCTGGAAATTGTCAGTTCCTAGGAAACAACTTAATCTCATGGTCAAGCAAGAGGCAATCTACAATTGCTCTCTCTACAGCAGAAGTTGAATACATCTCCACTTCTCTATGCAATAGACAAATGCTTTGGATGAAAAATCAGTTGGAGGACTATCAGATATATGAGAGTAACATCCATATCTTCTATGATAATACTGCTGCTATTTGCTTAAGTAAAAATCCAATTTTACATTCTAGGGCTAAACACATTGAAATAAAACACCATTTTATCAGAGACTATGTTCAGAAGGGAACCTTATGCTTAAAATTAATTGATACAGACCATCAATGGGATGATATTTTTACAAAACCCTTAGCTGAAGATAGATTTCAAATCATTTTAAAACATCTGAAAATAGACTACTGTCCAGAGTGAAAGTATTTCAGAACTAAATGTGTTTAGTCAGAATAAACAAGAATTTTAAAATCATCAGAATCACTTTTGTGAGATGTGTCTCAGTTCTGATAATTTTTTCTTCTAAAGTCAGTTCTGACGTGTCATTTAATTAAAAATTAATTTTTGCATGTGATTAGATTATATATAAATCACTATATTTATTCAAATCAAACGAACAGTAATTTTCTTGGGATTGACTTATAACTTTATTACATTCATTTATTTATCCCCTGTACGGTGTTTATCTCCTTAAGTTTTCAAAAACATTCCTATTCCCACTCTCACTCAAAAGGAAACTCTAAAACCCTAAATCTCTATCTCTCTCTCCCTCGAACAAACTTAATCCCTGTTTTCATCCTCTCTGGTCTTACATATCATCATGACAAACATCATTCAACGAGAAACTGTTCTCCTCTCCAAAGAATTTGAAGCGTCACTGAATCCCTCTCAAGAGCTACCATCTTCATCTATTACACCTTCTACAACCTCCGCGACCACCGCGATGATCGATTCAACTCCATTATCTCTTCCCACTATTGATGCAAACCATGTAACACAAAGAAATTCCTCTGTAACTTGTGTTGTGCATGCAGATGAACTAATCGTTCTGAAAGAGTTAGATGTAGACTTCGACAATCTTCGCGATAATGGGTTTAACCTAACTGATCAACTAAATACTCAAGGGTGGAAAAGTTACTTTGACAGACTTAGAGGACCAACCTTTGATGACCTAGTAAAGGAATTCTGGAGACACGCTGATAGACAATCTTCATGTTGTATCTTTTGTTATGGATCAAAAGATCATTATCACTGAAAAATCTATTTCAGACCAACTATGGATGCAATTCTTGGAAGGAAAAAGAGTTTATGGAAAAACTGAAATATCTGACTCTGTCATCAACAAAGTAATTTTCAAAAATTGTCAACCTGGGACTACAGAGTACAAAAGTAAGAATTTGCGTGACAATCTGAGGATCTGGCATAAAATTATTCTTGGATGTATCAATCCAAGACCTCCAAAGAGTGCTGCAGATTTCTTCAACACAAATTAAAAGTACATGTTGTACTAATTGCACAAGAATGAGAAAATGTGTCTTCCATCCATTTTATTCTACTACCTGAGAGATATGGTGCGCAAGACAAGAACAACAGCTTCCCCAGATAGGAAGATTGTAAACTACATTCCTTTTGGAAGACTTCTCTCTGATATCCTTGTTGAATACGGCCTAGTGGAGTATCTAGTCAAGGAAGCTAAATACACAGATTATCTGACTGACAAAGTAGGAAAAGCCTTCAATGCTGTGAACCTTAAGCATATGAAAATGATTACAAGTGTTGATGTGAAACCCATATATATCCCTCAGGACACTGTGATCAAAAATAGATGTCCAGTAACGAACTACCCCTACTATAAAAAAGAAGATAATCCAACGGCAATTGCTTCGTTTGTAGCTATAATGAGAGAAGAAGGGCATGACATTCCAAAATCTAGAGTTGAAGATGTCGTTCCTAAATCAAAATACATCCCAGGAGTAAGAGGAAGCAAACTGAAGAGGATACTGAGCCTAAGAAGAAGAAAAAGGATGAAACTGAAACCTCCAAAACTTCTAGACTTGAATCTCTTCTTCTTGAGAAAATCAATAAATCGGCTAGGTCCATGAATGTCACTGAGACTGTCACTGCACCATCATCATCTCAACCCACCATTCCTACCTCCAATCCACAGGTGAAGTTTAAACCACCATCTTTTTCAATTCCTCCTCCAACTACCACTATCCAATCTTTACCCAACTCATCAATCAGTACCCCTATCTTGACTGAAGCCATTCCTACCTACACTTCGTCAATCATTCAGCCAAATAAACAAAGTTCCATGAACCTAATCTCTGAATCTCAAACCCTCAGCATTTAGTCTATCTCTGAGGATACAATTTCTGAATCTCTAGAGATTGTCACCCCCGAATCACTCATAGGCTCAAACACTATAGAAGTGACATATCCTATTGATCAAATAATCAATGAACATGCTCCTACTGAGATCATTTCATCTCAGCAAACACCACCTGAACCAAATTCTGCCAAGCCTGACCTTGCTTTGGTTATCTATAACATACCACCTCCAAAATCTTTTGAAGAATGCATAGGTCAATTTAGTGAGAAGGCATTAAACAAGTTTGCTAACTTAAGAAAAGATTTCAACATAAGCGCCAAGCCCTTGGAGCTTGAAATCTCTTGTCAAAACTTCTAAAAATGGTTGAATATTGAACTTGCAAGGATTGTAAGCTTCTCAGACGCAACCATCTCTGCTGGAATTCAACGGGCAAAGGAAAGAGTAGAAGCTGAAGAGCGGATCAGGATACTTAAGTTCTTGGTTGCAAAACAGAAAGAAGTTGAAGAAAAGGCTGTTGAGGAAGCAAGACTTCTTGCAGAAAAGGCTTCTGAAGAAGCTAGAATAGCACAAGAAGCTGAAGCCATGGAAAAAGCCAAGCAAGATGGTGATGTTGTTTCTACATCTGATCCTGCTGTAAAGCATTTGGAAAACGCAATTAGAGAAATCAGAGAAGAACAACAGAAGTTCAAAGAAAACTTTGAGGAACAAAAGACTGTCAATGCTAATCTTCAGGGCATGCTTCAGAAGATATGGGACAAGATGTCCTCTGGAAGCGCCTAATCTTTAAGACTTTAGATCTTTATTTTTCACCCTTTTACCACTATTCTTTTTTATCTATGACAAAAAGGGGGAGAAGTAATATGAATGTGATATTTTGATTCCATAGTCAATCTCTGAAAAACAACGTTGTTTACATACTAACAGATAAACTGTTATTTCTATTAGAGTGTTTTTCTTTTTCAGGAATTCTGATCCAAATCAAGCTTCATTAAGAAAATCAGAACTCTGCTGAAAAGAGAATCATAACTCAGAAACTCATCAAGTCTAAGAATCAGGGGGAGCTCAAGCACAGAAATTCATCAAGTCTAAGACTCGGGGGGAGTACTTCATACGAAGGATAAGCTAACTTTAGAATCTGTTATTTTCCCTGCATTACATATATATCAAAATTGTGTCATCAAAATACATAGTTTTGTCATCATCAAAAAGGGGGAGATTTTGAGAACAAGATTTGGTTATGCAATATTATCTCTAAGTTTTGATGATATCAAATGAGTATTTCTATATGAACAATTTTGTACAGTTAATGTTTGTTATTTGTGAGAATTTAGCAAATAGGTTATGCTTCCGTAAATTGGCGCGAACTCAATGCTTACAGGAAAATACTCCGCCTATACTCTTGAAAAGCATAACTCATTTTAAGATAATAAGAAGCTCACAAGACTCTGATACAAAAGGAAAAGAGAACGAATTCTGAAGATCTGAAGACAGAGGTTCTGATTGAACGAAGTCCAGATACTGAAGACTTAAGCTCTTTGATCAAGGTTCTGAAGACCTAAATCAAGTCTCTACTCATGCTTCAACAAAGATACTATCAAAAGCTTCTAAAGATATCGAGACAACACACCAAGCGGACAAGGTTCTTAAAGACAAGTGCTGAAGTTCTGAAGACTGATTCCTAATGGACTTCTTCAAATGACTGAAGACTTAAAATATCATATATCCGATCAAGAAGGCTCTACTCATGCTTTATCAAATTACCATCAGAAGCTCCTGAAGTTGAGAAGCCATAAAGACAAAGCTACATAGTACAAGTTGTACCACAATACAATGAGAAAATATCTTGGTAACAGTGCAACGGTACAATCAAAGATATTCTGACAAAAATAGGACGCGTATCACGCAAAAGTTTCTATCTGTCCTCACGCTTCTAGCCGTCAGCCTAGTTAGCTATCATGATTACACTTCAACGGATCTTTTCTACACAGCTATTAAAGGAAGCAAAAGACTTGAAGAAAGATACACACGAACGCTACTGCAATACTCTTTCTAACTAAAATCTTTCTTAAGTCATTTTGGTTGAAACGTGTTTACATTATCAGCTTGTATAAAAGCACTTGTTTGTAAACGAAATTTATTCAAACTTAGGTTTGTGTTCCTTGAGAAAGACCGTGTGGTTGTATTTCTTGAGAAGTCTAGGACGTGTAGTCTTAGAGGTTGTTCCTTGAGTAAGACCTGTGAGGTTGTATTACTTGAGAAGTCTAAAACTTGAGAGTTTTAGAGGTTGTGTTAGTCACCAGCATTTTGGCTAGTGCATTGTACTGATTTGATTGAATAGTGGATTAAGTCCTCGTTGAGAGAGGCAAAATCATCTTGGCGGGTGGACTAGATTAACTTGAGTATTTCTCAAGTGAACTAGTATAAACATAACGTGTTCATCACTTGGTTCTCAAACAAAGGTCATTATTTTAAAAGAAAGAGTTTTATAAAAGGAACTTATTTTAAAACAAATAATTTTATATTGAAAAACCAATTCAAACTGCCATTTCTTGCATTTTTCACACCTTCACATAGAACACATCTCTGATCATAGCTTTCGCTCTATTACTCAGTTGAAAAACTATGTTGTCAGTACCTTCTGCTTGCAACGAACTGTTATCAACAAGTTTTACCTTGCTCTTCTTTGACTCGTCAAAATCTGCCAACCACTCCTTTCGACCAGTCATGTGATTTAAGCAACCTGAGTCAAGGAACCAGATCTTCGATTCGACATGGTTATCTGCCACTGCAACCATAACCACCATACCACCTTCAGAATCATCTGAATCTTGGCGTGCAAGGTTCGCTCCTTCGTCCTTGCCTTTTTTCGATACATTGTCTTTCCTCTGCCAACAATGTTTGGCCAAATGACCCCATTTTTCACAGTTATAACACTACATACCTTTTTTATCTTCTTTGTCCTTTCGATAGTTTCCTCCTCCTCTTTTCGAGGATTCAGAAGCTCTATCTTTGACCTGATTCTTGTGGGGGTTCGACCAAGACTTCTTTCCTTGAGTCTTGTCAACTTTGCCTTTGGATTTGTTGGAACCACCATTCCTTTTCCATGATTGAGCTTGCAGTGCTTGTATCGAATCCTGAACTCCCTTTCTTTCGACAATCCTCATCTCATGCGCCTCCAACGAACCAACCAAATCTTCCACTTTTAGGGTTTCAAGATTGTTGGATTCTTGAATAGCTATGATAACGTGATCAAAATGAGAGGTCAATGTTCTCATTACCTTCTCAACTATGATCTTATCAGTTATGATTTTGCCACAACCCTTCATGAGATGGACGAGTTTCTGAACCTTCGACACATATTGTGCAACTTTTTCGTCTTCTCTCATCGACAAAAACTCATATTGTTGATGCAAGGTTTGCAACTTGACAACCTTGACTTTCTTACCTCCTTCATAATACTTCACCAGAATATCCCATGCCTCCTTCGCCGTTTCAGAATGAGAGATCCTGTCGAAGTTAGCAGCATCGACCACCGTCTGAATGCAATAAGCAGCATTGCAATCTTTCTTCTTGACTTCGCTGTGGGCTTTTTTCTGTTCTTCGGTTGCATTTTCAGCCAACACAGGAACACCACCGGTAACCACTTCTATGGTATCATGGAAGCCAAATAAGGAATGCATCTGTTTTTTTCATCGGATCCAATTCTTGCCGTCAAACATTGGAAGGGAATTCGGAATGCTCTTATCACCAGTCATCTTCGCAGCGGTTGATTCACTTGCCCTGGAAACACGATCTCTGACGTGAAGTTCTTGAAAACTCGATCAAGAACAATAACAAGAGTCTCTAGATACCAATTTTTTAGTGCAGGAGGCACTTTTAGTGAGGAGAGAATAGAGAGAGAATAAGGAAATAAGGATTTGTATTATTAAATTATGTAAATAATGATACAAACTAGGACTATTTATATATAACTCTAATTGGGCTTGGGCTAACATAACTTGGATTATATTTAAATATTAAATCTAATCAAATCTAATCTAATATTTCAACATTATTCACCCAATTTACCATCCACATAAGTGATTCATAACTAAAGTCAAATTTGTATAGCTCATTTATAAACTATACATCAGTTATTCATAAATCAAATGTGTGTAGACTCTGGAGAGTCAAAATGAGACTTTAAGATAAATTGACTATGAACCAGCTAGCCTTCTGAAGTTAGAAGGCTCTTTGGGTCAGAAAGTCTAAAGTCATAACCCTTTTGAAATTTTTTGTCTTCTGGACTCTGAGTTTTGGTATTAATGGTAGAAATCAAGTATTTTTTTTTATGTGGCTCTAAAGTAAGACATAGGTCATACGTTAAGCCATCTAAACGTATGAAGTGGCCAATTGGGATACTCTATTTCTTGAGTAAAGAGAAAATCATTTCATTCGCCTCCCTGATCAGTTAGCATGTTTTCTAAATTTATTAATTATTACTTTTTCTATTTAAACTCACGATTCACTCACTTCTCACATACAACACTACTAGTTTTCACAAACCACACCTGAATCTTTTCATACCATATAGCCCTAAATATTATGTGGTCATTCATCAAAACTCGGATGAAGTGGTTGAAAATATCTCTATCAACACAAGTTGTTCACTCAGAATATGTTGGTGGTAAGAAACTCTATTTAAATGCATTTAGGATAAGATCAATCATTTTTACTCCAAAAACATTTCAAGATTCGGATTCAAAAGCAAGAAAAAGCACAATAAAAGATTACAATCTTCAAATTACATTTGCATGCCTACCACCCATTCTAAGAAAGGTCATCCAGTCCTCATCAGCGTCTGATCCATTGTCTTCAGCAGGATTCCTCTTCATTATGAGGGTCTTCATCTTTGAAACTGGAGATCTTCCTACCATAGAAGCTCCAACAAATGAATTTGCTTGTGTCGTCACACCTTCAAAGGTTTTGAGCCTATCATCTTTGTGATTCTTCTCAAAATCATTGGGCTTACAAATAGCCTTGTTGACCTCTTTGGAAGAACCCTTCTTAGTATTATTTGATGAATTACTCATGTCTAGAGAGAAATGGAAAAGAGCTAGATGGAAAAGAGAGAATTATGATCTTTCTATTAACGGAGTCTCTTATATATAGAGAGTGTTAGGATTAAGAAAAATTTGTTGTATTTAATGTGCTCATATGAACAAAGAAGAGAGAGAGAGAGAGAGAGAGAGAGAGAGAGAGAGAGAGAGAGAGAGAGAGAGAAATTTTGGTCTTCATGCATGTAAGTTCTGAGGTTTTTGGATTGGTTGCATTTTGGTAAAACCACATGTTGTTAGCAAGATGTTAAACCAAATGTTCTGCCATCACAGTTAAACATCATGTTCTGCATGATGTTGTGAGCCAAGAGTCAAACTTCAGGGCATGGAAGCGCCAAGAGTCACCGTTATAATGACCATACCACAGCCAGTGGTACACACTGTCCCAGAAGGACGGATTCCACGGGCAATTTTTGGTGGAAACAAAGACGTATACGAAAGGATGAATGAGTTCCAGGAACAATTCTTGGAAATGCAGAAGGAACTGCATGCCATTCGCGATCAAGACTTATTTGGAAAGAATGCCGCAGACCTCTGTCTGGTCCCTAATGTAAATATACTATATAAATTCAAGGTGCCTAACTTTGAAAAATACAAAGGCAACTCTTACCCTCAAAGTCATCTGGTGATGTATGCTCTAAAAATGTCAACTCAGACAGAAAATCAAAAGCTACTGATCCATTACTTCCATGATAGTTTAACCAGTGCCGCACTCAAATGGTACATGGGTTTAAACCGCACCAAGATCAGTACTTTCAGAGATCTCGGCGCTGCCTTCGTTCAGCAGTATAAATACAACTTGGACATGGCACCAGATACGGATCAGCTCAGAGCAATGTCGCAAAAGGACAAAGAAACTTTTAAAGAATATGCTCATAGATGGCGTGAAATTGCCACCCAGATCTGCCCCCCCCCCCCCCTTGAGGAAAAGGAGATGACCAAGATTTTCCTGAAAACCTTAAACTCATTCTATTACGACTGAATGGTCGCCAGTGCAGCCAGTGACTTCACTGAAATGGTGAACATGAGACTACGCCTTGAAGAAGCAGTCCGAGAAGGACGATTGGTCAAAGATGCAGAGCCATCTAGCAGTACTAAGAGATACAATAGTGCTTTCCAAAAGAAAAAAGAGCAAGATATTAGTAATATCTCTCTGGGAAGCAAATGCGAAGGTATCAACCAGTAGCGGCGATAACTCCCGTTATCAACCCTGCGCCAGCTCCGACTTATCAACCTCAATTTTCTCAGAGCCAACCAAGTCAACAACAATATCAGCAAAGGACGCAACTGCCTCTTCAGCAGGTTCGTCCATAGTACAACAACAACAATCGTACGACACGACCATCAGGGTTTGACCCTATACCGATGTTGTACGCATAGTTATTTCCACTTCTACTAGCCAAGGGGCACGTCCAAACTAGGACTCCTCTTGCAATACCGTAAAATCCACCTTTTTGGTTAAGGTAGATCAAACTTACCCTTACCATCAAGGGGGATCGAGACAAAACATTGAGAATTGCCTCAGCTTCAAGTCTGATGTACAGAAGCTTGTCAGGAACGGGGTCTTATCTTTCAAAGATACTAGTCCAAATGTTCAGATGAACCCGTTACCACAACATGAGAAGGCTGTAGTGAAATTAATAGAGCGAGAATTTAGCCGCAGTTATCAAATTCACGATGTACTCCTATTAGGAACCAATCTGGTGAGGATACATTGTTGATAGAGCAGGTACGGTCATGTGCCCTCTCACAATTATCACCAGTGTGATATCATCTCAAAGAACAATCAAGGGTGTTTCATAGTGCAAGCAGCTCTACAAGAACAAATGAATCTGGGCTGGATTCAGGATCACAGGATCCATGAAGTTAACATGGCCCATGCACATCCCAACATTGTTCAGAACCACAACATTCTTGTAATGAACGTTGATTTGGTGGCGATGCATTTAAGGTAGAGTCAATACTATAATCTGCCACGACACGATTACAACACTTGTCCAGTCTGCTCAACAAACAATCAGGGATGCTCTTTTATACAAAAGGCCCTCCAACATCAGATGGATCTCGGATGGATCCAAGACTATCGTGAAGAAAATAACCATCAAGTCAATATGGTTCAGATCTTTGACATACACTTGATGAATATCAGTCTGGTAGAACTACATGCTAAGCAAGTCAGGCCCAGTTTTCTGGCTTCACACGATTATCAAGATTGTGAAGAGTGTTGTGAAGATGACCAAGGGTGTGCACTTGTACAAAGAACCCTTCAACATCTGTTGGACCATTGGTGGCTTCCGATCTACCTGGATGAAGCTACACAACGGATTAGCATGACTAATGGGAATCCTGGTAGACTTCAAATTCGGGATGTCCGCCTAATGGAAACAGATCTAGTAAAGATGCACTGCATACAAAGCGGGCGTGGTCGGGTACCACCACATAATTATAAACGTTGTAGAGTATGCTTAAAGAACAACCAAGGATGCTACCTCGTACGAGCGGCTCTTCAAAATCAGTTGGACCAGAAAGAGATTCGACCATATTCAAGTTCTGGGTTGATCAACGTGATACAAGAGTACCTCCCTGGTCAAAGCAAAAATGTTTTCATAGCCTCTGATCATGAAATGACTAAGGACGTATGCGCCATAATTCCTCAACTCAATGAATCAAGAATCCCTCTTGATAGTATAAAAGTTCCCAACCAGGAACTGATTGAGGTTGCCTATAACGGTAAGAGAAATCAAAAGGCTCATGTAGTTATCTACCTGCCAGGACCAGTACCGTACTAGTCGGATAAGGCTATCCCTTATAAGTACGGTGCAACGACCATCGAAAATGGAAAGGAAACTCCATTACCCTCCGTCGTAAACATCGTCGACATCAGTCGAGTCACCCGGAGCGGTCGGATCTTCAACAGAGGAGTTGGAGAACCTGCCAAAGAAAAGGAACCTCAAACGGAAGTTCCAAATCAACAAGCCAGTCAATCCAGTAATCCAGAACCTGGAAAGAACAACGATGAGATGCTAAAGCTCATCCAGAAAAGCGAGTATAACATTGTAGACTAATTGTTGCAAACTCCGTCTCGAATCTCGGTACTATCTCTCCTGATTAGTTCAGAGGCTCACAGGGAAGCTCTGCAAAAAGTCTTGGAGTAAGCTTTCGTAGAACAAGATGTGATGGTAGGACAGTTTGACAGCATCATTTCCAACATCACTTCCTGCAATAATTTAGGATTCAGTGATGAAGAACTGCCGCAAGAAGGAAAAAATAACAATATGGCACTTAACGTTATAGTCAACTGCCAAGACGATGCTTTAGCCAGCGTACTGGTAGACACAGGATCATATTTGAATGTTATGCCAAAATCATCTCTGATACGACAATCATTTCAAGGAGCTCCGATGAGAGGCAGTGATATCATCGTTAAAGCCTTTGAAGGATCTAGAAAAGCAGTTATCGGTGAAGTGGATCTTCCAATAACCATCGGTCCTCACACTTTCCAAGTCACTTTCCAGGTCATGGACATCCGGGCAGCATACAGCTGTTTATTAGGAAGACCTTGGATACACGAAGCTGGGGCAGCCACTTCGACACTTCACCAGAAGCTGAAGTTCGTCAATAATGACAAGTTAGTCACAGTATGCGGAGAGTATGCCTTAATCGTGAGCAACTTATCATCATTCTCCTGTGTAGAACACGAGGAGGTTGTTGGAACCCAGTTCCAAGCACTCTCGATGAGCAATGAGAATCAATCAAAAAGAGGGACGTCGATTTCCTCATACAAGGACGCTCTCGAAGTAATCAAGAGTAATGACATAAAAAGATGAGGACAACTTGTAATTCCTACTGATAACAAGACAAAGAAAGGTCTTGGTTTCTCTTCAGCCTGTACCCAGACTACTAAGAAAGACGAAAGTTTTCGTCCCATTCAGGTTTCTTTCATAGCAGAGGCTTCCTCCACCCAGTGTCTCAAGAAGTACACACCATCAATGAAAGCGATTCCTCCGATACGGAAGAAGAGTGGAAATCTTACCTTAACTATAACGCTTATATATCTCCGAAAGAAGCGCGTATGCCATTCTGTTTTCCCAAGCATTGCCCGAGATATATACCGCGATCAGACACCCGGATGATCTATGGAGATTGTGATCCTGAAGGGTGTCGTGCTCCACCTAACTCATTAGAGGATGATCTAATGAAAGACAACTTTGACCAAGATTGTTATGATCCCCTGGATGACTTGCCTGTCTGGAAACCGTACACGGAAGGCTTGGGGCAAAAGAGTCAGCCGGACGATGCCTATCAAGTGAGTAATATTGAAAAGAATACCCATGTCCCCATCGAGTCATGGAATCATTACTCAGGATATTTCAAAAATGTTCGACGCCATGTTGACGAATCTGCAAAGATTGAAGAATGAGAGTTTATCAACTATGTTTTCCCTGAGGTCAACGTCATTGAGAAAGATGACTCGTCCACTCCCGCAGAAATATGGGACACTTTAGGACAGCCGAGTGGCAAGTATGACTTCTTAGTGAAGTACATTGCTCCTGAAAGTTCTCACATCAAATATGAGGATATCCAGCCAACAGAATGGGGAGATCCGCCTGAGAATAAAAACACTAAGGAAGAGATAACAGAAGAGTTCGTTCACGACAACTCTGCTTAGGAGGAAGACTCCAATGATCCTACTCCGCCAAAAATCAGCGTTGTTTCTGAAGACAAACCAAGAAGGAAAGTACCAGGCTTTGTGAGTCGCAGAGGAGTTTGCCGCCGTTGGGTTGTTGTCGATGTCTTGAAAGTCGTCCATAAGTCTAAGTAATTACCATCTTTGTTTTAACCTTTCACCCTGCCCATGTGAAACAGATGTTTTTATAGGGCTCACCTTTCTGTAAATGTCCCTCTTCGCTTCACCTAAAAGTGACAGAGTTTTGTTTTATAAGGTTGTGTTTCAAGAATCGACAAATCATAAATAAATAATGTCATTCTGTCATTCCCACATTTATTGTTGTTTTCACTTTTCGTTTTTCAGAAAATGGTAATCCTAAAACAACCCAAAATAAAAACAAGCATTTTTCAGAAAAAAACACTACACACACTTTTGCATTCTCTCTGTGATTGCTAAAAAATGAATAATCACGTCATGCAGATTGCTTGTTTTAAACCCCGTTGAAACATACGATCCAATTCCTTCTCCCAACTTTGAATTCCCGGTATTTGAGGCTGAAGAAGAAGAGGATGCAGAAATTCCAAAAGAGATCTCTCGACTACTCAGACAAGAGGAAAGGTCTATTGAGCCTCACAAAGAGCCGTTGGAATTGGTCAATTTGGGTTTAGGGGAAGAAAAGAAAGAAGTTTTGATTGGAGCACTACTCAATCCAACTGTCAAAGAAAGCTTGATAAAACTTCTCAAAGAGTTTCTTGATGTATTCGCTTGGTCCTATCAGGACATGCCAGGGTTAGATACCAGCATCGTGGAACATCATTTACCGTTGAAAGCAGAATGTCCTCCGATGAAACAAAGACTGAGACGGACTCATCCAGATATGGCTATCAAAATCAAGGAGGAAGTGCAGAAACAAATCGACGCAAGTTTCCTCGCCACCTCAAAATATCCTCAATGGCTAGCCAACATAGTGCCAGTTCCGAAAAAGGACTAAAAAGTCATAATGTGTGTGACACACCTATCAAGGCTGTTTGAGCGTCTGAGAAAATACAGACTCTGCTTGAATCCCAATAAGTGCACATTCGGCGTCCTCTCAGGAAAACTCTTAGGGTTCATCGTCAGCTAGAAAGGAATTGAGGTTGATCCTGACAAGGTCGAGGCCATTCAAGAAATGCCTTCACCAAAGACTGAAAAATAGGTCAAAGGATTTTTGGGACGTCTGAATTACATCTCAAGGTTCATATCCCTCATGACCGCGACATGCGCGCCAATCTTCAAACTACTCAGAAAGAATCAAAGCTGCGTATGGACGGAAGACTGCCAAAAGGCTTTCGACAGTATCAAAGAATATCTGTTGAAACCACATATTCTATCCCCTCCAGTGGAAAAAAGACCACTGATCATTTACTTAACAGTCTTGGAAGACTCTATGGGTTGTGTGCTTGGCCAACAAGACCAAACAAAAAGAAAAGAGTCTGCCATTTACTACTTAAGCAAGAAATTTACAAACTGTGAAACTCGGTACACCATGCTCGAGAAAACTTGATGCGCTCTGGCTAGGGCAGCTAAACGTCTTCGCCAATACATGATTTATCACACTACTTGGTTAATCTCCATTGGCAGATGTTGTTATCAAAATACGACATCGAGTACCATCCTCAGAAATCTGTCAAAGGGAGTATTTTAGCTGATCATTTGGCTTATCAACCTATTGACGATCAGGAATCAGTCAGATTTTACTTCCCAGACGAAGATGTCATGTACTTGAAAATGAAATATTGCGATGAACCGCTACCCAGTGAAGGACCAGAACCAGGATCCCAATGGGGACTAACTTTTGACGGAGCTGTCAACAATTATGGAAACAGAATTAGGGCAATCATCATAACACCTCAGGGTACCCATATTCCTTTTACTGCCAGACTGACATTCAAATGCACGAACAATGAGGCCGAATACGAAACTTGTATCATGGGTCTCAAAGAAGCAATTGACTTAAGGATTAAAAAACTTGGATGTGTATGAAGACTCAGCCCTGGTTATCAATCAGATCAAAGGAGATTGGAACACATACCAATCAGGACTGATTCCCTACAAAGATTACGCGAGAAGGTTGTTACCATTCTTCAACAGAATTGAGTTTCATCATATCCCTCCTGAAGAAAATCACATGGCTGATGCACTAGCCACTCTCTCTTCCATGATTAGTGTAGGTCAATGGAACAATATACCTAAGATTGACATAATGCGCCTTGAGAGGCTCGCTTACATCTTCACGATTGAAGCAGTCATCGATGACAAACCCTGGTATCATGATATCAAGTGCTTCCTTTAAAGACAAGAATACCCGCCTGGGGCATCCAGAAAAGACAGGAAAACCATCAGAAGACTGGCTGGTAACTTTTTCCTGAGCGGTGACACACTCTATAAGAGAAACTTTGACATGGTTTTTCTCTGATGCGTAGACCACCAAGAAGCAAACATGTTGATGAAAGAAATTCAAGAAGGATCCTTTGGCACTCATGCCAACGGACATACAATGGCGAGAAAAATTTTGAGAGCAGGGTATTATGGGTTTACAATGGAATCTGATTGCTATAAGTACATGAGGAAGTGTCATAAGTGTCAGATATACGCAGACAAAATCCATGTACCGCCTACGCATCTCAAAGTACTTTCTTCTCCATGGCCTTTTTCTATATGGGGAATCGACATGATTGGCATGATTGAACCCAAAGCTTCAAACGGACATCGGTTTATCCTGGTAGCCATTGACTACTTCACCAAATGGGTCGAAGCAGTGTCATACGCCAATGTGACCATACAAGTGGTAGTCCGCTTTATAAAAAACAATCTCATTTGTCGTTATGGTGTTCCAAGCCAGATCATTACGGATAATGGATCTAACTTGAACAGCAAGATGATGAAAGAGTTATGTGCTGAGTTCAAGATCGAACACCATAACTCATCTCTCTATCGGCCTAAGATGAACGGAGCGGTAGAAGCAGCTAACAAGAACATCAAGAAGATTGTTCAAAAGATGGTTGTAACCTACAAATATTGGCACGAGATGTTACCCTTTGCTCTTCACGGTTATCGTACATCTGTCCGCACTTCAACAGGGGCAACCCCTTTCTCTCTAGTATATGGCATGGAAGCAGTGCTCCCCATAGAAGTAGAGATCCCGTCAATCTGGGTATTGATGAAAGCTAAGCTGACATAAGATGAATGGTGTCAAAATCGACACGATGATCTAAACCTAATCGAAGAAAGATGAATAACGGCTCTATGCCATGGTCAGTTGTATCAGCAGAGAATGAAGAAAGTGTTCAACAAAAAGGTCTGACCCCGTGTCTTCAGAAAAGGAGACCTCATGCTCAAGAAGATACAATCATTTCTCAGTGATTCCCGGGGCAAATGGACTCTGAATTATGACGGCCCCTATGTGGTCAAGAAAGCCTTCTCGGGCGGTGCCTTGAGACTCGTAACCATGGATGGAGAGGAGTTTACCTACCCCACGAAGGTTGATGTAGTCAAGAAATACTTCGCCTAAATAAAAAAAAACGTCTCAGTGGATTGAAAACCTGAAAAGGCGGTCTAGGCAAAAATTAGAGACATAAGCAAAAAATCATCCCGATGGATTGGAACCCTCAAAAGACAATCCAGGCAAAAGTTAGGGATTCATGGCAAGTAACTACGTCTAATTAGGTTAAATCCCCAGCAGTAATGCCATCCATCAGGAAAACTTCAGTCAGGGTCACCTTCGACAGAAGCCCAGAATGTCCAGAATTCAAAGTTGGTAGAAGGATAGCGGTCGTTATGTTTCAATGTAGCCCCTTTCCCTTAAATTACCATTTTCTAAACTTTGTAATGCTTTATGGGATCACGAACTTGGCTGATTTCCATCCTATCAATAAAATTTGAGCCTTAATGTTTTTGTTTGCAACTCTCATTTATTTTTGCTTTACAGAATAACATTTTTAACATGATCAACAATTCTTGAAACAAAAAAAAATTGAATTTAAATTTTCTCCTGCTTTTTAAAGATGGCAAATCCTTTTGACTTTGAACATCAAAGAGAACATCGATAGCTTCTCCGAAAGTGATTAAACCTCAAAGTGCAGAATCAAAGTACTCCTTCTAAACCAGTACACCTGAATGAAGAATCAACCATTTCAGATGCAATGTCCCATCTGATATCCCTGGCAGAGTCTGCACCTTCGAAGGCCGATTGATGGTTCTTTCTCCCCCACAGGGTCTACCTCTCCTAAGCTAGACAGGATTACTATTTTGAACTGATGGTACCTTTTATCCCCTGTAGTGGCCGAGTATCCAGTCGTGTTCATCCACTAGTATGTATGTCGCGTCAGTTTTGTCAGCATAAACATACATACATCATGCATAATTGATTCATATTCATATTTATATTGCATTAATATCGCTCTGGTCATACTCCTTCCCAAGTGATAAAGTCCTCTTGTCAATCAAGTTGTCAGTCATTTCCTCGTCAGGAAATGTATCATCTGAGCAATTTCTCCCCAGATTGTTTCTGGATTGGAGATTGTCCTCAACCACTTTGATAACTTGAACCTCTGAAAGGCAAGAAGACGTTCGGCAGACACTTCTGGAACATCATTCTTCACCATTGAAGATGATATGTCTCGCTTTCCCGGATTAAGGAAAATCCCCAGAGGAAGCCTCTCAACAAAAGACTTTTGGCAATACATCAGTTTTTCTCCCAAGACATTTGATGTTAATGAAGTCATCAGTACCTCAAAATTGGATTGCATCACATGGCACTTCTCTGAAAAAGGTCTCGAAGAAAAGTATGATGAAATATCCCCAAGCAAAATGCAGTCTCTCAAGCGACTCATTTTTCCCCCTGTAGGTCGACAAATGGCATCTCCCACAGAGAAGTTTGCACACCTCTACAGCTCAGACAAATGGGTTTCCCACAGCAAGTCTGACCTCAAACTTTTTCCATCAAATGGCATCTCCCCAGTCAAACTTGGCGAGAATTTTGATAAAAACCGCTGCAAATAGCACCCCTTGTCGAGGGAGAAACTTGACAAGAAGAAACTAAGACCAGTTTCGTGGATGAAGACCAGGATCGAGGGGACGTTTATTTTAAATGAAAACTGAGACCAGTTCCTTGGCTGAAGACCAGGATCGAGGGGAAGTTTATTTCAAAAGAAAACTGAGACTAGTTCCTTGGCTGAAGACCAGGGTCGAGGGGAAGTTTATTTTAGAAACTGAGACCAGTTCCATGGCTGAAAACCAGGATCGAGGGAAGGTTTATTTCAAAGGAAACTTAGACCAGTTTCGTGGCTGAAAACCAGGATTGAGGGGAAGTTTTACCCTTTTCTAAGTAACATTTCTTAGCAAAAGAAGATGGATGAGCAAACTGCCATTCATAACCACCGTCAAAATTTTGGGTATTCCGATATTTAATCCTCTTGCACCCTGAATGTTCGAATATCTTCGCCATTCATACCTTCAGGTCCAAGAAGATTAAATAGGGGCATCTGTCATACCCCAAATTTTGACCACAAGATTTCCCATAATTGTGAGGATCATTGCCACAATATAGATGTACCATCATGCTTCATCAATCTCCTCAAGGATTGTTGAGCATTCACTACAATCAAGATATAGGGTTTTAAGCCCTCCCAGAGCACTTAGACAAATGACCAATAAAAAATTGACATGATCTTCAACTTGTCTAACCTCTCAAACACCCATAAGGGATCAAAAGGTCTCCCACATCAAGAATCAAGCACATGATTACAACATTCCAAGTGGATCAAACCTCAAGATCGCCAGTGTCGCCAAATTAGGGTTTTGGTCGACCAAGGCCTCCAGATGAAAATTTTCATTTGGGCATGAGCCAATACTTCCAAACATGACCCAGAATGCTTAAAGGGACCTAGTGGACCCAATCATAGAGTCAAAATAGTCTTAGGGGAAGCATTCATCAAAAATAAGGAATTAGGGTTTCTTGACCTAATTCACCCCTAAGTTGACTTTTGAGGCAAGGCATGAACCAAAACCTCAGGACATGATTTGAGGGCCTTAAATATACCACATTTATCTATTTATAATAATGGATTAATCCAAGAAGCTTGATTCACAAGTTTCAATTTCATCTGTACCACAATTAGGGTTTTGGAGAAAAAAATCAAATGTATCTTTGACTTTTGACCAAGACATGTTCCCAAACCTTGGGACATGATTCAAGACACCCTAAAACACCTATGAAATCCATCCATTAGGTTTGAATTAGGTCAGGGACTGGATTTCATAGAGGATCACACAGTTTGGAATTCATCTGACAAAAAGTCAATTGTGCCTAAAATCAAGTTTGACTTTTTTTTGAAATTTTTCACAAATATGATTCCCCTAAGTCAAAAACAATGTTAATGTATGGTTTTCATCATCATTCATCAAGAAAAATAAGGAAAAGTGAGGTTTCTTGCAAAAGGGGCAACCATAAGAAATTAATTTTTTTCTAAGTTATGGGACAAAAATGATTTGGTACCAACTTTGCAAGGTCATAACTCCTAAACCACAAGGCCTTTTTCTCCCATCCAAAGGTCAAATGAAAGTTCACATGACATACTTCAAAAGTGTCAACTACAAGAGATTCCAAAACCTCATAGATTTTGAGTTATGGATTGATCAAAATCACAAAAAATGAAAATGACCACTTTTTCCAACACTTAGTGAAATTTTCAACAAGTCAGAATCTGTTTCACTTTTTCCAAACTTTGAGGTCATTTTTCATTGTGATCCAAGCTGAACCAGGTCCATTTGTGAACATCAAAGTTAGAGTATGACATAAGGGCTTTCCAAAAAGTACAAGAACTCCTTCCAATTCAACTTAAGCTAAGGGCTACATCCATTGAAAGTTGGTCATTCAGAACTGATTTTTTTCAAGACAGATTTGTGCATTTTGCTCGAGTTGGCTAAATTAGACAATTACAAGTCTTGTTAGCCATTTGGACACCTCAAGGGATAACATCCAAGGGACAATATCTAATCCACAAGCCTCCCAAGTCCAAGGATCTACATATAGCTATGTGGCCTTTAAAAAGGCTAAGAATATCAAAGACTCCAATTTTGTTTCAATGCATTCAATGGATTCACAAGATGGCAAGCATCAAGACATTGCTAACTGAATTGAGTCAAGCCTTATCTCTGAACCAAAGGACTCATAGCCTGCGCCCTAACCTCTAGTCAATGGCTAGAGGAGAGTTGAGATTCCATTTGATCACCATGGGCCAAGGGAGTGTCCAAGCTGCCATTCACTATTACTTGCAAAACAAACTTGCTCTACAATAAATAAAGCTCATTTGTGATCAGTTTAAGCACACCAAAGCACCACAACTGATGCTTTCCTCAAAATCACATTTCAAAAACCAGATTTTACTTCTTCTTGAAGTCACTATCGATTTTTCTAATTGAGAGTAAATCTATCAAAACCAATCATGCTAACACCTCACATATATCATATATGAGTGATCCATGGCCTGAAAACTCATCTGGAACCTCAGAATCACAAAATCACCATCCATTTGCTCAAGCTTTTGGTCTGTTTGCAGTTGAGGTACCAAAGCTAGTTCTGGGTTGATTCAATTCATTCCAAGCTTTCAAACACATTACTTGAGCTCCTTTGAAGATGTCCAGATCATTACACAACATCTGAAACACCTCCAACATCAAATTCGATCACCAGCTGCAAGAGGTAAGCCTGAAGCCTTCAAACTCCATATTACATGCATCATAAATAAATTTTTGAGTTACCATCTTGTTTCTGCATGTATATAGAGTGATAACCCTCAATCAATTGCTATGTATGAATCGTGTATGGAATTTCATAGTGTTCATGCTGAAATTAGGGTTCTTGAGTTTATCCTCTGATTTCTCTCTCCATACTTAATATAAATGCAATTAATCTATATGGTTGTGATCCTTTTTCAAAAACGAGTGAGATTGGTGTTTAAATCGTGCAAAACCATTGAGTAATCAGAGAGAAAAGTGAGAAAACACAAATCTGGGCAAAACAGGGCACGCGGGCAAGAACAAGTGTTCTTGGCGCCCTTTTTCAAATTTTCAAATATTTGAATTTTTGATGTTTTATTTAATTAATTTCAAAAATTAATTTCTCTCTCATTTTTTATTGGTTCTTTTTTTAAAAAGTCACAAAAATGTTAAATTATTTTATTCTGCAAAAAAATCCAATTTATATCATTTATTTAATATAGTTAGAATTTTTGTAATTTTTTTTTTTTTTTTTAAACATTTTAAAATGAAATTCTCACTTTGATATTTTCATTTCAAATGAATTCTAAGCTTTTATGTGATTAAACATGATTTTTCAAACAATTACCCAAAATCACAATTTATTTTTTTACACATGTCTGATAGTTTTGATCATATAAAATGTTTTTTTATTCAAATTAAATACATTTTTAATCAAATTAGGGTTTTGGTCATTTTCACCTTCACAAACATTTTTCAAAATATTCTTGGGCCTCAAATAGAGTGTAAGATCCATTCCTTGTCACATATATAAATCTTGGGCTTCAGTCACTGAATAAGTCCCACTGTGTTTTCCAAAACTGCGGCGCGATCGTCGCCTTTTAAAGAAAAACAATTTGGGCCTCCCCTTGTGTTGTAAGTCCCATTCTTTTTTTTCAAACTCTTGTGCCTCTAATAGAGTGTAAGACCCAACCCCCCTTTGTACATAAATAATCTGGGCCTCAGTCATTGTATAAGTCCCTCTGTGGTTTTCAAAACTACGATGTGATAGTCGCTTTCTCAAAAGAATTCATCTGGTCCTCTCCTTGAGTATAAGCCCCAAACTTCATTTTAAAAACAACTTTCCTTTTTATTTACATTCAAATTTATAGTTGTATCAAAACTTTCTTCAATTTCTTGAAATAACTAACCATACAGCTATGTTTATAATGTTGGAAGCTTGCACACCTGTAAGTTCTACTTTTTCTTCTTTTACATACTTGTTATATATTTCATCTATACATATATGCTTGTATATACCTGCTTAGTGTTTTCCCCAGCAATTAGGTATAAGATTAGATCAAACCAGTGGTTACTCTTTCGACACAGTCAAAACTAGTTCCCCATAGGAAATTCCAGATACAGTCTTGCCTCCTCTTGGGCTTATACAATATGGAACAGAGAAAGGCATTATTCTCGGTGAAACTTTTCTCAAGACTATCACTACTTAGAAATTTGTACAAGAAATTCATTTCCCCAAAGAGGATTAATTCCCGGTGAAACCTCTTTTGAATTTCTTCAAACCCTAGAACTGTTCACTAAAGAAAGGATTATTCCCGGTGAAACCTTTCTTGAACTTTTCTTAGGCTTTGACCCACAGGCTTCCTAAAAGCATCCCCAGCCTCCTCTTGGGCTTTGTACAAGGAACCTTAGGCTTCTTAGAAGTTCTCAACCTCCTCTTGGGCTTAGTACAAGGACCCAAAGACCTCTTATAGGTATAGGACAGAACTTAGTCATCATTTAATAAGTCAATCCTCCAGAGAGTCAGAATCTCAAAACATCATAACAATTTAGGGTTGATTCTCATCCCTTAAAAGATCAGCCTCCTCTTGGGCATCATACAAAGATCAATCTTCTCATACCATTATACTTGGACAGTCTCATCTCCTCTTGAATCTCAAAGAAACCCTCAAGTTTCCTAAAAGCACAGGAAAAACCCTTATCATTCCATTAATCACCAACAGAGTTAAAACCTCCATAGGTTTTAAAAACTCAATCTTTAAAATTTCATTCTAAATTCCCCAGCTAGGGACAAATTACAACCCATAAACCCTCAATCAGAACCTCAAGGCATCAGATATTTCAACTCTTTTGTAATCCTTAGCAAGAGTTGATTCTCCACTTTGGACCTGTCTCTGGATCTCAATAATCCTCAGTAGAAGTTAGCCTCCTATTAGGCTTTATATAAGAAATTCCCCAACCAGCTTCCTCTTAGGCTTTGTATTATGATTTTCCCTCAACAGTTTCAGCCTCAATCTTGGGCTTGTACAAGACAGATAAAATATTCTCCAGCTGAGTCAGTCAAAATTCCCTTTTAGCCTCAATCTTGGGCTTTGTACAAGACACATATAAAACCCCTCCCCAGGGGAGTCAATGACTTTTAGCCTCAATCTTGGGCTTTGTACAAGACAGATAAAACCTCTCACCAGTAGAGTCAATCCCTTTTAGCCTCAATCTTGGGCTTTGTACAAGACAGACAAAATATTCCCCCGGAAGAGTCAATTCCTTCTAGCCTCCTCTTAGGCGTTGTATAATGATCTCCCTAAGCAGAGTCAATCTCTTTTCAGCCTCAATCTTGGGCTTTGTACAAGACAGGTTGAAAACTCCCTAGTAGAGTCAACCTTTTAGCTTCAACCTTGGGCTTTGATCAAGGCACACAAAACCAAAAATCCCCTTAGAGGAAATCAAGAGTTCTCTCTGCAGGAAGACATTTCTCTGTACATCACACATCAAAACAGACAAATCAAACAAACCCTAATCCCAGATAACTATTGTAAGTGGCACACTTGTTGATTCAAAAATCCAAGATGTGGTCCCTCTTTATCCTGGTAAAAATCCACTTTCATCTAATTGCTGTAAGTGGCAAGCCTCTGGATTATTTACATCCAAGCCAATGTCCCTCTCTTAGCATGAAAGACTCCTAAGGAAAAATGGCATTGCTCTACACTGAGTTAAAGTTTTCTCCTTCAAGGCAAGTCCCTTATAAAGGAAATTATGGCATTGTTGGATTCCATACATTCCAGTTAAAGTAATTCTCCTTTATAATCAGTTAGCCCAACAACTGTGATAAACAGGTGAGATGTCTCCCTTTAGAGATGATAATTTCTCTCTCAAATACCCATTTAGCTTCAATCTTGGGCTTTGAATAAGACACAAATAGTCATCTAGCTTAAATCTTGGGCTTTGAACAAGACACCAAACATTTTTCCTCCCATAGAATAGGAGGAACTATGATTGCTCTGATTTCCCTGTTATCTTTACGAGAATATGTAGGCATAAGATTGTGAAATCTTAGCGAGCACACATAACAAAAACTTTAGGTCCAGTACCTTACCAAAGACATCGAAAAAACCCGAAAAACAACAAAAATACTTTCTCCACATTCCTAAAGAAGAAACTTTCCCAAATTTACGACAGATAAACACCAGTAAATAGATAACAGAAGGAAATGATAAACGATCTATGGATAACCATATATACGCTGGGTAATTGACAACTCCCCATTGTATAATCTGACCCCGGACCCCCCAATCTCTTAGCATTTGTTAAAGAAAACATTTGCGTGAAAGGTTAATTTTAGATAGCTTCCCTTTCCTTTCTAGCTTCATAGGATAAATAAAAAATCAGAAAGTAGCACCCAAATTCCAACCATTGCGGTAAGGTGGTCGCGTCATCGACAAAAATCGCAAGCTATAATCTCCTCCAATGTTACCATCTTGCCCCTAATGTTTCACTTAATTATTTATAATAATAATAATAGTAGTATATTTCACATAATTCCACATTATTATTACCAAAATAATATTGATAATCCTCATACTCCCAAATACCCTTAACACCCCTCTTAACATCATAATACTACAACACATAAATCATCAGACATCAAAATAATTCACCAAAATTCACCAAAAATATGAATATTTATAATAAATCAATTAAATGAATATTCTACTCATTTTGGGGTGTTACAAGTTAGATGTTTCATACAAGGAATTATGTATAAAAAGTGAAAAAGTCTTCCAAATGATTGGAAAAACAAAAGAAAATCATATCCAAATTGCAGACTGGAAAATAAAAGCACCTGGTAATTATCTCTGAGCTGGAAAATAAAGTGACCTTGTTGTCTTCAAATTTTGACAACATGACCAAGTCTGTTAGAATGCTGAACAGTGGTACTGACACATTAGATAAAATACTTTAGGCTGGAAAAGTGGCTGGAGACATGAATGGAATAGGTTTTGATAATCAAACTCAAAGAGGGAAAGATCTTACTACATACTTTATTCCTGTTAAACCTTAATCTAGGATGTTGAATCAAATGTCTCAACAACATAGCAGAAACCAACCTAGAGGCAAATTCCATCGCTGGAGATGTCATTATTATGGTCGTTTTGGTCACATAAAGCCTTTCTGCTACAAATAGTATGGATATCCTAAACTTGTTCTGCAATCCATACCTAAAAAAGATACTACTAAACAGTGGATTCCCAAGGTTGCTAATTGTCTTGTAGCTCACATCTCTCTCAGAGAAGACTGGAACTTAGACAGTGGGTGCTCCAGGCTGGTGACAAGTGACAAGAATTTCTTGGCACACATTAGGCCTTGCTCTACTAGCAATTTTACTTCTGTTGTTAGGGGTAGAAAGGGATATGAAATGCTGATGAAGGATGTTTGATCTAAGGACAATTGCAACTTGCAGTTCCTTAAGAAATGAGTTGTCTCCCCACATGTCTTCTACTTAAAGAAGATAAAGTTAAACCATGGAATCAAAATTTTGACCACTTACATTAGAAAGGTATAAAGAAGATCATCTCTAATGGAGTTCTCAGAGGGATTCCAAAACTCAAGGTTGAGCATGATGAGAACTGCATGAGTGTGGATCAAAGTTTGTACAAGAGTGCTAATTGGGCAAGTAGCGATAGGAAGAACACATCAGGAAGTTGTTCTCCCTTGGGAACACTCTTACATCTTGGCTCAGTGAGAAGGGAAAAGGTGTCACCTTGTCCACTGTTGAGGATGTGAACATAGGAAGCAATTGTTGTCAGTGTCAACTGTTATGCATGAAACAGATGTTGACAAAGTATAATGTCAAGAAAGATGTTATGACATTATATCTGAGTTCCATGATCATTTCAAAAATTCTCATTCAGCACTACCATGATATTTGTCATCACTTCTTAAGAGAACCTGAAGAGAACAAGATTGGTTCCCATGAACACGTGACGACTAATCAGCAACTGGTAGTCATTTTTGCTAAAGTGTTTAATGTTAATCAATTTTAAAAACTGAAGGTTAAATCTAGAATATACACGTTTAAAAATATATGTCAATTAATGTTGATCAAGTGTGTCGATAAAGCTTTCTCTTTCTTCAATCAAGTGGCACACATCTGTCTAGGAAAATCATTTCAAACATTTCGAATATGTTCTCTATCCTCTGCGTTTTTTCCCTCCATTCTGTTTGTCTTCTAACTCAACAAGGATATTGTTATCTACTCTCTTCAAATCATATACATTCAACTATCCTTCAAGATGTCTCAACATCATGCTTCATCCCCAACAAATGCTACTGGAGATTTGTCCTCTTCAAAGGTTAGGGTTGATCCTTTCTTAAATATGGGAGCTACAAATGAGGAAGTGCTTGATGTAATGTCATTGTCAATGGTTCCTTGCACTGATAACATGCAAAGAAGAGATGGAACCCCTCCTTCCAAGACTAAGAAGAGCCATGTTAAGAGTAAGTCTTCTTCATCTTCCTTTGGGGTTAAGAAGGTTCACAGCTTATACATTAACCCTATTAATACTGGGACCACTAAGGTGGATACTGAGAAAATACTTGAACATGAGATTGAAAACCCTAGTAAATATGAATGGGAGAAAAGGGCTGTCGATAGAAATATTCGTAAACTTGTTGTGTCTGTGTTAAAAGAAGTTAGGACAGAAAATGTGTCAGATGTTGAAACATCTATAACACAAGAAAAGGCTATTGTCGGTGCCGCCATCATTAGTCATACTGGTGATGTGTCTGGCTCTTCTAAACACCAGGATACAGATTGTGCTAAGGACCAAGGTGTGTCTGTAGAAGAGGAGATTCCAAGTAAGAGGAAGGATGTTCCTGCTGATGTCGTCAACATTGATGAAACGATATTTGATGAATAAGTCATTACTAAAAATCTTGCCCCTGGTATTGCCAAAAGGCTGAAAAGTAGGAAAGGTAAAGCTGTTGTTATTGAGAACACATCCTTAAGGAGTCTTAAGAAGAAATTTATTGTTGGTCCAGCCAAAACTTGGAGTAAAGTGGATACTCCCTCTAAGAAGAGGAAGGTTGTCTATGTTAGTGAGTCAGATTAAGATGTCGAGGATGATGTCCAGAACATCACTCCTACTAAAAGATCTATGGTCAAGAGAGCCTCTGTGAAGGTGCTTGATGCTCCCTTGGACAATATCTCCTTTCACTCTGTTGAGAATGTGGAGAGATGGAAATATGCGTATCAGAGGAGGATAGCTCTGGAATGAGAATTAGGACAGGATGCCCTAGAGTGCAAGAAAGTCATGGATCTCATAGAACATGTTGGACTGATTAGATCAGTAACTAATTTTTCTAAATGCTATGAGGTTCTGGTAAAAGAATTTGTGGTGAATGTCCCATCTGAGTGTGATGACAGGAGGAGTAAAGACTTTAGAAAGGTGTTTGTGAGAGGAAAGTGTGTTGAATTTTCTCCCTCCATAATTAACAGGTACTTGAGAAGAGGTGAAGACCCTCAAGTTGATCTAGAACAATCAGACAACAAGAATTGCAAGGAAATAACTACAAATGAGGTTGAACATTGGCCTAGAAAAGGGAAACTCTCGGCTGGTAAACTTAGTGTGAAGTATGCCATTCTGCATAGAATTGGAACAGCTAATTGGGTGCCCACCAACCACACATCAACCGTTTCTACCAGTTTGGGTAGGTTCGTTTATGTAGTTGGGACAAAGGCCAGTTTTGATTATGGGGCTTACATTTTTTACCAAACTTTAAAGCATGTTGGAACTTGTGCAGTAAAGATGCCAATAGCTTTTCCTTCCCTTATCTGTGGTATCATCCTAAATCAGCACCCTGGTATCTTGACTAGTGCTGACAATGCCTGCAAAAGGGAATCAACCTTGCCCCTCCACTATAAACTGTTTGCAAGAACACATGTCCCAGACATCGTTATGACATCTGCTAAGGAGACTGGGCATTCAACTTTAAAGGCTGGAATTATAACTGAGCTAAAAGAGGCTTGCAAGGAGTTGGATGATGTGATTCGTGCAAGCACCGAGAGGAAGCTCAATTTGAGAGACTGATCAGGTCTCTGACTGAAGAAGGGCATGATGTTGAATGGGATAATGATGATAATGATGATACAAGTCGTGTTACTGACAGTACAGATAATTCCACCAGCAACTGATAAATGGTTCTATTTGCCTTGTTGTTTCTGTTATTTCTAGAGCGTTGGCCAGGATTTTTCTTGACACCTTATGTAATTGTTTTGTACTTCTGTTTTGCTTGTTATCATAAAGGAAGCAATGATTGTAGCAGTGTGTGATTCCATCTGAATATTTTTGTTTCCATCTGAACTTATGCTTTATGCATTGTGATTATTTTTGTGATTCCATTATGTGTGTTTCCAATTATGTTTGTTTACATTTACTCTATTTTCTTTTTGTAAATTTTTGGCTAAAATGGGGGGGAGTAAAGTGTTGTTTTGTTTGCTGGTTCTGATGTTAGATCAGATGTCATGTCTTCACGTCATGTTTGTACTACTGCTTAGGAAGAGTAATTGTTTTGATGCTGGACTTGCTGGATTGTATGCAAAAAAAATGGGAGCATGATAATCTGTCATGCCTGTTGCTGCTGCTGTTGTGGAACCATTTGTTGTGTCTGGGAGAGTATTTTATTCTCTGCAGTAGGTTGTGGTGTTAAGGGGGATAATGCTTGTGCTAGTTCTTGTGTAGTGGGGTTCCATAGGAGTTCACGTGTTTGTGGTTATTTTGTGTTTGTTTGTTCTCTTCAGGGGGAGAACTGATTATGTGTGACAGGGGGAGTGGCGTACCTGGTGTTGCTGCTGCAAGGTTGCAGTTTGTACAAAGCTTACATGTTCTCATGTAGCTTGTGTTGGTTTGTGATGTTAGACCTAATGTCTTGGCATTACGCTATCTCTATTGGTTTGACAGCATTGTGGTTCGTGAGGTTTGGTGCTTCTGTTTTGTTTCCGTTATGTACCTCTGGTGTGTGCTAAGGTTGTTTTTGCCAAAATTTGCCAAAGGGGGAGATTGTAAGTTCTGAGGTTTTTGGATTGGCTGCATTTTGGTAAAACAACATACTGTTAGCAAGATGTTAAACCAGATGTCCTGCCATGACAGTCAGACATCATGTTCTGCATGATATTGTGACATGTTCCAGGACATGTTATACCAGATACAGATAGCTAGGGCATGTCTATTTTGGTATTTTTAGTGTGATTTTTTAGTGTGTTCTAATTCAGACACGTGCGTTTTTCATAGGAATATATTGTGGGATTTTCTGTTATGACAGATTCTGTTACTTTTCATAAAAAGGATCCTTGAGCCTTTTTAGGAAAGTTTGTATTTTGTTCCTATTATTATGCATGATGATTTGTAGCTAGGTTATACCGATTACTGCTATTTGTGCGCCTCATGAAGCTCAAATCCAGTAGGTCTGAAGGCTATTTAAAATGAAGAAAACCCCTATTGAAAAAAAGAGAGCATAACGTGAGAATTTTGGGAATAAGGATTAGTCATTGTTTTGGTTGGTCTTTAGGCTTTTATAGTTGTTGATTGTATGTCACTCATGTATCTTCTGATGCATTGAGGTTGAATGATTGTTCATTGTCCACTCTAAAGCTTTTAAGCAAGAGTGTATTGTTCTTGGTTGAAGCTTTTAAGCAAAACCGAGTATTGTCTTGGAAGTGTGTTACTTCTATTGTTTGTTGTTGTTTATATAGTCACTAGATTGGGACTGTTTATTTTCACTGAGGTGATTAGGAAGTGAGAGGGGATTCTCATATCTAGATGGCGATTTCTATGTAGAAGTTTGCACGGGTAGTGATTAGATGATAAGTTGTAAACGGGGGAGTTTAACTATGAAATAATATTATTAGTGGATTTCCTTTCTGGCTTGGTAGCCCCCAGATGTAGGTGAGTTGCACCGAACTGGGTTAACAATTCTGGTGTTGATTTTAGTTTTCTGTCATTTAAATTTCTGCATCTTTGTGTGTGTGATCAATCTGTTTTGATCCTAGTGTTGTGACATATGTCTCGACATCTGGTATCTGCGTGCCAGGATTTTAATGCACATCTTCCCAAGGTTGACTGCTATTGGATTGGACCTACTCGATAATTTAAGATGTGTTATTTACCATTCTAGCCAAAATTATCTCTTTTTATTATTATTATTTTATTATACTTATGTTGTGTCTTTTCAGAATCTTTTTAAAGTTTTTATTGTTGTTCTTTTTCAATGTTGTGTAATAATGTATTCTAACAAGCGTTCTATGTTGTGTGCCTTGTTACAAACGTTATTACTGTGGCTTTTCTAGGTAACTGTTGAGTTTCCCTTCTATTCAGCTTTCATCCCTATTTCTTTCTTAGTCTTTTTAACTTCTCTTTTCACTCTATTTAAAATCTTCATCACCGTTTTCTCAAAACCATTTATGAAACTATATCTTCCTTCATCTCTACTCTAAAAACTAGAAATGGCTCCTAACACCTTCATTGGTGTAGAAATTCCTTTGTCTATCTCTTATGAAAAGTTTGTTGACTTCGTTGAACTTCAGAGTCAAGGTTTTGACCTTTCTGATGCTGTCTCCTCTCAAAAATGGGACAAATACTTTGACATGCTATTCAGACCCATTTATCTAATTCTTGTAAAAGAATCTTGGATGAATGTTTCCCTTAAGCAGCTCGGACATGATGCTTCAAGTATCTAGTCCAATGTCTTTGGTATCGTTATTTTCATCGCTACTTGTCTCATTGCTAAGATAATACAGTGTAAGGAGATTGGCGTTTGCATGGATCACTACAAAAGAAGCAATCCCTTTGTCGACCTCATTCCTCCGAAGATTCTTGCCAACCTTAATAAGCTTGAAAGTGTTTCCTCTCACCTTTCCCTGGCAAAGATATTGCATCAAGTGTCGGTGCCAAAAATTTAGCCAAGAGAAGAGAATTTGTATCTGCTCACTTATGATGACAAACATCTTCTTTTCTTCATCATGTCTAGGGTTAAAGCTAACATCCCTTTCACCATATTTAACTTTATGAAGTCAAATGTTGTTGCCTCTCATGAGGGAATGTATTTCTTCATTCATTTTGGACAAGTATTTAGAACTCTTCTATCAAGAAGGAATTGTGAAGAAGGTGCAAGATGTTGGTGACTGAGGCTCTTGAGACCCATTGGAGTCTGAAGCTTGATGTAGCTGAAGTCGCTTCTGGCGTTGGACCCTCTGCTCCTTAGTCTCCCTTTTTTTATTTTCTTTTGTATCTCTTCTGATGTATTTCCTTTTTTTTTAATGATTAATGAAATTTTCTTTAAGTTTTTTTCTTTCTGACTCTGATCAATTTATGTTATTATCATTTTATCTTATTCTACTTGACTGATGACAAAAGGGGAGAAAAAGAATATAATTTAGATATCTCTTTAACCCATAAGAAATCACAAACATGTTGTTCATATGATTTAATTTTTTGGAGATTTATTAACCAGAAAATCAGATTTGTGTTGTTAAGTTTATCAACCAAGAATCATATTTCTCATTGATAAAAACCGCTCTGAAACTCTTATGTTAATCAGGTGAACAGTTCTTATCATGTTGATTATTATATTCTGAAACATCAAAAAATTTATAGTTTCAATTTCAGGGGGAGCTTACAAACCTCACTTTGAAGAAAATGAGAATAATTTTTATAAGTATAAAACTCATGGAAAGCTTACAAACCTAACTCTGATGTTTTATAAAATTAATTATCCAAGTTAAAACTATTCATCAAAATACATTGATCTGTCATCATAAAAAATGGGGAGATTGTTGGAACAAGTTTGGTTTCACAACTATCCTTGAGTTTTGATGATAACAAAGCTTAATATGTATAGAGAACAATTTTGTACTCTAATCATTTCGTTAAGTACGCAGATCATAGAAAACAAAATTTGACTCTGAAGAAGTCAACTCTAAGTGAGCTAGACTCTAAAGAAGTCAAGTGGTCAAGCCAGACTCTGAACTAAAGACACACTCTGAACCAAAGGAATAATAAAAAACGTATTTATATGAAAGTCAAGCTTATGGATTACCAGTTAACACTTATACAAAGAATCTATCCAAAATGACTATGATAATTCAAGCCTCTAAGGTCTCAGGACTCTAAACTCTAGAGACTCTGAAGTCTTATTTTCACCAGTTTCTGAAGACACACTCTGAACTCTTCTCAAGCTTCATCAACTTTAATAGAAAGCCTTTGACTAGAATTTAATTACTAAAAGTCAACTAATGAAAGAAGAACACGTGGCAAGTATAATCAGTACAAAAACAAATATCCTTTCCACTACCCTGAAGATAAAAAAAATGACTGTACTATTGTAGCTACGTCGTTTCTTACGTCCCATCCTTGCCTATTTTATGCTGCAAGCGCCACTCTACTATTGTAGAAACAAGTGACCTTCATACAGTTGTGATATTAATGATATTCCAACTTCACCCTCCAACAAATCTATTCTTCACCTATATAAAGAGGTCTTGGAAGATTGGAAAAGTATTGATTTGTACTACAACGTATACACGCAAAGAACTTACGTGAAAGAGAAAAATAAAAGAAGTGTTTCTCACGTTCATACAATTGCTTGAATAATTTTTTATAAGTATAAAACTTGTTTTAAACTCGTGTATCTGCTTATTTTTAGAAGCAACTTATATTATTAACCATTGGCTAAGTTCCTTGAGAGGCTAGGGTATAGTCAAAATTCTCAAGAAGTCTTAAACATATTGTCTTTGAGTTTGTAATAAATTCTTTGATTAGTGGATTAAGTCCTTATTAAAGGCGATATCACTATGGCGGGTGGACTGGACGTATCTTAGTTAACAGCGAACCAGGATAAAAACAATTGTGTCTTTTATCTTTGTTTAATATTTGTTGTTTCTTATTGGGTTGAGAAAAAGTTTTAATCTAGAAAAAGTTTCAAATCAACCCCCACCCCCCCCCCCCCCCCCTTCTTGTGTTTTTTGAACCTTCATGAAGTACACTTTTGCCTTAATCTAAAACTAGGGAAGAGGCATTGTAAGATACTTTTCTTAACAACACATGACCCCTATTTATACAACTTTGGATTTATTATGAACCAAACAAAATGGTCGGTGCAATCAAAGTTATACAAAACTATCAGCAAAATCGTAATCGTTTGAAATTTTCACTACCGAAAATTTTGTATGGTCAAAATTTTTGGTATTACATGGTATTTCTTAAATACCAGTAATGTTTCAAAGATACCGAAAATTTTAAAAAATTCAATATAATTTTATACAGACAATTTTAAATGAATTACTGGAATTTTAAAATGATACTGGAAATCCTAAATGCACTACCGAAAATTTTGTTCGAAGTTTATGAACCAATTTTATTCCATAATAATTTTGAATTAATGAAATATGTGGAACTTTATATATATATATATATATATATATATATATATATATATATATATATATATATATATATATATATATATATATATATATAAGTAGGGTCACAGGTTAAATTTTCCTTATGTTAGCTACCAAGTATTAGATTGACACCATATGGTATGAAATCTTGAATGGGTTGAGCCCACATATGAGACTGGTTGATGGATGAAAATTCTCAGGAAGAATTTCAAGTGGAAGTTTTATTTGAGAGAATTTCTTTTTCCACCCTATGTATTTCTTGCGCGCCGTTTGGAGTTTTCATTATGCCCCCAGTTTTTGGAGATTTATCTCCGGACGCACCCTGTGGAGATACATCTCCAGAGCAGTTTGAGGGAAATATTTAAATTGTTCAGTTCATTAAATATTCTGAGATATATATCTGGAATTTGTGGGCAGCTGGTTTTTCCCGAGATGTATCTCCGGAAATATCTTATATAGCTTCCAGCTTCATGATCAGTCCCCCATTGTTGTCATACTTCTTTTTCAACTCAAACTCTCACCCTAAAAACCCTTCATTCTCAATCCTTTATTTAACTCCAAACTTCATCCTTTTGGTTCAACATATCACAGGAAGCAAAAGAAGATAGAATTTAAGGTAAAGATTATTGTTTATGCTCTACATTGCTCACATTAATCATGAAATTTTTCTGAAAAAACTTACGCAGAGTCCGGAGATGTATCTCCGAAACGTCTTTGAGTTTGAAATTTTCCGAAGATACATTTCCGGAATGTTTCTGTGTTCATTTTCCATCCTTTTCTGCAGCAGTAGATTAATTATTGTTATTGTTTGTATTGTTTCCAATAGATATGGTGCATCCCGATAATTTCTCAAAACAAGTAGTTTCTTCTAACGATGTTTCTCCGAATGTTCAAGGGGTTGTTGTGAAGGCGGTTGATGTTGGAAACGACTTTAATAACAAGCAAGAGTTTGAAAATCGTGATAACATGCTCGAATGGATTCGTATAGAGGCATCTAGACTTGGGTTTGGTGTAGTTATCGAAAGGTCAGATAGTGGCTCGGATAAAAGATGCGCATTTGAGACAATGTTGTGCGAAAGAAGCAGGAGTTATCGAACACTTATCCAGAGTTTGAAAAGAGACGACACAGGTAGTAGAAAATGTGAATGTTTGTTTATGCTTCATGGTTACATGTTGGCTAACAAAAAAATATAGAGATTTAATGCCATTTATGGTTTGCATAACCATGATTTATGCTTAAAATTGGCCGGTCATCCTAGTATATGTCGGCTCAAGCCGGAAGAGAATGAATGTATTAGTGACATGACCTTGAATCTTGTTAAACCGAAAAATATACTTGCAACATTGAAAGGGAAGCAACCCGACAATATATCAAATATCAAGAAAGTGTATAACATTCGGTACCTCACTAACAAGGTGATTAGGGGGGATAGAACTGATATGCAACAACTGTTGAAACTGTTAGACGATAACAACTACGTGTCCCGATACCGAACTTGCGACGATGGAGTTACGGTGGAGATATTTTTTGGACCATCCTGATTCGATAAAGTTTTTCAACATGTTTCTGACAGTGCTCATACTTGATTCTACCTACAAGACCAACAAGTATAGACTTCCATTATTTGAGATGGTTGGTGTTACCTCAATTGAGAAGACATACTCTGTTGGTTTTGCATTTCTAGAGTGTGAAAAAAAGGACAAATTTACTTGGCCATTAGAGGTGTGTCGGTCACTTTTTGAGGATCAAAGCGAGATGCCTAAAGCTATTGTTACTGACTGCGATATTGTATTGATGAATGCCGTTGCAAAGTTATTTCCTTCTTCTTATGCATTACTTTGTAAGTATCCCATAACAAAGAATGTGAGAAGTCGGGTTAAACCCGCGGTATGGACGAAACAAGTAGAGTCCAAAGGTGGAAAATTCGTGAAGTCGAATGTGATTGTGGAAAAATTAATGGATACATGGAATCGTATAATAAATTATTCCACAAAAGAATTATATGCCGATTCCGTCATTCATTTTCAGAAAGTGTGTGAAAAGTATCATGTTTTGTTGAAATATGTTGAAATCACCATTCTTGATCAAGTGAAGAGGGATTTGTGTCAAGACTGGGACTCCGTGAACCACATGATTCAAAACCAACATAATGAGATACAAACAACATTTGGTCGGAGCATCACGGTTTTGGATCACCGATTTAAAGACAACACTTTTTATTCTCAGTTGGTCGGTAACATTTCTCGGGCGGGTTTGAACTATATTTTTCACAAAGCTAAACGAGCTGATAATGTAGGCTCTGATAGCATAAAGTGTGGTTGTACTATTGTGAAAACATATGGTCTCCCGTGTGCTTGTACTCTTCCTAAAAAGGTGAAACTTGGTGAACCAATAAGAATGGTTGAGGTTTGCTCTCATTGGAAGAGACTTAGGTTCGATGATGATGGATTTTTGAAGGCCGATGACAACATGAAACTACACATCAAATAATAATTGAGTAAGATTGCATATCCCGAAACCCCTGACATGAAACCTCCTTATCAACCGGTAAAAACAAAAGGTGCTCTGAAGAAAATGAAGCCTACACCGAATAACAACTCGACTACACGGTCTCCTTCATACTTTGAACACGTTGACAAAGTTTTTCCATACTCACCGACTCCAAAATCTCAAAAAAAAATTGTGAAAGGAGCCCGCATTAGCAAACCACCTTCGACGCCGCTTCCACCGAAGATTCCATTCATTGACGAGATGTCGGTATTTATGCACAAATATATCGATCGTATCATCAATGTTGAGGGGGATGGTAATTGCAGTTTTCGAGCCGTTTCGGCTTTACTTGGTAAAGGAGGAAATAGTTATGCGCTTGTCCAGCATCAACTTATCCAAGAGTTAAAGACGCATAAAGAATCGTACACGTGGTTGTACGAAAATAAAGAAAAAATTGATGTGGTTTATGAGTCTCTTGTTCCTTATTTGAGCGGTCCGACACCAGAGTCAAAATGGATGAGCTTCCTAGATATGGATCGCCTAATCGCATGTGCATATGATAGGGTGTGCATTAACCTTACACGCTACGGATTTTCGGAAACCTTTTTCCCACTATGCACCGCACTACACCAAAATCCAAATGATCGTATCATGTGTATTGGATGGCTTTCAAAATCAAGTCATTTTGTTCAAGTTTACTTGAAACCGGGTTGCCCCATACCACCTACATCACCAGAGTGGACAGCTCATTCAACTGCAAAAGCCGAGACGTGGCCGGATCATTTCATGGAAAGAATGCAAGAATTCGAGAGATTGAACAACATTGAAAAAAATCGAATGCACAAAATTCCAAGGGACTACCACCTATAGATTTAGCCGGCGACACTTGTTTCAATTTGTTTGATTTCTTATGTAATCGGATAGATAATTGTATATAATTGTGTCTCAATATAAATGAAGTGTTTCATATTCACTCATTCATATTTGGTATTTATGCATATTTGGTTCATATTTCATGTTAATGTAAGTGTCAGTTATATGGTTCTATTTTGGAAATGTTTTAGGGAAAGTTCCGGAGATGCATCTCCAGAAGGTTATTTTATTTGCTTTCTTTTGAAATGTTTCAGCGAAAGTTCCGGAGTTGCATCTCCGAAACTAGATAATAGGGTGCGTTTCTGGAGATATATATCTGGAATCATTATAACAGTCAATGAGTGGTCCATATTGAACTAGGTTTTCTAAAAAATTTGGCGTTCTTGTGTAATACTTCACACAAACTCAAAATGTCTCAAATGTCACAAATAAACATCCGTTGGTATGTCACAAGTGTTTCCTACTCCGGCGGCTCTACACACGGGAGGACGTTCAAGCTCACTGATCTCACCTCCCTCGAAGATATCCTAGACGAAATCCACTATCTCCTACCTTACGGAGACAAACGAAGGGTTGTCAAGCTCGTGTACCGTTCACCTTCAATTGACGACGAAGGGAACATTGTGCTCAGCAAATTTGAGCTCAAGATTCGAGCCGATGTTAGGGTTATGTGGGATACATATTTTGGTTTTGAAGAGAAAGTTCCGCTCGACTTGGAAGCGACGCTACAAAGATTGGTCGAAGATATCCTAAAGATGTGCAAGCGTCCACCGGGATATTGAAATGTAGTATTTAATTTTCTGTTGAAATCATCATTGTAATGCTCATTTTATGTTATGAATGTCAATTGCATTTTGGAAAGTCCATTTTATGTTGAATCTGTTTCTGGTGTTTTTCCAGATATGTACCTACAGATTTGTTCCGGAGATGCATCTTCGAAACATATCAAACCCAATATATAGGGCGCTACTCAAATGGCCTTACTTAGTCTGCAAAGGGTGCGTCCGGAGATATATCTCTAAAAATAGGGGGCATATTTGAAAAATCACACGGTGCGCAAGAAATACATAGGGTGGAAAAAGAAATTCTCTTGTTTAAAGCATGTAACTCCATGAGTGATATAAGAAAATTCGTAGCATTTTCTATGGGATGGCGAGTTTGAACCCTCTTGATTTAAATTTAAAAAATTAATTTTAAAAAAAGTGATTTTAGTAAAATATTTTTAAAATACATATTAAATTCAATTTTTATAAATTAAAAGATTAATTTTGACTTTACATAACATAAATATACAGGATTAAAGACTAAAATATAATCAAAATTATAAGTTTTTTTAAAAATATATATCTCAAAAATGATTTTTATAAAAATTTATTTAAAATAGTAAATGAATTTTTGAAATTAGTTATGGTAAAAGAATGAAATATCTAAAATAATTTCAAAATGATATATTTCAAAAATGACTTTTATAAATAAAAAAAAACTATTTGAAATTGCTTCAAACTTAAATAAATTTTTAAAAACTTGAAATCCGAAAAAAAATTATAACAAAAAGATAAAATATCTAAAATAGTTATCTAAATCAAATTTTCATTTGATGGTTTTTTAAACAAATTCTTTGTAAAACTATTTTCCAACAAAAATATATAATATTATAAAAAATTGTTTTAAAAAAAAATGAAACAAACGAAGCCAATATGACAATATGAAAAAGAAAGAAGTTGGGATAAAGCTTTTAAGAGGTACTCCCATCATTTTCATATTTTTCATTTCACTGAGACATGAAATTTAACACCTTTAGGTGCTCAATACATCTCTTAGCACATGTTGCATATATATAGAAAAGAATATGCAAATCAATATAAAGATTTTGAGTGAGACAAGAAAATGAAGCAATAATAAAATATCCTTTGGGTCAGCATATCTTATGAAAATAGGAGGAAATAATTTATACACCACAAGAAAAGAAAAGGAGCTTCTCATCAAGGTGAAGCAAGTGCATCATGGGAGGTTACATGGCCATGGCCTTCTCATTTCTTCGGCACACCATTGTTGAACATCTAAGAGCTTTTTCGGTGTTTCTATCGACCTTATGATCGTCTTCCTTGCGCCAAACTTACGCGCAATGTCCGTCCTTCAAGATCCTGATCAAGTGCATAAATTACACAGAAACAATAAGCAAAACCATAACTACTTTCTTTGATAACACAGATGTATAACCAAAGTTTTAAATCATGATCGCGATCACAATCGCAAATGATAGTTTTGATATAAACATTGTGCATATAAGAATGAATAGATGAGAAGTAACATACCACTTCATTCATGGCTACAAGAGCAGCTTCCATTTCTGATTTATTGGCATAGCAAACAAAGCCATAGCCACGGGACTTTCCAGTTTCGCCATCATATAACACCCTAGCTCCAACCACAGTTCCATGTTGTTGAAAGGCTTCTGCCAGACTCTCAGAAGTTACTGTCCAAGACAAGTTCCCAACGAAAAGCTTGTATTCGGTTTCAGGGTACAACGGTTCTTTTGGCTTCGGTTTGTCTGAGAAATTCACCCGCAAGGTTCGCCCCATGAACTCCTGAGAAGTTGTTCATTTACAAATTTTAGCATGCAAAAAAAGTTAAGCATTACAAGGAAGAGAGATAATGGTTCTTACTTTTTCATCAAGATTTTCAATCACTGCATTACAATCTTCAACACAACTCATGGTCACAAATGCAAAGCCTCTACTTCTTCCAGTGTTCCTGTCGTAAAGAACCTAAAGACATATATAAATCATTAACATTACTGTAAACCGAAGAATGAAACATAAACATGGAATAAACCATAACATACAATGTATGTTTGAGGAATGTATAGTTAAAAACAATGATAGAAAGCTTTGGATTTTGCCTTTTTTTTCCTTTCCTTTTACCATGTCAACTTGCCAGAGTCTATTAGTAACTATGTCTTGTAGTTAATATGTCTAACTATTTAATTTCTATCTATCATGCAAAATTCTTATTGGTAAACATATGGTGTAAACTTCAGTACAAAAACTTCTCAGAAAATTGTGAATTTAGTTTCATTATTGCATTTCTCACTTATGATAAGTTACTTCAATGAACTGCAAAGAAACATGACATATATATAACTAAATAAAAATTCAAAAAGAGTTAGATACTGAAGTACCTCTATTAGTTCTGCGCTACCATAATCCTCAATTAAGCCTGCAAGTTGTGCACTATCAACACTATAAGGCAAATTCCCAAAATAAAGCTTAGTCCTAGTGTCTACTTGAGCATCAATTTCCCCTCCATTCTCCTTCTCTATTTCTTGTTCTTGTTCTTTTTGTTCCTCCTCTACCACAGCCTTCTCTTCATCATCAACAGCCACAGCAGCCTCTTCCTGAGCAACAGCAACAGAAATTCTAGGCATCCATAACTTGTGTGATGAGATTGTTGTACCAATGCACAAAGGTTCAACTGAGTATTGTGATGTAACAGATGCAAAGATGCGGTTTGAGGATGCTTCTATTGAGAAGGTTTTGGAACGAGGAGATTTGACAGTGTTGATGGAAGATGAAAACAAGGAGGCTATGCCTGCAGCAGCAGTAGCCATGTTGTGGTGATTGTGAGGGTGGTGTAAAACTCGAACGGCTTGAAGTTAAAGAGTTTAAGAAAGTATGATGGGTGAGAGAGAAAGATAGGGAGATTTTGTGTGGTGATTATTGATGAAGTGGCAAGATTGTGTCCACTGTCCTGTGATATAGTAGGAACAGATGTTGTTAAGATAAGATGAGTTGATATTCCAATGTATACATATGTAACGTTACATATAATGTCACTAGTGTGCATAACATTTTTGTGCATCCTTACTTAATTAGTATGTTTTCATTTGTGCACCAATAATAATAATAACAATCTATAACATGGCAAAACATGGCGTTTTGGTGTAGCTTATTTCTCTACTAATTTTACCTTTATTTTAATACTAGCGTCCAGACGGGCACTCGTGTGTCCGTCTGTCCGCTTTTTTAATGCGCATCAATGAAAATATAAATTTAAAAAAAAAAAACATTATGTGAAAGTTAATAATAGAAAGTTATGTGAAAGTTAATAATAGAAGTTATGTGGAAGTTAATAAGAAGTTATTAAGTAAATTACAAAATAAAGTAAAGGTAAAAATGGTAGAAAAAAAAGTTACACAAAAACAAAGTATTTCCTTTATATATTGTATAGATATAGATATAAGTTATTTAATAACTTCCATTAATTTTCTATTTAACTTCCTACTATTAACTTCCTACTTAACTTTCATTTAAAATTAATATTAGATAAAAAATATCATTTAAATTTTTATGTATGTGCATTAAAAATGTGGACTCCATCTGGACATTAATAATAATAATAATAATAATAATAATAATAATTGGTTGGGAAAAAAATTAAGCAGTATATCCTAATCTTCTCTTTAAATAGTGATCACACACCTTATACAAATTTCAAAATGACATTCGTAATGTTTGGAATTTAAAGTTCGGACACTTCTATTTTACAACAAAACACTTCATCACTAAGGCACGCTCATTCTTGTCAAAAACATGTCCGAAATTTAATCTCCAAACAATTCCGAATTACAATCTCTAAAATTTCAAATGAAAAATGAGTTTGGTTGTCATCTTTCATGTATACCATTTTTCATACTCTTCATGATCATAATATCATTTTCTAAAAAAATCTATAAAAATCTACTTTCATTATCATTCAAGATTTTTACTTCAAAACAATATTTTTCTATATTTTGACATTAAAATGAGCAAAAGAAACTTGTTCTTAGGATATCTATTACATTGATCATTGCTTTAGATCAATTAATTTTTTTTGCTGAAATATGTATATTGCGCCCGAGTTTTGAAATTCAAATCATGCCACACAGTGTCTGGAAATTGAAATATGAATTGTTCTTATATTAATTTTGAATTGTCTTCGGTTATGATTGGTTGTAGTTAGGGTACACTCTGATGTTGTCTCTAATGTTGTCTTTGAGACTATTGTAATTATGGATGTTAAATTGAGTGAAGTCCATGTTGTAGATGTTAGAAAACAATATAAATAAACAATAGTTTGTTATGCGTGAAGCATATTGTTATGCGTGAACGTATGCTTCTATGGATCTGCACATAGGCTTCCAAATTATGATTCCACATTGTAATCGGGAGGTCAAATTTTGATTATGATAGAAGACAAACATTTGTAATGATGAGATGCGAAAGAAGTAGCATGTGTAGAGAAATTATTCGAAAATTAAAACGCGATGACGCCAGATCGAGAAAATGTAACTGTTATTTTAAGTTGTGCAAGTACCTCAAGGCTAATAATACATGAACAGTCACTGTCATTTGTGGTATACATAATCATGCTTTGTGTCATAAGTTAGTCAGTTTTCCGATTGTATGTTGACTAAAATCGTGAATTAAATAAACTTGTCTCAGACATGACATTGAACATGATTCAGCCCAAAAACATATTATCCACTTTGAAAAGAAAAAAAAAACTGAAAAGGAATTTGTGTACAGGTTGAAAATCAGTGAACAAAACGATTCAAAATCAACATAAACATGCCTGGTATTTATCTAAAACGTGTATGGTCCATATTGATCTAAAACTTATATAAATATGTCTCAAATGTTGCTAACAAAAACACCTCGCAATGTCTTAAATTTGGCATCTTGCATTTTTTTACTTCAATGACATAAGTCCTCATTTTGAATTAAGGATCACAAAGGACACCATTCTCATAGATCTGAAATCCAAACTAGACAGTTTCTCATGATACATAGACAATCGAAGAGTGGTTAAGATCGAGAAGGAAATGTGAAATTCAACTAGTTGAAAACAGATAAAAATTTAAGAGTTATGTGGAGGACATGTCACCGTTACGCAACAAAAGATTTGAATAAGGTGGATAAGATAGTGGCGAGATCAACCAAAAATATTCTAAAGATGTTGAAACGTCCTCAACCATTTCTTGATCATAAAATGTCAAATTGAATTTATGTAAACAAAGATCTACGTAATGTAATGTTACGTACAATGTAATGTTACGTATTTTGTGTTTGTAATAAAAAATATTTATGTTAATTTATTATGAGTTTGTGATTTATTAGTTATACTCTCTTGTCATGTTTAAAAGAGAAAGATAACATTTTAAATTTATTAAATAATCAATATATCTGATCCATTATATAGTTTAGATATATTAATTATTTAATAATTCTAAAAAAAAATCTTTATAAATAGAATTAGAGGTAATATCAAAGAATCCAGATTCCGACATCCAGACTTACCCTTGAACATCATGGGAGAACGATTTTGGACAAACCTTTAAACATCATGAAGAATGATTTTAGTTGTGATGTAGTAGGGTACACCCAAATTCGGGCTCTTTAAAATCTGAAATTTAAGAGTATTCTTAAATTTTCACCGAAGTGTGTGAATATGTCCGTGAACCGAAAAATCTCCGACAAATATTACATAAATGTGCTTAGCATACACACACGCCTTAACTACACTGCCAAAGCAACTTGTTTATAGCCCAATCCCCTAATTCTCTCCATCATACACAAACCTAAAGTTTCTTTCAACCACATTCATTTTTCCAAATCGGCACTCTTCTGAAGTTTTTATTAGTTGTACATATAAATTAAAGATAGTAGTTACATTACAATTTTAGGCCAAGCTTTGCAAACAAATACTACGAGTTTTCTTTTTTTTTACAAAAGCAAATCTAATACAGAGACGTACATAGTACATCGTTCCCTCTGGAAGCCTCGTCGGGAACTTAAGAATAGGATAGAAAGTGCAGAAACAAATAGAAAACGCTACTGTCTAAAATTCCTGTCTATTAAAAATGCAACTCCATGTGGAAACTTTCAACCAATTTTTTCCGTCAAATATCATAAACTAAACAAGCAAGATGCCTCTGTCAAGCAACAAATATCTAAATCTGACGGATGAAGGGGCATACGGATATCCAATTTCCATGGAAACCTTAAAACACCAGAAGGATTATGAGGCAGTTAAATGCAAGAAAGATGAATGTTAACAGCCAACAATGTGATTATGTATTAATTTGTCAATTAAAACTTTAATGTGAGAATACCATTCAGAAAATTGTACACCATTCACTTAATTTAGGAGCATACTACTTGACAATCAAAGTAACCACATCTCCAAATGAGAGCATACTCACTAACAGGGCACTGTCTCATAAATTTATTGAAATCTTAAATTTTGAAAATCATAATTTGACAAGGACAGTGAAAAACAGACTTTTCATGCAACATGCAAATGTATGAGCAAATAGTTCATTTAAGTGAACTAAGTGAATATGCTAAAATAATGTAATCGACCACCAAATCAATTCAGCAAACTCAGAAAATGTCAGCAACTTTAGTTTAATAACAATGTTGTTTTGTTAGATAGCAACTAATTCCAACAAAAAAAATATTCGCAACTTACTGCAATTTCATGGTGATACTGAAAACAAAATAGGTACAACAGATGTAGACAGCAAAAAAAAAAAGAAAACAGGTAGATAAGGATGGAAGGAACTAGAGTACCAAAATTATGCCCAACAAGCTACATTGGATGCAATTAGAATCCATTAATAAAGGTCCAAGAACCATAGGATTTAAAACAAACCTTAATATGGTGAGAAAAAAGAACTCCTCAATAAGCAAGCAAGCAAAAATAAATAACAATAACTGCATACATCATAAACACAGAAAGGATGAAATTAACTGTATGTGCCTTAACTGGAAATGTTGCCAAGTTGCTGAATGACCCAGCCTCAATAACAGAAGCACGTTTATGTGTCAAATTTTAAAACAAGAGGTGCAATTGGACATTGAAGCAATGTGTGGATCCAATTATGGTGTTTCAAGGCTTTAATATAATGTCCTTTGACTAACAAATCAGCAGCTTTCAGAAGTCAGCATTGCAAATCTTTCATTAAGCAACTTTAGTCTTTTCGATTAACAATCATAAAACTACAACAGGCAAGTAAACCCAGAAAGGCAGAAACCATTCATTCAACCAAACAATATAAAAAAATCAGACACCAAATCCAGTAACACTTTCTAAATCCCTTTGTCGAACAGATATCTAATTAAAACGTTCCAAAACTTTTCAACCAAGTTCTTTGACTAAATAACTAGCAGGGATCAGAAGTCCAAATCTCTTTGTATCCAAAAGAATCATTCAGACAACAGAAAAAACATTCATTCAACCAAATAATATTAAAAACAATTAAACACTCCAAATTCTCAAGTATCCAAAAGAATCATCCAGAATTCACATTTCCAACCCAAACACATTACAGCAGCTGGCATTAGGGTTTTAGACAAAGATCACAGTAGCAACTATGGTCGCATCACAATTTTCAATATTACAGAGAATCACAAGCAAATACAACTTCAATCATCGCACGGCTGAAATTTCGGCAACATAATAAAACCTATATGCAAACCTTTATTCAAAACCCTAACAAACACAATAAAATCCCCAATCTTCACCATACTTTGAAACAAAAACTCAAAAAATCACATAAAACTAACATCAACAAACAATATCATATCATCAAACACGCAATTTAGCGTCAAGTAAATTCATAAATCCATACTAACAAGAACACCATATCCAAAAATCCCAAAACAAAAAAAAATATACTAAAACCCTAAAAATGGCGAGGGTTTTAGTTAGTAAGGGGAAGGGGATGAGAAGTGGGAGTTCCAAGGATGTTAGCCTGTTGAGATTCCAGCTCATTGATCTGCTGCTCCCGATCCATGGCAACGATGAGAGGAACAACGAGGATGAGGAAACTGGTTCCAGCGATCCATGCTGCCTTGCCGGTGCTACGGAGAAGCTTCTTTGCCACGAAGGCGGCGTCGGAGGCAGCTTCTTTCGTGCGGCGAATTACGGGCGATTCGTTAACCCTAGACGCCGGTGCTAACCGTTTCACCATTTTGAGAAAGTGGCGTTGATTTGATAGTACAACGAGACGAAGTGTGAGGAGGAATAAGCGGCAAAGAAATGAAATAGAGGCAAAAACACTGGTTGCCCTTTCCTCATGAGTAAATATTGGAATAAATTATTTTTATTGCAATTTGGTCCCTCTCATTTTTAAATATGCCATTTTGGTTCTTTTTATTTTATTTTAGTAATTTTGACCCGTATTTTTTCTTTTAACATTATGAATTTCATAATCCTCCATTTTCTTTTTATAAATTTTATGTTGAGTTGACAATTTTTTACGAGGGGGTATCCTTGACCAGTTATAGTATTAAATTAATTTATTAAAATTGACAATTTCACACATTAATTGTATTAGTGTTATTCATGAGTTGTAATTGTTGATTAGGAATACTTTCTAGTATTCTTTTTGAATATATCTTTAGCTTATAAAAAAAAAACAAGCACATCAATTGTTCATTAATTTGGGTTTGAAATTCATCTTTTTCATTCTTTTTTTTTTTCTTTCTAAAAGCCATTGAATTAAAGAAGAACACAAAGGAACTTTCAAGAGTTGGTTTAGTGGTGGAAGTTTGAGTCTTGAGAGTGTGTTCATCTCAAGGTCTCAGGTTCGCACTGAACAGTCTCAAACAACAAAAAAGAAAATTTTCTACCAACTCAAGATCTACCTTAATCCCTTAAAGGATCCAAGCGAAAATTTTAATATTCCAACATAAATCATCTAAATTGAAAATCCCAACATAAATCATCTAAATTGAAAACCCCATTATTAAAAATAATGTTGTTCCTAAACCACACCAGTCAAGAAAATAATCACAAATATTACCTGCATGAGAGCTCCCTATTCCACATCAGTCCCATATCCTCTCCCACACTGCCAGAACCGGTGAGCAGACAAAGAAAAAATGGATTATATCTTCCTCTGCGTTTTGACAGAACACACAGCACGAATTCAACTCAGTTGATCCTCTCTTCGCAAGTTCCATCTTAGTTGTTATTTTGTTCCAAAGAAACTTTCAGCCAAAACAAATAACTTTTGTCGGTAACTTGATCTTCCACAGCACACCGAACGCTTTACTTTGATAGTCGAGCGGAGCTTCTACAGGGCTGACATCAAGCATAAACTGATATGCCTCCTTAACATTATAAACTGCAGATTTGCCAACTTTCCAAGAGATTCCGTCTTTCTTCCCCAAAACAGGTCTTGAGCCGCACAACAAATTATGGAGCTCACGAAACCTATCCGCCTTCTCCAACTGGTCCTGTAAAGATAAACCAAGATTTCCCCCAAATCCATAAGTCATGTTCCCAATTTCCCATTCACTGAACATAAGTAAAAACTCTGTTACTGCATTGAAACAGATCCAAGAATAATTCGGACAACAGTTGGCTGTTAAGCCAATTTGCCGACCAAAACAAAATTGAGTTTCCAGCTCCTAATTCAAATTGAACATGTTCTGCAAAACAAAAACCACAGTTAGTTGTAAAAATTCTGCTCTTAAGGATGTCTTTCCACCAATGAGAAGACGAAATCCTCAAAGGAAGCTTGTCGGTAATCACTTGCTGCTCTATAAAACCATATCTAGCTTTAAGAGTGTTATTCCAAAGAGATTTTTTATCCTCTAAAATCCTCCATTTCCATTCAGCCAAGAGCGCATGATTGAATTCCTCCATTCTTTTAATTCCTAGCCCTCCCTTATCCTTCGACAAACACACTTTTCCCCACTTGATCCAATGAATTTTAGCTTTCTCCTCTGATCCACCCCACAAGAACCTTCTTCTAATTTTATTAATGGTCTTCAAAACCGTCACCGGGGCCCTATAGAAAGAGAACCAGAAAATTGGTAAGCTAGTCGTCACCGAGTTAATAAGAGTAAGTCTTCCCGCCATCGTTAACATTCTAGCCTTCAAAATATCCAACTCCGCTTTAAACTTATCAACGATCGGTTTCCATCCAATAATTCTTCTTAGGTTAAAACCAATAGGAACTCTAAGAAATCTAAAAGAGGCATTTTCTACCTTACAAGTCAGAAAAGTATAAGCTGCCAAAAGGAAGTGAGGACTGACATTAACGTCGATTAACCTACTTTTGTTAAAGTTCACCTTCATCCCCAAAACAAACATCATGAAAAAGCAACAAGTAAAATCAATAAATACACCTGGCAAAGCATCATGTAAAACCCACAGACACATGGCAAATCATCATGTATGATAAAACAACAAATAAAATTGACAACGTACATGGCAAAGCATCATGTATTAACATCAACAAGTAAAATCAACAAAGTACACATGGCAAAGCATCGTGTAGATAAAACGACAAATAAAATCAACAACGTACATGGCAAAGCATCATGTAGAAACATCAACAAAAAGAATTGATAAAGTACACAGTACATGGCAAGAACACCATGTATGATAAAACAACAAAAGTCGACAAAGGTACATGGCAAAGCATCATGTATGATAAAGCAACAAATTGACAAAGGTACATGGCAAAGCATCATGGATGATAAAATAACAAATAGAATTGATAAAGTACACATGGTAAAACATCATGTGAATCAAGCTAAATGAAATCAATAAACACAAAATACATGGAAAAACATCATGTAATCATCAGGAATTAATCTGATTCATCAAGAAAAAGCATCAAGAATTAATCGAGGAAAACAAACCCAAAATATGGAAGCAAGCAAGTCGTGAAATAGAATCGGGTAACAAGTGAATTATTAATCAATTCAAATCTAAATATTTAATACGATTAATTAATAATTTAATTAATCAATATTAAATAAAAATATTTAATTTAATTAACAATTATAACATTATTTTTTTGGCATTTTTTAACATTATACAAATAAAAATAATAATAATTTAAATAAGCATTGAATAACAATCAAGCAGCGTAATCGAATCAAAGTTGAAACTAACATCAGAGCGATAAACATAACGAAAATGGAAAGGGCTAATTTTGAAACATTACCAAACCGAATGCGGTTGTCGTTGAGTTGTTATCGTGGCCCGTGCGGTTGGTGATGAAAAATGAAGCGGTGTTGTCATTGTTGAAGATTCACGATGGGTGTTGAGGTAGAGAAGAGTTGAAGGAGAGGAAAAAGATGTTGAGCAAAGTGATTTGTCAATGGAAGTAAAAGTGTTATGTTGTTGAAGGCTACTCGAGAAAGAAGAACATGGAGGTGGGCGGAGTGTTATGAAGTGGTTAGTTGAGTATTCATGAGGGAGATCTTCTGTTATCGAAGAGAATATAGGAGTGAGGTCTCAAGTGTGACAGGATCAAGAGTGCATGGCGGAGAGTGTTTACGTGTGGGAGTGTGAATTTGTAAGATGATTATGAAGCTGTTACAAGGGCGGTTCGAAAAGGTTTTAATGGTGGATGGAAGTGAGTTTTTGTGAGTGAGGCAAGAGATCCAAAGATGAATAAGAGATTGGTTGCCTTGAGGGAGTTAATGTGAGGCTTGTTAGGTGAGTAGCTTGGTTTATGGTGTTGTGGTGAGTATGAAAATAGAGATCAAGGTGGTTAAGAATAGAAGAAGATGTTAAGGTGATATGTGTGTTACGTGAGGGCTCTCATCATCGTTCATGGTCAAGGTAATATCGTTCCGCTTCATAAGTTTTCCTTAATATATGTACCATGTTGGATGTTCAAAATTGATGTTTATTACACATTTTAAGCATATATAATTCACTTGGATGTTTGAATTATGTGTTAGCATGTTTATTTATCATGTATTGGTGCATATGTATGTAAAAACTTAAATTCTTCCATTTTATACTTGGTTGAGTCGACTAAAGTGTGTCATGGGTCGACTCAAGAATGGTCCAATTTTTCAAGAGAAGGTGCATGTTGTATTTTGTGTTTTGATTGTATGACTTGTTCTTTTCTTGCATGATGTTTTACTTTTGCTTTTCATTTAGGACTATGTTACTATTTTGCACTATTATGGAATGAATTATGTTTGCTTCTTATGTTCCGTGTTTATCCGTTTATACTATTGCATTAACTATATCATATGTGGATGCTTGTTAGTGTCGCTGTTTTGCAAATTGGTGAATGAACAATTACTTGCTATGATGATATCTCTTTGACCACCTTCTTTACTCTTTTTGATGTTGTCAAAGGGGGAGAAGGATACTAGCAGCAGAAAATACTAAAGCAGCAGATATTAAAGTGTTAAAGATAAGGGGAGTTTCTCCGTTCTAAAATTACAATCAAGAGAAAGATAGACAGTGTTGCCATCATCAAAAAGGGGGAGTATGTGAGGGCTAAGGTCTCTCATCTATTTTGGTTTTAATGATGTCAACAAATAAGATAGTCATTAGATTGTAATTTGAGCGGTATCACTTCATTATCGGGCAAATTGCATATAACCATCAATGTTCATGTGTCTAAACATATAGGAAGAAGTCTACACAATTTCTACACGTGCATGATCATAATATTGATGTTTGGTATACTTGTTTCGAGTCTTGGTCAGCAAAAACATACATAAAAATTAGTTTTTGAAAATCTGCATGTCATGAGTCGACGCAAGGTGAGCATGAGTCGACTCATGCTATCTTGGACAAGTTTTGTGAAATGGTCGGGCTAGCGCATGCTGACCCCCCCTGTTGCATGAGTCGACGCATGCTTCTGGGTTTTTGAAATTATGCAGTTTCAGAGTTTATGAGTCGACGCATGGTCAAGATGGGTCGACGCATGGCTCCCAAATTTGCTCAGACAACCCTGCGGGTTAGCTCACGCCAACCCTCATTTAATGGGGGGTCGACCCATGGCTGTTTTGAACTGATTTTTCTGCATTCAATTTTTCTGTTATTTATGTTACTTCATTTTGTTGGTCATTTTATTCATTATATATAGTTGGGTCAGCTCACATTTCAACACAACAAGAAACGTGAAAATTTATACCAATCTTTCTCTTCATCTTCATCTTCAACCTTGAGTAAACAAACAATTACACATAATCATTTTTGTTTGTGTCACCCATTATTTTGAAGTGATAACGTTCAGAATTAGGAAGTGTGTGATCTTCATTTCTGGGTTGAGAATTGGTAGGTGTTTCTTGAATAAAATCTCAGGTTTTGTCCTCCAAGAATCGGCCGAGTGAAGGTGATTGAAGAGCTGCGGGTTCTTTCAATCTAGTAGCGTGAGACGGTGATTTTGGGGGTTTTTGCACAAATTGCTTCGTTCTACAAGGATTCAGCCGTGCGAAGGTAACCAAAGAACAGAGTATTCGTTCAGTTTAGTAGCTACAGTTGGAGGATCGTAGAAGAACGGTTTGGGATCGGATCGTGGAATATCGAAGTCGGCCGAGTGAAGGTGACTGAAGAACGGTGGGTTCTTGCAGTCTAGTAGCATGGGACGGTGACTTGTTCAACCAGATTCGAGGCACTTGATTCGTCTTGAATCAAGGGGAGAGAAGACTCTGCATCAACAATCAAAGACGTTTGAGAGTTCGGATGTTCATTGTTCTTCTCTTGTATAAACAATTTGAAAACAGCAATCTATATATATATCTCAATTCCGTTTGCGGAATTGGGGGCAGAGGTACCCATAGCGAGGACGATTGCGGAACTGCCTAATCAAATCTCATTTGTCCTCTCTTTCCCTTAACTCTTTACGTTTGATATCATTCAAATTTTGCGAAGTTTAAGTTGATCGAAATTTCTGAGCTAGTGTTATATTGAGCTGTTAAATTGTTTCGTAAATCTGATACAATCCCTTGGGTTGTATTTAGGAGCAGCTCAATATCACATTACTTTGAAATCTGAACTTAGTGTGTTTTATGCACACTAAGTGTTCGATAATTTGTTTCAAAGCAAATTCGAACGCATTTGCATTTAATTATTTGTCAACCTATCTCGTTGGATTGGATTAATATCAAGCAAATAAAACATTGTTGATTGCGTATAAATTGTGTTAATCAATCTGAATTTTTTCTCATCTGTATTTCATTCCAAATATTGTCGTGCATATCTGATCCCTCTAGTAGAGGTTCGTTGTAGACGTAATTCAGTGGCCGCTTCCGTTAAACTTTTAAAACCAATTTTTTGAAAAGCCATTTGCGTGTAAAACTCGTGGGATCTATTCAACCCCGCCCCCCGCCCCCTTCTAGATACTAGCCATCGTCTAACATGTCAAAAAATCCTAGGCTACACAAATAGGAATCGTCTGAATACCTTGTCAAGAAAATTTCCTGGTTCAGCAGAGCTTCGTACTTCTTCCGTTGTTTTTTCGTCGCCTCTTCCTTCCCGGAATATGATGCCATTGAAATCAGCATTCCCACCTTGAGCCATTGTTAAGAACTTGAAAAGAAAGTAGAAGAAGTTGGTGTGGAGGAAGGTCTGTAGTAGTAAGAATGTGGTGGAAGTGAAAATGGTGAAGTTTGGTTTAAATAAAAGTGGGAGAGTGGAAGTTGGAAGGGTGAAGGAATTTTGAGAGGTCTTGGGAAAATTGGAGAATAAATGTGAGTGGATGTAGTGGAGTAATGGATGAGTGAATATGGGTGGTTAGAAGTTAAGGGGATGAGGTTTGAAAGGCAAAAAAAGGGTTTAAAACCGATTTCTGCAAGTCTGGGGCATGTGGCAGATGCCATAGTGTGTGTGGTGAACGCCATGGGTATTATTTTTGGAATTTCAAATTTATGATGCTGTGGTGAACACCATTATTAGGTGGCGAATGTCATGGCCCTGCTGCAACGTTTTCTTGTTGCTTTTTGGGCTTCATGACTATTTTTGTGCCTGTATCATGGTTAGTGGTGCAGAATTTTTGAAAAAAATTAGAATAATAGGATGGGAAACAAATTAATAAATAAAAAGTTAAAGTTAGAAAGCAAAATTTTTTATTGAAATGCATAGGTAATAAAAATCTTGTGGGTTGCCTCCCAGGCAACGCTTTGTTTAACGTCGATAACTCGATTACAGAAATGGAAACATGATTAAATAATAATGGAAAATAAAAAAAAATAATGAAAAATTTAATAAAAACTAAGAAAAACAGGAAAATATTTCCTCCCCCACACTTAAACTCGACATTGGCCTCAATGTTTTTGTGAAAGCAGGAAGAAGGAAAGAATAAACATGTGAGTGGTTCATGTGTCTCGGTGTCTAATTTATTGACCCATTGCTCTCCGTATAGAATGTACTTCTTGAAATAGGTGGTCCATTTGCTCGGCTGTTTTATCAGTTTGATCTTGAATTGCATGGCGGAGAGCTATGACTTCTCGTCTAAGGGTGTTGAGCTCATAGTCAACAATGTACCCACACCGGGGACCTACAGAACAAGATGACGAAGAAATATCCGATGGAGGAGTTGGGTGGTATTCGGGGGCGGGAGGAGTCTCAGGTGGTGTTGGTGTCTCTCCTTGATCTTCTAACCAGTAACACTAATTTTCATGATTGTGAACGCTTGTCTTTTCAGGATTCGGGAGGACAAAATGGTGAACAACTTCATGCAGAATTGGTATTTAGAACAAATTAGGTTCCTTATGCCTCACTAAACTTCTATTTAGACAGTGGTCTAGATCTAACAGGTTATGGCCACATATAGGAACTAGGTGTGACAATTAGTTACGGAGGCCTAAGGCTATGACTATATAGGTGATTGTCACTCCTACATAAATGTTTTCTATTGTGAAGTTAGCAACTTTATCTAGGCTAGCAAGAAAGAAAGTTGCAGAATTGATGGGGCGAGACAGAAAAACACTGAACATGATGAATACTTATTCTTTACTAACTGGTCCAATGTTTTCTGCCTTTACAAAGACTGTCTGAGCTACAACCATTTGGAAGTACCTAATGGTTGGGTTATGGATTAGGGTGGAGTTTATCCTCTCATAATCGGGTGGAAAATCCTCTGTGAGGCCACCCAGAAATAATCTAGTTTAGCTTGCATATCATTGTTGCTGGGTACCTTAGTGAACACATGAGGTCCATGTTGGAATCCTAATAGCTCAGCTAATTCTTGGTGGTTAAAATGATAGTTGTGTCCAAACAGCCTAAAGGTGGTTGAGCCTCTATTTTGTCCTAGTCCTAGGTTAGGATAATACTGGAAGGAACTTAGGAACTCTAAGGTTAGGTTTTGGTAAGTTGGATGCTTGGCAATTGTGAAACGATCCCAGCTGATCTGGTTAAACATATACCTTACAATATCTCTGAGTCCTAATGTTTCTAGGCACTGAATGTTCGGATATCGGGTCGGTGAGATGGTCGTCTCAAATAAGACTTTGTAACGCCTTCTCTAGGCATCGTCCTTGAAAACGATCCTCATGTTGTCCACGTGTTGCATTCTCAAATAATTTGTTAGTGGAAAAATTGTGCTAAGGAGAATATAGCTGACCTAAAAATAAAGATACATAACAAAGTTTGTGAATATTCAACAATGTTTAAATTTCAACGCTTATATATTGTGGATAAGGATAAATGAAAAGAAATTTGTAAGTTGCCTCCCGCGCAGCGCTTTTTTTCACATCGTTAGCTCTATGTAATTTTAAAGCTCATTCCTCGGGCGGACTAGCAAGTGGCTCACTCAATTTCCATCTATCATAATGGTATACTACTTCGTCACTGTGATAGTGTTTGAGCCTCTGCCTGTTTACTATAAACGGACGGGTTGACTTACTCCAAATTTCAACTGCTCCAGATCGCATAACTTTTACTATTTCAAACGGTCCCGACCATCGGGAACGAAGTTTTCCTGGGAACAATCTTAGTCTGGAGTTAAAAATAAGTACTAGTTCTCTTATTGAAAAATCTCTTCTAGCAATACGCTTATCATGCCATCTTTTTGTTCGCTCTTTGTATATCTGGGAATTCTCATAAGCGTCCAACCTTAGCTAGTCTAACTCGTGAATATCTAATATCCTTTTTCTACCGGCAGCCTTATAATCCATGTTTATGGTCTTAACGGCCCAATAAGCTTTATGTTCGAGCTCAATCGACAGATGACATGACTTTCCGTACACAAGCTTGAAGGGTGTGGTCCCTATGGGCGTTTATAGGTTGTCCTATACGCCCACAATGCTTCATTTAGCTTAGACGACCAATCCTTTCTAGAGGTTGCGACATTTTTTTCTAAAATCTGTTTAATTTCTCTATTGGAAACCTCTACTTGCCCACTTGTCTTGGGTAATAAGGTGTAGTGACTCGATGTCGCACCCCATACTTGCGTAAAAGCTTCTCAAATATCTTAGATATAAAATATGATCCTTCATCACTTATAACAAACCTCGGTTCTCCAAACCTAGGGAAAATATAATTCTTAAACATTTTAATTACAACTCGTGCATGGTTTGTAGGAGAAGCGATGGCTTCTATCGATTTAGATACATAATCAACATATATAAGTATGTATTTATTTCCCTTTGAGGATGGAAAATGACCCATGAGATTGATTCCCCACACTTCAAAGACTTGTACCTCTAATATGTTGTTTAAAGACACTTTGTCTCGTCGGGAAATGTTTTCGGTGCGTTGACAACAGTCACAGTTCATGATCATAGCATGGACATCGTGCCAAATGTTAGGCCAATAAAGTGACAGTGGTTCATAATACTTTTTTATTTCCTCTTCACGAACGCAGCAGCGGAAAAGGCCATCGGCTCCTCTTTTAAATATAAGGGGTTTATCCCAATAAAAGTGTTTTAAGTCGTGAATGAATTTCTTAATTTGTTTGTAGGTCATATAAAGAGGTAGAACTTTAGCTGCTAGGTAATTTACGTAGTCAGCATACCATGGCATAGTCTTGTGCACCAATGCAACTTCTTCTTCTACCTCGTTCTTAATGTTTAAGTATTTTTTTAAAGATATTAGTGATAGTGATCATAACTATTTCCTTCGATGTCAACTAATGCGACTAGTTTATCGTAAGTGAAATCGTCATTTATGGGAACATGCCATGGCTTTAGATTTTCTAGTCTTGAGAGAAGGTCAGCTACCACGTTTTTGGTTCCTTTCTTGTCTCGGACTTCCAAGTGGAATTCTTGAAATAATAGGATCCATAAAAGTAATTTTTTATTTTTTCACCTTTCTTGCTTAGTGAATACCTTATAGCAACGTGATCTATGTATATAATGATTTTGGCTCCTACTAAGTAAGAACAAAATTTATCGATTGCGAACACCACAACTAAAAGTTCCTTTTCGGTGGTGGCATAATTCATTTGGGTTGCGTCTAAGGTTCCTCTTGCATAGTATATGACATGTAGTTTCTTATCTTTCTGTTGTCCTAAAATCGCGCCTACAGCATAGTCACTAGCATCACACATAATCTCAAATGGTTGACTCCAATCAGGAGGTTGCATGATAGTTGTCGAGATTAGAGCATTCTTAAGGAGATTAAACGATTCTAGACATTTTTCGTCAAAAATGAATTTGGCGTCTTTCATCAGAAGACCGGTTAATGGTTTAGTAATTTTAGAGAAGTCTTTAATAAAACATCGGTAAAAACCAACATGTCCAAGAAAGGTTTTGACTTCTCTAACTATTTTAGGTGGTTGAAGGTTCTCAATGACCTCTATCTTTGCTTTATCAACCTCAATTTGTCATTCAGACACTATGTGCCCTATGACTATTCCCTTATTCACCATGACGTGAAATTTTTCCCAATTTAGCACAAGGGTGACTTTCACCACCTTTCCAACACTTTTTCTAATTTAGCTAGACATCCTCGAAGGTATATTCGCATACGGAGAAATCGTCCATAAACACTTCCATGATATAATCAAGGAAGTCTGTGAATATCGCCATCATTCACCGCTGAAAGGTTGTGGGAGCATTGCATAATTTGAATGGCATTCATCGGTAGGCAAATGTTCGATAAGGACATGTGAAAGTAGTTTTTTCTTGGTTATCTGGATGAATTGGAATTTGGAAAAATCCTGAATATCCATCTAAGTATCAAAAATACGAATGTCTAACTAACGTTCAAGCATTTGATCGATGAACAGAAGGGGAAAATGGTCCTTCCGAGTTGCTTTATTTAGCTTTTTGTAGTCTATACACATATGTCATCCAGGTTCTATTCGCTTAGCTACAGACTCCCCCTTTTCATTTTTAACAACTATAACACCTCCCTTTTTAGGTACGACATGCACTGGGCTAAACCATTGGTTGTTGGATATTGGATAAATTATTCCAGCATCAAGAAATTTAAGTACTTCCTTCCTAACTACATCGCTCATAATAGGGTTTATCCTCATATGGTGTTCTCTAGAGGCTTTTGAATCATCTTCTAGCATAATCATGTGCATGCACACAGAAGGGCTTATCCCTTTCAAATCAGAAATGTTGTATCCCAAAGCGGTAGGGTACTTTCTCAATACTACCAAGAGTTTCTCTGTTTCTTCTCTATTAAGATCAACACTTACTATGATCGGGTGGTCAAGTCGTTCATCAAGAAACTCGTATCTTAGGTTTTTAGGTAACACTTTAAGTTTTATTGATGGTTGCTTAGGGCTCGACATGGGGTCTGGTGTGAGCGTTAAATATCCTCTTAAGCTATCATCAGCATATTTTCGATGATATTCATCTTCATCCTCTTCTAACATTTCTTCAACTGGAAGCTCTACTAATTCAGTAATTGGTTGAGGTGGTCCAAAAGCTAATTCTTTAATGCATTCGTCAATGATATCTATAAAACAACAAGTGGTGTCTATAGTTGGAGTTTTTAGAAACTGGGAAAGGATAAATTCAATTTTCTCTTCTCCTACCTCAAATGTTAACTTCCCTCGTTTTACATTTATTATCGCACCGGGTGTAGCCAGAAAAGGTCTACCTAGTATGATAGGTATTTTAGAGTCTTCCTTTATATCCATTACTATAAAGTCAACAGGGATATAGAATTGGCCAATGTGTACTGGAATACTTTCCAGCATTCCCACAGGGTATTTAACATAGCGGTCTGCTAATTGAAGTGGCATTCTAGTGGGTCTCAAGTCTCCTAACTTTAGTTTTTCACATATAGAAAGAGGCATCTAAATGACTCTAGCTCCGATATCACATAATGCCTTGTCGATGATGAATTTGCCGATCACACAAGGAATTGAAAAACTACTAGGGTCTTTCAATTTGGGTGGCATGTTATTTTGGATAAGTGCACTACACTCTGCAGTAAGCGCCACAGTCTCGTCATCTTTAAGTTTCTTCTTATTTGACAAGATATTTTTTAGAAACTTAGCATATAATGACATCTGAGTAATGGCATCGACGAAAGGTATAGTGACATGGAGTTGCTTCAAGAGCTCGATAAATTTCTTGAACTGAGCTTCATTCTTTGATTTGGCAAGCCTCTGAGGGTATGGTATCTTTAGTTTATAAGGAGGTGGAGGCACATAAGGTTTTTCTTTCTCAACGGCATATTTAGTAGCAGTTGTAGTCTCCTCATCATCAGGTGTTGGTTTTCCTACTTGATTTTCATTAGTAACTTTCTCAGGTTCCTCCTCTACTCTTCTATACATCACAAGCTATTTAACTCTTGGGTCTACAGGTCCATCCAATTTCGTCCCACTTCGCAGTGTGATAGCGTTTGCATGCCCCTTAGTATTTGGTTGAGGTTGTCTAGGAAATGTGCTAGCAGGAGCGGTAAAGGCTGCTTGTTATTGGGTTACTCGAGTTATTTGGGTCTCAAGCTTCTTGTTATGAGTGGCCATGGCATCAACCTTATTTGCCAACTATTTTACTAGCTCGTTGGTATGAATGTTTTGATTCTTGAACTCTTTGTTCTACTAGGTCTGAGATGCGATGAAGTTCTCCATCGTGAGTTCTAGATTTGATTTTCTAGGAGCAAGAAGAGCAGTAGTGGCTCCTTTTTGGAAATTTTAAGGGTTAGAAAGTGGAGGATTTGGAGCAAAAAGTGCGTTATTATTCTTGTATGAAAAATTGGGATGGTTCCTCCATCCAGGATTATAAGTGTTCAAATAGGGATTTCCTTGGGCGTAGTTGACTTGGCCAGGGGTATTCCTTGTCAATTGTTGGCAATCATTAGCTATACGCCCTTGGACTCCACAAATTTTGTAGTTGGGAGCTACAGCAACCACGATGGCTGGAGTGGTAATAGTTAGATTATTGCTCTTTTAGGTAAGTGCCTCGACCTTGGCATTTACGTGATCAATTTCATTAATTTCAAACATCCATCCTTTTGGTTGGGTTTTCTCGACTTGAACCTGTTCAGTTCCCCACTGGTAATGGTTTTGAGCCATGTTTTCTATTAGCTGGTAAGCTTCGTTGAAGGGTTTATCCATTAAGGCTCCAAGAGCAGCAACATCTATGGTTAGTCTTGTATTGTAAAGTAGACCATTATAGAATGTGTGAATGATAAGCCATTGTTCTAATTCGTGATGAGGGTATTGTCTCATCATGTTTTTATATCGTTCTCATACTTCAAAGAGAGATTCTCCTTCGGCTTTTTTAAACGTGGTTATATGATTTCTTAGCATTGCCGTCTTGCTTGGTGGGAAATATCTGGCTAATAATGCATTTTTAAGTCCATTCCATGTAGTAATTGAATTCGAAGGTAGAGACTATAGTCGTGCTTTGGCTATATCCCTCAGGGAAAATGGAAATAGACGTAGTGGAATTGCTTATGGATTGACATCATTATTCTTTAATGTGTCTGCATACTGAACAAACATTGACAAATGAAGATTTGGATCCTCAGTGGGATTTCCATAGAATTGATTTTGTTGCACGATTTGTAACAGAGACGATTTCAATTCGAAATTGTTCACCTGGATTACAGGTGTAACAATGCTTGAGTGTGGCTCTTCCTCGGATGGAATAGCGTAGCCTTTGAGGGGTTTTGTATCTGGTGCAACCATAGGTGTAAATATGGCTTGGTATTATTCAATCTTGCGTCTTATATGAATAAGACGCTCTACTTCGTTGATTGGTTGTTCTAACTCGTCTCCTTTTGAGCGAGTTCTTGGCATTCAACCGATGAATAATAAGGAAAAAGTTGGTTTAGTCTATACGGCACAACAATGGAGTTACAATATTGACTAAATTAGTCCCCGACAACGGCGCCAAAAACTTGATGCGGTCTGTGCATAACGTATGATTTACTTATTCGCAAGTGCACAGATTTTATTAGAGTAATGCAAAAAGATGTCGAACCCACAGAGATCAATAGTCAATCCTATCGTTATCTACTATTGTTATGTAAATCTATTGTTAGTCGAGTTTTTATGAGAGGGGAAAAATAAAAACAGGAATTAAAGCAAATTTGTTTTTAAAACAATAATAAAAGTAAGATCAGAATATGATTCACATCGATCAATAGTACCCACAGCTAAGTCGGATTAATTAGTTAAACCGGGATAATATTTCTCTTTAATAGGAAGAAACTTAATTTAAATAAATTGTTTGCGTTCGCTAAATCGGAACCAAGTTTTATTCAAAAATCTTTGATGCAGTTGTCGCGGTTCAGCGTGTTTAAGTACACCACTATTTTTTTGAAAATCAAGAGCTTCCAATTAATGAAAAAGTCACTTTGAGTGAAAAAAAATTTAAAGGCGATACCGGCTATCGCTCGCGTAACACTAGAGTCTAACCTTACAAATGTCTGCTGGCGTAACACACTTGTTCCTATAAACTCTATTTTTGAAAATAATTGTTTTTTCCAATTTAAAATAAGTCTTGTTGTCACAAGTGATTTAAATTAAAATCTAATTTTTATTTTCTAGCTCAAATACAGGTTCTTCTCTTTCGAAACAGAACCAATACCTCTAAGTTTAACGCTTTCGCGATAATTAAATTTCAATTTTAAACGATGCAAAAATCAACCCCAAAAATGCGTCCCAAATTTAACTAATAATTTCTGTTCTGGACTGGAGCAATGGCTAGACATGGTTCAATCCACCTATGCTCCCAGAACGGCTCAATTGCCTAAGTCTACAAAGGGGAAAAAGTTACCTTTCTGCCCCTCCAACCGGGTAAGGACTGCATCGCTCCTCCCCGGAAATGTTCCCCATTCCGCACGACTTCTTCACTCCCCGAACAACTAAGAGCATGTGCCCGACACTATGCATATGCTCGACATAACGGCTAGTTTTGGGCACCCTGCCCGACATAACGGCTAGTTTTGGGCAGTTACCTATTCTTCGGGAAAACGGTTATTTCGCCCCGAAAATAGGACCGTTGGCCACGTGCTGGGGGCACTATATAAACCCTCTCACTTGAGAGGGTCAGGTATCAAATAATCACCCTCGAAACTAATACTTTATACTTGCCCCTTTTCTCTGACCCTTTCTTACTTGAGCGTCGGAGTGCCTTGCAGGTACACCCCCTCCTCCTCTTCATACGCCGAGTATCTCAGACGTACTTGGTGGCCCACTTCTACAGGATCTGATCCAGCCTTCACGATCAGTGGCGCCGTCTGTGGGAACTCTTGTTCTCCCTTTCTTTCTTTCCCCGAAAACCAAAGATCAAAGCGAATTTCCAAGATCATCATCATGGCCTCTCAAGACCACGTCAAAGGTGCTCTCCAATCCTCTATCCTCCCCGTCAACAAGGCTGACATGGACGGTCCATCTTCTCTTCTCGGAGATCCCCGCTTTCTGAGGGACGGGGCCACAGCCTCTCCTTTCCCCGCTCCCGCTGACCGCGACAACGGTCAACCCTCGCCGGTTATCCAGCCCATTCTTGCTCCACCCAACGCCGATCAGACCGTGGTGGCCCTCCTTGAGGCATTCAACAAGACCAACCTCATGATCCTGCAGCAGAACAAAAGGATCGGGGCTTTGGAGGAATCTGCCCGTCCAAGATCCCCTCCTCCGAGGAAGAACCATCGACGATCCAAGAGCCCACAACTTCGGCGAAAAGTTGACCGAAGGCTGCGCCAAGAACCAGAATCCCGCGCTGTCCGAAAACGCGACCAGGTTTCTCCGTAGAACCAGCACTCTCCCGACCACAAGAGGACCCAAAGAGACAAGCAGTCACCTCCGGTCAGATCAAAGGGCCGGGCCCGTTCACCTTCCCCCCGAAGAGGTTGTCGCCACGAGCGAATCCCAAGGTCCCCGTCAACGACCAGCTCCAGCAGCAATGATGAGCCTCACGACCCATTATCCCAAGAAATCTTGGCAACGTGCCTCCCCAAGGGCCTAGAGAAGCTCGCTGCACTGGGCACGTACGACGGTACGATTGACCCTGACGAGCACATCGAGAACATCGATGCGTTATTGGACTACCGTGGCATCCGCGACGCCATCAAGTGCCGGCTAGTTCCAACCACGCTCCGAAAAGGGGCAATGACGTGGTACAAGCAGTTGCCCGAAGAGTCCATTACGTCGTGGAAGCAATTGGACAGAATGTTTTCCCGACATTTCACTGCGTCGCGCCGTCACCCCAAGTCTGAAGCCTCCCTTGGGACCATAATCCAAGGAAAGGACAAACCTCTCTGGGCATACATCGAGAGGTTCAACAAAGAAGCGGTACAGGTCCCTACAACGGACGAGATGAAAAAGTTTCTACTCGAGCAAGGACTCCGCCCAGGCTCAGAATTTTCTAAAGCCGCCGGCCTCGCACCTTCTAGGAACCTGGATGCCCTCCTCCTCAAGGCACAGTCTCACATCCAATACGAGGAGAAGGAAGCGACCAACTCCGTCCGAGCTTCTCGTCACCAAGAGAACGCTCGGGCCTCCAGAGGCGAAGAAGCCTCGACATCCCGTCGAGGAGAAAGGAAGTGCGAATACCGTCCTCGGGACTCCCGCGACAGCAAGGGACCCTCCGGACGGTTCCACGACTACACCCCCCTGACCGTCTCCAGGGAGAAGATAATGTCCGAATGCACGAATTCAGAATTCAAGCAAGCAGGGGTCCGCTTCCCCAAACAGATACCGGCCAAACCCAACGCCGACAAATCGAAGTACCGCCGTTTCCATAAGAGTTACGACCACACTACCGAAGACTGCATCCACTTGAAGGGTGTTATCGAGATACTGATCAGGGATGGTCACCTGAAACAGTTCACCAAGAAGAAAGATGCTCCTCAGCAAGACGCCCAGGAGTTTAAAAAGGTTGAGGAAGAGGTGCCTTCCTTGGAAGAAGCCAACATCCAGGTCGCCATGTCCGTATCACGGCCAGAAGACTTCTATGTCCCAGATGAGCTCAGCGCTTCTGCCTACCTCGCAGGCCACAGCCCGTGGGAAACATTCCCCTCCGCCATGGTCATCTCGGGCGGGGGCTTCAACAAAGTCACGGTAGGCTCTGTGAAAAGGAAATTCGAGCACCTGATCAGCACGAGCTCCAATAAGGTGACCACGCTTGACCAAACCCAGAAGGGCTCTGTCCCTATCTCCTTCTATCGGGAAGAGCTCCTCGGAGGATCTCCAAACTCGAGCATACCTCTGCTCGTCAGAGCTCGAATGGCGAACTTCGATGTTCGCAGAATCCTCGTTGACCAAGGAAACTCAGTCGACATCATGTACTCCCAGCTGTTTTCAACACTTCAGCTGGACGAATCACACCTCACCCCTTATGTGGGGTCTGATTTGCAAGGATTCAACGGATCAGTGACCAAACCCTGGGGGTACGTCGAACTAATCGTAACCTTTGGGACAACTGAGATGGCCAGATTCGTTAAAGTGCAGTTTCTGGTGATCGATTGCCCGTCACTGTACCAGTGTATCTTCAGAAGACCAACACTGGCCGAGTTGGTAGCTGTGCCTTCAATCGTCCACCTCAAAATGAAGTATTACACTTCAAAGGGGATGGTCGCCACCCTCCACGGGGACATCGAAGCCGCACGACGATGTTTCGAAGCAGCCACAAAGGGACTCAACACCATCGCGCCCAAGCCAAAAGTCGCGAACAAGCCAGCCTTGCCCAGCAGTTCCGAGGAAGCCAAACCTCTGCCTCAGTTTGACTCCATTGACCTCGACAGCCGCTTCCCCGAGGAAGACCAGCACGAGGACCAAGCAACTTCGACCAGCTCGTCGGCCCCGTCCAACAGTGGCTCCCATCCGATGCGCCCAATCCCGGATGGCAACTTCGAGCTAGTTTTGTTCGGCGACGACCCCTAGCGGGGAGTGAAGATTGGAGCGGATCTCCCCAACTTTGCGAAGAAGCAGCTCAAAGCATGCCTCCGTGAGAACACTGACCTGTTCGCTTGGAGCGCCGCCGAGATGCCCGGCTTGGACCCGTCCGTCGCCTGCCATCAACTTACGATTGAACCAGCCGTCAAAGCAGTAGCACAACGTAGGAGAAAGCAGTCTCTAGAGAAAACGGAGGCTGCAGAAAAAGCTGTAAAGGACCTCCTCGAGGCCAAATTTATTTCGGAGGCCAAGTACACCACTTGGCTGTCCAACGTTGTACTTGTGAAAAAATATAATGGAAAATGGTGAATGTACATTGATTACACCGATCTTAATAAGGCATGCCCGAATGATGTCTACCCCCTCCCCAATATTGATAAACTTGTTGATAATTCTGCCGGTTTTAAACTTTTATCATTCATAGACGCCTATTCAGGCTATAATCAAATTCCAATGGCAATGAGCGACAAAAAATACACGGCCTTCATGACCGAATCGGGCAACTATTACTACAATGTAATGCCCTTCGGCCTGAAGAACGCCGGCGCGACCTATCAAAGAATGATGAACAAGGTCTTTCGGGGAGAGATATGTGACATGCTCAAAGTCTATATGGACGACATGATCGTAAAATCTCACGAGGAAACCGATCACACTGCCCATCTAAGGAAGGTCTTCGAACAGGCCAGAAAGTACAAAATGTGTTTCAACCCGGAGAAGTGCATGTTCGGTGCCCAGGCAGGCAAGTTCCTCAGCTTCTACTTGACGGAATGAGGGATCGAAGCCAACCCCGATAAATGCCGAGCATTCTCCGAGTTTCCAACGCCCAAGTCAAAGAAATCCATCCAGTCCCTCAATGGGATGCTCGCGTCATTGTCCTGTTTCGTGGCCAAGTCCGCCCAACACGCCCTGTCATTCTTCAAACTCCTCCGCAAGGAAGCAGCTTTCGAATGGACCGAGGAATGCGACAAGGCTCTTCTCCACCTGAAACGAGCACTCTCAGAACCGCCCGTTCTCTCTCTCCCGGACAACGGTGAAACTTTGTACCTGTATCTCGCCGTAGCAACCGAGGCAGTAAGCGCCGCTCTCATCCGCGAGACACCTGACGGGTAAAAGCCCATATACTTCACGAGAAAAGCACTACAGGGACCGGAGTTGAGATACCAACAGATTGAAAAAGTAGCACTGACCCTCATCAACGCGGCTAGAAGACTGAGACACTACTTTCTTGCCCACACGATTGTGGTTCGAACAGATCAACCCGTAAAGCAGCTATTGGGACGACCAGACATGGCCGATAGAATGCTCAAATGGTCGCTCGAGCTGTCCGAATTCGACATCCAGTATGAGAGTAGGAAAGCCCTCAAAGCCCAGGTCCTGGCCGACTTCGTCGCAGAAATGACGTTCGCAGACTCCCCCACTTGCAGAGCACGTAAATGGACCATTTTCGTGGACGGGGCCTCCAGTTCGGCGGGGAGCAGGGCAGACATCATACTGGAAAGCGACGAGGGAATCATCGTTGAAGTTTCACTCACCCTGTCCTTCCCCACCTCCAACAACCAAGATGAGTACGAAGCCTTCCTTGCCAGGTTACGCTTGGCCGAAGACCTTGGCGCGGAAGAGGTCGTCATTTGCACAGATTCACAACTCGTGGCTCTTCAAGTCCGAGGATAATATCAAGCAAAAAATGACAACCTGACTGAATAGTCAAGAAGAAAATGACGGAGTTTACAGCGGTGGAGGTGAGACATGTTCCCCACGAACACAATGTCCGGGCAGACGTTTTGTCCAAACTAGCCAGCACGAAGAAGAAAGGCGGAAACAAATCCGTAATACAGGAGGTACTTCCTCGACCCAGCATCGAGAAGGCTTCCCCGACCCTCGACGTACAGGTGATCGTCGACAACAATTGCTGGATGACCCCCGTTTACAATTATCTCGCTAAAGACGAACTTCCGTCCGACCCAAAATAGGCCAGCGTAGTTAGGCGAAGAGCTTGCTCCTACGTCCTGGTCGAAGATAAACTCTACCGGCGGGGATTCTCCATCCCGCTGCTCAAATGTGTCGAGGAAGAAATGGTCGCACACATCTTGCGCGAAATCCACGAAGGAATCAACGCTTAACATCTCGGAGGAATGTCCCTTGCCCGAAAGGCCCTCCGAGCAGGGTACTATTGGCCAACCATGCAGCACGATGCGAAAGAGCACGTGAAAAAATGCGATAAATGCCAACGGCACGAGGACATGCACCTAGCTCCACCTAACGAGCTCAAAGTTATGTCCTCCCCGTGGCCATTTGCCTGGTGGGGCCTGGACATCCTAGGACCCTTTGTGGTGGGATCAAATCAGAACAAATACTTAATAGTAGGCGTAGACTACTTCACAAAATGGATAGAAGCAGAAGCCCTGGCCAAGATAACTGCCCTTAACATACTGCATTTCTACAAACGAAACATCCTCGCACGTTTTGGCATTCCCTAAGTGATAGTCACGGACAATGGGACACAATTCACGGACAGGAAGTTCCAAGACTTCGTCGCCCAGCTGGGCACGAAGCAACACTTCGCATCCATTGAACACCCCCAGAAAAACGGGCAGGCTGAAGCAGCGAATCGAATCATCCTTCGAGGCCTCAAACGAAGGCTAGACGAAATGAAGAAAGCTTGGGTCAAGGAGCCGCACAGTGTCTTATGGGCATACCGCACAACTCCACACTCTTCAACCGGGGAGACACCCTTTCGCCTGGCTTACGCGACCGAAGCTGTGATCCCCATCGAGGTTCACGTACCCTCCAGGCAGACAGAATCACCCCTAGACGAGGAGATGAACGGCGAATCGTTAAGGGAAGAACTCAACCTCGTCGAGGAAGTCCGCTCAAGGGAAGCACTTCGCGAAGCCTCGCTAAAACAAAAAATTACCATCAGGCACAACGCCAAAGTCATACGACGAGAGTTCTACGTGGGCAGCCTTGTCCTAAGAAGAAACCATAAAGACTCTCGCGAAGGCAAACTAGCCGCTAACTGGGAAGGGTCCTATCGTGTCCGAGCAAAAACGGAGAATGGGGCCTATTACCTAGAACATTTCAATGGGGAAGAACTTGCTCGACCATGGAACACCGAAAAACTAAAACAATACTACAGCTAAGGCCCTAACTACCGGTTTGATCTGTCGCAACGACGAGCATCGCACACCGACCACTATGCGTGCCTAGGTACAAGCGTCACATGCCAGTAAAGCAGAACCCCGCTCATAAACAAGCCATGTCTCTGCTCGACAGCGGTCCCTCAAATGAGCACTGTCGTCGTTAAAGTACCACATCAGGCAGAACACCCAGCTCGCGATGGGAGATTCACGCCACGAACTCAGGCCTTAAACGCGACCTGAGCTCCGCATCCTCGCCAGGATATTCCCCGGCAGTCCGACCAATACCCCTCACGGCCGAACACATCTATAACGAGCAATTCCCTTAAACTTGAAGAAAATCAAAATAACCCCTATTACGGGCGTACATACACAAACGAGCATAAGTAACAACACTTAGTGAAATTTAAAGCAGATATAGCTATGCAAATCACGAAACTGGTCACGAGGACCGGACACATACATAATTAAAACTGATAAGTGGCCACAAGGGCCACAATTGTGCTTGTTACATAAATAGGGGGCCATGCCCCCATCCAAAATAAATTACAACAATTACGCGGCACGCAGACCGGACAAAACTACAACAACAACACAAAAATTTTCATTCATCCATCTGGTCAGTCTGCTCGACGTTTCGCTGAGGCTCCTGGCTCTCCGCGGGCTGGTCCTCGGCATGCTCTTCGAGGAGGGTGGCCGGTCTGATTATCCGGTCGTCTTCGATGTGCGCCAGATAGTGGGTACCCTCGGTGGAAATATCAAGTTCAGGGTTCACCACCTGCAATTGAGACACATCGTTCCTGAAGGATTCATCCGTGATAGCAATATTGTCATCCTCGGCCGCCAACATACGGGCAACCAGCTCAGACCTTGTCTTAATCTCCTTCACGTCCTCGGGTTCATCTTCGCCCGGAGTATTAGCTGACCTCAGCTGCTCGACCAGTTCCTCAGCCGCCTACTTCTCCGCAGCTAGCGTAGAATTCTCCTTCTTCAGCTTGGTCACCTCCTCGTCAGCCTTCTTGCGGGCATCGTCAACACTCTTAACCTCTTCCTTGAGAGATGACATGGTAGCCCGAGCAGCCTTGAGTTCGGACTCAGTTGCAGAATCCCCTTCAGCATAGATGACCTCCATCTCCAAAACTCTGACCAGTGCAGAGGCATCTTGGGCCACCAACGCCCTCTTGCTCGGACGATCCATGCTTTCCAGCCGAAGGGATTCTGCCCGCGGTACGACCAAGGATGTCCTCTCAAAGAATCTCCTATCAAGTATGCAAGGAGGAAGCTCGAACTTCCCTTTCTCTGGGGCCCGACTGAGATCCACAACGTCATTGGCCCTCGTCCGTTTGGTTCGTGAGGTCAAAGGCAGGGGAGATCCCCGGGGAACAGGAGTGGGAGAAGAGGTCCCCGCAGCAGACTGAGCAGGAGTGGAAGCACGCGCATTAGCAAATCGAGACTTGGGAGGGCCCGTTCCGGGCTTGTTCCTCGCAAGAGCATTCTTTACCATCCTTTCATGAGCCTGAGGCATCTCACCTGCATAAACAGAACACAAGCATGTTAGATACGAGGAAAGAAAATAGTTCGGGCAAATTAAAATAACTAAGGCTACCGAGCAGCTTTTGAACTTCCGCAGAAGTCTTGCACTCCAGAAGCACCTTGGTATTAATAAAGCGGTATTCAACCCTCTGGCTACCATCATCCTCGAAGATTGAGTCACCCTTCTTCGTCCAGTACTCAGCGAGCAGGAAGGAATTAACGTACTTCACCAGCGTCTCGTACGCAACGGCATCCTGCCCGTCTAAGTCGTGCGGCTGGAGAACATACTCGTTGGGCTCCTTGGTGAAATGGTCAAGTCCCTAGTGGATATTGAACTTGTATATTCTCTCCCCGATAAACTTCCCTGCCTCGTCGTGCAGGTCGTTTCCCTCCTCGTCAACTTCTATCTCCCAGACATAAGTGTTATCCTGGGCAGCTTTCGATACGGGCTCGATGATGTAGTACCTCTCCTTGAACGTCTGTATCGATTCTGAGAAGGGCTTAAACAGCTTGCGAGGCTGTTTCAATGAAACCCAGCCGTACCTCCTCCCCGCCAGCTGCCGTTGAAGATGGAAGACGGTGAAAAATAAAGGGAGAGTAACCCCTATTCTGAGATACTCGCACGTCAGCTCGAATGCCCGTATGAAGGCCATCGAGTTCGGGTGCAGCTGCGTAGGGGCCAAATTCAAGTGTACAAACACTGACTGCTGGAAATCAGTGAACGACAACCTCAATCCCAGCTCTTTGAAGGCATATTCATACATAGCGAAGCGATCCCCGTAATTCGTGCAGACCCGATCTCCCTCGGAGGGAAAGTGCACCTTCCACTCCCCCTCTGGCCCGACTTCCGTAAAGACATCCCCTAGGTACGTCGCGAAGGTGGACTTATACTCGGCTGGCTCAGCCACCATCCACTCCTCCGTGGAACCTTTAACAGTTTCCTCAGCCATTTCCTCCTCCTCCCAGGCTTCGCTGGGGACACTCGAGGATTCTGAGCTGCTGCTCTCCGAAGATTCCGAACTCGCTTCTCCCTCAGACGAATCTATGATAATCTCCCCGTCTGACCCTGTCGCCATGTCGATCACCTGAAAAGGAGAGAAAAAAGTGAATTCAACGAAGAATCAAATCCACCCTTCCACCGCTAGTCAAGTGAAAGGGTGCGCAAAGGGCTGAGGACGACGTCCCCGGCCTAAGCCCTAACATCGAACAAAAAATTCTAAGAGTCTCCCACGAGGAGGTGCCCAGAGTAATCCACTTCCGTATGAGGAACTTCCACGAGCCACTTCCCAGTTTCCGTTTGAAGCTCCGCCGGAAACTGCAAAGCTTCGCCGAAAACTGCAGAGGCTCGCCGAAAACTTATCGTTGCTCCAGAATTTGAACGATCATGGCGGTTACGCAGGCATCATCATCGCAATGACGCCGGAAACCGCCTGATTCCCAAGAATATCCTAAAACCTAGCGGCCTCATCGGCGGAGGAAAATGGCACGACCATCGTCCACCACCAATAATCACCGGAAATTAATCTATTTCATCTTCTAAACCTAAACTTAACCGCATGCAAGCTACAAACAACCGTCAAATGGATAAAAGAGTAAAAAATCAGCTAACTTACTTGGTTAAGAAGATGAAAAGCGGCTGCCCGGAGGTTGATACGGTGGCCGAAATAGCAAACGGCGGTGACGGGCAAGAGCTCTGAAGAAGATGAAGAGAAACAAGAGCGAAAAGTTCAGAATGAAGAGGGCAACGTTTCCAATTCCTACCAACCATCAGTCTCCCCGTATGACGAGCAGTCCAGACACGGTCGCGAATGTCACGGACACCATTGGTCACGGGCACCACGAGACGACCTTCCTCGTCACCAAACGACGACTTCACGTTAGCTCCCCGGAGCAACGAGCTGTCCTTAAGTCATCACTCTCATGCTCGAGAGCAACGACTTGGGGGGCTCCTGTTCTGGACTGGACCAATGGCTAGACATGGCCCAATCCACCTCTGCTCCCATAACGGCCCAATTGCCTAAGTCCAATCCACAAAGGGGAAAAAGTTACCTTTCTGCCCCTCCAACTGGGCAAGGACTACATCGCTCCTCCCCGGAAATGCTGCCTGTTCCGCACAGCTTCTTCACTCCCCGAACAGCTAAGGGCATGTGTCCGACACTATGCCTATGCCCGACATAACGGCTAGTTTTGGGCACCCTGCCCGACATAACGGCTAGTTTTAGGCAGTTACCTATTCTTCGGGAAAACGGTTATTTCGCCCCGAAAATAGGACCGTTGGCCACGCGCTGGGGGAAGTATATAAACCCTCTCACTTGAGAGGGTCAGGTATCAAATAATCACCCTCGAAACTAATACTTTGTACTTGCCTCTTTTCTCTGATCCTTTCTTACTTGAGCGTCGGAGTGCCTTGCAGGTACACCCCCTCCTCCTCTTCATACGCCCAGCATCTCAGACGTACTTGGTGGCCCACTTCTACAGGATCTTATACAGCCTTCACGATCAATTTCCAACTTAGATGCGAGTACTGTCAAAACGACGATCCTCATATTCCGGATCCTAAACGGTTTAGCCGAACAAATTTGCATGATATTCATAATATATTTAATATGCATGCAAGATATAAACTTAAACATAATAATGTTGATGATAATAACAAGTAGCAACAACAATAGCATGCAAATATATAATTTTTTAATACAGTATGTTAGAATTCAATTCCAAATTTGTGCGTGTGTGTGTGTGTGTTTGTTTTTGTGTGTGTGTGGGGGGGCGATAACAGTAGTAATGGAAATTAATATAACAAACAAAAATTGGCAATTATAATATTAAAACCTAGAACAAATAAGTGCTGAAAAATTAAAAAGGAAAAATACGTGCTGAAAGTAACACAATGTGGGAATTGGAAACCGGAAAACTTGAAAATAAAACTTCTGGAATTAAAATGGCGGCAAGCTTAAATGATGAACAATCCAACTACAAACATGAAATTGCATAATCTTAAAATTATGGTGTGTCTGTTACTCGATGTGAGCAATTAATCACTTTTACAATGAATGATTTTATCTACCTACTTGATACAAGAAAACTTGGATACTAAAAACCTAAAAACTAAGACTATATAGTGTTGTATGGCTCTAAAAGTGGCTGAATTCGTGTAAGAAAAGTTGAGAAAGTCATGGTGAAGTGGGAGAAGACTAAGCAAGTTAGTTACTATTTTTCTACCCGCGGAGTTCATGATGGACGCCATGGCCTCATGGTGAATGCCATGAGTGCAACGTGGGGGGACGTGGTTGATGAAGGGGCCATGGCGAACGTGACAAGTACTAAAGCGCTCTCCTTTGACTTTCTTGATGTTGAGGTGTCTTTTTTCTCCGCTTTGGTAATTTTTGCTCCGTTTTCTCATGTGTCAACTCCTACTTGGAAAATACCTACAACAAAAACAAAATAACAACATACCACTGCATAAAAATATGAAATGGATATAAAACAGATTAAAATGCATGTGTATCGAGTTGGAAATGCGATAAGTTTCATGGTCATCAGTAACACCTTATGTGAGTAAGTTATTCACGTTATTTTATAAATAAAGAATTGGGGTTTTAAGATGTAACATAGTTGTTATCAAAGTATGGTTGGTCCATTCGGCCTAGGTTGTGTAAACTAGTTTATGTCGTGGTGTGTGACATGTGCATGAACATTGTCGCTGCTTGTTTCATTAACTTATATTTGCTTTACTGTTTACGATTAGTTAACCTATCTTGCCTAGTTGTGCAGAAAGAATTGGCGGGCTGGAACGATCGTGCGATTTTTTATGCTCTTGAGGTGATGGCTCATGTGATGGCACAAGCAAATGAAACTTTGTAGGCTAATCAAAATCAAGATGGTGGGGCTAATGAAATTCGTGGGCTGGAAAAGTTTCGGAGGAACAATCTACCTACTTTCAAGGGAATGTATGATCTTGAAGGTACCTAGACATAGCTTCAAGAGATTGAGAAGATTTTTAGGGTTATGGCGTACACTGATGCACATAAAGTGTTGTTTGGGACGCATATGTTAACTGAGAAAGAAGATTATTGGTGGGAGAATACCCGTTAGAAGAAAGAATGTAACACCCTAAATCCTGAAACTTATATATAAATATTTACACGACAATTTAAGGTGACACCAACGACAACCCTTCAAAAGACATCAAACATTTGATAATTATGCAGCAGAAAAATCATTTCATAACAATTTCATAAATATAGTAATAAACTTCAAAACAACAAGATCAACATCAACTCAAAACATAGCAAACTCTCATCCCCGATGAAGTGCGATAAAGAGATAAATAAAAAACGAAGAGTATCTCCAACAAGCCACCTTTTACACACACAACAATGCTCGCTCCTGGTTATCTGCAAGATGTCCATGGTGGACAACATGAAGCAAAGAGGTGAAAAATAACATTCAATATGCACAGTGTAAAGAATGTGAAGGTAGAGAAACATACAACATGTCACACATTCAATACACAATCAACATCACCATAATTTCACACCCATTCACAACAACATGCACATATATGTAGATGTAATACGACTCATGATAGAATGTGACACTTATGCATGTGGTACCATTATGGAACACACATGTCTATCTCGCTCATTAATCCACACCATCGGACTAGAGCACACTAATTCACTACTAACACCTTTAGTAATGCTTCATTGATTCCCATCAGGAACCCGCTACTCACTCCTAAATCCACACCATCGGATCAGAGCACACCAATTCGCTACTAAAACCTTAAGTAACGCTTCACTGATTCCCGTCTGGAACCAGCTACTCGTTCCTAAATCCACACCATCGGACCAGAGCACACAAAAACTGGATCGAAGCTCGTACACCATGGTGTATAATTTTCAACAACATGCAATATCTCCAAAATTATCACCATGCATTTACCACAATTATGCACAACATCGTTCTCAATACACAACAATTGATTAATTCCATGATAAATAATAAACAACACCAAAATACTTCCAACAGTGGCCAAACAGTAGCAACACGTCAAATATATATTCACATACAATATTCAATCATGTTAAATTATCTTAACATTGATCATCATAAAGCATGTAGAATAATTCACACAACTATACATACATTCAAACATTTAACATACATCCACACATCATTCAAACATGTCAATTCATCTTACAAGGCACTATCATAATGTAGCTCTGTGCATTAGCTTTCCAACGCTTCAAACTGCGCCTCAATCTGAGTCTCGAAACTCAAGTTACGACAATTCGAGTCGTGAATAGCAACTCTGTGCTATCATCCTCGGCAGGCAAGCACAATAGCTCGCTGGGCGAAGTTCATAGGGAAGGCTCGCCAGGCAAGCTCGTTGGGCAAGGTCTTCCAGACTTGAAACACCAGAAATGTGATTTTTGCACTACAGAACCTCCAAACTTCTCCAATTGAGTCCCAAACACCCCCAAACGTCCGGAAAATTATATCGTAGGTTATAATATCATTACAACATGAAAAATCACCTAAATTACCCAATTGTTTCACTATATTCATCAAATCATATTTATGTTCAAACCTTCAACAACTCTAACAATGACACATAAGCATACACACATAAACAGAACCATATATACTTACATTCAGACACGAAAATCAGATGCATACACCTTTAATCATCAAATTCCAGAATTATATACATCAACAACAAACTATGAGCAATTCATACAATCCCTAAAAATATTAAGGACTTCTCTTCTCTACCTTTCATGTTATACACCCATATTAAAGCTCTTTACCCCCCCCCCCCCCTATCTTAGATTGCTTGCAAAATTCAGAATTGAATTAATGTTCTTCTCTCCTCTTCAAGCCCTAGCATTGCCTTGCCTTTTTTCTCCCAATTTTGTTTTCACATGCCGTTTTTCTCCAAAACTCTTCTAACCACTATTTATCCTTAACCTAATTATTTAATCTCTTAAAAATTGCACTAAGGCCGAAGTTATGTTACAACTTTCACCACTCCCCTTATAATCTCTAATTTCTTTTTTTTCCACCCAAAAATCTCCTTCTCTATTTTATTTTAATGATTAATCAAAATAAATATGATTCTAATTATTTTTAATTATTTTATTTATTATAATTCTTCTACTATCCTACCAAAGCTTCTACTACAGCCCACCAATATCCCATATGCACATAAAAATCAACATACATATTTAATTAAAAGCACGTCAAATACTAATTAATTAAATAAAATACTAATAACTTGATTAAATAAATTAATCAAATTTAGGGGTATCACAACTCTCCCCCACTTATAGAATTTTCAACCTCGAAAATTAGCTGAAGGAAACAGAGTTGGATACGACTCTCTCATTTGACTCTCCAGCTCCCACGTCATGCTTCCACCAGCATGTCATCCCCATACCACTTTCACTAGCGCAATCTCCTTGCCTCTCAAGTGCTTCACTTCTCGATCCTCTACCCTCAAAGGAGATGCCTCAATGGTCAAGTCTTCTCTAACTTGCACATCATCCACCTGAATCACATGAGACGGATCAGGAATATAGTTCCTCAATTGAGACACCTGAAAGACATCATGAAGATTTGAAAGAAGCAACGCTAATGCAATCTTGTAGGTCACCTCTCCCACTTGTTTCATAATCTAATACAGACCAATGAAATGCGACATGAGCTTTCAAGACTTCAAAGCTCAACCAACATCAGCTATCGGAGTAACTCTCAAAGACACATGATTTTCCTCTAGCAACTCAAGTGTTTTCCTTATCTTATCATGATAACGCTTCTGGCGACTTTGTCAAACTTTCATCTTCTCTTGGATCATCTTGATCTTGTCAGAGTGGGATGTATGAGGTATGATTCGAAATATTACGGAGATGCATCTCCGGATCAGCTAACGTTTTAACTTAAGATAAGGTACGTTCTGAAATGCATCTCCATAATGTGGGGGCGTTTTGGATTTTCTATGGGGTGCTTTTCAACCCCCATAGAGTGAGATAAGAAATTCCCTCATGTTTTAATGTGGATTGGGCCTCAAAAAACCTTTAAAAAACCGATCCTATCTTTTTTTGTCCAGCCCATCGAGCCTATGTTTTTCATAGGTCGGGCTGGACCGACCAAGCGGGCTTCAAGCAGCCCCATTAAAAATAAATTTATAAAATAATTTTAGTTGGTTTTGGACAAAAAATATTAAGCTAAGATATGATTGCATAAATGTGTTTTGAAGTGAAAAAAAATATTAAAGAGGATGGAGATATGTTTTCAAGATGATGTGGTAAAGAAATGGTTGTGAGAAGAAAAGAAAGTTTAATAAGTATTAGAGATAATAATCACTTAATCTCTACTTCTAAATAGATTCTTTTCTAGTATTCATATATATATGAATGTTGAATTGATGAATATTTTAAGCATAATTAAGTTTATGATTACTCTTTACTTATGTTACGTAGTTTTTGTCCATTACATTTATTTTTATAAAATCAAAACTATAATATTGAAATATGGGTCGGTTTGCCTATCAGACAGCTTAACCTATTAGAAATTATGCCAGTCTCATTTTTAGTAGCCAACAAAGTAATCGGGCCGACCCACTTACACCTATTTATATGTTTTGGCCCACCATGCTAAAGCGGGCTGCGTCGGACCAATCCATTTAACAACTCTAGATATATTATTAAATTTTATTTTATAATAATTTCTTAAAATTTTAGTAATATTAATATTAATCTTAATTAAGTCATTATGACTATATAGATAATAAACTAAATCAATTAGTTTGAAAGATTTTTGAACAATCTGACTTCGGTTACTCTAATCTAACATATTATTTATAAAAGTTTGTAATTTTTCTATTTAGTTCCACCTTGTTGATGCTACTATATCAAATCCAATAAAATTTTGAAGCCTTTACTACAATATATCAAAACAACTTTGTCTTAGAACATAAATTTTTAAACTTCGAAATGAAAATTATAGAAGAAGAAACATACATAACAATTAGTTAGAATTAAAGAAATAAATATATGATTTTTAGTATTGAATATTTTCGAATGAAGAAGCCATAATGAAAATCATGAATGTGAAAATTGAAGAAGTAGTGCAATGTACGTGCGCTTTTGCAAAACCTTAATGTTTTTAGAGAGATATATGAAAACAAATTAAATATAAAAAAGATGTTGATGAATGATTCAGATATGTCACATTCTTTTTAAATTCTTTGGAGGACCTATCTTAAAATTAGAACCGAAACTCCAAATTGTTTATGACGATTCTAAATATAACAATCACTTTGATTCATACAAGCACTAGATTGGCTACAATAGATTCGAATATGACTATTGTGTTTATATTGTGTTTATGTTATGGGCATTGGCTATGACTATTGTGTTTATATTGTGTTTATGTTCTGGGCATTGGCAATGTTTCTTTTCTTTTATTTTTTGTTACTGTATGTTTACATTATGTAAATGAAATGAAAATCTTGTTGGAAAATGATTTTGACATGAAGAATTTAGGTTCTAAGAAGATTATTGGGATGAAAAATGAAAGAGATATGAGTGATAGAAAGTCATGGCACTCTTAGAAAAATTATATTAAAAAAATGTCAGAAAACTTTGACGTGAATAATTTGAAAGTTGTGAACATTCCATTGACAGATCACTTTAAGCTCTCATTGACATGAGAGAATCAAGTCAGCAAAAATCAGGTTATCATAAGTGTATTCAAGTCTGAATAATTTGTAGCATTTGAACAATTTTGGTGCTTTATTCTTATGGAATGAGCTTAAGTGCCATGTCTTAGTTAACTTCTTCTCTGTCCAAAGTTTCTTTAACCTGGCTACATAGGAACCAAGGCTAAGCAGTGATCTGTTGGAGTGGGAGCATAGCTTGATACAGTTAATTTAGAATTCTATATAGAAGCTTCATCAATTGCAAAATGCAGAAGCATCATGAAAAACAGCAAGAATGGATAAAGAAGCATATGATCAACACAAATGTTTGTCACAATCACTATAAACAGTTAATAAAAAAGTGAAATCACCACCATCAGCAGTTATTAAAGAAAGTGACAAAATACAGAAACTGATTAACTCACGTGCTAAATATTTCACACTGAAAAAAGCTTGAATGACAAGATTGGAGGATGTTACAAGATGATAATCAAACAAAAAACAAAAGAGAAAAAAATAAGATTGAATTCCTCTATCTACTTTTCATTTCGTGATTGCAAGTTAAAGCACGTACACTTATCTTTCATGGCTTCACCCTCATTTCCATACTCCTTAAATCTGTATTCTTCTTGCTTAAAGTAAGATGGCACTTTTCCCTCGCTGTAGCATTGACTACACAGACTAAAATGAGATTTTATCTCCTTAAAGCGTGAGCCGATAATCGGATAGCGGCAAACCGAGCACATGGTCTTGCCGTGTCGGTTTCTATCTCCGGTTTCCAGTTTAACTAGGGTAGGCATGATACCGAAACCCCAATCCGGATCATCAAACATAACTACAAACTCAGAGAAAGACACCATTGAAGTGTCTAAGTCTCCGTGAACCTCCATTAATTCACTAACACCTTGCGAAGGAATGTAAATAGCTCTCAACAACTTGATGTATCTGGTAGCATCAGCTTTCTTTAAATTAGCACCGTCTTCGTTCATCGGACGCCATAACAGTGCATCGAAAACGACCCTTTTACGTCTCTCTGCAGGACCGCCACAAATGGGAGCAAGAATAGCATAGAACATTCCAAGATCTAACCTGCCTGAATCATTTTCATCCAAAACAGAGAGAATCCTCTCATTTATGGCTTTCACAGCGCCTTGAAAAGTGTCAGGCTTTAGAAAACTAAGCAGTTTGCGGAGAATTTCTTCTAAGTTAGGTTTCCGAATGGACTTTTGAGGCACTCCACTACCAGAATAAGACACCGGCACATCATGTTCGCTCATTTCCTTCTTCAAAAGCTCCACATTGCAACGACTCAACCTTGCGACCTTCTGAAGTGCTCTGATTTGTAACGCACTGGCCAGGTCCTGCCTCACAGTAGTCTTTTCTCCAACTGTCTTAAACTTGGATGGTTCAATTATGACAAATGGTGATTCTCCTGGAATAGCCCCATTAGGTTTGTTCTTCTTTTTCTGCAGCTGCTTCAAATGTGATATTGCGTCGTGCAACTCAACCCTATTTGTCATTTTCAATGCTTCCTTCAAAGCTCTTTTGGCTTCTTCGTTCTCACCTGCTCCCAACAACGACACCGCCTTGTTCAACTGTGCCCTCCAATGATTTGGCCACACAGCCAAAACCCTCGTATACATCTCAGTAGCCCTTTGGAATCTACCAAGGTCCATATACAACCCACCTAAATTATAAAGAGCGTCAACATGACCTGGTTTCAAATCAATGGCCTTCTGGAAAACCTCAATCGCCCTCTCATTGTCACCCATAGCATGCAACGCCGAAGCCCGATCACAATGTGCGTCAGCATAATCCGGCTTCATGAAAATAGCCTCATCAAGCGCCTTCACGGCAGCTTTATATTCCCCTACACCGAAAAGAGCACTACCTAAGAGTTTCAAAGCTCTAAAATGTGTAGGACAAGCAATTGCAGCCTCCCTATAATACTCACATGCACTCAAAACCATGCCTTCGCCTTCCAACGAAATACCAAGATTAACATAAATCTGCGGCAACAAATAAGCCCATTGGTTCCCACCAGCCACAGCAGATTCAAGTGCCAACAAAAACTCTTCTTTAGCCTCCTTATACTTTCCAAGAACATAAAAACAATTACCAGCTCTAAAATGAGGTCTAACATCAACAGGTTGCAATTCACAAGCCCTCTTGAAACTAATCAAAGCCTCCTTAAACAATTGATGTTCATACAAAACCCTACCAATTGCCATATGTCCATCAAAAGCTTCTTCCCTTGATCTAGCACTATCAGCCCTACCTCTCAAACCTCCTACTTCCTTCACAAAAACAGCATAATCATGCCCCGATTCATCCCAAATCACTCTCTTATCCGAAATCTCCGTAGAAGGCCCCAATTCACGAGACCAACCCGCATCAGAATAAGCATCATAATTTTCACCTTTCACTTTCCCATCTTTCGCTTGCTTTAACTTCAACCTCTTTATCAAAATCTCTAAATCATCCACAATCTTCCACGTATCGTCAAACACAATCCCGTGATTCGGCGAAACCGCCCACGCAGCTGTCCTCTGCTTCTTCTGCGACTCCACCGCCATCCTCTCGTCAACAATCGAAGACGACGAAGCTTCGGACATCGGCGCCGGAGCCTTCCCAGCCTCATCAACGTTAAGGTCAAGAGCAAGAGCATCAAAATCCCTATCAACATCACCAGCACCATCATCGTAAGTACGAAGAAGACCCTCGTAGGTGAGACCCCTCTCACCATCAATGAATTCAGCGTAGGTTCTAAAAACCTCATCAAGAATAGCGTTGATTTGTTCATCACTGAATTTCACCCTAGGGTTTACAGCACCAACAAGCGACGCCATTTCTTCTCTGTTAAGACCCCCATCTTGATTCACATCAAATTGGTTGAAAATTCGCCGCACCTTCTCCGATCTGGTGCCTCTCGTCGCCATTTCCAAGGTCAAAATCGAAACTTAACGACGATAATGATAATGGGTAGAGCGGTGTTTGAGGAATAAAAAACCCTAATTCAAAAAACTCAAGAGATTTGAAATTGGAACCCTAATAATAGAGACCATTATAATTGGAATTTGAGCTTTTGGGAACTATCAAGAGAAAGAGATAATTTAAAAAAGGAAATTATCAACCTTCAAAGATTTGAAATTGGAAACATAAATTGTACAATAAGAATCTTGTTAGGATTTTGGGTTAGGGTTAGAATGAAATTGAACTGAAAATTGTTTGTTGTTGATGTTGATAATGGGTGCATGTGATGAGGATGAGATAATTCAGAAAATGGGGGACCAGTTGAATTTTTCTTAGATATAATTTTAATATTTTTATCTTAAAGTTTTGAAATTAGAATCATAAACTTTAATCTGGTTTATGAAATTATTTAGTACTTGATTAGGGATTTATAGTTTAGTATTATGAGTTGTTAGTCGTTGTTATGGTTTTCAACCATGTGAGCTGGAAAGCAAAAAAGTAAAGTAAAGCATTCTATTTATATTGTTATTTATTTTCTCTATTAAATTTAATTTAATGTAAGATAATTCGATTGATATTCTAATTATTAGATTTTTAAAATAAATTATTATAATTTTTTGAAAGTTACAAATTAAAAAAAAAAAAACTATAATATATATTTTTGAATACTAAAGTTATATTAAAGAATTTTTTTATCATTTTAAATATAATCCTGATAAATGTAAAGTTTTTTTTGGCGGTGTTGACAATTGTATAAAAACTGATATCATGCGGATTACTTCTTTCTCAAAAGGTGTATTGTCGTTCTGGTACTTTAGAATTCCTCTGACTAGTAGGAAGCTATCCATATGTCATTACATGGGGCTGATTGAAAAAATAGTGTTGCGGTTTAAGCATTGGAGTACAAAGCTTCTAAGCTATGCTAACATATTGCAACTTATACAAAGTGTCATTACTTCTATGACGTCGTATTGGATGCTGATCGTGAAGGCTGGATCAGATCCTGTTGAAGTGGGCCACCAAGTACGTCTGAGATGCTGGGCGTATGGAGAGGAGGATGGGGTGTACCTGCAAGGCACTCCGACGCTCAAGTAAGAAAAGGTCAGAGAAAATGGGCAAGTACAAAGTATTAGTTCGTAGGGTGAATATTTGATACCTGGCCCTCTCAAGTGAGAGGGTTTATATAGTGCCCCTAGCGCGTGGCCAACGGTCCTATTTTCGGGGCGAAATAACCGTTTTCCAGAAGAATATGTAACTAACCAAACTAGCCGTTATGTTGGGCAGGGTGCCCAAAACTAGTCGTTATGTCGAGCATAGGCATAGTTTCGGGCACATGCCCTTAGCTGTTCGGGGAGTGAAGAAGCCGTGCGGAACGGATAACTGTTCCGGGGAGGAGTGATTCATTCCTTGCCCGGTTGGAGGGGCAGAAAGGTAACTTTTGCCCTTTGTGGATTGGGCTTAAGCAAATGGACTGTTATGGGAGCAGAAGTGGATTGGGATGTGCCTGGCCATCGGTCCAGTCCAGAACAGAAGCCCCCCAAGTCAGTGATGATTTAAGGACAGCTCGTGGCTCCGGGGAGCTAGCGTGAAGTCGTCGTTTGGTGACGGAGAAAGTTGTCTCGTGGTGCTCGTGACCCCTGGTGTTCATGAGATCCTTGGCCGTGACTGGACTGCCCGTCGTACGGGGAGATTAACGGTTAGGAGGAATTGAAACGTTAGGGCGCCACGTGTGCCTCGAGCCTTGTGTAGTAGTTACTAGGCGATGATGGCTAGTTAATAGCCATCATGACCTATGAGGGTGTGCCTCCGCACGTGCCCCCCAGTATAAAAGGGGAAGACTCGGTTCATTCTGAACTTTTCGCTTCTCTTTTCTCTTCGTCTTCGTCAGAGCATCTGTCTGTCACCGCCGTTTGCTGTTCTGGCCGCCGTACCCAGTTCCGAGCAACCGTTTTTCATCATTTTAATCAAGTAAGTTTGCTGATTTCGTGCTCCTTTACTCTTTTTTATGGTTATTTATAGATTCCATGCGGTTACGTTTAGGTTTAGAAGATGCATTGCTCCATTTTCGGCGGTTGTTGGTGGTGGACGGTGGTTAGGCCATTTTCCGCCACCGACGAGACCTGTAACACCCCCAATCTATACCCCCAAACAATTAAAGCAGTAAAAGAAAATTCAAAATTTCATCAGAGTATATTTAAATTATCATGGCATAGACTGGGAGAGTCGCATCAAATTGAAACAATTCATACAACACCTGCTCATAAAGATATGCAACAGTGGGGTAGCAATCAACAGAGGAACTCAGTTCCTTACACCCACATTTCAGAATTTAGAATAAAAGCGGAAAATCTAAAACTGAATAACATACATACATACATATATATATATATATATATATATATATATATATATATATATATATATATATATATATATCATGAGAAGTTTGTCATACATCAAGTTATACATGCACAAGCCAAAAGATATACATATACATAATATACAAATATCACAAACGGCCTCCCTAACTACCCGGTGTCACATATCAGAGCCGACCGACAAAAGAATGAAGACGCAAAGCTTCACAAAAATACCTCCAGCAACTCTAATCTGCAATGCCTCATAGAGCATTATAAAACAGCAGAAGGGTGAGAAAAATAACCATAATATAATTGCATACAATTATATATATAACACAAAATACACATATATATACAATTCTCACCACAACTCACGCCATAATGCAAACACAAGGCAATACAAGGAATAATTCATATGTCCGTCACCAACACATATCCATATATCAATTCTATCCATAATTCCACACATCAAACAATCATAATGATTTATGCAATGCAAGAGACCGACGCAACGACTCGATGCATATGCACATGCGGTACCGACTTCCATTGTTTCTCATCACTAGTTCACTCAGGAACTCTGCTGGAATCATCGCTCGTTACATCACTGTAACTCCCCGTCGGGCCTACGATGTTCCCCACCACTCACACCCCACACGGGCACACGGTGTTTATGGATCGTTCACACCCCACACGGGCACACGACCCGATTGCTCACACCCCACATGGGCACACGATCGTCTATAATCATCGCTCACACCCCACATGGGCACACGACGTTATAGCGAATTCCCTCTGGAATCCAAACCGTCACTCAGGACGTCTCAACAATGCATATCATGATACTTGGCATACAAGGACTCATGACATTTAATATGCACACACATACATACATTTATATCAACAAAATCACACTTTCCACTTATGCCCAAAACAATGCATTTAATTTCCATACGGCCACAAATCGTTACAACCCCATCTAAACACATACATTTACCTCATACAACAGCACCTTACATAATACACATCAATTACGCACAGTTATAATGACAAAAGTCGACGGCCGACACTATTCCCGATTTTTCGACATAATTAAATCGGCTAACAATTTCGAAATCATCATAATGAGAAAGTACAGCTCAATAGCTACATAACGATACTAAGAATGTAAAAATCGGACAAACGGAACTCAAGTTACGAAAGAAAACGAAAAACGATATTTTGAAAAGTCCCATTTTGCAATTGTCCTGTCCATACGCGTATCACCATGATCCATACGCGTATGAGCAGAGACTCATTTTCCCCAAAGTTCACGTTAAAATGTCCGTACGCGTAATGACCAAACCCATACGCGTATTGCCCTGAAATGCTACGCGTATCATACGCAAATGGGCAGATGGCCGAGTGAAATACCATCTCATACGCGTATTGGCCCATGATTCGCCCACCATACGCGTATTGCCAAGGTCCGTACGCGTATGAACATGCCCCATACGCGTATGACCTGGAAAAACCAGAAAAATTTCTGCAGAACGTGGTTCTGCGTTTTCTCACCCAAATCACTCCAAATTTCACCTACACCCAGAAAAATTACCAATGCAACATCTAATAACAAGTATCTATCTTGTAATAACATTAAGGAACACTAAAAACATGATTTCTAACACATTTAATCAATTTCTAATCAATTTTACCAAAAATGGGTTTTACTAGATTTATTCATTTCAATCCAACAAACATCACAAATACACATACATAATCATACCCAATCATACAGTAATTGAATTTCGCACCCTTGCCCGATTAAATCGATTCTAGAAGTTGATTTTTCTTGATTTTTCCCAAGTTTCCTCACTATTTCTCTTTTCTCCTCTTTTTCTTTCTTTTCCTTTTCTTTCTTTCTCTTTTTCTCTCTTCCTAATTCCCTTTCTATTCTAACTTAACAAAATATTGTGAAATGTCCAAAATACCCCCACACTCAAATATCTCACAAACGATCCCAAAACCCGATAAAATATCACAACATTGAAAAATAACATATTTGCAGATAAAAGTCAAAAATAAAATAAAATAATAATAAAATAATCAAACGACTCGATTAAATAAAACTCACACAAAAACTGGGTCGTTATAACTCTCCCCCACTTAGAAATTTTCGTCCTCAAAAATATACCTGAGACGAACAAATCTGGATACGAATCCCGCATCCGACTCTCTAACTCTCAAGTCAAATTGCCCTCAGCAGCGCCGCCCCACGCCACTTTCACAAGTGCAATGTCCTTGCCCCGCAACCGCTTCACTTCGCGATCCAAAACCCTAACTGGTAATGTCTCAACTGTAAGGGTCTCCCTTACCTCAACCTCATCCATCAGAATCACATGCGACGGATCTGGAACATACTTCCGAAGCTGTGAAACATGAAACACATCGTACAAATTCGACAGATTCGGCGGCAACGCCACCCTATACGCCACAGCACCCACTCTCGCGGATATCTGGTAAGGACCAATAAACCGAGAAGTAAGTTTCTTCGATTTCAATGCACGACCCACACCTGTTACCGGTGTAACCCTCAGAAATACATGATCTCCCTCCTGAAACTCAAGATCCTTCCATCTCCGATCATGATAACTCTTTTGTCTACTCTGAGAAGCTTTCATCTTCTCACGAATAAACTTCACTTTCTCCGTCGTCTGTTGCACCAATTCTGGTCCAACCACCGTTTGCTCACCAGATTCATGCCAACACAACGGTGTCCGACACCTTCATCCATACAGTGCTTCAAACGGTGCCATTCCAATACTAGAATGGAAACTGTTATTATACATAAACTCAATCAATGCAAGATAACTATCCCACGCACCACCTTGTTCCAAAACACAAGCTCTCAACAAATCCTCCAAAGACTGAATCGTCCTCTCCGTCTGACCCTCCGTCTGTGGATGATAAGCCGAACTCAATCTCAATTTAGAACCCAAAGCCTTCTGTAAACTTTCCCAGAATCTCGATGTAAATCTAGGATCTTGATCAGAAACAATACTCAATGGAACCCCATGTAATTTCATAATCACACTGATGTAAATCTCAGCTAACCGCTCCAAAGAAAAACTGATGTCAATCGGAATAAAATGAGCCGATTTAGTCAGTCTATCAACAACCACCCAAATAGCATTATGCCCTCGCTGAGTGTTCGGTAACCCTGTTACAAAATCCATGGAAATGCTATCCCACTTTCACTCAGGAATATCCAACGGCTGCAACAAACCACTAGGCCTCAGATGTTCCACCTTCGATTTCTGACAAGTCAAACATGCATAAACAAACTGAGCCACATCTCTTTTCAATCCAGACCACCAGAAAATCTTCTTCAAATCTTGGTACATCTTATTCGCTCCCGGATGTATACTCAAATTACTCCGGTGTCCTTCCTCCAAAATCATCCTTTTCAACTCCGCATCATCCGGAATACAAATCCTACCTCGAAATCTCAAAACACCATTAACATCCACTTGAAAATCACTATTCGCATCTTTTCCTCCAACCAACATCAAATCCACAAATTTCTCATCCAGCTTTTTCTTCTCACTAACCGTCATCAGAAAATTGTTAGTAATCGTTAGCATACCAAGCCTAACGCTATCTGACGTCATTTCACATACCAAACTCAAATCTCTAAACGATTCCAAAAGTTCCCACTCCTTAACCATTAAAGCGGACATATGTAACAATTTCCGGCTCAATGCATCGGCTACCACGTTAGCTTTACCAGGATGGTAATTCAAGCCAAAGTCGTAGTCCTTCAAGAATTCTAACCATCTACGTTGCCTCATATTTAGCTCTTTCTGATCAAATAAATATTTCAAACTTTTATGATCACTAAAGACTTCAAACCTTGCACCGCAGAGATAATGCCTCCAAATCTTCAACACAAAAGCCACAGCCGCTAACTCAAGATCATGAGTAGGATAATTCTTCTCATGAACTCTTAACTGCCTTGAAGCATAAGCCACCACCTTACCTTCCTGCATCAGAACACCACCTAGACCAATCAAAGAAGCATCACAATAAACCACAAATGGTTCATTAGGATTCGACAAAATCAAGATCAGAGCTGTCGTCAATCTTCGCTTCAGCTCATTGAAACTTTCCTCGCACCGAATATCCCAAATGAATGCTTGCCCTTTACAAGTCAACTGGGTCAAAGGAAGTGCTAGTTTCGAAAAACCTTCAATAAACCTCCGATAATAACCAGCCAAACCCAAAAAGCTTCGAATTTCAGTAACAGATCTCAGAGCCTCCCATTGTAGAACTGCTTCTACTTTAGATGGATCCACAACAATACCATTACCTGAAATTACGTGTCCAAGAAAACTCACCTCCGACAACCAAAATTCACACTTGGATAATTTAGCAAAAAACTTCCTCTCCTTCAAAACCTGCAAAACAATACGCAAATGTTCTGCATGCTCCTCCCGAGACTTAGAATAAATTAAGATATCATCAATAAACACCACAACAAAACTATCCAGATGCTCGTGAAAAATACGATTCATGTATTCCATAAACACACCTGGCGCATTAGAAACCCCGAACGACATCACAGAATATTCATAATGACCGTATCGTGTCCTAAAAGCCGTCTTCTGAATGTCTTCCTCCTTCACCCTTATCTGATGATATCCTGACCTCAAGTCAATCTTACTGAACACACACACACCAACCAACTGATCCATCAGATCATCAATTCTTGGAAGAGGATATTTATTCGTGATCGTCACCTTATTCAACTGGCGATAATCAATACATAACCTCATACTCCCGTCCTTCTTTTTCACCAATAAAACTGGAGCACCCCAAGGAGAAACACTAGGTCTCACGAACCTCTTTTCCAACAACACATTCAATTGTTTCTTTAACTCCACCAACTCCGATGCCGACATACGATAAGGTGCCATAGAAACAGGTCTAGTACCAGGAACTAAATCTATAGAAAACTCCACCTCTCTCTCTGGCGGCAAATCTGAAATATCCTCAGGAAACACTTCCGGAAATTCACACACAACAGGAAACACATCAAGTGAAACTTGACTATCCACAGTTAAAGATGCAAACAACCCAAACAACTGAGCTTCCTCCGCCAAAAGTTTCTTCAACTCTTTGGTAGATAAGAAACTCGAGTCTTCGTCTTCCTCAAGAGAAGGAAACCTTACAAGTTTATGATAACAATCAATATGAACCCTATTGAATTGCAACCAATTCATACCCAAAACCACATCTAAACCCTCCAACGGCAAACACACCAAATCCATCTCAAAGTCTTTACCATAAATGGTCAAAGGACATCTTAGACAAACCAAGGAAGTAGTTACTGACCCCATTGTTGGAGTATCAATAACCATTTCACCACCCATTACAGACAACACAAGATTCAAACGCTTCGCGCACTCAGACGAAATAAACGAATGAGTCGCTCCAGTATCTATAATAGCAATCAAAGGAGTACTATTAATAAAACAAGTACCTCGAATCAGACGATCTGCACTTGAAGTCTGAGTCCCCGATAATGCAAACACTTTCCCACTAGCTGGAACTTGCTTCGGTTTCGGACACTTAGTACTAATATGACCAGGTTCCCCACAGTTGTAACATTTCACCACATTCTTCCTGGCACAATCAGCTGCAACATGTCCTACACCTCCACAATTAGTACACTTCCTCAAATCTTTCCTGCACTCAAACTGACGATGCCCCACTCACCACATTTATAACACCTCATAGGACCAGACATACCCCCTCCACTTGACCTTTTCTCAAAATTCCCTCTTTGTTTACCTTTATCAACTGGTGTCACATACGGACCACCACGGAACTGTTGCTTCCCTTTCCTCTCGCTCACACTCTTGTAATGAGTAGAACGAGCCTTACTGTCTTCTTCATAAATCCTACAACAATCTACCAAATCAGAAAACCTCTGAATCCTCTGATATCCAATTGCCTGCTTTATCTCGGGACGCAAGCCATTCTCATACTTCACACACTTAGAGAATTCAGCAGGCGCTTCAGCATAATGAGGATAAAATTGCACAAGTTCCACAAACTTAGCAGTATAGTCAACAACAGACATATTACCTTGTTTTAGCTCCAAGAACTCAATTTCCTTCTTTCCCCTCACATCTTCAGGAAAATACCTCCTCAGAAACTCCATATTAAACACAGCCCAAGTAATCTCCTCCTCTGCAGCTTCTAACACACGACGAGTACTAACCCACAAATCATCAGCTTCTTCCAATAACATGTGAGTACCCAGTCTCACCTTCTGATCCTCAGCACAATCCATAACCCGGAAAATCCTTTCAATCTCTTTCAGCCAAATCTGTGCACCATCCGAATCATATCTGCCTTTGAAGACAGACGGTTTATTCTTCCTGAACTCATCATTACCCGCAGTATTAAGTGCACCCTGCACAGCACGAGCCATAGCTTGTATAGCCGCAACCAAAGTAGCATCATTTCTACCAGCCATATTCTGTTCATTCCCAATAACAGAAACTATGATTAAACAAACAACTCATCCAACCACAACGACCAACAAGGACTGACACAACTGACACGGACTGACACAAACTGGCACAAACTGGCTCTGATACCACTTAATGTAACACCCCCAATCTATACCCCCAAACAATTAAAGCAGTAAAAGAAAATTCAAAATTTCGTCAGAGTATATTTAAATTATCATGGCATAGACTGGGAGAGTCGCATCAAATTGAAACAATTCATACAACACCTGCTCATAAAGATATACAACAGTGGGGTAGCAATCAACAGAGGAACTCAGTTCCTTACACCCACATTTCAGAATTTAGAATAAAAGCAGAAAATCTAAAACTGAATAACATACATATATATATATATCATGAGAAGTTTGTCATACATCAGGTTATACATGCACAAGCCAAAAGATATACATATACATAATATACAAATATCACAAACGGCCTCCCTAACTACCCGGTGTCACATATCAGAGCCGACCGACAAAAGAATGAAGACGCAGAGCTTCACAAAAATACCTCCAGCAACTCTAATCTGCAATGCCTCATAGAGCATTATAAAACAGCAGAAGGGTGAGAAAAATAACCATAATATAATTGCATACAATTATATATATAACACAAAATACACATATATATACAATTCTCACCACAACTCACGCCATAATGCAAACACAAGGCAATACAAGGAATAATTCATATGTCCGTCACCAACACATATCCATATATCAATTCTATCCATAATTCCACACATCAAACAATCATAATGATTTATGCAATGCAAGAGACCGACGCAACGACTCGATGCATATGCACATGCGGTACCGACTTCCATTGTTTCTCATCACTAGTTCACTCAGGAACTCTGCTGGAATCATCGCTCGTTACATCACTGTAACTCCCCGTCGGGCCTACGATGTTCCCCACCACTCACACCCCATACGGGCACACGACCCGATTGCTCACACCCCACATGGGCACACGATCGTCTATAATCATCGCTCACACCCGACATGGGCACACGACGTTATAGCGAATTCCCTCTGGAATCCAAACCGTCACTCAGGACGTCTCAACAATGCATATCATGATACTTGGCATACAAGGACTCATGACATTTAATATGCACACACATACATACATTTATATCAACAAAATCACACTTTCCACTTATGCCCAAAACAATGCATTTAATTTCCATACGGCCACAAATCGTTACAACCCCATCTAAACACATACATTTACCTCATACAACAGCACCTTACATAATACACATCAATTACGCACAGTTATAATGACAAAAGTCGACGACCGACACTATTCCCGATTTTTCGACATAATTAAATCGGCTAACAATTTCGAAATCATCATAATGAGAAAGTACAGCTCAATAGCTACATAACGATACCAAGAATGTAAAAATCGGACAAACAGAACTCAAGTTACAAAAGAAAACGAAAAACGATATTTTGAAAAGTCCCATTTTGCAATTGTCCTGTCCATACGCGTATCACCATGATCCATACGCGTATAAGCAGAGACTCATTTTCCCCAAAGTTCACGTTAAAATGTCCGTACGCGTAATGACCAAACCCATGCGCGTATTGCCCTGAAATGCTACGCGTATCATACGCAAATGGGCAGATGGCCGAGTGAAATACCATCTCATACGCGTATTGGCCCATGATTCGCCCACCATACGCGTATTGCCAAGGTCCGTACGCGTATGAACATGCCCCATACGCGTATGACCTGGAAAAACCAGAAAAATTTCTGCAGAACGTGGTTCTGCGTTTTCTCACCCAAATCACTCCAAATTTCACCTACACCCAGAAAAATTACCAATACAACATCTAATAACAAGTATCTATCTTGTAATAACATTAAGGAACACTAAAAACATGATTTCTAACACATTTAATCAATTTCTAATCAATTTTACCAAAAATGGGTTTTACTAGATTTATTCATTTCAATCCAACAAACATCACAAATACACATACATAATCATACCCAATCATACAGTAATTGAATTTCGCACCCTTGCCCGATTAAATCGATTCTAGAAGTTGATTTTTCTTGATTTTTCCCAAGTTTCCTCACTATTTCTCTTCTTCTTCTCTTTTCTCCTCTTTTTCTTTCTTTTCCTTTTCTTTCTTTCTCTTTTTCTCTCTTCCTAATTCCCTTTCTATTCTAACTTAACAAAATATTGTGAAATGTCCAAAATACCCCCACACTCAAATATCTCACAAACGATCCCAAAACCCGATAAAATATCACAACATTGAAAAATAACATATTTGCAGATAAAAGTCAAAAATAAAATAAAATAATAATAAAATAATCAAACGACTCGATTAAATAAAACACACACAAAAACTGGGTCGTTACAACTCTCCCCCACTTAGAAATTTTCGTCCTCGAAAATATACCTGAGACGAACAAATCTGGATACGAATCCCGCATCCGACTCTCCAACTCCCAAGTCAAATTGCCCTCAGCAGCGCCGCCCCACGCCACTTTCACAAGTGCAATGTCCTTGCCCCGCAACCGCTTCACTTCGCGATCCAAAACCCTAACTGGTAATGTCTCAACTTTAAGGGTCTCCCTTACCTCAACCTCATCCATCGGAATCACATGCGACGGATCTGGAACATACTTCCAAAGCTGTGAAACATGAAACACATCGTACAAATTCGACAGATTCGGCGGCAACGCCACCCTATACGCCACAACACCCACTCTCGCGGATATCTGGTAAGGACCAATAAACCGAGAAGTAAGTTTCTTCGATTTCAATGCACGACCCACACCTGTTACCGGCGTAACCCTCAGAAATACATGATCTCCCTCCTGAAACTCAAGATCCTTCCATCTCCGATCATGATAACTCTTTTGTCTACTCTGAGAAGCTTTCATCTTCTCACGAATAAACTTCACTTTCTCCGTCGTCTGTTGCACCAATTCTGGTCCAACCACCGTTTGCTCACCAGATTCATGCCAACACAACGGTGTCCGACACCTTCATCCATACAGTGCTTCAAACGGTGCCATTCCAATACTAGAATGGAAACTGTTATTATACATAAACTCAATCAATGCAAGATAACTATCCCACGCACCACCTTGTTCCAAAACACAAGCTCTCAACAAATCCTCCAAAGACTGAATCGTCCTCTCCGTCTGACCCTCCGTCTGTGGATGATAAGCCGAACTCAATCTCAATTTAGAACCCAAAGCCTTCTGTAAACTTTCCCAGAATCTCGATGTAAATCTTGGATCTTGATCAGAAACAATACTCAATGGAACCCCATGTAATTTCACAATCACACTGATGTAAATCTCAGCTAACCGCTCCAAAGAAAAACTGATGTCAATCGGAATAAAATGAGCCGATTTAGTCAGTCTATCAACAACCACCCAAATAGCATTATGCCCTCGCTGAGTGTTCGGTAACCCTGTTACAAAATCCATGGAAATGCTATCCCACTTCCACTCAGGAATATCCAACGGCTGCAACAAACCACTAGGCCTCAGATGTTCCACCTTCGATTTCTGACAAGTCAAACATGCATAAACAAACTGAGCCACATCTCTTTTCAATCCAGACCACCAGAACATCTTCTTCAAATCTTGGTACATCTTATTCGCTCCCGGATGTATACTCAAATTACTCCGGCGTCCTTCCTCCAAAATCATCCTTTTCAACTCCGCATCATCCGGAATACAAATCCTACCTCGAAATCTCAAAACACCATTAACATCCACTTGAAAATCACTATTCGCATCTTTTCCTCCAACCAACATCAAATCCACAAATTTCTCATCCAGCTTTTTCTTCTCACTAACCGTCATCAGAAAATTGTTAGTAATCGTTAGCATACCAAGCCTAACGCTATCCGACGTCATTTCACATACCAAACTCAAATCTCTAAACGATTCCAAAAGTTCCCACTCCTTAACCATTAAAGCGGACATATGTAACAATTTCCGGCTCAATGCATCGGCTACCACGTTAGCTTTACCAGGATGGTAATTCAAGCCAAAGTCGTAGTCCTTCAAGAATTCTAACCATCTACGTTGCCTCATATTTAGCTCTTTCTGATCAAATAAATATTTCAAACTTTTATGATCACTAAAGACTTCAAACCTTGCACCGCAGAGATAATGCCTCCAAATCTTCAACACAAAAGCCACAGCCGCTAACTCAAGATCATGAGTAGGATAATTCTTCTCATGAACTCTTAACTGCCTTGAAGCATAAGCCACCACCTTACCTTCCTGCATCAGAACACCACCTAGACCAATCAAAGAAGCATCACAATAAACCACAAATGGTTCATTAGGATTTGACAAAATCAAGATCGGAGCTGTCGTCAATCTTCGCTTCAGCTCATTGAAACTTTCCTCGCACCGAATATCCCAAATGAATGCTTGCCCTTTACAAGTCAACTGGGTCAAAGGAAGTGCTAGTTTCGAAAAACCTTCAATAATCCTCCGATAATAACCAGCCAAACCCAAAAAGCTTCGAATTTCAGTAACAGATCTCGGAGCCTCCCATTGTAGAACTGCTTCTACTTTAGATGGATCCACAACAATACCATTACCTGAAATTACGTGTCCAAGAAAACTCACCTCCGACAACCAAAATTCACACTTGGATAATTTAGCAAAAAACTTCCTCTCCTTCAAAACCTGCAAAACAATACGCAAATGTTCTGCATGCTCCTCCCGAGACTTAGAATAAATTAAGATATCATCAATAAACACCACAACAAAACTATCCAGATGCTCGTGAAAAATACGATTCATGTATTCCATAAACACACCTGGCGCATTAGAAACCCCGAACGACATCACAGAATATTCATAATGACCGTATCGTGTCCTAAAAGCCGTCTTCTGAATGTCTTCCTCCTTCACCCTTATCTGATGATATCCTGACCTCAAGTTAATCTTACTGAACACACACGCACCAACCAACTGATCCATCAGATCATCAATTCTTGGAAGAGGATATTTATTCGTGATCGTCACCTTATTCAACTGGCGATAATCAATACATAACCTCATACTCCCGTCCTTCTTTTTCACCAATAAAACTGGAGCACCCCAAGGAGAAACACTAGGTCTCACGAACCTCTTTTCCAACAACACATTCAATTGTTTCTTTAACTCCACCAACTCCGATGCCGACATACGATAAGGTGCCATAGAAACAGGTCTAGTACCAGGAACTAAATCTATAGAAAACTCCACCTCTCTCTCTGGCGGCAAATCTGAAATATCCTCAGGAAACACTTCCGGAAATTCACACACAACAGGAAACACATCAAGTGAAACTTGACTATCCACAGTTAAAGATGCAAACAACCCAAACAACTGAGCTTCCTCCGCCAAAAGTTTCTTCAACTCTTTGGTAGATAAGAAACTCGAGTCTTCGTCTTCCTCAAGAGAAGGAAACCTTACAAGTTTATGATAACAATCAATATGAACCCTATTGAATTGCAACCAATTCATACCCAAAACCACATCTAAACCCTCCAACGGCAAACACACCAAATCCATCTCAAAGTCTTTACCATAAATGGTCAAAGGACATCTTAGACAAACCAAGGAAGTAGTTACTGACCCCATTGTTGGAGTATCAATAACCATTTCACCACCCATTACAGACAACACAAGATTCAAACGCTTCGCGCACTCAGACGAAATAAACGAATGAGTCGCTCCAGTATCTATAATAGCAATCAAAGGAGTACTATTAATAAAACAAGTACCTCGAATCAGATGATCTGCACTTGAAGTCTGAGTCCCCGATAATGCAAACACTTTCCCACTAGCTGGAACTTGCTTCGGTTTCGGACACTTAGTACTAATATGACCAGGTTCCCCACAGTTGTAACATTTCACCACATTCTTCCTGGCACAATCAGCTGCAACATGTCCTACACCTCCACAATTAGTACACTTCCTCAAATCTTTCCTGCACTCAAACTGACGATGCCCCACTCACCACATTTATAACACCTCATAGGACCAGACATACCCCCTCTACTTGACCTTTTCTCAAAATTCCCTCTTTGTTTACCTTTATCAGCTGGTGTCACATACGGACCACCACGGAACTGTTGCTTCCCTTTCCTCTCGCTCACACTCTTGTAATGAGTAGAACGAGCCTTACTCTCTTCTTCATAAATCCTACAACAATCTACCAAATCAGAAAACCTCTGAATCCTCTGATATCCAATTGCCTGCTTTATCTCGGGATGCAAGCCATTCTCATACTTCACACACTTAGAGAATTCAGCAGGCGCTTCAGCATAATGAGGATAAAATTGCACAAGTTCCACAAACTTAGCAGTATAGTCAACAACAGACATATTACCTTGTTTTAGCTCCAAGAACTCAATTTCCTTCTTTCCCCTCACATCTTCAGGAAAATACCTCCTCAGAAACTCCATACTAAACACAGCCCAAGTAATCTCCTCCTCTGCAGCTTCTAACACACGACGAGTACTAACCCACAAATCATCAGCTTCTTCCAATAACATGTGAGTACCTAGTCTCACCTTCTGATCCTCAGCATAATCCATAACCCGGAAAATCCTTTCAATCTCTTTCAGCCAAATCTGTGCACCATCCAGATCATATCTGCCTTTGAAGACAGACGGTTTATTCTTCCTGAACTCATCATTACCCGCAGTATTAAGTGCACCCTGCACAGCACGAGCCATAGCTTGTATAGCCGCAGCCAAAGTAGCATCATTTCTACCAGCCATATTCTATTCATTCCCAATAACAGAAACTATAGTTAAACAAACAACTCATCCAACCACAACGACCAACAAGGACTGACACAACTGACACGGACTGACACAAACTGGCACAAACTGGCTCTGATACCACTTAATGTAACACCCCAAATCTATACCCCCAAACAATTAAAGCAGTAAAAGAAAATTCAAAATTTCGTCAGAGTATATTTAAATTATCATGGCATAGACTGGGAGAGTCGCATCAAATTGAAACAATTCATACAACACCTGCTCATAAAGATATACAACAGTGGGGTAGCAATCAACAGAGGAACTCAGTTCCTTACACCCACATTTCAGAATTTAGAATAAAAGCAGAAAATCTAAAACTGAATAACATACATATATATATATATCATGAGAAGTTTGTCATACATCAAGTTATACATGCACAAGCCAAAAGATATACATATACATAATATACAAATATCACAAACGGCCTCCCTAACTACCCGGTGTCACATATCAGAGCCGACCGACAAAAGAATGAAGACGCAGAGCTTCACAAAATACCTCCAGCAACTCTAATCTGCAATGCCTCATAGAGCATTATAAAACAGCAGAAGGGTGAGAAAAATAACCATAATATAATTGTATACAATTATATATATAACACAAAATACACATATATATACAATTCTCACCACAACTCACGCCATAATGCAAACACAAGGCAATACAAGGAATAATTCATATGTCTATCACCAACACATATCCATATATCAATTCTATCCATAATTCCACACATCAAACAATCATAATGATTTATGCAATGCAAGAGACCGACGCAACGACTCGATGCATATGCACATGCGGTACCGACTTCCATTGTTTCTCATCACTAGTTCACTCAGGAACTCTGCTGGAATCATCGCTCGTTACATCACTGTAACTCCCCGTCGGGCCTACGATGTTCCCCACCGCTCACACCCCACACGGGCACACGGTGTTTATGGATCGCTCACACCCCACACGGGCACACGACCCGATCGCTCACACCCACATGGGCACACGATCGTCTATAATCATCGCTCACACCCCACATGGGCACACGACGTTATAGCGAATTCCCTCTGGAATCCAAACCGTCACTCAGGACGTCTCAACAATGCATATCATGATGCTTGGCATACAAGGACTCATGACATTTAATATGCACACACATACATACATTTATATCGACAAAATCACACTTTCCACTTATGCCCAAAACAATGCATTTAATTTCCATACGGCCACAAATCGTTACAACCCCATCTAAACACATACATTTACCTCATACAACAGCACCTTACATAATACACATCAATTACGCACAGTTATAATGACAAAAGTCGACGATCGACACTATTCCCGATTTTTCGACATAATTAAATCGGCTAACAATTTCGAAATCATCATAATGAGAAAGTACAGCTCAATAGCTACATAACGATACCAAGAATGTAAAAGTCGGACAAACGGAACTCAAGTTACGAAAGAAAACGAAAAACGATATTTTGAAAAGTCCCATTTTGCAATTGTCCTGTCCATACGCATATCACCATGATCCATACGCGTATGAGCAGAGACTCATTTTCCCCAAAGTTCACGTTAAAATGTCCGTACGCGTAATGACCAAACCCATACGTGTATTGCCCTGAAATGCTACGCGTATCATACGCAAATGGGCAGATGGCCGAGTGAAATACCATCTCATACGCGTATTGGCCCATGACTCGCCCACCATACGCGTATTGCCAAGGTCCATACGCGTATGAACATGCCCCATACGCGTATGACCTGGAAAAACCAGAAAAATTTCTGCAGAACGTGGTTCTGCGTTTTCTCACCCAAATCACTCCAAATTTCACCTACACCCAGAAAAATTACCAATACAACATCTAATAACAAGTATCTATCTTGTACCAACATTAAGGAACACTAAAAACATGATTTCTAACACATTTAATCAATTTCTAATCAATTTTACCAAAAATGGGTTTTACTAGATTTATTCATTTCAATCCAACAAACATCACAAATACACATACATAATCATACCCAATCATACAATAATTGAATTTCGCACCCTTACCCGATTAAATCGATTCTAGAAGTTGATTTTTCTTGATTTTTCCCAAGTTTCCTCACTATTTCTCTTCTTCTTCTCTTTTCTCCTCTTTTTCTTTCTTTTCCTTTTCTTTCTTTCTCTTTTTCTCTCTTCCTAATTCCCTTTCCATTCTAACTTAACAAAATATTGTGAAATGTTCAAAATACCCCCACACTCAAATATCTCACAAACGATCCCAAAACCCGATAAAATATCACAACATTGAAAAATAACATATTTGCAGATAAAAGTCGAAAATAAAATAAAATAATAATAAAATAATCAAACGACTCGATTAAATAAAACTCACACAAAAACTGGGTCGTTACAAGACCGCCGGGTTAGTACGATATCTCTTGAATATGGCGGTTTCCGACGTCGTCGCGATGATGATGCATGTGTAACCCCCGTGATAGCTCAGATTTCGGTGTGATGATGAAGTTTCTACTTGAGCGTTTGCAGTTTCCGGTGAGGCTTTGCAGTTTCCGGTGAAGCTTTAAACGGAAATTGGGAAGTGGCTCGAGGAAGTTCCTGGTACGGAAGTGGTTCGTCCCGGGCGTCTCCTCGTGGGAGACTCTTGAGTTTTTTGTTTAACGTTAGGGCTTAGGTCGGGGACGTCGTCCTTATCCCTTTGTGCGCCCTTTCACTTGACTAGCGGTGGAAGGGTGGATTTGATTCTTCGTCGAATTCACTTTTTTCTCTGCTTTTCAGGTGATTGACATGGTGACAGGGCCAGACGGGGAGATTATAATAGATTCGTCCGAAGAGGAAGCGAACTCCTCGGAAAGCAGCAATTCGGAATCCTCGAGTGTCCCCAGCGCAACCGGGGAGGAGGAGGAAATGGAAGAAGATACTGTTGAAGGCTCCACAGAGGAGTGGATGGTGGCTGAGCCAGTCAAGCATGTATCCACCTTCGCGACGTATCTGGGGGATGTCTTCACGGTCGTCGGGCTAGAGGGGGAGTGGAAGGTGCACTTTCCCTCCGAGGGCGATAGGGTCTGCACAAATTTCGGGGAGCGTTTCACTATGTACGAGTACGCTTTCAAGGAACTGGGACTGAGGTTGCCGTTCACTTATTTCCAGCAGTCAGTGTTCATGCATTTGGATTTGGCCCCGACGCGGCTGCATCCGAACTCGCTGGCCTTCATCCGAGCATTTGAGCTAACGTGCGAGTACTTGAGGATAGGGGCTACTCTCCGCTTATTTTTCACTGTATTTCATCTTCAACGGCAGCTGACGGGGATGAGGTACGGTTGGGTTTCGTTGAAACAGCCTCGCAAGCTGTTCAAGCCCTTTTCAGAATCGATACGGATGTTCAAGGAGAGGTTTTACATTATAGAGCCCGTATCGGAAGCTTACCAGGATAACACGTATGTCTGGGAGATCGAAGTTAACGAGGAGGGTAACGACCTGCGCGATGAGGCTGAGAGGTTTATCGGGGAGAGACGATTCAAGTTCCCCTTTCACTGGGGTCCTGACCACTTTACCAAAGAGCCTAACGAGTATGTCCTCCAGCCGCACAACCTAGATGGGCAGGATGCCGCTGCTTACGATACGCTGGTGAAGTATGTCAACTCCTTCCGGCTTGCTGAATGCTGGACGAAGAAGGGTGACCCCATCTTCGAGGAGGATGAAAGCCAGAGGGTGGAGTATCGTTTCATCAACACCAAGGCGCTTTTGGAGTGCAAAACTCCAGCGGAAGCTTATAAATTGCTTGGTAGTCTTGGTTGTTTTAATTATCCGACTTATGTTTCCTTCCTCGTCTAACATGTTCATATTTTGTTTGTGCAGGTGAGATGCCTCTTGCTCACGAAAGGATGGTAAAGAATGCTCTCGCGAGGAACAAGTCCGGGGCGGCTGCTCCTAATGTAACACCCTTTTAACCCCGCGGAATAAATATAAATAATCAGAGTATTTATCATGCTATTACACAAAAGGGTGTCACATATATTTTCAAAACATCATATATACATCTGTCATGCTCATTAACACTTTAGTAATTTCATGCTTTTCAAAACTTCTCTTAGCATGTAGCAGCGGATTCCAAATAATCACAAAAGACATAAAGAGAGTTTCATGCTTATCACATTAATAAACGGAACTTGGGCATAAAAGCCAACTTCATAAAAATCAAGTAAGCATAAAGCATAAAGTAGAGTACATAGTGTATCTCTAAAACATAAACCCAACGATCCCAGTGTTACATAATCAGAGCATGACTCGACCCAACATAAATAAAGACGCTAAACAGCTGCATCAGCGGCTACCTCGCGCTACGAGCAAGTCTACTCCTCGGCACCTGAGCGATGTCGTATAAAACATCATTCCAACAGAAGGGTGAGAATTCACGTCAATATTGAAATTATAAGATAATGATTATTGTGAAACATATAAACACAAATATTAAATAATCTCACACTTCAATATTTATCATCAAGTATCACTCGAGTATCCACACAATTCATATCAAATTCCAATACTCAACAAGTCACAATCACACACATACTTCCATATAACAATCATATATGTCATGTGACTCGATGCAAACTCAATGCAACTCGTGCCATGTGGTACCAACACTTGTTATTTTTTTTCGGTTTTTACATTAAACCGAGTCCGTTCTCTAGACCAATAACACACAAAGCCCGTTCTCTAAGCTTTCAAACCCCTCTCTAGGTTTGGGACAAGTCACTAGCTCCCACAGAACTAGCAAGCATTGCCTCTTGACACAAATGATGCGTATGCAATCAACAACCATATGCAATTAAGACCATTCTCTAATCTTAATATCATGCATATCTCCAATAATTCATCACACTTGAATTATTACACAATTGCACACACAAACACATTTTCATAATCAAGGTATTCATACTTTAAACATCATCACCCAAATCAACAATTAATACACAAGAATCGACTCGATTCAATCACAACTCACAATCACAAATTATAAATTAAATACGGAATAATTAATCAATCACTAATAATTGAATCCAATATTCAATAAAATTCCACTATTCAACAAATATTAATCAACATTTAAATAAACAATCAATATTTAAATAAATAATTTAATATTTAAATAAATAATTAATATTTAATAAATATTCAATATTTAATAAGTAATCAACAATTAAATAAATAATTAATATTTAATAAATACTTAATAATTAAATAAGTAACCAACATTTAAACTAAATAATTATTATTGAAATAAGTAATTAGTGTTCAAATAAATGATTGATATTTGATTGGGTTCCATTTAATTCATTGCCAATTTATTTCTAAACTACAACCATATCTTCCTGCTACTTCTAAGAACCCATGTGACAGAACATTTTACTTACTAAACAAACAGTTAAATCATGTGATAGGATATTCATTATATTTTTTTCTACAGTACATAAATACATTAAGAGGAGTACAAGGTACTCCAAACCCACTTAAAGAAATAAAGAAAGAACAATAATCTTATTGTACAGGTTAGCTACATGAATTAAATGGTGTCATAACATTCTATCAAAAATCATATAGCTTGGCAAACCATTAATATCTATCTTTCTCAAAAGACCACAAGTCTTTCACAGTCACATTTTATATACAGTATGATTAACCAATGCCAATTCAAACTAGTTTCATTAAATTCATTTTAAAATATTACTATAAATTCTAACAAAAGTGCTACAATCATCATGCTATTAAAGAATTACTATGAATTCTAGTTTCATCAATGATACATTTTGAGGACACTACGTTTTGAGGATACTACTAGTTTCATTAAATTCATTTTAAAATATTACTATGAATTCTAACAAAAGTGCTGCAACTATGAGGATAAAAAAAACATCATAATTATATCCTAAACTTGTTTTATCAGCTACAGGGAAAATGGGAAGAATATATATCATCACTACATGATATACTAACATTATCAATATCATGCTTCCTACATTCCGCTACAGTAAGGAACAAAATGAAGTTCTTCAATTTTAATGGGTATTCTAAATATTAAATGGATCTCTTAAATATTACTAAATCAACTCTAAACACACCAACAATTAATCATTTCCAGAAATTAATATTAACCTAATAATTTCAATCTCATAGAAAATTTTTGGAGATTTTTCACCAACTTCATTTCTACCCAATAATCAACACCCAATAATCCCAATATTGAGAGAAAACCCACCCTTACCTTAAATTTCTTGATGAATTTGTTCTTGAGTTCTTTGGGTGTCTCTCCTCTTCTACTCTTCTTCTTTTCTCTTCTCCTCTTCTACACTTTCTCTTTTAATTTTCTGATTTTTCACTCTTTCAACTCTTACTAACTCTTTTACTAAAACCCTACTATTCATAATCAAATGGGTCTAACTCAACCCATTACACTTAATATCAACACCTCCCCTTAAACCCAATAATTTCTAGCAACTATAAAAGTCTACTAAATATAATAATTTAAATAGTTTATTTTAATATCAATAATCCAATTAAAATAAATAATTAGATAAATTCAACAATTCAATTTATTTTCAAATAATAAATTAATTCACACATTTCAATTTAATCAATTAAATCAATTAATTCACATAAATTTAATAAGCCAATTAATTTATATAAACTCAATAAATTATATAAATCAAGTAATCAAATAAATTAGATAAATCACATAAATCAATATTTCATAAAATCATTTAATAATTAATATAAATAATTAATTACTAAAAATCGGGGTGTTACACCCAAGACCCGATTCTCCCAGCGTGCTCTCACTCCTCCTCAGCCTGTTGCGGGGACCTCTTCTCCCACTCATGCCCCCCAGGGATCTCCCTTGCCTCTGGCCTCACGGCCCAAGCGGTTCAGGGCCACCGAAGGGGTGGATCTCACCCGGGCGCCGGAAAAAGGGAAGTTTGAACTTCCTCCATGCATTCATGACAGACGGTTCTTTGAGGGAACGTCGTTGGTCGTGCCGCGGGCAGAGTCTCTCCGGCTGGAGGGCATAGATCGTCCGAGCAAAAGGGCACTGGTGGCCCAAGATGCCTCCGCACTGGTCAGATTTTTGGAGATGATGGCATCTACGCTGAATGGGACTCTGCCATTGAGTCTGAATTGAGGGCTGCCCGGGCTACCATAGCATCTCTAGAAGAGACGGCGAAAAAAACTAAGGAGGAGGTCACGAGCGTTGAGGATGCCCGGAAGAAGGCGGACGAGGAGGTGACCAAGCTAAAGGGGAATAATTCTACGCTGGCTGTAAAGAAGATGGCGGCTGAGCAGCTGGTCGAGCAGCTGAGGGCGGCCAATGCTCCGGGCGAAGATGAACCTGAGGACGTGAAGGAGCTAAAGACAAGGTCTGAGCTGGTTGCTCATATGTTGGCGATCGAGGATGACAACATCGTCATTGCGGACGAATCCTTCAGGAATGTTGTGTCTCAACTGCGGGTGGTGAACCCTGAACTTGACATGTCCACCGAGGGTACCCACTATCTGGCACACGTCGAAGACGACCGGATAATTAGACTGGACTCCATCCTCGAAGAGCACGCCGATGATCAGCCTGTGGAAAGCCAGGAGCCCCAGCCTAACGTCGAGCAGACTAACCAGATGGATGAGTGAAGGTTTTTGTTGTTGTTGTAATTTGTCCGGCCTGCGTGCCGTGTAATTTGTTGTAACTTATTTTGAATGGGGGCATGGCCCCCAGTTTATGTAATCAAGCACAATTGTGGTCCTTGAGGCCACCTACTACTTTTAATTATGTGCCCGGTCCTCGTGGCCGGTTTTGTGACTTGCATGGCTTTATTTGCTTTAAATTTTGCTAAGTGTTGTACTTATGCTCGTTTGTGCATGTATGCCCGCAATAGGGATTACTTTGTTTTGCTTTAAGTTTTGGGGGATTACTCGTTGTAGATGTGTTCGTTAGTGAGGGGTACTGGACGAACGGCCGGGGAATATCCGGGCGAGGATGTGGAGCTCAGGTCGTGTTTGAGGCCTGAGTTCGCGGCGTGAACCTCCCATCGCGAGCTGGGTGTTCTGACTGTCATAGTATTTTGACGACGGCGGGGCTCGATTGAGGGACCGCTGTCGAGCAGAGACCCGGCTCGTTCCTAAGCGGGGTTCTGCTTCACTAGCATGCGACGCTTGTACCTAGGCGTGCATCATGGTCGGTAGGTGATGCTCGTCTTCGTGATGGATTGAACCGATAGTTAAGGCCTTAGCTGTAGTATTGTTTAAACTTTTTGGTGTTCCATGGTCGAGCAAGCTCTTCCCCGTTGAGACGTTCTAGGTAATAGGCCCCATTCTCCGTTTTTGCCCGGACACGATAAGGTCTTTCCCAGTTGGCGGCTAGTTTGCCTTCGCGAGAGTCTTTATGGTTTCTCCTTAGGACGAGGCTGCCCACGTAAAAATCTCGTCATATGACTTTGGCGTTGTGCCTGATGGCAATTTTTTGTTTTAATGAGGCTTCGCGGAGGGTTGCCCCTGTTCGGATTTCCTCGACGAGATCGAGTTCCTCCCTTAGTGCCTCGTCGTTCATATCTTCGTCTAGGGGCGATTCTGTCCGCCTAGAGGGTAGGTGAACTTTAATGGGGATCACAGCTTTGGTCCCGTAAGCCAGGCGAAAGTGGGTCTCCCCAGTTGATGAGTGTGGAGTTGTGCGGTATACCCATAAGACGTTGTGCGGCTCCTCGGCCCAAGCCTTCTTCGTTTCATCCAGCCTCTGTTTGAGGCCTCGAAGGATGACCCGGTTCACCGCCTCAGCTTGCCCGTTTGTTTAAGGATGTTCGACGGATGCGAAGTGTTGCTTTGTGCCTAGCTGGGCGAAGAAGTCTTGGAACTTCCTGTCCGTGAACTGTGTCCCATTGTCTGTGACTATCGCCTGGGGGATGCCAAAATGCGTGAGGATGTTTCGTTTGTAGAAACGCAGTATGTTAAGGGCGATTATCTTGGCTAGAGCCTTCGCTTCTATCCATTTTGTGAAGTAGTCCACGCCTACTATTAAGTATTTGTTCTGGTTTGATCCTACCACGAATGGTCCCAGGATGTCCAGGCCCCACCATGCAAATGGCAACGGGGAGGACATAGATTTGAGCTAGTTAGGTGAAGCTAGGTGCATGTCCCCATGCCATTGGCATTTATCGCATTTCTTCATGTGCTCTTTAGCGTTATGTTGCATGGTTGGCTAGTAATATCCTGCTCGGAGGGCCTTTCGGACAAGGGACATTCCTCCGAGATGTTGGGCATTGATTCCTTCGTGGATTTCGTGCAAGATATGGGCGACCATTTCTTCCTCGACACACTTGAGCAGCGAGATGGAGAATCCTCGTCTGTAGAGTTTATTTTCGACCAGGACGTAGGAGCAGGCTCTTCACCTGACTACGCTGGCTTCTTTAAGGTCAGACGGGAGTTCATCTCTAGTGAGGTAGTTGTAAACGGGGGTCATCCAGCAATTGCTGTCGTCGATCACTTGTACGTCGAGCATTGGGGAAGCTTTCTCAATGTTGGGTCGAGGAAGTACTTCTTGTATGACGGACTTGTTTCCGCCTTTCTTCTTCGTGTTGGCTAGTTTGGACAAAACATCTGCCCGAACATTATGTTCGTGGGGAACATGTTTTACCTCTACCGCTGCGAACTTCGTCATCTTCTTCTTGACCAGGGCTAAGTATTTGGTCAGGTTGTCGTTCTTGGCTTGATATTCTCCTTGGACTTGAAGGGCCACGAGTTGTGAATCTGTGCAAATAACGACTTCTTCTGCGCCAAGGTCTTCAGCCAAGCGTAACCCGGCGAGGAAGGCTTCGTACTCAGCCTGATTATTAGAGGTGGGGAAGGATAGGATGAGTGATACTTCAACGATGATTCCCTCATCGCTTTCCAGTATGATGCCCGCTCCGCTTCCTGCCGAACTGGAGGCCCCGTCCACGAAATTGTCCATTTGCGTGCTCAGCGAGTGGGGGAGTCTGCGAACGTCATTTCTGTAACGAAGTCGGCTAGAGCCTGAGCCTTGAGGGCTTTCCTGCTCTCATACTGTATGTCGAATTCGGACAGTTCGAGCGACCATTTGAGCATTCTACCGGCCATGTATGGTCGTCCCAGTAGCTGCTTTACGGGTCGATCTGTTAGAACCATAATCGTGTGGGCTAGAAAGTAGTGTCCCAGTCTTCTAGCTGCGTTGATGAGGGTCAGCGCCACTTTTTCTATTTGCTGGTATCTCAACTCTGTCCCCTGCAGTGCTTTGCTCGTAAAATATATGGGCTTCTTCCCATCATGCGTCTCGCGGATAAGTGTGGCGCTTACCGCCTCGGTTGCTACGGCGAGATATAGGTATAAAGTTTCTTCGTTGTCCGGGCGAGAGAGAACAGGTGGTTCTGAGAGTGCTCGTTTTAGGTGGAGAAAAGCCTTGTCACATTCCTCGGTCCATTCGAACGCTGCCTCCTTGCGGAGGAGTTTGAAGAATGATAAGGGGTGTTGGGTAGACTTGGCCACGAAACGGGACAATGACGCGAGCATCCCGTTGAGGGACTGGATGGATTTCTTTGACTTGGGCATCGGAAACTCAGAGAATGCTCGGCACTTATCGGGGTTGGCTTCGATTCCTCGTTTCGTTAAGTAGAAGCCGAGAAACTTGCCTGCCCGGACACCGAACGTGCACTTCTCCGGGTTACAACGCATTTTGTACTTTCTGGCCTGTTCGAAGACCTTCCTTAGATGGGCAGTGTGATCGGTTTCCTCGTGGGATTTTACGATCATGTCATCCATATAGACTTCGAGAATGTCGCATATCTCTCCTCGGAAGACCTTGTTCATCATTCTTTGATAGGTCGCGCCGACATTCTTCAGGCCGAAGGGAATTATGTTGTAGTAATAGTTGCGTGATTCGGCCATGAAGGCCGTGTATTTTTTATCGCTCATTGCCATTGGAATTTGATTATAGCCCGAATAGGCGTCCATGAATGATAAAAGTTTAAAACCGGCCAAAATATCAACAAGTTTATCAATATTGGGGAGGGGGTAGGCATCCTTCGGGCATGCCTTATTAAGATCGGTGTAGTCAATGCACATTCGCCATTTGCCATTAGATTTTTTCACAAGTACAACGTTGGACAGCCAAGTGGTGTACTTGTCCTCCGAGATGAATTTGGCCTCGAGGAGGTCCTTTACAGCTTTTTCTGCTGCCTCCGTTTTCTCCGGACACTACTTTCTCCTACGTTGTGCTACTGCTTTGACGGCCGGGTCAATCGTGAGTTGATGGCAGGTGACGGACGGGTCCAAGCCGGGCATCTCGGCGGCGCTCCAGGCAAAGAGATCGACGTTCTCACGGAGGCAAGCTTTGAGTTGCTTCCTCGCGATGTCGGGGAGGTCCGCTCCAATCTTCACTCCCCGCTGGGGGTCGCCGCCGAACAAAACCAGCTCAAAGTTACCATCCGGGATTGGGCGCATCGGATGGGAGTTGCTGCTGGACAGGGTAGATGAGCTGGTTGAAGCTGCTTGGTCCTCCTGCTGGTATTCTTCGGGGAAGCAGCTGTCGAGGTCAATGGAGTCGACTTGAGGCAGAGGCTTGGCTTCCTAGGAACTGCTGGGCAGGGCTGGCTTGCTCGATACCTTTGGCTTGGAGGTGATGGCGTTGAGTCCCTTCGTGGCTGCTTCAAAACATCGTCGTGCGGCTTCGATGTCGCCGTGGAGGGTGGCGACCATCCCCTTTGAGGTGTAATACTTCATCTTGAGGTGGACGGTTGAAGGCACAACTACCAACTCGACCAATGTTGGTCTTCCGAAGATACACTAGTACAGTAATGGGCAATCTATCACCAGAAACTGCACTTTGACGGACCTGGTCGTCTCTGCCGATCCAAAGGTTACGATCAATTCGACGTACCCCCAAGGTTTGGTCACTGATCCATTGAATCCTTGCAAATCAAACCCCACATAGGGGGTGAGGTGTGATTCGTCCAACTGAAGTGTCGAAAAACAGCTGAAAGTACATAATGTCAACCGAGCTACCTTGGTCGACGAGGATTCTACAAACATCGAAGTTCGTCATTCGAGATCTGACGAGTAAGGGTATGCTCGAGTTTGGAGATCCTACGAGGAGCTCTTCCCGGTCGAAGAAGATGGGGACAGAGCCCTTCTGGGCTTGGTCGAGCGTGGTTATCTTGCTGGAGCTCGTGCTGATTAGGTGCTCGAATTTCCTTTTCACGGAGCCCACCGTGACTTTATTAAAGCCCCCGCCCGAGATGACCATGGCGGAGGGGAATGTTTCCCACGGGCTGTGGGCCGCGAAGTAGGCAGGAGCGCTGAGCTCATCTGGGACGTAGAAGTCCTCTGGTCGTGATACGGACATGGCGACCTGGATGTTGGCTTCTTCCGAGGAAGACATCTCTTCCTCTACCTTTTTGGACTGGGATCCTGCCGGGGGGATTCTTTCTTTCTCGTGAACTATTTCAGGTGGCCATCCATGATTAGTATCTCGATAGCATGCTTCAAATGGATGCAGTCCTTGTAACACCCCAATTCCTATTGCGAATAAATAATACATAAATAAATCAGAGTAACTAAAAATTTATTTTTCCAACAGAATCAAGGATGCCACATTTACAGAAAGAAAATACATCTCCTGCTCAATTATTTGATACATAACACGAACTGGGATAACATCAAAGAGAAACTTTTTCCATATAAAAGGAAAGTTCAATTATGGAATAAAGCGGAAAGATCCATAACTGACTTGTTTTACAAAATAAATTGTTTTATAACATCAAAATATACTTACAAAGGTAATACAACATAAATCTAATAAAGGTATACATATATAACATAATCGTTCCCCGACTCCCGTGCTACGTATCAGAGCAGACACCAAGACCGACAAAAGAACGGAGGGCTAATCTTCACAAAAGCCTCCAAGACTACAAATCTGCAATTGCCTCATAGAGCAATAAACCACAACAGAAGGGTGAGAAATAACAACTAAATTAAGATTGCATAATAATATGCAAACACATAAAAATTCACATGCATAGCTATTCTCACCACAAGCATCACATACAAATACATATAGCATGCCAAATATACATAACATATATCAATTATCCAACATAATCACGTATTTGCACATAAGGCATACCAAAGTCACCACATAAGTAAACTCACCACCACATCACATAACATACGTCTACACATAAGACATATTATCCACAACCAATTCACTTATCACATATGCATATCAATTCACCAATATGACCAATGCATTTATCACATATGCACATCAATTCACTAATTCAAACATAATTCTTAACACATGCTCAATTAATTCATGATTTTCCACACATAATCTATTCATTCATGATTTATGCAAATGCAAAGAAACCGACACAACGACTCGATGCAAATGCGGTACCATCCATCCATCAATCTCATCACTAGTTCACTCAGGAACTATTGGAATCATCGCTTGTTACTGAGGACCACTCATGTAACACCCCGTCGGGCAAACGATGTTCCCCGTCGCTTTCGGTCGTCTTGGTATAAGGCGCACGATGTTTATGGATCGCTTTCAGTCCTCATTGTATAAGGCGCACGATCCGATCTCTTTCGGTCCTCTTTGTATAAGGCATACGATCGTCTATAACCATCGCTTTCAGTCCTCTTTGTATAAGGCGCACGATGTTATAGAGGATTCCCTCTGGAATCATTTCGTCGCTCACACCCACTAGGGCACACGACATCACAAGATGCATATCATGATGCTTGACACACAAGAACTCATGACAATCAAATGCATCTTCATAATTCAACCATATGAATTATCTCATCATCATTATTCATGCATTGAAAACACTTCAAACAATGCATTTCATCACAAACCACAAACCACAACAATCATGCACACACAATTACTTCCACAAGGGATTCACACCACAAAGGTTACCCACAACACATCATAACAACATACATTGATATTCAATTCAACAATGTATTTTACCACACAACAACATCATTAATCATGCATCGAAGTTTAAACCAAAACAATGCATTTACTTGCCATAAGGCCATAAACCATCATCATATCATTTAATCACATGCATTCATATCACATATCAGCACACAAGTCATATGATGTATATCAAAAGCATATTGCATGAGAACACATCAAATACACACAGTTACGACGGTAAAACTCAGCCAACGACACATTTCCAAACCCCCGACATAATTAAATCGGTCAACCAATATCAAAACCATTTAATAAGAAAGAACAGATCATAAGCTTTCCAACGCATCAAACCGCGCCTCAAACCGACTTACGAATCAAAAGTTACAAAGAAAACAAATTGGAAAAAGCGGTCATGTTCGCAATGCGAAGCTCCTAGCGAGTCCTTCGCTCCCTCATTCGCAGTGCGAATACCCCAGCGAACCATGGCAGAAAGGAAAATAGCCTACAGTTTATAGTGCGAGCTCCCAGCGAACCTTCCCTGTCCCCTTCGCAGTGCGAATTCCCCAGCGAACCGTGGCAGAAAGAAAAACAACACAACGTTCGCAGTGCGAACCTCACGCGAGCATTCGCTTTCCCTTTCGCTGGCCATTCGCAATGTGAACCTGCGAAACCAGAAAAACCCAGCAGCGCTAACATAGGTCATTTGGGTCCAAATTCATCATTCTCCCACCCCAAACACTTCCAATTCATACTATAACAACCAAAACATGATCCAAACTTAACAACAAGTATTCTACGCAGTTTATATCGAATTTCATCCGTGAAAACATCGATTTCTATCAATCGCTCCTAATTTCAATCGATACGAAAAGTCGCGAAACAGCCAAAACAATTACAACAAACAACACATATACATACACAAGCAAGATATAATTGAAACTTCTCACCCTTACCCGATTAATCGCGCTCGAAACGGAGTTCCCGCGATTTTCCTCTTTCTCCTCTTTTTCTCTTCTCTTCCTTTCCTTCCCTTCTCTTTCTTTCCTTTCTCTCTATTTCTCTCCACTTTCTATTTATATAAAATATCTAAACCCCTAAAAAGACTATTTTACCCCTCAACTCAAATATCTCGCAAACGCTCTCCAAACGCGATAAAACATAAACATCGATGAAAAATAATATATTGTCAAATAAAAGTCAAGAATAAAATAATATAAAACGAAAATAATTAAATCGACTCGATTAAATAAATAAGACAAAACCGAGGCGTTAAAATTCTCCCCCACTTAGACATTTTCGTCCTCGAAAATATACTGAGACGAACAACTCCGGACACGACTCTTGCATCCGACCAACAAACTAACATGCCAACAAAAGCACACCACGAATAACATAAACTGACAAACCACCTCGCTAACAGCACCCACAACAACTACACGAAAACTACAACGACAAGATGCAAAGCCCATACAATGCACTTGACGACCAAATCAAACCTCAAAGAAAACCCAAGTTACAAACACACACAGGTTCACTCTTGAACAAGAACACAACAAGGTCGTTACCATCACAGTAGGTAACACTCCTCTAATTCCCCACAAAGGAATTATCCACTCGCACTCGAACCATCACCATGGAAACGAGGCAACCACACAAACAAGAACATAAAGTTCCACGACCCAACATCGTTTCAACAACTTCTACATACCCACGATACCAACATCCTTGTCACACCACAATATTACAACAATGCTACGATTCGCCAATTGAACATACGACCAAAACACCCAACTACAAATTAGTACCTGATTAATATTGAAACCTTCCACTTATCACTTCCATTATAGAACATCCCACTGTTCACCCTTTGAACTCTATCCAGTCACACACGCATATACGAAATGTGCCACTTCACGCTTCCGCTGCGCACTCTGATTATTCGAAACCATCAAGTCTACCAATCTCACGTCCAAAGTCTAACTCTTTCTCATAATATCCAAAAATCCTGTTCACTTTTAATATACCCAACTTCACACCCTACTGTGTTATCTCATACACCAGACACAAGTCTCTGAACTGCTCAAATAATCCTAATTCTCGGACCATCAAAATAGCCATGCATAAAAACTTTCGGCTTAACTCATCAGACACAACCTTAGCTTTTTCCGAAGGATAATCCAAGCCAAATTCATAACTCGTCACGAATTCCAACCATCCTTGTTGTCTCATACTCTATTCCTTCATACCAACCAAGTACTCTAAACTCTTGTGATTACTAAACACTTCGAACCTAGAACCATAAATATAATACCTCCAAATATTCCAACACAATACAACCGCAACCAATTCCAACCCCAAAATAGTATAGATCCTCTTATGAATCCTCAATTGTCGTAAAGCATAAGCTCCGACTTTACCCTCTTGCATTAACACACTGACTGACTCATCAACGACGTATCTCAATACCTCACAAACGGTTTATTAGGATCACCCAGAATCAAAACTGGAGCCATAGACAACTTCTACTTTAGCTCTCGGAAACTTTCCTCACAATGAACATCCAAAACAACCGACTTACCATTTGCAAGTCAATCGAAGTAACGAAAATTCTAACTTGGAAAATCCTTCCATAACCTCCGGTAATAACCAACTAAAGTCCAAAAATTTCTAATCTCCTTAACCGACTTCGGAGCCTCTCAACGTAGAACTGCATCTACTTCCAATGGATCCATTAACCCTACTCTCATCTGAAATAACATATCCAAGAAAACTAACCTTTTTCCAACCAAAATTCTCACTCGAATAACTTAGCATAAAACTTCGTCTCTTTTCAACACTTGTAATTCAAATCTCAAACACCTACCTGTTCTTCCTCTGAGTTCATAACAGATCCGAATACCCTCAATCAAAACCACCACGAACTTATCCAAATAAATATGGAAGATACGATTCAGCTACTCCACAAACATTCCTGACGCATTACTAACACCAAACAACATCACTTTGCATCGTAATGCCCAACCCAATTCCAAAAGATATAAATTCTTAAAGCTTTTGCAAAACTCTCCAATGGGTAACTGGTTACTCACATACAAGCTTAACCGAGTAAATAATAGCTTAATCCGATGATAACAAACTTAACCAGTCACATTAAATAGATTAAAGCCTCAACTCACATAATTCACCACTCTTATCAAACCATCCTAACAATTGCAATCCCACTCAAATTCAACCAACTATTCCAGTTATCTAATCATGAAAGTGGACACTTATTCTTAATCATTACCTTATTCCACTGTTAGTAATCCATACACAATTTCTTCTCCTGATCGTCCAATTCCACAAATTCCAACATGTAGCAACAACCAACCCAAAAGAACTCTTAAATATTACATCCACCCCAAAGGGTTCTCTCACAATTTCCATTAATGCTCTAACACTCTAAAGACTCCAAACCTCACCAGAACTCTAAGTTTTGCTCTCCATAGTCTCAATACCGTCATACACATCATACTTGTTATTCCATTCAAACACCCTTCTTTTTTGTTACTAATAATACTGGAGCTCTCTAAGACAACACCTTAATGTTCCATCCAAAAACACATCTGAAAACCATGCATAACTGACGGCCCATCACTGTGACTTCCTGCCAATTTCCAGAACACTATCATCACAGACAAAACAAACATCTTAGTCCCATCTAAACTATTCACCTTCGTCCAATTAAGTTCAATTTCTACTCTCTGAGAAGCAGCCCTTAAATAAACCCAATCATTCTCTCTCAATGACTTCCCAACTTGACCAACACACCAAAACCTCGAATCCATCTCATCTTCTGATATTAGAATCTTCATCGACTCAACAAAACAATCCGTAATCATTTTCTTAATTCCAAACAATTCATTTCACACACTATCAAAGTCGGAAAGACACGCTTATTCCATCCAACATAATTTCCGTCTGCTATCAACAAGAGATTAAGGGTGATCAGTTCCTCAATTTGTCAATAGACAGCCGACAATCATAATGGGGCATAAACCATCTTTACCAAACTATAATAGCATTCCTTACATCCTGTGCCCAAAATTACCTAAGGCACAAATCCTTAGTTAACATAAACCTTACCTCCGCATTCCCTCCGAAACCGGGAACCACACTGTCCAAAGAGCACTTACAATCTTGCAATTCATAACACACTGAGCCAACACTCCACACCTGAAGCAACTTGGAGAAGTACCAGCTTCTCCCCCACTTATCTCAATCTAAATCCTACAGACAAAGGATTAGAAAACTAGAAAGTACTGACAGTGTCTCACACACATATCACGTACTAAGGGACAAACAACAATGACAGTATTCAATTGTCACACCAACTGACTCAACAACTTGGCCGGATGGACCGACCTACTCTGATACCACTAATGTAACACCCCAATTTCCATCGCGAATAAATAATACATAAATAAATCAGAGTAACTAAAAATTTATTTTTCCGACAGAATCAAGGATGCCACATTTACAGAAAGAAAATACATCTCCTGCTCAATTATTTGATACATAACACGAACTGGGATAACATCAAAGAGAAACTTTTTCCATATAAAAGGAAAGTTCAATTATGGAATAAAGCGGAAAGATCCTAACTGACTTGTTTTACAAAATAAATTGTTTTATAACATCAAAATATACATACAAAGGTAATACAACATAAATCTAACAAAGGTATACATATATAACATAATCGTTCCCCGACTCCCGTGCTATGTATCAGAGCAGACACCAAGAACGACAAAAGAACGGAGGACTAATCTTCACAAAAGCCTCCAAGACTACAAATCTGCAATTGCCTCATAGAGCAATAAACCACAGTAGAAGGGTGAGAAATAACAACTAAATCAAGATTGCATAATAATATGCAAACACATAAAAATTCACATGCATAGTTATTCTCACCACAAGCATCACATACAAATACATATAGCATGCCATATATACATAACATATATTAATTATCCAACCTAATCACGTATTTGCACATAAGGCATACCAAATTCACCACATATGTAAACTCACCACCACATCACATAGCACACGTCTACACATAAGACATATTATCCACAACCAATGCACTTATCACATATGCACATCAATTCACCAATACGACCAATGCATTTATCACATATGCACATCAATTCACTAATTCAAACATAATTCTCAACACATGCTCAATTAATTCATGATTTTCCACACATAATCAATTCATTCATGATTTATGCAAATGCAAAGAAACCGACACAACGACTCTATGCAAATGCGGTACCATCCATCCATCAATCTCATCACTAGTTCACTCAGGAACTATTGGAATCATCGCTTGTTACTGAGGACCACTCATGTAACACCCCGTCGGGCAAACGATGTTCCCCGTCGCTTTTGGTCCTCTTGGTATAAGGCGCACGACGTTTATGGATTGCTTTCAGTCCTTTTTGTATAAGGCGCACGATCCGATCGCTTTCAGTCCTCTTTGTATAAGGCGCACGATCGTCTATAACCATCACTTTCAGTCCTCTTTGTATAAGGCGCACGATGTTATAGCGGATTCCCTCTGGAATCGTTTCGTCGCTCACACCCACTAGGGCACACGACATCACAAGATGCATATCATGATGCTTGACACACAAGAACTCATGACAATCAAATGCATCTTCACAATTCAAAAATATGAATTATCTCATCATCATTATTCATGCATTGAAAACACTTCAAACAATGCATTTCATCACAAACCACAAACCACAACAATCATGCACACACAATTACTTCCACAAGGGATTCACACCACAAAGGTTACCCACAACACATCATAACAACATACATTGATATTCAATTCAACAATGTATTTTACCACACAACAACATCATTAATCATGCATCGAAGTTTAACCCAAAACAATGCATTTACTTGCCATAAGGCCACAAACCATCATCACGTCATTTAATCACATGCATTCATATCACATATCAGCACACAAATCATACGATGTATATCAAAAGCATATTGCATGAGAACACATCAAATACACACAGTTACGACGGTAAAACTCGACCAACGACACATTTCCAAACCCCCGACATAATTAAATCGGTCAACCAATATCAAAACCATTTAATAAGAAAGAACAGATCATAAGCTTTCCAACGCATCAAACCGCGCCTCAAACCGACTTACGAATCAAAAGTTACAAAGAAAACAAATTGGAAAAAGCGGCCATGTTCGCAATGCGAAGCTCCTAGCGAGTCCTTCGCTCCCTCATTCGCAGTGCGAATACCCCAGCGAACCATGGCAGAAAGGAAAATAGCCTACAATTTGCAGTACGAGCTCCCAGCGAACCTTCCCTGTCCCTTCGTAGTGCGAATTCCCCAGCGAACCGTGGCAGAAAGAAAAACAACACAACGTTCGCAGTGCGAACCTCACGCGAGCGTTCGCTTTCCCTTTCGCTGGCCATTCGCAATGTGAACCTGCGAAACCAGAAAAACCCAGCAGCGCTAACATAGGTCATTTGGGTCCAAATTCATCATTCTCCCACCCCAAACACTTCCAATTCATACTATAACAACCAAAACATGATCCAAACTTAACAACAAGTATTCTACGCAGTTTATATCGAATTTCATCCGTGAAAACATCGATTTCTATCAATCGCTCCTAATTTCAATCGATACGAAAAGTCGCGAAACAGCCAAAACAATTACAACAAACAACACATATACATACACAAGCAAGATATAATTGAAACTTCTCACCCTTACCCGATTAATCGCGCTCGAAACGGAGTTCCCGCGATTTTCCTCTTTCTCCTCTTTTTCTCTTCTCTTCCTTTCCTTCCCTTCTCTTTCTTTCCTTTCTCTCTATTTCTCTCCACTTTCTATTTATATAAAATATCTAAACCCCTAAAAAGACTATTTTACCCCTCAACTCAAATATCTCGCAAACGCTCTCCAAACGCGATAAAACATAAACAGCGATGAAAAATAATATATTGTCAAATAAAAGTCAAGAATAAAATAATATAAAACGAAAATAATTAAATCAACTCGATTAAATAAATAAGACAAAACCGGGGCGTTACAATTCTCCCCCACTTAGACATTTTCGTCCTCGAAAATATACTGAGACGAACAACTCCGGACACGACTCTTGCATCCGACCAACAAACTAACATGCCAACAAAAGCACACCACGAATAACATAAACTGACAAACCACCTCGCTAACAGCACCCACAACAACGACACGACAACTACAACGACAAGATGCAAAGCCCATACAATGCACTTGACGACCAACTCAAACCTCAAAGAAAACCCAAGTTACAAACACACACAGGTTCACTCTTGAACAAGAACACAACAAGGTCGTTACCATCACAGTAGGTAACACTCCTCTAATTCCCCACAAAGGAATTATCCACTCGCACTCGAACCATCACCATGGAAACGAGGCAACCACACAAACAAGAACATAAAGTTCCACGACCCAACATCGTTTCAACAACTTCTACATACCCACGATACCAACATCCTTGTCACACCATAATATTACAACAATGCTACGATTCGCCAATTGAACATACGACCAAAACACCCAACTACAAATTAGTACCTGATTAATATTGAAACCTTCCACTTATCACTTCCATTATAGAACATCCCACTGTTCACCCTTTGAACTCTATCCAGTCACACACGCATATACGAAATGTGCCACTTCACGCTTCCGCTGCGCACTCTGATTATTCGAAACCATCAAGTCTACCAATCTCACGTCCAAAGTCTAACTCTTTCTCATAATATCCAAAAATCCTGTTCACTTTTAATATACCCAACTTCACACCCTACTGTGTTATCTCATACACCAGACACAAGTCTCTGAACTGCTCAAATAATCCTAATTCTCGGACCATCAAAATAGCCATGCATAAAAACTTTCGGCTTAACTCATCAGACACAACCTTAGCTTTTTCCGAAGGATAATCCAAGCCAAATTCATAACTCGTCACGAATTCCAACCATCCTTGTTGTCTCATACTCTATTCCTTCATACCAACCAAGTACTCTAAACTCTTGTGATTACTAAACACTTCGAACCTAGAACCATAAATATAATACCTCCAAATATTCCAACACAATACAACCGCAACCAATTCCAACCCCAAAATAGTATAGATCCTCTTATGAATCCTCAATTGTCGTAAAGCATAAGCTCCGACTTTACCCTCTTGCATTAACACACTGACTGACTCATCAACGACGTATCTCAATACCTCACAAACGGTTTATTAGGATCACCCAGAATCAAAACTGGAGCCATAGACAACTTCTACTTTAGCTCTCGGAAACTTTCCTCACAATGAACATCCAAAACAACCGACTTACCTTTTGCAAGTCAATCGAAGTAACGAAAATTCTAACTTGGAAAATCCTTCCATAACCTCCGGTAATAACCAACTAAAGTCCAAAAATTTCTAATCTCCTTAACCGACTTCGGAGCCTCTCAACGTAGAACTGCATCTACTTCCAATGGATCCATTAACCCTACTCTCATCTGAAATAACATATCCAAGAAAACTAACCTTTTTCCAACCAAAATTCTCACTCGAATAACTTAGCATAAAACTTCGTCTCTTTTCAACACTTGTAATTCAAATCTCAAACACCTACCTGTTCTTCCTCTGAGTTCATAACAGATCCGAATACCCTCAATCAAAACCACCACGAACTTATCCAAATAAATATGGAAGATACGATTCAGCTACTCCACAAACATTCCTGACGCATTACTAACACCAAACAACATCACTTTGCATCGTAATGCCCAACCCAATTCCAAAAGATATAAATTCTTAAAGCTTTTGGAAAACTCTCCACTGGGTAACTGGTTACTCACATACAAGCTTAACCGAGTAAATAATAGCTTAATCCGAAGATAACAAACTTAACCAGTCACATTAAATAGATTAAAGCCTCAACTCACATAATTCACCACTCTTATCAAACCATCCTAACAATTGCAATCCCACTCAAATTCAACCAACTATTCCAGTTATCTAATCATGAAAGTGGACACTTATTCTTAATCATTACCTTATTCCACTGTTAGTAATCCATACACAATTTCTTCTCCTGATCGTCCAATTCCACAAATTCCAACATGTAGCAACAACCAACCCAAAAGAACTCTTAAATATTACATCCACCCCAAAGGGTTCTCTCACAATTTCCATTAATGCTCTAACACTCTAAAGACTCCAAACCTCACCAGAACTCTAAGTTTTGCTCTCCATAGTCTCAATACCGTCATACACATCATACTTGTTATTCCATTCAAACACCCTTCTTTTTTGTTACTAATAATACTGGAGCTCTCTAAGACAACACCTTAATGTTCCATCCAAAAACACATCTGAAAACCATGCACAACTGACGGCCCATCACTGTGACTTCCTGCCAATTTCCAGAACACTATCATCACAGACAAAACAAACATCTTAGTCCCATCTAAACTATTCACCTTCGTCCAATTAAGTTCAATTTCTACTCTCTGAGAAGCAGCCCTTAAATAAACCCAATCATTCTCTCTCAATGACTTCCCAACTTGACCAACACACCAAAACCTCGAATCCGTCTCATCTTCTGATATTAGAATCTTCATCGACTCAACAAAACAATCCGTAATCATTTTCTTAATTCCAAACAATTCATTTCACACACTATCAAAGTCGGAAAGACACGCCTATTCCATCCAACATAATTTCCGTCTGCTATCAACAAGAGATTAAGGGTGATCAGTTCCTCAATTTGTCAATAGACAGCCGACAATCATAATGGGGCATAAACCATCTTTACCAAACTATAATAGCATTCCTTACATCCTGTGCCCAAAACTACCTAAGGCACAAATCCTTAGTTAACATAAACCTTACCTCCGCATTCCCTCCGAAACCGGGAACCACACTGTCCAAAGAGCACTTACAATCTTGCAATTCATAACACACTGAGCCAACACTCCACACCTGAAGCAACTTGGAGAAGTACCAGCTTCTCCCCCACTTATCTCAATCTAAATCCTACAGACAAAGGATTAGAAAACTAGAAAGTACTGACAGTGTCTCACACACATATCACGTACTAAGGGACAAACAACAATGACAGTATTCAATTGTCACACCAACTGACTCAACAACTTGGCCGGATGGACCGACCTACTCTGATACCACTAATGTAACACCCCAATTTCCATCGCGAATAAATAATACATAAATAAATCAGAGTAACTAAAAATTTATTTTTCCGACAGAATCAAGGATGCCACATTTACAGAAAGAAAATACATCTCCTGCTCAATTATTTGATACATAACACGAACTGGGATAACATCAAAGAGAAACTTTTTCCATATAAAAGGAAAGTTCAATTATGGAATAAAGCGGAAAGATCCTAACTGACTTGTTTTACAAAATAAATTGTTTTATAACATCAAAATATACATACAAAGGTAATACAACATAAATCTAACAAAGGTATACATATATAACATAATCGTTCCCCGACTCCCGTGCTATGTATCAGAGCAGACACCAAGAACGACAAAAGAACGGAGGACTAATCTTCACAAAAGCCTCCAAGACTACAAATCTGCAATTGCCTCATAGAGCAATAAACCACAGCAGAAGGGTGAGAAATAACAACTAAATCAAGATTGCATAATAATATGCAAACACATAAAAATTCACATGCATAGTTATTCTCACCACAAGCATCACATACAAATACATATAGCATGCCATATATACATAACATATATCAATTATCCAACCTAATCACGTATTTGCACATAAGGCATACCAAAGTCACCACATATGTAAACTCACCACCACATCACATAGCACACGTCTACACATAAGACATATTATCCACAACCAATGCACTTATCACATATGCACATCAATTCACCAATACGACCAATGCATTTATCACATATGCACATCAATTCACTAATTCAAACATAATTCTCAACACATGCTCAATTAATTCATGATTTTCCACACATAATCAATTCATTCATGATTTATGCAAATGCAAAGAAACCGACACAACGACTCTATGCAAATGCGGTACCATCCATCCATCAATCTCATCACTAGTTCACTCAGGAACTATTGGAATCATCGCTTGTTACTGAGGACCACTCATGTAACACCCCGTCGGGCAAACGATGTTCCCCGTCGCTTTTGGTCCTCTTGGTATAAGGCGCACGACGTTTATGGATTGCTTTCAGTCCTTTTTGTATAAGGCGCACGATCCGATCGCTTTCAGTCCTCTTTGTATAAGGCGCACGATCGTCTATAACCATCACTTTCAGTCCTCTTTGTATAAGGCGCACGATGTTATAGCGGATTCCCTCTGGAATCATTTCGTCGCTCACACCCACTAGGGCACACGACATCACAAGATGCATATCATGATGCTTGACACACAAGAACTCATGACAATCAAATGCATCTTCACAATTCAAAAATATGAATTATCTCATCATCATTATTCATGCATTGAAAACACTTCAAACAATGCATTTCATCACAAACCACAAACCACAACAATCATGCACACACAATTACTTCCACAAGGGATTCACACCACAAAGGTTACCCACAACACATCATAACAACATACATTGATATTCAATTCAACAATGTATTTTACCACACAACAACATCATTAATCATGCATCGAAGTTTAACCCAAAACAATGCATTTACTTGCCATAAGGCCACAAACCATCATCACATCATTTAATCACATGCATTCATATCACATATCAGCACACAAGTCATACGATGTATATCAAAAGCATATTGCATGAGAACACATCAAATACACACAGTTACGACGGTAAAACTCGACCAACGACACATTTCCAAACCCCCGACATAATTAAATCGGTCAACCAATATCAAAACCATTTAATAAGAAAGAACAGATCATAAGCTTTCCAACGCATCAAACCGCGCCTCAAACCGACTTACGAATCAAAAGTTACAAAGAAAACAAATTGGAAAAAGCGGTCATGTTCGCAATGCGAAGCTCCTAGCGAGTCCTTCGCTCCCTCATTCGCAGTGCGAATACCCCAGCGAACCATGGCAGAAAGGAAAATAGCCTACAATTTGCAGTACGAGCTCCCAGCGAACCTTCCCTGTCCCTTCGTAGTGCGAATTCCCCAGCGAACCGTGGCAGAAAGAAAAACAACACAACGTTCGCAGTGCGAACCTCACGCGAGCGTTCGCTTTCCCTTTCGCTGGCCATTCGCAATGTGAACCTGCGAAACCAGAAAAACCCAGCAGCGCTAACATAGGTCATTTGGGTCCAAATTCATCATTCTCCCACCCCAAACACTTCCAATTCATACTATAACAACCAAAACATGATCCAAACTTAACAACAAGTATTCTACGCAGTTTATATCGAATTTCATCCGTGAAAACATCGATTTCTATCAATCGCTCCTAATTTCAATCGATACGAAAAGTCGCGAAACAGCCAAAACAATTACAACAAACAACACATATACATACACAAGCAAGATATAATTGAAACTTCTCACCCTTACCCGATTAATCGCGCTCGAAACGGAGTTCCCGCGATTTTCCTCTTTCTCCTCTTTTTCTCTTCTCTTCCTTTCCTTCCCTTCTCTTTCTTTCCTTTCTCTCTATTTCTCTCCACTTTCTATTTATATAAAATATCTAAACCCCTAAAAAGACTATTTTACCCCTCAACTCAAATATCTCGCAAACGCTCTCCAAACGCGATAAAACATAAACAGCGATGAAAAATAATATATTGTCAAATAAAAGTCAAGAATAAAATAATATAAAACGAAAATAATTAAATCAACTCGATTAAATAAATAAGACAAAACCGGGGCGTTACAATTCTCCCCCACTTAGACATTTTCGTCCTCGAAAATATACTGAGACGAACAACTCCGGACACGACTCTTGCATCCGACCAACAAACTAACATGCCAACAAAAGCACACCACGAATAACATAAACTGACAAACCACCTCGCTAACAGCACCCACAACAACGACACGACAACTACAACGACAAGATGCAAAGCCCATACAATGCACTTGACGACCAACTCAAACCTCAAAGAAAACCCAAGTTACAAACACACACAGGTTCACTCTTGAACAAGAACACAACAAGGTCGTTACCATCACAGTAGGTAACACTCCTCTAATTCCCCACAAAGGAATTATCCACTCGCACTCGAACCATCACCATGGAAATGAGGCAACCACACAAACAAGAACATAAAGTTCCACGACCCAACATCGTTTCAACAACTTCTACATACCCACGATACCAACATCCTTGTCACACCACAATATTACAACAATGCTACGATTCGCCAATTGAACATACGACCAAAACACCCAACTACAAATTAGTACCTGATTAATATTGAAACCTTCCACTTATCACTTCCATTATAGAACATCCCACTGTTCACCCTTTGAACTCTATCCAGTCACACACGCATATACGAAATGTGCCACTTCACGCTTCCGCTGCACACTCTGATTATTCGAAACCATCAAGTCTACCAATCTCACGTCCAAAGTCTAACTCTTTCTCATAATATCCAAAAATCCTGTTCACTTTTAATATACCCAACTTCACACCCTACTGTGTTATCTCATACACCAGACACAAGTCTCTGAACTGCTCAAATAATCCTAATTCTCGGACCATCAAAATAGCCATGCATAAAAACTTTCGGCTTAACTCATCAGACACAACCTTAGCTTTTTCCGAAGGATAATCCAAGCCAAATTCATAACTCGTCACGAATTCCAACCATCCTTGTTGTCTCATACTCTATTCCTTCATACCAACCAAGTACTCTAAACTCTTGTGATTACTAAACACTTCGAACCTAGAACCATAAATATAATACCTCCAAATATTCCAACACAATACAACCGCAACCAATTCCAACCCCAAAATAGTATAGATCCTCTTATGAATCCTCAATTGTCGTAAAGCATAAGCTCCGACTTTACCCTCTTGCATTAACACACTGACTGACTCATCAACGACGTATCTCAATACCTCATAAACGGTTTATTAGGATCACCCAGAATCAAAACTGGAGCCATAGACAACTTCTACTTCAGCTCTCGGAAATTTTCCTCACAATGAACATCCAAAACAACCGACTTACCTTTTGCAAGTCAATCGAAGTAACGAAAACGCTAACTTGGAAAATCCTTCCATAACCTCCGGTAATAACCAACTAAAGTCCAAAAATTTCTAATCTCCTTAACCGACTTCGGAGCCTCTCAACGTAGAACTGCATCTACTTCCAATGGATCCATTAACCCTACTCTCATTTGAAATAACATATCCAAGAAAACTAACCTTTTTCCAACCAAAATTCTCACTCGAATAACTTAGCATAAAACTTCGTCTCTTTTCAACACTTGTAATTCAAATCTCAAACACCTACCTGTTCTTCCTCTGAGTTCATAACAGATCCGAATACCCTCAATCAAAACCACCACGAACTTATCCAAATAAATATGGAAGATACGATCCAGCTACTCCACAAACATTCCTGACGCATTACTAACACCAAACAACATCACTTTGCATCATAATGCCCAACCCAATTCCAAAAGATATAAATTCTTAAAGCTTTTGCAAAACTCTCCCCTGGGTAACTGGTTACTCACATACAAGCTTAACCGAGTAAATAATAGCTTAATCCGATGATAACAAACTTAACCAGTCACATTAAATAGATTAAAGCCTCAACTCACATAATTCACCACTCTTATCAAACCATCCTAACAATTGCAATCCCACTCAAATTCAACCAACTATTCCAGTTATCTAATCATGAAAGTGGACACTTATTCTTAATCATTACCTTATTCCACTGTTAGTAATCCATACACAATTTCTTCTCCTGATCGTCCAATTCCACAAATTCCAACATGTAGCAACAACCAACCCAAAAGAACTCTTAAATATTACATCCACCCCAAAGGGTTCTCTCACAATTTCCATTAATGCTCTAACACTCTAAAGACTCCAAACCTCACCAGAACTCTAAGTTTTGCTCTCCATAGTCTCAATACCGTCATACACATCATACTTGTTATTCCATTCAAACACCCTTCTTTTTTGTTACTAACAATACTGGAGCTCTCTAAGACAACACCTTAATGTTCCATCCAAAAACACATCTGAAAACCATGCACAACTGATGGCCCATCACTGTGACTTCCTGCCAATTTCCAGAACACTATCATCACAGACAAAACAAGCATCTTAGTCCCATCTAAACTATTCACCTTCGTCCAATTAAGTTCAATCTCTACTCTCTGAGAAGCAGCCCTAAATAAACCCAATCATTCTCTCTCAATGACTTCCCAACTTGACCAACACACCAAAACCTCGAATCCGTCTCATCTTCTGATATTAGAATCTTCATCGACTCAACAAAATAATCCGTAATCATTTTCTTAATTCCAAACAATTCATTTCACACACTATCAAAGTCGGAAAGACACGCCTATTCCATCCAACATAATTTCCGTCTGCTATCAACAAGAGATTAAGGGTGATCAGTTCCTCAATTTGTCAATAGACAGCCGACAATCATAATGGGGCATAAACCATCTTTACCAAACTATAATAGCATTCCTTACATCCTGTGCCCAAAACTACCTAAGGCACAAATCCTTAGTTAACATAAACCTTACCTCCGCATTCCCTCCGAAACCGGGAACCACACTGTCCAAAGAGCACTTACAATCTTACAATTCATAACACACTGAGCCAACACTCCACACCTGAAGCAACTTGGAGAAGTACCAGCTTCTCCCCCACTTATCTCAATCTAAATCCTGCAGACAAAGGATTAGAAAACTAGAAAGTACTGACAGTGTCTCACACACATATCACGTACTAAGGGACAAACAACAACGACAGTATTCAATTGTCACACCAACTGACTCAACAACTTGGCCGGACGGACCGACCTACTCTGATACCACTAATGTAACACCCCAATTTCCATCGCGAATAAATAATACATAAATAAATCAGAGTAACTAAAAATTTATTTTTCCGACAGAATCAAGGATGCCACATTTACAAAAAGAAAATACATCTCCTGCTCAATTATTTGATACATAACACGAACTGGGATAACATCAAAGAGAAACTTTTTCCATATAAAAGGAAAGTTCAATTATGGAATAAAGCGGAAAGATCCATAACTGACTTGTTTTACAAAATAAATTGTTTTATAACATCAAAATATACATACAAAGGTAATACAACATAAATCTAACAAAGGTATACATATATAACATAATCGTTCCCCGACTCCCGTGCTATGTATCAGAGCAGACACCAAGAACGACAAAAGAACGGAGGACTAATCTTCACAAAAGCCTCCAAGACTACAAATTTGCAATTGCCTCATGGAGCAATAAACCACAGCAGAAGGGTGAGAAATAACAACTAAATCAAGATTGCATAATAATATGCAAACACATAAAAATTCACATGCATAGTTATTCTCACCACAAGCATCACATACAAATACATATAGCATGCCATATATACATAACATATATCAATTATCCAACCTAATCACGTATTTGCACATAAGGCATACCAAAGTCACCACATATGTAAACTCACCACCACATCACATAGCATACGTCTACACATAAGACATATTATCCACAACCAATGCACTTATCACATATGCACATCAATTCACCAATACGACCAATGCATTTATCACATATGCACATCAATTCACTAATTCAAACATGATTCTCAACACATGCTCAATTAATTCATGATTTTCCACACATAATCAATTCATTCATGATTTATGCAAATGCAAAGAAACCGACACAACAACTCTATGCAAATGCGGTACCATCCATCCATCAATCTCATCACTAGTTCACTCAGGAACTATTGGAATCATCGCTTGTTACTGAGGACCACTTATGTAACACCCCGTCGGGCAAACGATGTTCCCCGTCGCTTTCGGTCCTCTTGGTATAAGGCGCACGGCATTTATGGATTGCTTTCAGTCCTTTTGTATAAGGCACACGATCCGATCGCTTTCGGTCCTCTTTGTATAAGGCGCACGATCGTCTATAACCATCACTTTCAGTCCTCTTTGTATAAGGCGCACGATGTTATAGCGGATTCCCTCTGGAATCGTTTCGTCGCTCACACCCACTAGGGCACACGACATCACAAGATGCATATCATGATGCTTGACACACAAGAACTCATGACAATCAAATGCATCTTCACAATTCAACCATATCAATTATCTCATCATCATTATTCATGCATTGAAAACACTTCAAACAATGCATTTCATCACAAACCACAAACCACAACAATCATGCACACACAATTACTTCCACAAGGGATTCACACCACAAAGGTTACCCACAACACATCATAACAACATACATTGATATTCAATTCAACAATGTATTTTACCACACAACAACATCATTAATCATGCATCGAAGTTTAACCCAAAACAATGCATTTACTTGCCATAAGGCCACAAACCATCATCACATCATTTAATCACATGCATTCATATCACATATCAGCACACAAGTCATACGATGTATATCAAAAGCATATTGCATGAGAACACATCAAATACACACAGTTATGACGGTAAAACTCGACCAACGACACATTTCTAAACCCCCGACATAATTAAATCGGTCAACCAATATCAAAACCATTTAATAAGAAAGAACAGATCATAAGCTTTCCAACGCATCCAACCGCGCCTCAAACTGACTTACGAATCAAAAGTTACAAAGAAAACAAATTGGAAAAAGCTGGCATGTTCGCAATGCGAAGCTCCTAGCGAGTCCTTCGCTCCCTCATTCGCAGTGCGAATACCCCAGCGAACCATGGCAGAAAGGAAAATAGCCTACAGTTCGTAGTGCGAGCTCCCAGCGAACCTTCGCTATCCCCTTCGCAGTGCGAATCCCCCAGCGAACCGTGGCAGAAAGAAAAACAACACAATGTTGGCAGTGCGAACCTCACGCGAGCGTTCCCTTTCCCTTTCGCTGACCATTCGCAGTGCGAACCTGCGAAACCAGAAAAACCCAGCAGCGCTAACATAGGTCATTTGGGTCCAAATTCATCATTCTCCCACCCCAAACACTTCCAATTCATACTATAACAACCAAAACATGATCCAAACTTAACAACAAGTATTCTACGCAGTTTATATCGAATTTCATATGTGAAAACATCGATTTCTATCAATCGCTCCTAATTTCAATCGATACAAAAAGTCACAAAACAACCAAAACAATTACAACAAACAACACATATACATACACAAGCAAGATATAATTGAAACTTCTCACCCTTACCCGATTAATCGCGCTCGAAACGGAGTTCCCGGGATTTTCCTCTTTCTCCTTTTTTCTCTTCTCTTCCTTTCCTTCCCTTCTCTTTCTTTCCTTTTTCTTTCCTTTCTCTCTATTTCTCTCCACTTTCTATTTATATAAAATATCTAAACCCCTAAAAAGACTATTTTATCCCTCAACTCAAATATCTCGCAAACGCTCTCCAAATGCGATAAAACATAAACAGCGATGAAAAATAATATATTGTCAAATAAAAGTCAAGAATAAAATAATATAAAACGAAAATAATTAAATTGACTCGATTAAATAAATAAGACAAAACCGGGGTGTTACAGTCCTCGGTAGTGTGGATGTGACTTTTATGGAAACGACAGTACTTCGATTTGTCGGCGTTGGGTTTGGCCGGTATTTGCTTGGGGAAGCGGACCCCTGCTTGCTTGAATTCCGAATTCGCGCATTCAGATAGTATATTCTCCCTGGAGACGGTCAGGGGGTATAGGCTTGGAATCGTCCGGAGGGTCCCTTGCTGTCGCGGGAGTCCCATGGACGGTCTTCGCGCTTCCTTTCTCCTCGACGGGATGTCGAGGCTTCTTCGCCTCTGGAGGCCCGAGCGTTCTCTTGGTGGCGGGAAGCTCGGACGGAGGTGGCCGCTTCCTTCTCCTCGTACTGGATGTGCGACTTTGCCTTGAGGAGGAGGGTATCCAGATTCCTCGGAGGTGCCAGGCCGACGGCTTTAGAGAATTCTGAGCCTGGGCGGAGCCTTTGCTCGATCAGAAATTTGTTCATCGCGTCCATTGTAGGGACCTGTACCGCTTCTTTGTTAAACCTCTCGATGTATTCCCGGAGAGGTTCGTCCAAGGGAGGCTTCAGTCTTGGGGTGACGCTGCGACGCAGTGAAATACAGGGAGAACATCCTCCCCAGTTGCTTCCATGACGTAATAGATTCTTCGGGCAACTGCTTGTACCACGTCATTGCCCCTTTTTGGAGCGTGGTTGGAAATAGCCAACACTTAATGGCGCCCCAGACGCCACGATAATCCAACAGCGCATCAATGTTTTCGATGTGCTCGTCAGGGTCAGTCGTGCCGTCGTACATGCCCAGTGCTGGGGGATTCTCCAGGCCCTTGGGGAGGTGTGTTACCAAGATCTCTTGGGATAATGGGTCGTGAGGCTTATCATCACTGCTGGAACTGGTTGGTGACGGGGACCAGATGACTCGCTTGTGTTGACGACTTCTTCGGGGGAGAGGTGAACGGGCCCGGCCCTTTGACCTGACCGGAGGTGACTACTTGTCTCTTCGGGTCCTCTTGTGGCCGGGAGAGTGCTGCTTCCGCGGGGAAACCTGGTCGCATTTTCAAACAGCACGAGACTCTGGTTCTTAGCGTAGCCGTCGTTCGACTTCTGCCGATGTTGCGGGCTCTTGGACCATCGGTGGTTCTTCCTTGGAGGTGGGGATCTTGGACGGGAGGATTCCTCCAAAGCCCCGATCATTTCGTTCTACTGAAGGATCAGGAGGTTGGTCTTGTTGAGCGCCTCTAGAAGGGCCACCACAGCCGGGTCGGCGTTGGGTGGAGCAGGAACGGCCTGGATGGCCACCAAGGGCTGGTCGTCTTCGCGATCAGCAGAAGTAGGGGAAGGAGAGGTTGTGGCCCCGTCTCTCAGAAAATGGGGATCTTCGAGGAGAGAAGATGGACCGTCAACGACAGTCTTGTTGACGGGGAGGACATCAGATTAGAGAGCACCTTTGGCGTGATCTTGAGAGGCCATGATGATGACCTTGAAAATTTGCTTTGATCTTTGGTTTTCGGGGAAAGAAAGAAGGGGAGAACAAGATTTCCCACAGACGGCGCCACTGATCGTGAAGGATGGATCAGATCCTGTTGAAGTGGGCCACCAAGTACGTCTGAGATGCTGGGCGTATGGAGAGGAGGAGGGGGTGTACCTGCAAGGCACTCCGACGCTCAAGTAAGAAAAGGTCAGAGAAAAGGGGCAAGTACAAAATATTAGTTTGTAGGGTGAATATTTGATACCTGGCCCTCTCAAGTGAGAGGGTTTATATAGTGCCCCCAGCGTGTGGCCAACGGTCCTATTTTCGGGGCGAAATAACCGTTTTCCCGAAGAATAGGTAACTGCCCAAACTAGCCGTTATGTCGGGCAGGGTGCCAAAAACTAGCCGTTATGTCGGCCATATGTATAGTTTCGGGCACATGCCCTTAGCTGTTCGGAGAGTGAAGAAGTCGTGCGGAACAGGCAGCTGTTCCGGGGAGGAGTGATTCATTCCTTGCCCGGTTGGAGGGGCAGAAAGGTAACTTTTGCCCTTTGTGGATTGGGCTTAGGCAACTGGGCCGTTCTGGGAGCAGAAGTGGATTGGTCTGTGCCTGGCCATCGGTCCAGTCCAGAACATATGCAGTGACTGCCATTTCCTAATGAGGTGATAAGAAAGATTGAATCTATATGACGTTCTTGTCTTTGGTCTGGCTTTGATGTCATTTCTAGAAAATCTCATGTCTCTTGGAAGCAGGAGTGTACTCCTAAGGATAGAGGAGGGCTTAATGTCATTTCACTGGAAGAATGGAACAAGGCTAGTATGGCAAAGCTTTTATGGAACCTGAGCGGAAAGAAGGACAATTTATGGATAAGATGGGTGAATGTTTATTATCTCAAAGGAAAAATGTTATGAATTTCCACCCTACTACGTCGGCTTCGTGGATCATTAAAGCTATTGTTAAACAACAACCAGTGGCTCTTGGAATGAGGGAGTGGAACAACATGATTGCCAAATTTGACATAAAAAAAAGTCTATGAGTATATAAAGGTAAGCTTCCAAAAGGTTGAATGGAGACATTTGTTCTGTCATACTATTGCTAGGCCTAGAGTATTATTTGTGTTTTGGTTGGCATGTCATAATAGATTAGCAACCAGAGAGCGGATGAAACGGTTTCATATGGTTGACGATGACTGTAGTAGCTTCTGTCAACAAAGTGAAACCGTAGAACCCTTATTTTTTGAGTGTCCTCATATGTCCTTTATTGGTTGGATTTTCAACATAATCCTGTTGGATGGACGGAAGAACGTCGTTGGTTGATTCAAGAAAGGTAAAAACAAAGGTTTGAGAGCTTGCCTTCTTCGCAGTGCAGCAGCGGAGACAGTGTATGAAGTGTGGAAGCATAGGAATGATAGTACTTTTGGGGACACTGTGAATAATACGAATATTAGGGATATAGTAATTGATACATTGATATATAGAGGTTGGGCCAATCATAGAACTAGGAAGCATATTTTTGGTCTAATGCTAGTTTAGTTTTGTTCTGTTTTAGTCGATTTTTGTAGGTTGGACCTTGTGTCACCTTGATTGTATTGTTTTCCCAATTTTTTGGTTAATAAAGTCACCTCTTTTTTTCCAAAAAAAAATATATATAATTAGAGTCATCAAACGAAAGAAAATAATGTTTTCTTTTAAATAAATAAATAAAAACAAAGAAAAATTATGAAACAGTACTATAGTTGTGCCTAAAAAATAGCAACTAATAATACTATAAGTAAATCCACGAAAACTATAGTTTTGAATTCATTTGTTTTTTAAGGTTCAACTTTTTAGTGCTAACTTTTTAGCGTCACATGAATCTCCATCCTCCCAACGTCTCACCATCGTCGGTATTCCTCCTTGAAGAATTTGTCGCTGAAGTTCTTCCATTTCTTCCAGACAAATCACTTGTCTGACTGAGATGTGTCAATAAGTCATGGATGTCACTCATCTCTGATCCCACCTTTGTCAAACAACACCTTAATCGATTTGCCTTAAACGCGGACCTCACACTTGTATCTTCCTTGAATGAAGTATCTTTCACAACTTTTCATTTGTTGGAGAATCCTCCAATCATTACCACTGTTCCCAATGGTTATTACCATCAATTGAATGATATTAATACGGATTTCTATATGATTGGTTCTTGCAATGGTTTGCTCGGCTTGTTAGGATATTCTTGCATCAATAGGAATATCCATAGGCATCTTTGTTTTGGGAATCATGCCACAAGAAAAATATCATAAAAATTAGGGTATTCTTGTCTAGACAACTTTTGTTATCCTCTTAATTTGGCATTTAGTTATGGTGATTCAAGAGACACGTATAAGGTTGTTTGTTTTCTTCCCAAGAGAACATATATAAAAGTTTTTAGTTTTGGCCATAATGTTTGGAAAAATATTCGAAATTCTCCCTGGATCATGATTGCATAATGAATGTTGTTAATTTTAGTGGTAGCTTCAATTGATTAATGGATTGAGTTAAATTCATTCAATTAAAAATGTGGATGAATCTAAATCATCCATTACATTTTTTATTATATATTTCTAATTTATTGCAATGCTTTTTTTATATATGCATCTTTTGTATAGGGTATGATTGATTTCTCTTTATTTTTATCTTCACGCTCACTACTTTTTCTTCAATCTCATTCTTTTTCTTCATTTTTTTTTGTTTTTTAACTCCTTCCTCAATTTTATTGTATTCAGTCTTGTTCATGGATTTTTGTATTTGTTCGCCTATGACTAATCTTTGTAAGAAGTTTTCTGCTTTTCAACTCAATCACTTTAATTTTAATTTTTAGGATTATCATGGGTATTTTGAGTCTCTAAATCCATCAATATTTTTAGTTGATATTTGTATTGATAATTGTCTAATATGAGTCTCTAAATTTTTAATGGAGGCTTCATTATTTTGTTGGAAGTCCTTTGGTTAACCTTGATAGTTTTGAAGTTGCTTTGTGTCATCTTCATAAATTTAGTTAGGATTTCCTTCATAGTTGAAGGTTTTCTTGATTGTTTATTCTGAGGTTATTGATTTTGTTTTACTTTTTATTTGAGACTTGCCATTTATTATTGATCCATGGGAAATTATGATGGTATTTCTATTATGGCTTATATGTTTTTAAGTATTATCTCTTTGATAATTTCCCATATAGTTGATTTCCTCATTTATGACACCTTTAGGAATACATTGGTAATTAGCACGCTCATATGTTTATTGGTATTTTTAGTAAGCAAATCACAAGTTCGTTCACTTAAAGGATTAAACTCGAAAAAAATTCTAAGGACATATTGTGCAAAAGAGTTTAAGAAAATGTGTTCAAGCTTGGAAATTAAACGTTTGAATGTGGCATAATTAGATTAAAACTTCAAAGGTAAAGTGCATAATTGCTTGAATAATAAAGTAAATGAAAGGAAATGATACAATCAATCGAATAAAATGCTTAAGTTAAAATTGGGATGTAGATTCATATATTTTTCACAAATTCACTATCTCTATAACTTAGATGTTTAAATTCTATAGAGGACAACAATGAAAAATATGAACCCTTGTTGCAGAGATTAAATTGACTTATATACATATACATCAGTGACCGTAGACAATAGTTAATTCTCTTGAAACACATATACCATCATGTGGCTTTTTGTCCTCTGCATTGCTTCCATCTATCTACATTCTTTGAACTATTGCAAAACTATCACTTCTGTCGAGAAACATTCCTAAGTCCTTCAACTCCCTTTTTTGATAATCCCTAGTCGAATCTTGTAATCTTGGTGTTGAACCATGATTAATTTGCTTGAGTTTCAGCTTGTGTATTTATCTCATACCCATATTCCTGTCGAATATGCCAAATCAATGCAAAAAAAATTCGAGATTTTAAACATGTTTTGAAGAGAGAGTAATCCTAATCTTGTGGATTTGTTCTTGAGATTCTTCCAAATCAAGCTTAATGGCCTTTGGTGTAGCTTGAGTCAAAAATCACAGGCAAACAACATCACCACAAAATCCGCATCTAAAAACAACAACTCGTTGTACCTAGTTTACCTAGGGAAATTAAGTTCTTCCACAAATCTTGAATATATTTAACATCGTTAAATGTTTGCACACCACCATCATCCACGAAAATTTTAATTTGTCTCATTCCAATGATAATACATGCTTTATCATCACCCAAATAAACAAATCCAAAATTACCTGACTTGAATGTATTGAACCATTCCCAGTGTGGCGTCATGTGGTAAGAACAACCACATCCAAGAATCCACGCATATGTGTATTTGTGGGATGAAACACACGACATATCTAGTTCCCTTTCAGAATCATTAGTTTGAACCACGTTTGCAAAACTAGATGAGTCATGCTTCTTTTTTACATTCTCTCTTCCAATGCCCAATTTGTTTGCAATTATAACACTCCATTATTTTCCAATTTTGGACATATACCTCTTATTTCCATAAATTTATTTGCCCTTATTCCACCCACAGTTTTGACTCACATTCACATACATATTGTCTCCTTGAATTCCTTTATCTACATTTTGTCTCCTTTGAGGATGAGATAAAATTGTAGCAGTAATTACATAAGGAGTGATAATGTCTTTCCCATAGGTAAAAGTAGTCACCGTAAGGTCATAAGAACTTCGTAACGAGTACAACAAGATAATTTCATTATCTTCTCCATTTATATCCACCTTAATCCTCACCAGATTGATGGTTATAGTTTTGAAAACATTGTTATGCTGTTGCAAATCGGGTCTTTTACGTATCTTCATAATGTATAGTCGTTGCTTTGTGAATGAATTATTCATCAGCTTCTTTGACATATATTGAATTTCCTATTTATCCTTAACCTCATTTGGTGACATTATGTTCAAGATATGATACATCACCTCGTTTGAAACACATAATCAAATTAATCTTGTGATCTTCTCTTTTATATATTCCTAATCGGTATCCTCCGTGTCAGTGGGTTTTATCTCGTACAACACCTTGTGAATTTTTTGAGCCAACAGATTTTTAACCCTCATTTTCCATAATGCAAAATTATTTGTCCTGTCAAACCTTGTCCCATCAAATTTTGCATCATGGTTAATCCCCGTCTGATACCAATTATTATCACAACTGACAGTATGAAAGATTAAAGAAACGAAAGTAAAATATAATGAACACATTAAATATTTGTAAACAGTTCGGTCAATGGTGCCTACCTCTACGACTATAGAGTAACAATTTCTCAATTTTATTTATGTGATGAAATTAGGGTTACAATGTTACAAGTAGTATATAAAATACTACAACTTAATTTAAAATCATACCTGACCCTACCTCTCTTTAGTGTCTACATATATATGAGTCATACTCAATACAAGTTATTTTTGTTAATACATTAATTAGGGCTTTCATCTACTTATGAATGACCAACATTTCAATTTTAGTGTCAAGCCCATTTGTCCTTTTCTTATTGCTTCCTTGTCTGTTAGTGCATTACACTTATTTTTGTGTCATGTTCTCTATAAGTTACTTTATCTCCATTTGTTTCTCATTCCACCTCCATCTGATGCATCCTAAATCATTGTGTGTTACCTTTCAGTCCATGTGTGAAGTATTATACTTGTGTCATTGCATATAGACCAAGTGAGGAACAACTTTTTAACACCAATTTTAACATCTTTCATGTATCATAGTGTTTACCCTGGAAATTGGTAAACAACCGTTGATCTTCTAAAACAACAAAGTTCTAGTAACTTACAGGATCGATCAGATTGATCCTAGGACATGTGCTATGAGTGCATTTAAAATGTTTCACTAATGCATAAAACAAACATTTCGACAATGCTTGTGTGCAAAAAGGATGTTTTGAAATGTGAATGAAAAGTAATAAGAAGCAAGAAAACGTTTGGGTTGAAACAAGAAACTTAAAGAAAGACTGAAATGTAAAGAAAAGTTTGATAAAAACTGAACTTTAAATGATAAAAGAAGCGCATAAAATCTTGAATAAACTGCAGAAATATAAATTCTTGAAGGTAAAAGCTTTATAATGTAAGAGTTGCAAAGTAAAAGCTTTGTAATGTAAAATGCTTAGAAGTAAAAGACTGAATTAAAGGACTTCAAAGTAAAGGATCTAAGATAGAAACTTCAAAGTAAATTGCATTGCAATGAAAGATAATGGTGATTACAATCACGTACATTCTCGCTTCACCCTTTTCTCTACACGCTGGATACTTTTAGTGATTATGGAGTTACTTGTACAACACGATTTTTCACACACATTCTAACTCTAGAACTAACCTATTTATAATACTCTAAAATAACCACCATTTGACAGTTTACTCCTAAAACACGCCACTTGGCACTTTGCATGTCTTCAACTTCTGGATCTTCACCACTTATCCTCTTTTCAAATTCAAAATAGTAGAAAATTCCCTCCACTAATTATTTATAACTGCAGTGCATCATCCCGTCGAACTGACTTCCTAGACTTAGAAATACTTGAAGTCTCAAGACTCCTTTCTTCGACACAAGCTTTCACCAAGTATGGTCGAAGCCTCTTTTAGCTTATTTATTTTTAAAGAACAACACAACTTCTTTAAAGCCAAATTTGTTTGAAACATGTAGCGTCGAAATTAGGAGCTAACAAATTGCCCACCAAAAATGTCCTTTCGCCAGTATCGGTAGGAAGGTCATTTTTTGATAGAATAATTTTCGACGCTTGCTTATTCGACTATGAGAAGACATGGTCATAACTGTTTAGCCCACGATCTAGAAACTACTCAGTTTCTTTCAACCATGCTTATGACGTCATATCATAATGGTGAATCTTCAAACGTCTTTTCAGTCGTATCTTTGATCAGTATTCATCATTACCTTTTCTTGAAACTAGACATTTCACAGTCTGATCATAACTGCCACCACTCAAAAATTTCCAAAAAGAAGACACGCGTCCCACTACTGGACTTGCTTTGACGGTGGATTAACAATCCTCTGAACTTCCAAATGCCTATAAATACTCCTTTTCCACAACTTGCCAAACTTTTGCATTCTCATAATTTCTTGTAACTCATTTCTTCATCCTTCAAACTTTCTTCAAGAAACCCAGAACACCATTTCATTTCTTCTCTAACTCCCAACAATGGTGTCCTCACAAACTGCTCCTCAAGAAAAGAAAGGTAAAAAAGGCAAGGTCACACAGTTCAAATAATCTCTTCCACCATTTTCGAACCTTCCAGGACCTAAGATGGTGAATAATCACCAGTTCATGCCAGAACCCCATGCTGCAGAAGTAAGGAGTATCTATGAATCTCAGGTAATGATTCCTCTTATTGTTTCTGACAAACCTTATGCTTTATCTGGTCCTTTATCCGATGCTAAAGCTTCTGATGAAAAACTCAGTGAGTTTTTTCCTTCCTATCGCAAATCAAGGCCATTAGGGCAAAAAAGTAACCCTAAAATAGGTGAAACTTCCCCTGATAAACCCACCTTAACCAAGATGGATCTTAGATATCTCCAAGATGGCACTAGATTAATGAGAGCGGTTAGCCTGTTGAAAGATTTTGACCTTTGGATGACCAGGATGGAAAAGGTAAAATCTGAACATTGGAAAACAATAGGAATTTATGACTTGCTCATTCTGTCGAAAACTAGTATTCCTTATTATTTAAACTTACTGGCAGCATCCCTTTATTTTTGGGATAGTACCCACTTTACCTTTCATCTTCCCTGTGGGATGGTCACCCCTACCCTCTTCGACGTGGCTGACATCACCGGACTTCGACCAGATGGCATTTCTTATAACCCTAAAACTGACGCAGAGGATACAATAGGGATCTCCAATTCCAAACTCACCTACACACATTTCATAAACCACCACTTCAAACGCGGCACTGAAGAAGTATCTGACCAAGAACACATTGCATTCCTGACTGTATGGCTGTCTAGGTATGTGTTTTGCTCCAAATCTCTGTAAGTGGCTAAGAAGTATCTAACTCTAGCCAACCAACTCCACAACAACAGAGGGGTTTGCCTTAGTAAATTGATCCTGGAAAACCTCTATGAATCTATCAGTGAAGGGACATCTCGACTCAAAGATTTAGAGGCCCAGGGCACTGTACACCTGAATGGCCCCCTCTGGCTGCTCAACTATGGCTTAACACAACTTTCGAAGCTAGCCTTCTCAGGAAAGGGAGAGTTGATGAAACTTCTACTAAAATCAAGGAGAGGAAGGTTGCAGGGACTCGCTTGGTCAAACTCACCCCTAATGATGATGGGGAAATTCTCAAAGGAGCCTTCTCCAGCTACATCATGATGTTTGCCAAACGGTATGAGTTCACACCAAGCATGGTCCCTTTTGCTGAGAGAAGATGTGGCCCTGAATGGTTCACAAGGCCATTCCCTAATTCAAACAAAAAGCTCCATACTGAATCTGTTTAAATCTGGAAGGCTTTCTTGATTCCTAGATTTATCGTCCATAGGCTGAATCTTGGAAAAGATATAGCAACCTTGATTGCTTACCAACCAAACCTTGTCTCTCGACAATTTGGGTTGGCCCAGACTTTCCCTAAGTGCCTATATGAGAAAAAGGGTCATGTTGTTCTTCACACTACCAGCTTCGACGAGGGAGGTGCTGCAATCCACTTCGACCGGTTGAATGCTCGAAAAGCAATCCTTTCCCCTGTGTACTTTCAGCCCAGTTTTTTGTGCACTCAACCATTTCACGACCGGTGGTCGAAGCACTACAATGAACAATTTCTTGATGTTTCTGCCTTCTCCTCATTACTTGACCAAGCTTTCCTTAATGTGCATGAGAAAACCAGAAAGAGTAAGTTCACTCATATCAAAGAAATTCAAGCCTTCCAAAGGTACTCTGAAACTGTCTATCGACCAGATGATATTAGTCGAACCGTTCGTGAGGTTGCTGTCACTTTGAAGTAGAAATTTCTACAAAAAATGGATAAGTTAAAAATCCCTTCCAACGTTCCTCTTGAGAGACGTTATGAGATGGCTTTTAAACTCTTTCCTCCAAAGTTCCCTCGATCGCCTAACGCTGACTTTGGAGTGGCATTTGCCCCTCCATTTCCAGATTGGTTTGTCTGTGGTGATTCCATAAAAATCCTTCGATAGCAGTCTCAACCGAAAGCTAAAAGGGTGGTTGTGACTAAGCATACGCTGGACAGTTTTAAAGGACACCTTCATATAGGGATCGAGGATGTTTGCATCGAATCCGAAATATATGAAGGTTTGAGGCCCTCGATTTGTGATTTATAACTAACCACTTAATTATTAACTTGTAATAATTGTCTTTGTCTTTTCAGCTATGCCCAGGAAGACCAAACCAGCTAAGAGTGCTGTTGTGAAGGTCGAGAAGGAATCTGAAGACACAAAGGTATTTTATATCCCTTTCCTAAGTCTTCTTTATGTGATCACGTTCTAATGTTTGCATCACCTTTTTAGACTGCTCGAAACCCTCCAACACCTCAAAAGAAGATCAAGAAAGGTGCTCAAACAGTCATTCCTTTAGATGCTGATGATGAATCTCCTGAGGAGGTCATAGCTAAAAGGAAAAGGAAGCTTACCAAAGCTTCTGGAGCTGCTGGCTAACCTTCCTCGAAGGCAGCCAATATTCTTGAAAAGACACCTACCACTAGTGGTGTCGAGAAGCCATCCTCCAAGGCCGCGTCGAAATCGAACGCCGGCACTCATGAGAGTGAAAACTCAAGCCCTGATGTTGCAAATGCTCAGGTATACACGCCATCTTTCTCATAGTATTTGCACTCTTCACTCAAATCTCCTTCAATCTTATTTTCCTTACTTGTGGTTTCAGGCTGATGTAGGTGATTCTAACCCACCACAAACTACGTCGACCTCTGCACCAACTCTTCTGAATAGCCAAGGTGAGCCAACTTATCACCCCATTTCTGACCTTGGTTCTGGGTACAGCTCAATAAGCGAAATTAACCAACCTATCTTTCTTACAGTTCCTCCCTCTGCGACGGTCAAAACAAACAAAAACTCGCCTGTCAAGACCACCACTAAACAATCCCAGACAGATGGCTCTGATTTTGAAAAGGATGATGTCTCTAGCCAACAACCAATAGAGGTCGTTGCCACGGAAGAAGGACGTCTTGAAAATGAACCAGATAATGATCACCTTAATTAAATGCCCATGAAGGGATGGACAATATGGGAGTACCCCCATTCCAAACTACATCTGATGATGATCAAGAGAATGACAACCAAGACAATGAAGAAGGAGACGAAGAGGAAGAAGAAGAAGAGGTCTAAGGTGAAGAGGAAAAAGAAGAGGATGAAGAGGATGAAGAAGAAAGAACTGAGAAGGACCAGTCCACTTCACCCGTAACTGAAAAAAGTCCTGTCAAAACTCCAACTCCTAAACCTACAGGCACTTTGACCACTGGAGGACCCACTACTGAAGATCCAATAGCTGCCCTTAGATGGTCGAATCCTCGAGAGTACGCCAAAATGATACTTGGGAAAAAGTACAGCTCCTCTGGTAGCAATCTTAGTACCTCGACCACTTCTGGGGATCCAGCTCCAGATGACTTTGTTGGCCCTATCCTTCAGAAAATTAAAAACAAATTCTTCAAGGGAGACATCCACAGCATCTTAAATGTAGATCGAACTGCTCATCTCTTTCTGACAGACACCCTCCAGAAACTGGACCTCTCGACCCTTAAGAAAGAGGTATCTGATTTCCTTATAGATTTAACTACTTTAGTGAATCAGATGTCTAAAGACTTCAAGATTCTTCCCAACATTCAAAACACCATTGAAAATACAACTGCGCTGGAACATCTAGCTTGGGATGAAGCACATGCATCAGAAGCCAAAGTCGAAGACCTAGAAATTACCCAAGCTAAAAGGCAGGAAGAGATAGTGTCGAACGAAAAGGATATTGACACATGGAGACAGCAAATCACAGAACTGTAAAACAAAATTTCTGATGCTGAAAAGCGTAATCTTGAGCTGAAGAATTTCGACGATACTGAACTGGCCAAAGATCTAAAACGCACTATGGACTTCATTGATAATGCACAAAAGCTTGTAAAAGAACATTCAGTAGCCAGACTCGACAAAGCTTTATGCGAAACACACCTTCAGACTCACAGGGTCAACTTTCTTCAGTTGAAGTCGAAGCTCCCCTTTTGATCATCTCATGAATTTTGTTTGTAGTTCTTTTTTATCACCATATTTTCAAGCCCTTTTGAGGCCTTATGTAATGACAATTTTAATGCCCTCTGGCATCTGTTTGAATACTTTTATTTACTGTTCACTCTTCGACTTGCAAAATTTTTGGAAATCATGGCACATTTTCTTTTAAATGTTTTATTAATGGCCTCAAACTTTGCTAATCTTTGTGATTAAGGCACTCTGCCTTTTTCCCTGGAAATCATGAAAAAAATGCAGCTTTAGCAGGCTAGTGCTCCAACGGCACAAGTCTCTATTCCATAAAGAAATATTAATAGCGTAAACCTAGGGTATATTTCCAAGAGTAATTTCACGTGTTTCCATCGTTGACTGGCCAATCCTTACAAGGAATTGCCCCTATAAAATCCTATTCACATGAGCCATATTCTGCACTCACTAAAGCCAGTATGAGTACTTCCTCAAAGAAAACAATAACCAAGAAGGTGGCTGAAGAAACACAGAAGGTTGAGGCAACCACCACTACCTGCAATAGCACTTCAACTGGAGCAACTTCCCAGGCCAAAAAGCGAGAAACTAAGGTGAAGGTCCCCAAGAAAGGGCGTTCTAAAGCACAAGATCCTGATGATGAAGCTGACGAAGATTACCTCACATTTCTCAACTCCATCAATTGGAGAGACTATGAATGATCCTTCTCCTGAGTTTGGCATTATTGTACTTGTTTCTTTTCCTTTGTACGCCATTTTGGCCTTATCTAGCCTATTTTGGCTTTTACAATCTTATCAAAACTTATGTTCTAATATGAATCTCTTGCAAAATAGGCTTATATTTTTTCAAATACTTCCCATTTACCCTTAAGACTCTTAGATCACCCTCAATCTCCTGAACCTCGTAAGCATTATTACTGAATGCCTTAATAATTTGAAAAGGACCTTCCCACTTAGGAGACCACTTCCCTAAAGATCTGGTCTTTCGATCCATAGGCAAGGTCACTTTCCACACCAATTTCCCAGCTGAAAAGGTTTTAATCTTGACCTTTTTGTTATAAGACTTCTCCACCCTTTTCTTTTGCCTTTTCAGCAACTCCAACGCATGGAGCCTTTCTTCGTCTAAATCCACTAACTCATCAAGCATTATATTCCAATAAGACTCAGATGGGATCTCATGATGCCTTTGGATCCTTATGGATTGAAGATGAATTTCTATAGGCAAAACTGCATCATGACCAAATGTCAGTCGAAATGGGGTAGTATTAGTTGCCTCTTTTAGGGACGTTCGACATGCCCAAAGTATTTGGTCCAATGTCTTATGCCAATTTCTTGGCCTTTTTCCCACATGCTTTTTTATCAACCCAATAACTACTTTATTGGCCGCTTCGACTTGGCCATTAGCTTGAGCGTAATAAGGTGTGGACGTCAAAAGCTTGAATCCCATTTCTTTGGAAAACTCTTGCATTTTTTGACCAGTGAAGACTGATCCTTGGTCTGTTGTAATTGTCTCTAGGATTCCAAACCTATAGATGATGTGTTTCTGAATAAATTCAATCACATCTTCCTGATCAACATTTGGTAAAGGGATAGCTTCGACCCATTTGGTAAAATAGTCAATACCCACCAAAATGCACTTATGATTTTTTGATGACGGTGGTCTGATTTCTCCAACCAAATCCAAAGCCCATCCTCTAAAAGGTCAAGGTTTCACTATAGAGTGTAATTCACTTGCAGGGACGTGTTGAATGCCAGCGTGGACTTGACATTCCTGACAACCCTTAGCAAATTCAATGCAATCTTTTAACATGGTAGGCCAATACATACCTTGTCGAAATAACAACCACTTCATTTTATGGCCTACCTGATGTGCTCCACATGTCCCACTATGGACAGTCGAAAGGGCCAAGTATGCTTCTGCCTCACTAAGGAACTTAAGCAATACTCCCTCAGGAGTCTTTTTGAATAATTCATTACGCAACAAGACATTACTCAAAGCTTGATACTTGATTTTCCTTTCTGTCGAAGATATTGGATTTTTTAGATAATCTACTATAGCTTTTCTCCAATCCTTGTCAATTATGCTATCAACTACCAGAATTGCAAAATTATCTTCATCAGCGTATCCAAGCTTAGTTTCTTCCAAGTCTGATGGGGCTAATCCTACTGACACCACCTTTCCTCTTGTTAGTTCTGTTATTGGCAGCAATTTTGGTAAAACAATATGGTTGATCAAGATGTCTTGTCTGATGTCTTAACATATGCTTCTAACATTCTGCTTGTGGTGTTTTGTTTGGTATTGCAGCTTTTGTGCATGATGTCAAGACTAATGTCTTAACATCTATTGACAGAACATCACGTCAAGACTGATGTCTGGTTTAGGGCTGCGAGTTATTTATTATGTTTTGAGAGATTTTGTTTGTGAGATTGCAGGCGAAATTCTTGGCGAAGATTTTTTCAGATGTAATCATTTGTTTCTATATTTAGGGCGAAAAGATTTGAAGATAAAATATGTTTTCATTGTGCATCAAATTTGTGTTTTTCTAACAGAGCCCAAGCCCAAGAATCTGTTACTATTTAAAGAAGTCTCAACCCTACTTGGACGAGGCGAAGACAAGAGATTGTGTACTGACTGTCAAGTATTAGGGTTTGTGTTTTCGTCTGTGTATTGTGAGTCATTCATTCATCTATTTTGATGTTTGAATTGGACTGATTTAGTTGAGTTGTATGTTGTTCACTCTAAGCTTTTAAGCACGAGTGTTTGTTCTTGATTGAAGCTTTTAAGCAAGATCAAGGTATTCTCATTGAAGTGTGTCTTCTACTTTCTTTATTGTATGTTGTTATCACTGCTGTGATTGAGGGGGAGTGAGAGGTGTCTCATATCTAAGAGTGTCTTAGGTAGAAGTGTCATTGGGTAGTGATTAAGTGAATAGATTGTCAACTTGTATGTTGATTATAGAGTCTATGAATTAATACTACTGGTAGTGAATTTCCCCTGGCTTGGTAGCCCCCAGATGTAGGTTGTTTGACCGAACTGGGTGAACAATTTTCTGTGTTTATTTATTGCTTTTAAGTGCTGTTACTTTTATTGTCTTGTTCATATAGCAGATATTGATGTTGTGACATCTCACTCGACATCACATATCTGATACCAGAATTTCAATTGGTATCAGAGCAGGTCATCCTGCTCTATATCTGGGTGAGATCTAGGGTTGTTACTTTCTGGTGCAATGGACAAGGAGAGTGGTGGATTTGTGAATAGACCCCATATTCTAGATGGATCAAATTATGACTATTGGAAACCTCGTATGGTTGCCTTTTTGAAATCTTTAGACAGCAGGCCTTGGAAGGCTGTTCTGACAGAATGGAAACATCCTGTCATTATGGGAAAAGTGGAGTGTCAAAGCTGAAACCTGAGGAGGAGTGGATCAAGGAAGAAGATGAACTCACTCTTGGGAATTCTAAGGCCTTGAATGCTTTATTTAATAGTATTGACAATAATATTTTTAGGCTGGTCAACACATGTGAAGTGGCTATGGAGGCTTGGGATATCCTAAATCAACTCATGAAGGAACTTCCAAGGTCAAGATGTCAAAATTTCAGCTGCTAACAACAAAGTTTGAAAGCTTGAGGATGAAAGATGAAGAGACCATTCATGATTTTCACATGAATATACTTGAACTGTCAAATGCTTCTAGTGCCCTAGGAGAGAGGATGTCTGATGAGAAACTGGTAAGAAAAATTCTCAGATCTCTTCCCAAGAGATTTGATATGAAGGTGACTGCTATAGAGGAAGCTCAAGACATCAGCCAGATGAGGGTAGATGAATTGATTAGTTCACTTCAGACATTTGAATTAGGGTTGAATGACAGATCTGAAAAGAAGATCAAAAGCATAGCTTTGGTGTCTAGTACAGAAGATGATGAGAAAGAGTGTGGTCCTGAAACTCGGGAAGAGTTATCTAATGCCATTGTTCTGCTGGGAAGACGGTTTAATAGGGTTTTGAAAATAATGGACAGGAGCTATAAACCTAATGTCAAGAACATCACATCTGATATCAACAGGTCAGGTGATCAGATGAAGAAAACAAGAACTGAGGAGAAGCCTAATTATGACAAAGGAATCCAATGTCATGGATGTGAGGGTTATGGTCATATCAGAGTTGAATGCCCTACATATCTTAAGAAGCAGAAAAAGGGCTTATATGTGTCCTGGTCTGATACTGAAAGTGAGGAAGATGAAGAGACTGCCAAGCAGGTTAGGGTATTGACTGGAAGGTGTACATCTGATGATGATTCTAGGGATGAAGAGAGCACATATGATGAACTTACTGATTCTTATAGAGAGCTATGCATTAACAGTGAAGAAGCCTGTCAAGAAGGGGAGAGGCAGAAGAAGATCATTGCTCAACTCAAGGCTGAAAAGACAGAGCATCTGGAAACCATTGCCAACCTGGAAGATGAAGTATTTGTGCTAAACTCTAAACTTGAATCTATGTCCAAGTCTATCAGAATGCTGAATAGTGGAACTGATGTTCTAGACAAGATTCTTGATGTTGGAAGATCTGCAGGAGACAAAAGTGGGTTGGGATTCAACAGTGGATCTGCTTCAAATGATGTTATTCCTAGTTCCAAGCCAGCGATGTTGAAACATCCTTACAGGACTCCCTCTAGGAAGAAATTTAGGCGCTGGAGATGCCATCATTGTGGGAGCTTTGGACATATAAAGGCTTTCTGTTATAAGTTGCATGGGTGTCCTAAGAGTACTTCTAATTGTTCATCCAGACAGGTCATTCATAAAGGTAATCAAGTCATCAAGCAAAAGAAGCAATGGGTCTCCAGAACTGATGTTGTCAGCTTGATAGCTCATACTTCTCTTAGAGTCTCTGCTAAAGAAGACCGGTACTTTGACAGTGGTTGTTCAAGACACATGAAAGGAGTGAAGAATTTGCTGGTGGATGTTAAACTTCATTCTTCTGGCCATGTGACCTTTGGTGACGGTGTCAAAGGAGAAATCAAGGGTGTAGGAAAGCTGAATTGTGAAGGTACACCTAGACTTGATGATGTACTGCTAGTCAAGGGGTTGACAGCAAATTTGATCAGTATTAGTCAACTATGTGATCAAGGACTCATAGTTAATTTTACAAAAACTGAGTGCATTGTCACAAATGAGAAAGGTGAAGTTATCATGAAGGGTGCTAGGTCTAAGGACAACTGTTACCTATGGGTGTCACAAGACTCAAGTTTATCCACATGTGTTCTTACAAAAGAAGATGAAGTCAAAGTATGGCATCAAAAGTTGGGACATTTACATCTGAAAGGAATGAAGAGAATCATATCTACAGAAGCAGTAAGAGGAATCCCAGAGCTCAAAATTGAAGAAGGAAGAGTGTGTGGAGACTATCAGATAGGGAAGCAGACCAAGATGTCACATCAAAAGCTTCAACATCCCACTACTTCTAAAGTGTTGGAACTTCTTCATATGGACTTAATGGGGCCTATGCAGGTGGAAAGTCTAGGTGGGAAGAAATATGCTTATGTAGTTATGGATGATTATTCCAGGTACACTTGGGTGAATTTTATCAAAGACAAAACAGAAGTGTTTGATGTGTTTAAAGATCTCTGTCAAAGACTCCAAAGAGAAAAGGAGAGCAATGTCATCGGAATAAGAAGTGATCATGGAAGAGAGTTTGAAAATAGCAAGTTTGCTAAATATTGTTCTACTGAAGGCATCAGTCATGAGTTTTCTTCACCTATTACTCCTCAGCAAAATGGAGTTGTTGAAAGGAAGAACAGAACCATTCAAGAATCTGCTAGAGTTATGATTCATGCCAAAAAGCTTCCTTACCGTTTCTGGGCTGAAGCTATGAATACTGCCTGCTACATTCACAACAGAGTTACTTTGAGAAGAGGTACTTCAGCTACCTTGTATGAGCTGTGGAAGGGAAGAAAACTAAGTGTGAAGTACTTTCATGTCTTTGGAAGTAAATGTTATATTCTGTCAGATCGTGAACAGAGGAGGAAAATGGATCCTAAAAGTGATGAGGGAATCTTTTTGGGATACTCTACAAACAGCAAAGCTTATAGGGTATTCAACTCCAGAACCAGAGTCATGATGGAATCTATAAATGTGGTTGTTGATGACTATGGAATGAAGGAAGTTGCTGATGTCCTGGATGATGTTGGAACATTTGTTGATGATGTATCAACAGAAGCTGAAGACAGAAGTGGAAATCCCAGTCCTACTGTTGCTGAACCTGAACCAGAGCAGCCTAACAAGGGACCATCCATCAAAGTGTAAAAGGACCACCCAAAAGAGCTTATCATAGGTGATCCAAACTCAGGGGTTACCACTAGGTCAAGAGAAGTTGTGTCAAATTCTTGCTTTGTATCCAAAATTGAGCCCAAAAATGTTAAAGAGGCCTTGAAAGATGAATTTTGGATTAATGCCATGCAAGAAGAGCTGGGACAATTCAAAAGGAATGAAGTGTGGGATCTTGTACCAAGACTTGATAGAATAAATGTGATTGGCACCAAGTGGGTTTACAAGAATAAATCTGATGAACAAGGAGTGGTCACCAGAAATAAGGCTAGACTGGTTGCCCAAGGTTACACTCAGGTAGAAGGAATTGATTTTGATGAGACTTTTGCTTCTGTGGCCAAACTGGAATCTATCAGGTTACTATTAGGTGTGGCTTGTAATCTCAAATTCAAGTTATTCCAGATGGATGTAAAGAGAGCTTTCTTGAATGGGTACTTAAATGAAGAAGTTTATGTTTATCAACCCAAGGGGTTTATTGATCCAACATTTCCTAACCATGTCTACAAACTAAGGAAAGCTCTGTATGGATTAAAGTAAGCACCTAGAGCTTGGTATGACAGGCTTACTGAATTCTTGTCTCTAAATAGTTACAAAAAATGAGGAATTGACAAGACATTGTTTGTCAAAGAGGAAGGAGGAAAACTGTTGATAGCTCAAATATATGTTGATGACATAGTGTTTGGAGGGATGTCAGAAGCAATGGTTCAAAAATTTGTGAAACAGATGCAGTCTGAGTTAGAGATGAGTCTTATTGGTGAACTCAGCTATTTTATGGGTCTGCAAGTTAGACAAATGAAAGACTCCATATTTATCTCTCAGAGCAAGTATGCAAAGAATATAGTCAAGAAGTTTGGTCTGGAGAATGCTAATCACAAGAGGACACCTGCTCCTACTCACCTGAAGCTGTCCAAGGATGAACATGGAGTGAGTGTGGATCAAAGCCTATACAGAAGCATGATTGGAAGCCTACTGTATCTCACAGCTAGCAGACCTGATATCTCCTTTGCTGTAGGAGTTTGTGCCAGATATCAATCTGAACCTAAGGTTAGCCACATGAATCAAGTGAAGAGAATTCTGAAATATGTGAATGGTACTAGTGACTATGGTATTCTATATAGTCATGGATCAGGCACTGAACTGAGTGGATATTGTGATGCTGATCGGGCAGGGAGTGCTGATGATAGAAAAAGTACTTCTGGAGGATGCTTCTTCTTAGGGAACAATCTTATCTCGTGGTTTAGCAAAAAGCAGAACTGTGTGTCTCTCTCTACTGCTGAGGCTGAGTACATAGCAGCAGGAAGTAGTTGTTCACAACTGGTTTGGATGAAGCAAATGTTAACTGAATACAATGTCAAGCAAGATGTCATGACATTGTACTGTGATAATCTGAGTGCAATCAATATCTCCAAGAACCCAATTCAACATAGCAGGACTAAGCATATTGACATACGTCATCATTTTATAAGAGATCTAGTTGAAGATAAAGTGGTTGCTTTAGAACATGTTGCTACGGAAATGCAATTAGCTGATATTTTTACTAAGGCCTTAGATGCAAATCAATTTGAAAATTTAAGAAGCAAATTAGGGATCTGCATATATGAGGATTAGTAGAATTTTTTTTGGTGTGCAGGAAGGTGAATTTTGGTGCTACTGTCTTATGTATGTGAGCTTGTCTCTTTGGTGAAATTGTCAAAATAAGAATGCTTGGAAACAAACAAGAACATTTTTATTGCTGGAAGTACTCAATTTTACAAATTTTAGACACTACAAGCAAAGAGTTTTCATGTTTGGATTCAGCTATTCATTCCAACCACCTGAGTTAATGAAATTAACCCAATCTTCATCTGCCTCATCCTCATAATCATGTAGTTGCACCTGAGCCTTCTTGATGGTCTTCATCCTTGTTTCTGTTTTTCTTCCTGTCCTTGTTGCCCCTGTAGAGGATCCACCTGTTGTCATTTCTTTGGACTTCATCTCCTTTGGTTTATGATCTTGTTCTTCTGGTCTTGCTTCAACTGACCCTTGTGTGTATCAACTGTCTTGGAGGACTGACTCATGTTTCCTTCTCAGATTGGCTGTAGAAAGAAGCAGTTTGGTGTAGTTTTTATAATTCAAATGGGAACCCTTGTTTGTATCGCCTGGTCAGTCAAAGTTGTTTGGTGTCTGTGTCACTCTTTCCAAGCTATGTTACAACTATTTTTCTTGGTACTTGAGCTTGTTTGACTAAGTGTCAGAATATTGATAGTGGTCTTTTGGCCAATTGTGGCTAAAAGGTGGAGAAGTGAGTAGTGTTTTTTTTGCTTTGTGTGATGTTGGTTTTTGTTTTCGTGGCTTGAGGGGGAGTTTGTAGTTTTGATTGTTGTGTGCTGCTAAGTGTGCAGCTGGTTTCCTTGGTTGATTATTTTTTTTTCAGAATGTTAGAATTGTTTGAGTGGCGTGTTTCTGCTGCAGGTATCTCTGATGTGTGCTGATGTTGTTTTAGCCAAAATTAGCCAAAGAGGGAGATTGCTAGTTTTGTTATTGGCAGCAATTTTGGTAAAACAATGTGGTTGATCAAGATGTCTTGTCTGATGTCTTAACAAATGCTTCTAACATTCTGCTTGTGGTGTGTTGTTTGGTATTGCAGCTTTTGTGCATGATGTCAAGACTGATGTCTTAACATCTGTTGACAGAACATCACGTCAAGACTGATGTGTGGTTTAGGGCTGCGAGTTATTTGTTATGTTTTGAGAGATTTTGTTTGTGAGATTGCAGGCGAAATTATTGGAGAAGATTTTTTCAGATGCAATCGTTTGTTTCTATATTTAGGGCGAAAAGATTTGAAGATAAAATCTGTTTTCATTGTGCATCAAATCTGTGTTTTTCTAATAGAGCCCAAGCCCAAGAATCTGTTACTATTTAAAGAAGTCTCAACCCTACTTGGACGAGGCGAAGACAAGAGATTGTGTACTGACTGTCAAGTATTAGGGTTTGTGTTTTCGTCTGTGTATTGTGAGCCATTCATTAATCTATTTTGATGTTTGAATTGGACTGATTTAGTTGAGTTGTATGTTGTTCACTCTAAGCTTTTAAGCACGAGTGTTTGTTCTTGATTGAAGCTTTTAAGCAAGATCAAGGTATTGTCGTTGAAGTGTGTCTTCTACTTCTTTATTGTATGTTGTTATCACTGTTGTGATTGAGGGGGAGTGAGAGGTGTCTCATATCTAAAAGTGTCTTAGGTAGAAGTGTCATTGGGTAGTGATTAAGTGAATAGATTGTCAACTTGTATGTTGATTGTAGAGTCTATGAATTAATACTACTGATAGTGGATTTCCTCCCTGGCTTGGTAGCTCCCAGACGTAGGTTGTTTGACCGAACTGGGTGAATAATTCTCTGTGTTTATTTATTGCTTTTAAGTTCTGTTACTTTTATTGTCTTATTCATATAACAGATATTGATGTTGTGATATCTCACTCGACATCACATATCTGATACCAGAATTTCACCTCTGACTTCAATTTCGATTGCATCTTGTAATTTATCTTTCGAAACTTTATACCCTGATGCAATCTGAGCCAAGTCATTAGCGACCTGGTTTTCCAGTCTAGGGATGTGTCAAAAACTAACTGCGTCGAACTTTTTCAACAGTCGATTCACAACTACAAAGTACATAATCAAGTTTTCTTTTATGCACTTGTATTCCTTGGTAACTTGTTTTATGACCAGCTCTGAATCTCCCATTATTTCGACCTGAGTTGCCCCCAATTTCAACAATACTTCAAGTCCAGCAATTAAAGCTTCATATTCAGCTTTGTTGTTAGAACAACGGCCTTCAATTTTATACTTAAGTGTTGTTGGCATTTCATTAGGAGAAATAACAAGCACTCCTATGCATGTCCCATCTTTGTGGCTCGGCCCGTCGAAGTATAACTTCCAAGGTTCCAGTTCAAGATAGTTCAGAGGGGTTTCATTTATAGAATGGTCGACTATAAAGTCCGCCACTACTTGTCCTTTAACAGCTTTTAAAGGCTTATAGGTTAAAGAATATTCAGTTAATGCTAATGCCCATTTTCCAATTCAACTGTGCAAAATAGGTTTGGAAAACGTATGTTTAATAACGTCATAACGAGAAGAAACATAAACATCAACTGGTTTTATATAATGCTTCAATTTTGTACAAGAGTAATACAAACATAAGCATAATTTTTCGATCATGCTATATCTAGTTTCTACATCATTTAAAACTCTACTAAGGTAATAGATGGCTATTTCGACGCCATCATCATCCTCTTGAGCTAACATGCTCCCTAAAGTTCTATCTGACGCAGCTATGTACAATCTCATACTCTTATTCCCACAAGGTGGTGAGAGAATTGGGGGGTGACTCAGGTACTCTTTGATCTTATCGAAGACTTCCTGTTGAGCTTGCCCCCAGTTGAACCCATCCTTGCTAGCTCGAAGCAATGGCGAAAAGGCTTGCGTTTTCCCACTCAAGTTGGATATAAATCTCCTTAAGAAATTTATTTTGCCCAAAAGAGACTACAATTCCTTCTTTGTTGATGGCTCTTTTGCTTCCATAATGGCTTTGGTTTTATTCTGGTTAATTTCGATCCCCTTCTTGTGGACCACAAAGCCTAAAAAATCCCCTGCCTGCACACAAAAAGCACATTTGAGAGGATTCATTTTAAGACCATGCTTTCTCATCCTTTCAAAGGAATGTTGAAGATGGCTTAAGTGATCTATTCCTGAAAAAGACTTAACAACAATATCATCAATATAGATCTGCATAAAAGTCTCAATAAAATAATGAAAGATCGAATTCATTGCTCTCTGGTAAGTTTCCCCAGCATTTTTTAGACCAAAAGGCATTACTACCCATTCGTAGGTGCCTAATGCTCCTGGACATCGAAAGGCAGTCTTTGGGACATCTTCCTCAGCAATGAATATTTGGTTATAACCAGAATAACCATCCAACATACTCAAATATTCATGTCCTGCAGCAGAATCAATTAGCATTTCTGCTACAGGCATAGAATATTCATCTTTAGGGGTTGCAGAATTTAGATCTCTAAAATCTATACAGACCCTTAAAAAACCATTCTTTTTAATGACTGGTACAATATTAGCTAGCCATTCGACATACCTAGCTGTACAGATGAACCTGCATCTAAGTAGCCTTTCAATTTCTTCTTTGAACATCGAAAGGATGGTTGGGGCAAACCGTCTTGGATTTTGCTTGACTGGCTTTTTCCCATGTATGATTGGCAACTTATGTTCAACAAGCTCTCTCTTCAAACCAGGCATTTCATCATAGTCCCAAGCGAAGCAATCCTTAAATTCCTTCAATAGTTGGACCATTTCAACTTTAAGTTGTGGGTCAAGGTTAACACTAACATAAGTAGGCCTTTTTATTCCCCCTTCACCCAAGTCAATTTCTTCCAAAGGATCTTGCGGCAGCATTTTAATGTTATCTGACACTGGATCCTTTTCAAAACCCAAAGGTTCATTATCATAAATAACATCAAGCCTTTGATCTTGGTCTTCGATTTGAGACCCATCAGGTGGTTCAGGCTCAAAGTCCTTACCAGACCCTACTTCAAAAATTTGAGTTTTGGCTTCGACAGCCATGTGGTTCTGTGCAGCCTCCAAGGCCGCTTGTAATTTAGATTCGGCCACATAGGCCAAAATTCTTTGTAGTGCATCGAATTCAGTCATTATTACTGAATTCACTTCCCCAGCCTGTGGGGTCTACATCAGGCTCCCCACAGTATGGGACATTGCCTTCTTCCCTTATGACCTCTCTATCCCATCGAAATCCCTCCACAGGGTGCAAGTATAATGAGCAGAATGCATGGTCATATGGGGTGAAATCAAATTCTGCTGGAGTACAAGGCGCAATATGCGCCAAGTTTTTTTCAAACTCAATACCATCAATGTGATTAACAAGCACCTTAAAATACCATTGATCACTTTCAATGTTTTCGACTATGCCATCAGGCCTCCAGATTGTTATCAGCCTCAGCGTTGGCGTCTAAGTTTTCCACTTCAGTTATCCTATCATATTCTCTTGGCATCACCGAAACCACATTAACAATGATGTTTAAAGAGGCATCAGAGTCGGAATCAAAGTTGTGAGTCAAATCTTCGTCCTCAGCTGCTTCGACTGCAAACCTCTCAGCTTCTTCCTTCTTGGAAGTAAATAACCTACGCCCCACAGGCATCTTATTTGTTATTTTTGTCCCAACATCTTTATTGCTAGCAGTCAGAACATTGGTACTAGTTTCAGTTAGATCTCTGGCCTGAGCTTCCCTCAAAGCCTTTCTTCATCTCTATTCCCTTCTCCACTAGGACCTGGACATAGGATTTTTTCCCTTGTAATTCTCAGAAATATAGGCAGATTTATTAGAGGACTTGAATTCTTTTTAGTACTCCATTGAATAACCTCTTTCCACGTCGAAATTCTTCCATCTCTGTTTCCCTTTCCCTGCTGCTTCAACTGGTTTGGCCCACTTTCCAGTTGGTACCTCATTGCTAGGCTTGAAAGTAGCCTGCTTAGCCCTTGGCATATATGGCATTTGGCCATGTTGTCTTTGGGTAGTTTTACTTTGGTCAAAACCCCCTGACCTTTGAGCAGCTCTTTTCTCACGTCCAGTCTTGGCTTCTTTCCCCACTTGGAGGCTATGAGCAGCCTCTTTGTCAATGATAGCACTGCACCTAGGACATAGCATGACTTCAGAGTTTTTTCCTTGGCACCTGTGGAGAAAATCAACAATGGTTTCATCTTCTCTGGGATAAGCCAACTTGTTGCAGTCTTCTTGACGAACCTGTTCGTCCACATCCATGGCCTGTCCATTAGTAACTTCGACCATGTTTATGTCAACTTCATCCTTCAAGCGTATTTTGGAGAAGTGGACCTCAAGGCCTTCAGCAGCCTCATCCATCTATCTGAAACGGTCAGCAGTTTCTTTTGTTACCATCTGCAATTTCGACGCTTCAGCTTCGTCATGGGTCTCAACTGTGGACTCAACGTTGAACCTTTGGACTTCAGAAGATGTCTTAAAGTAGTGTTCAGTTGCCATACATATCAAATGCTCAAGCTGGCAACCATCCATTTCCTCGATTTCTCTAATAAACACGACATCGTTGGCAAGGTCCTCAGTAACGTCGACCACTGTGGCATTTCTGCCAAGAGCTTCATTGGTGCTAACACTATCTGAGCTGCTGTCAGATTCCTCAGCTAGTTCGACCATGTTAACCTCATGGGGCTCTGTGTAATTTGCTTCAGCTACTTCAAGAGGGTTGGTATCAATTTTCATCTGGGTCTTAGTCCTCTCGCCAAATTTGAGTATGCCTTCCTGAATAGCATTCTGCACCAGATCCCTGAAAAGAAAACATTGAGAAGTTTTATGACCCAAATAATTATGGTATTTACAAAAACCTCTCTTTTTCCTTTGCTCTAAAGGTGGTATTTTAGCACCAGGAGGCACTAGTATTTGACCATCCTTAACTAACAAATAAAAAATTTCGTCACATTTAGTGATGTCGAAAGTGTATGTTTTCTTTGGGACCCTATCGTTCTTTTCGGTTTCGACAGGATTTTTCCCATTTGAAAGGACTAATAATTTACAAGAATAAGGAGGACCTTGCTTAAGTTCAGCAAGATCTATTTCGTTTTCGTCAAATTTAACAGGCTCATCATATAACTCTTCGATGCCCTCCTGGTATTCGACGTAAGCTATCTTCTTGTTTTTGTTCGCCCTAGCTTTCTCGTCCTTGAGACGCTCTAGCTGTCGAACTCTATCAGCCAATTGGGCCATATCCCTCAAATACTGGGTGTCCAGTTTTTTCCTGATAGAGTAATCAAGGCCACCAGCGGCCATTTCGACAAGTTCATGCTCAGGAACTTGTGTAAAGCACCTAGCCTTGAGTAGTCGAAACCTATTCAAGTAATCATCTATTGGCTTATTGAACTTTTGTTTCACACTAGCCAATTCCTTCAAACTAATTTTAGTCTGCCCCATGTAAAATTGCTCATGGAATAGACGTTCTAACTGGGTCCAGTTACAAATTGAGCCAGATGGTAATGTAGTGAACCACGTGAATGCATTTTTAGTGAGGGAACTAGAGAAATACTTCACCCTTAGACTCTCATCATTTGCAATCTCACCAGATTTGATCAGGTAGCGCGCCACATGTTCGACGGTAGACTCTGTAGTGTCCCCTGAAAACTTAGTAAACTTTGGTACTTTCGTCCTGGGGGGAATTCGGCTTGGAGTATATAGTCTACTATAGGCGAAGTGAAGTTTGGACTAGTAAAACCCATATTCAAACTATTTCGAGCCATTATTCTCTCGACCATGGCTGCCAAATTGTTCTCCGCTGCTATATTATTGCGTCGAACCTGATTCACCACACGATCAACATTTTGATTTCTGTTTACTAGCACCACACTTGGTTCCTCCTCTTCAAGTATATGTATTTGATTTCTAGGAGGCTCCTCCCTAGGTGGTTCGACCAACTATGGATTCACCGGATTCACTTGTTGAGCGTTTTCCCTCATCTCGACTCCTTGATTTTGGTTTTGAACAGGAGCGGGAATTCCCATGAATTCTGCTATACGCGTCATCTGGGCTGTCATCATTTGATTGGTTTGAGTAGTATTCTGGATCAATGGCTGGAAAATCTCTCCCATTATCTGAGACAAAGTATGTACCATTTGCATGTTGCTCTCATCCATCTGTTGCCTCAAATATGCTGCAGATTCGTTTGTTAAGCTGGGCGCTTGAGCAGAATATCCCACACCTATAGACTGGCTATTTCGACCCATATTAATTCCATAACCTGACTCCTATAAAGGGGAAGATATCACATTCTCTGAAAATACTGGGGGTGCATTACGCAAATTTTGTATCATCGACGTTGGCATGCCATAGATTGGGTTCCTAGGCAGAGGCTGTGAAAATCCTGGGGGAGGAAATTGCCTAAACGTCGAAATTCCTCCTGGCGGAGTCTGAGGGTTTGTCACTGATGGGCTAATGTACTCCAGGACTGGCTATGTGTAAGGCCTCACATATTTTGCCCCTGTTACCGATGTCGAAGGCATTGGCTCTGTCACCATGGTTGATACTGTTGGCCCTCCTGACGAAGGAACCGGAGTTGGCACCACAGTACTTCTTGGTAATTCTTGAGGATTGATGGTGCTGTTCTGAGCGCTTGAACTGCTTGGTTGAGGATTCGTCCCAGCAGAACTGGGGTTTGGATTCCCATGGCTAGATGCCATTTTCCTCGTGTTTCTTCTCTTTGGTCTATATTCGTTTGAATTGGCTACCTTTCCACTTCTCAAGTGCATACAATGAAGTTTGCCACAATCTCGACCAATGAAACGAAAAAAATTCAAAAAGACAATTATAAAACTTCCTTTTGACAGTTATTTAAAAGTTACAAACTTCCAAATACACGTTTAGCACTGTCCCACTGGGCGTACCAATTTTTTTACCCCGGAAATTGGTAAACAACCGTTGATCTTCTAAAATAATAAAGTTCTAGTAACAGGATCAATCAGATTGATCCTAGGACATGTGCTATGAGTGTATTTAAAATGTTTCACTAATGCATAAAACAAACATTCCGATAATGCTTGCGTGCAAAAAGGATGTTTTGAAATGTGAATGAAAAGTAATAAGAAGCAAGAAAACGTTTGGGTCGAAAAAAGAAACTTAAAGAAAGACTGAAATGTAAAGAAAAGTTTGATAAAAACTGAACTTTAAATGATAAAAGAAGCGCATAAAATCTTGAATAAACTGCAGAAATATAAATGCTTGAAGGTAAAAGCTTTATAATGTAAGAATTACAAAGTAAAAACTTTGTAATGTAAAATTCTTAAAAGTAAAAGACTGAATTAAAGGACTTCAAAGTAAAGAATCTAAGGTAGAAACTTCAAAGTAAATTGCATTGCAATGAAAGATAATGGTGATTACAATCACGTACATTCTCGCTTCACCCTTTTCTCTACACGCTGGATACTTTGAGTGATTATGGAGTTACTTGTACAACACGGTTTTTCACACACATTCTAACTCTAGAACTAACCTATTTATAATACTCTAAAATAACCACCATTTGACAGTTTACTCCTAAAAAATGCCACTTGGCACTTTGCATGTCTTCAACTTCTGGATCTTCACCACTTGTCCTCTTTTCAAATTCAAAATAGTAGAAAATTCCCTCCACTAATTATTTGTAACTGCAGCGCATCATCCCGTCGAACTGACTTCCTAGACTTAGAAATACTTGAAGTCTCAAGACTCCTTTCTTCGACCCAAGCTTTCACCATGTATGGTCGAAGCCTCTTTTAGCTTATTTATTTTTAAAGAACAACACAACTTCTTTATAGCCAAATTTGTTTGAAACAGGTAGCGTCGAAATTAGGAGCTAACACATAGAGAGACTCAACATCACCTTGCTAACCTTTGATGATGTACGCCATTTCGTGTATGAACTTTATCATTGGATAGAACCGCTCCAGATATTGTCCTTTTAACTCTTCCCAAATACTAATGGAATTACACAAAGAATCCAACCAGAATTTCGCTCTTCCCGTTAACGTGAATGTAAACATCCTTAACTTTTTATGGTCTTATGTTATTCCTGTTGGGAAACAAAGTGGTTAAATTTCGTAAAACCTGCTCAAATGTTCATAAGGAACAAGAACCGGTTCAATGTCATATTGTGTGTCCTTTAAACCTACAAGAACATAATTTTTAAAATCAATTGGGTCTTCCGATTGGAACTCGTGAATGACCTTCCCTCGAGTTGTTTTTCTACCAAAATTTCCTAGAGTACGTCTAGTTGGCTTTCTCATCTCACTTCTTTCAGAAATTGAACCATAGTTTGATGGAAGTTGTACTTAAGTTGTTAATCTAGTTTTCTCCTCTAGTTGAGTTAATTGAACGGCTTTTATGTTTTCTATTGTTGTATTCTTAATTTAATTTTCAAAAATTAGTTTTCTTGAACCTAAAATTCGCATACACAAACACCAAATACCATAGTAGCTCTGAATAAACTAACACAAACAGTAATAATTATATCTATATTTTCGAATTTTGTTCGTAATTATAATCAAATAAAATTAACAGTAATAACAAAAATAATTCAAAACAAGTAAAATTAAAAAAATTATCTTGTTTAAATAATTCAACAATCCCTAACAATTGCGCTAAAATTTTGATACACTTTTGGAAAGTGTATCAAATGTCATATAATACTATATTTTGTAAAGACAATGATTAATGATTATGTTTACATGTGCTGCGTATGACTCATATTGTGAATATTATTATGAATATTTTTTAAATAATTATGGATAGAGATAACAGTTTGTTGAGGGTAACCGGAGATTAAGGTTTAAATAAATTAAATCCTAGTGTTATATATATGGCTTGTAACACTAGAATCCAGAATTCATAAGACAAGAATAAAGTGAACTATATTTGCTCTATAATGGCAAAGGTAGACACCATTGGTTGAATTACGTTAACAAAGACCGATTGCATTCATTGTATTTTAATTGTGTTTATCTTTAATCTTATATATTTATTATTGTTCTAGCAATTGGTATCATATGGTGATTAACCCTGGTGCGAAATTTGAAATAACAATGTTCAGCGAGACAGGTAATTTCGGATTATGGTAAAGGAAGGATAAGGATTTATTGGCTTAGTAAAGTTTATAGAAAGTAATGCGTGAGACAAAACTGAACGACGTGGAGGATATTGATTGGGTAAAGATAAAGGATAAGGCTACGGGATTTACTCGCCTATGTATTTACAACAAGGTGATGTATTATATCCTGGATCTGACAAATTAGAAGGAGGTTGGGACAAATTGGAGATTCAGTATATGTCAATGATGTTGATAAATAAATTGTTTACAAAGCTGGGACTATACAGTCTCAAGATGCATGAAGGATCTGATTTGCAACATGTCAATGTCTTCAACAACATAATCACTAATCTAGTGAGGCTTGGAGTGAAGACCGATGAAAAAGAGAAAGCAATTATCTTACTCTGCTCGTTACACAGGTTCTTATGACCACTTGGTGACTACTCTTACCTACGGGAAAAAGATTATCAATCTTGATGTGATTACTGCTACACTTTTGTCTAATTCTCAAAGGAGACAAATTGTATAAAAGGAACTCAGGATGATGATTTATATGTGAAAAAGGGTCAATATCGTGTAAGAAACAAGGGTAATGAAGTTTCTAGAAAAAGAGGTCTAAATATAGGAATTGTAAAACAATTTAGTGTTATAATTGTAACCATATTGAGCATTGGAAAAGGGACTATCCAAACTGAAAGCATGGCTCATCCAATTATGCAAATGTGATTCAAACCAATGATTCTGGAAGTGAAGCAGTTATACTGTGTGTTTCATCTAGCAAGTTCACAGATGCGTGGATTCTTGACTCTGGTTATTCTTACCACATGACGTCGCACCAGGAATGGTTCAATATATTCAGGTCACGTAAATTTGGATTTGTTTATCTAGGTGACGATAAAGCATGTATTATCACTAGAATGAGACAAAATAAAATTATCGTGGATAATGGTGGCGTGCGAACATTGAACGAAGTCAAATATATTCTAGAATTGAGGAAGAATTTAATTTTCCTAGGTGCTATACAGGTAAATGGTTTCTCCTACATGTCTGATGGAGATTGGGACATTATGAAGGTTAGTAAGGTTGCATTGACTTTGATGAGAGCAAGGAGAACTGTAGGTAACATCTAAAAATTGTTGGGGAACATTTTTGTACGTGATGTTGCATATTTAATTTCCCTAGGCGCTCTACAGGAAAATGGTTTCTCCTACATGTTTGATAAAGATATGGACATTATGAAAGTTAGCAAGGATGCATTGACTATGATGAGAGTAACATCTAAAAATTGTTGGGGAACATTCTTGTTGGTGATGTTGCATTGGTTGATTCTAATAACGATGCAATCAAACTCTGGCATATGTGTCTGAGTTATCTCAGTCAGTGTGGGATGATAGACCTTCTTAAGAGAAATATATTCAAGGATGTTCCTTGTTGCAAGTTGGAATTGTGCAAGTATTGTATACTTGGAAAATAATTCCGTATTTGGTTCAAGATCAGAAAGCACAAAATAGATGGAATTTTAGACTATGTGCATTATAACGTGTATGGACCTACGAAAGAGATTTACATGGGTGGTTAAAGGTATTTTGTGAATTTCATAGATGATTTTTCTCGCAATGTTTTTGTGTATTTCTGGAAGAAGAAATCTGAAGTGTTTACCAAATTCAAGTTGTGGAAGGTAGAGGTAAAGAATCAAATGGGCAAACACAAAGTATTTGCGGTCAGATAATTGGATGGATTACACTAATTTAAAATTCAAGAGGTTATGTGAAAAACACTGTATTTAAATACATTTCTCATTTTGAAAGGCACCACAACAAAGTGGTATGGTAGAGATAATGAATATGTCCCTAACTGAAAGGGCAAGATATATCTTGTTAAATGTTGGACTATCAAAAGGTTTCTGGGCATGGACATTTAACATGATGTGAGATCTTATCTGTAAGTCACCACAAACTTCATTGGAGGGGAAAGTTGCAAAGGAAGTATGGACAAGTAATTATATTGATCTTGAAAATTTAAGGATTTTTTTGGTGTCCACCTTATGTGCATATATCTAATGAAGATCAGTCCAAACTTGATCATAAATTGAAGAAATGTGTCATTGTCGGTTACGCAAAAGGTGTGAAGGGAATCAAGTTATGGGATCCAATTAAAATGAAGATGGTAATCACAGAGATGTTTTTTATGGCAAACAGGTGATTCATGCGGATGGTGATCCACCACCAGTGAACAATATGTAGGTAGTCCCTGAACAACAGGAGGAACCAGGCTTTGATACGAAAATTTACTACAAAACTGAAGTTTCAGATGGAGTACATGATTATATTCTTGCATGTGACATATAACATAGTTCAACCAAGCCACCATAAAGATTTGGGTATGAAGACTTGGCAGTTTATGCATTTCTTACTAGTTTTAGAGACCCTTCTACTTTTCAATAGGCTATAGCTATCCATGAGAAAGATAAATGGATGGGTGTTATTATGGATGAGATGGAGTCCTTGATGAAATTTTCTCTCCAGTCGTCATACATACTTCAATCAAGACATTGTTAGCCTTGGTAGCCAACTCAGACATGCATTTAGAGAGCATGGATGTGAAGATAACATTTCTTCAAGGTAATCTAGATTAGTAAATTTACATGGAGCAATCAGAGGGGTTTAGTGGCACTAGACATATCATACTAGTTTGTAAATTAAAGAGGTCGATATATGGTTTAAATCAATCTCTGAGGTAATGGTACAAACACTTTGATTCATACATGCTTAAGATTTGTTACATGAGGTGTTAGTATGATTGTTGTGTTTATGTTAAGAGTCTTGATGATGGCTCTTTTGTTTTTCATATTTTTGTATGTTAATGATATGTTGATTGCTGCTAATCATTTACATGATGTAAATTTATTGAAAATCATGTGCGAGAAAACGCTTGACATGAAAGACTTAGGTGTTGCTAAGAAGATTATAGGTATGGAAATTCAAAAGGATATGAGTGCTAAAAAATCATGGCTCTCTCAAAAATACTATGTTGAAAAGGTGTTAGACTAGTTTGACATGAATAATTTCAAGACTGTGAATACTCCATTAACGAATCACTTTAAGCTCTCATTGGATCAGTATCCAAAGATAGGTACTTAAGTTGGGTATATAACAAATGTCCCGTGTGTCAATGGTGTCCATTGTTTAATGTATGTTATGTTCTGCACTAGATCAGATTTGACAGAAGTTATAACTCAAGTTTGTATGGTTATGTTCAAAGCAGAAAAACATTATTAGCAAGCTGTTAAATGGATTTCACGTACTTAAAGAGTACTATGAATTATTATATCATGTTTAATAGTGAACATATTGACCATTCAATTGTAGGATATGTTGATTAAGGCTATAGTGGTGATATGGATGATATGAGGTATTCTACATTGTATGTCTTTACTTTAGTTGAAAATCATCAGTTCAATCCATAAAGGTCATATGCCGAAAATTGAAGTTGAGCATATGGCGAAAGCTGCCAAAGAAGCTTTCTGACTTACATGATTAGTGAGAGAATTTGATGTTGAGCAAGGTGAAATTTGATTGCATTGTGATGAAAGAGTGACATTTATTTGACAAACAATCAGGTGCATTATATTAAGATCAAGCATATTGATGTGAGGTTTAACAAAGATCAATTGTATTCATTATCTTCTATTTTTGTTTATATTTAATCTTCTATATGGATTGTTGTTCTAACAGTGTAATATGCATGAGTTGTTTCGAGAGAGAAAATGACCCAAGAGTGATGTTTGATGCTAATGAATATGGATATTATGCACGAATGATTCCATGGAAGATGCATAAAAACAACAGCAGATTAGGAACTTTCAAGGAAAGAAGATCTAAGTCGATACTGGTAAGAATAGAAAATGCAAATGAATCACGTGCATGTTTGATGCAGAAATATGCCAAAAACTAGAGGTATGAGACCTTCTATTGTATAGTTAACTCAACTCTATCATTCCTCCTTATCACAATCTAGGAGATGATTTTATGTTGTGGCCGAGAAGTGTACATTTCACAGTAACAGGCTGAGATCACGATGTCATGCCACGTAGGGATGTAAATGGATATCCATGGGACAGATACTATAATATATGTATCCGCCCTGTTGGATAAATATGATATTCATATCCGCCCCATATCCATGCGGATATCCGTGCGAGTTTTATGGTATCCGCGGATATTTACAGATATCCATGGATAATATTTTTTTAATAAAAATTATTTTTTGAAAAAAATATTTGTAACTTCTTTTAAAGACACAAAAAATTATTCACCAAAACATAATTAGATCCAAACATAATATTCATACATTTCATTTTTAACCAAACAAATAAAAAATATTGTGATTATGAGTTATGATGAAAGAGCAAACGACAGAGGAGTAGGAAGAGAGACACTGGTTCGACAGATGAATGACGACACTAATTGGTTAAACTGTGAAATTATTGAAGTGAGGTATGAAGTATTGAAGAGTCTAAATATAAAATGGCGAATATAATTTGAATGAAATGTGAAAGGTTATTTAAATGATTTTTATAAATGATATTTAAATGATTTTTATAATTTATCAACAGATATGAATATCCGCAGATACAGATATCATTAAACATTTAATATATCCATTAACAAACGGATATTTAAATATCTAATTATTTTATCCGTGGATATCTATTAAACTATCCGTCTCATATCCGTGACGGATTTTATCCGCATGTAAAGATTTTTTTGCCATCCCTAATGCCACGGACAAGTTCGAAAAAGAGTGATGTGCTTTGTGTAGCACATTAATCATAGGGGGTTGATAACTAATGAAAGATAAAAATGCACCTGCTTGACCCATTATGCGATGATTGCAGAGGAGATTGGATCAGGCTTACACGTGTTGAGAGAGACTGCCTCTAGCACTTTTGTTTCATGCGTTACAAACTAGTATATGACTAGTATATGAGGCATTGATATTTTCAAGTGTCGGAGTGAGGGATAATTTTGAACGTGAGATGTATTGCTAAATGTAGTGTTTAACGTGTTTAACTATAAATATCAAACATAACAATCAGAACAATCAGAACGACCAGAACGACCAGAACGACTTTTTAAAACATTGGGAATTAGCTTTAACGTCACATTCAACCCAAAAAAACTGGATGGGAAAAGATTGGAGCACTGAAGCAGGCCCCAACAATTCTGATTTTGGAGAAAAGCAGAGTTGATTATAACAAAAAGAAAAAACACAATTACTAGATTATTCAGCTGCAATAAAAAGACAAAACCGTTTACACTTAAATAAGATAAACAAAAATGTAATGATGACTGCAAAATATGTGATAACCTCAATTTGCAAAACAATGTAGACCCAAAAATAACCCACTCAGGTAACCAACTTCCGAAACAAAAAACTACTACTAAAATATAAATGATGGACATCACTGTGAAACACCCAACCACTTGGAGAAGTTGTCAAATTCGGTATAATCAGAATCTGAGACCATGGTGTTGTACCATGCTTTTCCTGCAGCCTTAATGGCAGAAGCTTCCTCCTGAAGGACCAAGGAAAAATAATGTCAATTTTAAACAATGAACAATGTTAGGAGTTTGGGGATAAATGCTTATTTATAAAGCATAGATTTCAAAGCAGGCATAGCAAAGACAACATTAAAAGATATTCGGTGGTTGGGACAAATGCTTAATTATAAAAAGAAAACAAAGATTTCATAGCAGACAGTACAGCAAAGGCAACAAACAGAGATGGCACATCGACTGATTAAGCAAAAGAGTGCTTCATTCAATACGAGATTGAATCTACAAAAATAGAAAAACTAAAACACATTTCGGTACTACTTGCAATCATGGAGGCACTATTCAAATCCACTTATAGTTGTCATACATTTCTATGACTAAATTCATACTGATGCAAAACTGCAATGGAAATGGAATAAGATACCACAGAAAACACCAAATGAGAATATTATCAAGCCTTGTTAATATCATTAGAGTCAGGTATTATCAATCACGAGTAAAATTAACAAAAAAGTAGATTGAATTGCACAACGATAGCCTTATGAATTATAGACAACTACTCCATATGGCAATACTTGGTACTGAATTGGACTATAACAGCAGTCTGAATTATAGTTGCTATATGGCACACTAATTATCCTAAATTGATATTGCATGGTCAATCTAAACATAACATCAGAGACTAAAATAGGAGGTTAAAAACAAGTCAATCTAAGCATAACATCAGAGACTAAAATAGGAGGTTAGAAACCAGAAAAGCACAATCCAAATCATAGGAAAAATCAAACGAACGGGCTATTAATAAAGACTTAAAATTTCAACAAGATACTAAGAACAACCTACATAAACTATTGAAACACCCTAGACCAAAAAATAGAACCCCAAAATTGATAGATCAATAATAATAATAAAATAGTATAATAGAATATACAAAGCAAACAAAAGACTTATCTCTTAAGGCAAAAAGCAGCAATATTGGAAAAACAATATAAACATGAAGATGCTAGATTTAAGCAAAATATATAATAACTGACATAAAAGTATCACCTTTGATACGGTCTTCCTCTTCTTATCAAGCTTCTCCTTCTTAGATTTAAGACGCTCGGCCTCAGCAAGTAAAGCCATCCTTTTAGCAGTCTTGGCATAAGGATTAAGTCTAAGCATAACATTAAGATTCTTAAGAGGATTCTTCTTAAGAGTGGCACGCTTAACATCCTTCTTAATAGGTCTCACAACAGATTGAACTTCATCAGAGTTAATAATCCTAGTCAAATCAGAATTAGTCATCTTTGCCCTAGGTAAAACATAACCCTTTTTCTTCTCAGAACCCTTATCAAAAGACCCATATATAGAATCAAGTTTCTCAAATGCAGACTTGGTCCAAATAACAAATCTACCTAAATGTCCACCAGGTGCAAGTTTCAAAAGATTGAGTCTCTCGACATTAGCAATTTCAACCCCAGGAATGTTCCTAAAAGCTTTAACAGCTTTGGCTCCTTCGGTACTGTAAACAATCAAAGGTCCTTTACGAGAGATATATCTACGGTTACGCATTTTACCTTTTCCAGGACGAATTCCATGGCTATCTTTAGCTTTCTCAGCATCGGGAAAAGCTCCGATCTTCTTCAAAACCTTGATCGCTTCCTTTGTTTTCTCAACTCCTTCAGCGGAATCACCAACCACAAGAGGAAATTCAGGAACTGCCTCGATCCTGTGACCACGAGCGAGAACAAGTGAAGGAACTGCGGAAGCAGCTATGGCAGAAACGACTGCGTAACGCTTTTGGTTGACATTGATCTTACGGTGCCATCTGCGCCAGATCCTGGTCGGAGCAAACATACGACCACCGCGACACATGTTTCCGAAGGCAGCTTGACCTGCACGGTGAGTTCCACCACCGGCAACACGAGGAATACGGGAGACAGCACGACCGGTTCCCCATGATTCGGCGGAGGTTTGGTGACCGGCACGGCGGCTGACGGCGTAAGGTTGGCGGCTGTTATTGGAGATGTTGGAGTGGACGAAATTGACGATGTCAGGGCGGATTGAGGCACGCATTACGTCAGGAATGGGTAGAGTGGTTGGGGAATCGGTGGCCATGTCGGAGTCCAGTGCCTGGATGGTGACAAGGGGTCTTGCGGCTGCGGCTGCCATTTCTGAGTGAAGGAAATGGAGGAAGCTTAACCTAGGGCTTTCTATGGTGGCAGAGTGGTTTTAGGAGTGAAAAATGAGTTATATATGTTAGGGTTTTATGGAAATTGGGCTTGGGCTTATTGCTAACTTTTTAACTGGTTTAACGAGTAATCTGCCTAATAACGGGGAATTTTACCATATTACCCTTGGTAATTAAAAAGTGTTTTATTGTAGTAATATTTTGAAAATCTAAATATTAGGTGTTTTGGAAAAGTCCAAAACATCCTTGTTGATTCCATATTCAACCATGTGGCATGTTTCATTGCTCTTTCTTTCTTTTCCATCATCACTTCAGCATACACTTTGGAGTTGCTATTCATCCCACTACACTTTTCTATGCCTCATCATACTAGTTTTTTCTTTTTTCTCCACACTATAATATTATATTGAAAAGTTTATTATTCCAATTCTTCTCTTTCTCTCTCTCTCTCCTTACTACATCTTTCTCTTTCATCTCAACCTTCTTTTCCTCTTTTTTTTTTCTTTTCTAAACTCCTATATGCTATTCCCATCTCCCTTTTTCCTCCAACCTTCCACAATCGCATTCTCCTCCGGCTTTTCCTCCGGCTTCTCTCATCTCTCCTTCTTTTCTGACTTCCTTTTCATTTCTCACAACATTTTTTTTCTATTGTTTTTTATTTTGAAACTTTTGCTTTCTCTTTTTCATGCTTAACATATTTTTCACTTCTAATGTTTTTTCAGGTTGTAGATCTATTGATAAGAACACAGAAACGGTAGTAAAGCAAAATAAACAACATATGGTTAGTAATTTTATATCAGATCTGTTATTTTTATGTTTATTTTTTTTTTGTTGTAGGTTTCGAGATATTTGATATGGTTGATCTAAATCATTTCATCAACGAGTTGTTAATAAGTTATGTGGGTTAGTTACACTGTAATGACTTCGTTTTAAGTTTTGTTTTGTTTGTGGTTTTAGGTTTTTGATTTTTTATTATGTTTTTGTTTCCTGGTTTTGTATGTATTTTGCAGCAAGTACCTCAAATGCTTCTCATACGATTGTTGACTTCAATTTGAATATGTTTTTTCTCCCAATTTATTGTTCCTAAATCTGTTTTAATTTCTCAATTTGAATATCTATTGAGCTTCTCTGACACTTATAATAATTACTTTAGTTTAATAATATTTGTGAACATATTGTTTAATGGTGGAATGCATGTAGTCTTAGTTTTTCTAATTTGTCTTATCGCATTTGGTACCTAGCCGATCAGTTAACAAAACCTCATAATAGTATTCCATTTTTGTTGCTACAAACTTTTAGGAAGACTAATAATGGTGGTGTTGGATTCACAAAACGATCTACAAGGTTAGAGTTTTTTTATTTGTTTTATTTTTATATTTTTTGAGTTAATACACTGAAGTTTTCTTCTATTTTTAATATAGAATCCTTGGAGGATTCTTAATAGCAAGCCATAGAAGGATGTGGGTTTGAGGTAATTGTTTTTAATTATACTTTATGAATTGTTTGTTTATTTTTTTAGCTTAATCATTTGATTTATTTTGGCTTTATTTTTTATTTTTTGTGTGATGAAAATTGAAATGTCATTATGATTAATAATATAAAACAATTTGTAATTTGAGATAGTTGTTTTATAATATTTAGGGTTAATAGTCATTTACCCCCCTGCAATATAGGCGAGTTTTGATTTAACCCCCTTTAAAAAAATAATTTTGGATTACCACCCTGAAATTTTGGGGTACCCCCTAAGCGTGTAAAAACCAGGGGGGTAAATAAAAAAATATATTTTACAAGGGGTAATTTTTCTACCTGGGGGGCAAAAGACTTAGAATTTTAAAATTTTAGGGGGTAATCCAAAATTATTTTTTTAAAGGGGGGTAAATCAAAACTCGCCTATATTGCAAGGGGTAAATGACTATTAACCCTAATATTTATTATTGTAGGGGGTAATCTACCTAAGAGCTCACATCTAACCCTTCATTATTTTTATTGACTATTGTGGTTGTCATTTTCTATGCTTTGAATTTATTATTATTTTTATAGAGACTATTGTAGATAATGGGATTGAGACATAATAATGACAATGGATGGAACTACACACTGACATTGATGTTTCTTTTTCTTTACACTTTCTTTTCTCTTTCCAACCTAGTTTTGCTATGATGTGACATGTACAGTAAAGATAAGATGAAATTATGATAAAATATTATGATGTATTTTATTTTTCTATTTTAAAATTATAATTAAAAATACTATAACCTATTGTTGACAAAGAGATTTCGACTAAGGAAAGGAAAGGAGAAAATTCAAAAGCTAGTCGACGACAAGAGATACTCAAAGCATCGATCCGACACGGGTAAGAAGGGAACGTCGAAAGAAGGTGACAAGCCATGGTGTCGGAGGAAGCCAGGCGAAAGGTAAGCTCAAATTCAAGGATAGGTACTTGGGCGGGAAAAGTTTGAAAGTTCCAAGAATATGAGAAGTTGAAAAGATAGTGGGGTGACACGTGTCAGCACCAAAGGAAGTCTGGGCAGATGGACGGTTATTTCTTAGGCCTATATAAAGCATTGTTTTTTTCCATTTTTGAGGTCGCATTTTGTAACATTGCAAAGGGAAAACACTCAAAGTACCAAGCTTAGAGAGAAACGAGTTCAATCCCGCAAAAATGTATAATTGCGTCCACAATTCCTTAATGCAATTTACTTTCAGAATTTAAATTACTGTCGTTTATTTGCCTTTTCCTTTTTCTCTTTGTTTTCTGCTTTGTGTTATTAAGCACCCCAACCTTTATTTCTTGGCTTTCCAACATTTATTATCACACTTGCAAAGAAACCGTCACATCAAACGAACATACGTTTTCAACCAATTTGTCCTGGGATTTGTGTGACCGATCTCACGAGTAAACCTGCGACGGAAGGCCAGCGGTTGTTCACCCAGTGGGACCCGTGTGAGTTAAGTGTATGTTTTTGCATAGTGGTAAGCTGGTAATACCACGTCCGAACGACGAACCGTCTTCGACGGAAAATAGAGTTGTGACACAAATAACTGATGTTGGCTCTGGTACCGTGTCAGCGGTTTCAACTACCCCTAGTGAGCCAACTGCGACGTCACGTTGACATGACTCAAAGTTGACAATGGCGGGGACTACAGGGCAGTATATGCCTAGTATCATAATGCTCATTCCCCGATCTTATGGGATGCCGACAGAGTTCATGTCGAGTTTGCACTCTAGCGGCCCTTTGTTTGGGGAAAGTTCGTCCACAGTTTTTCACCCTATCAGGGGGCAGGACATCTGGCGAACCAGTTGATTCGACCCCCAAGTTTTAATCATTTTTCTCAATCCATACCGACGTTTACCTCGAGTTCTATCGCGGTTATGAGGCAACAGATGGATGAGAGCAATCATGAGATGGTTCATATGTTGACTCAACAGATGGGTACAATATTGAGACCACTGATACAAGACTCAACACAGAGTTACCAATAACTGGCGACTCAAATGACACGTATAGGTGACTTCCTAGGCGCTCCTAGGGCTCAGGGTCGACAGGCCCCACCGCCTTGACCGGAGACGCCCATTCGTCAAGATGAGGTCTTCGACGAAACAATAGAGCAACCCCGTGAATTTAAAGAGATTCCTAGGATGGCCCAAAGGCCTCCTGCGATGGTCCATAGGAACCAAGATCCGGACTTTGTCGTCAGACAAGTTTGACATGATGCCTTGGCTGGGGAACACAATTTAGAGGTTGTGGTCGAACATATCATGGTCCGTAATGGGGAAAATCCAGGCCTTCGACGACCGACATACACGTCCCCATTACCAGACTTTGTATTACAGACAGAGTTGCCCAGGGGTTGGAAGGTGCCAAAGTTCACCAAGTTTGCTGGTGAGACTGAGGAATCCACCGTTGAACACGTCCCCAGGTATCAAACCGAAGCAGGCGACATAGCGAACAATGAGGACTTGAAAATGAAGTATTTTCCAAGTTCCCTCGCGAAGAACGTATTTACGTGGTTTACCACGTTGCCCCTTCAGTCTGTCCACACGTGGGCACAATTGGAAAGATTGTTTCATGAACAATTTTACATGGGGCAGTCAAAAATAAGTCTGAAAGAGTTAGCAAGCGTCAAATGCAAAGCCACAGAGTCAGTAGACCAGTACTTGAACAAGTTTAGACTTTTGAAAGTGCAGTTCTTTACTCAAGTCCCTGAACACGAATTAGTCAAAATGGCAGACGGTGGTTTAGATTATTCTATCAGAAAGAAGCTTGACACGCAATATCTTAGGGATATAGCCCAACTAGCTGACCGAGTCCGACAGGTCGAACGCTTGAAAGCTGAGAAAACCCAGACTAATAGATACGTAAAAAAAAAGTTTCATATGTGGCTGCTGACGAGTATTCCTCCGACGATGAGGAATTCGTCGATGAAAGTGAGATCCATGTGGCTGAACTTAAGCCAAGACCTCCCTACACGTGCAAATTGTTAAAACCATCAAACGGGAAAAATCCTGTCGAAACCGGAAAAATGGATAAATACGTTGCTAAAACTTATACTTTCGATGTTTCTAAGTGCGATGAAATATTTGATTTACTGGTTAAAGATGGTCAAATAATTATTCCTCATGGTTTAAAAGACCCCCCTTTAGAACAAAAGTAAAAGAGGGGATTTTGTAAATTTCATAATTTCCTTGGTCATATAACAGCTCAATGTGTTCTTTTTCAGGGATTTGGTGCAGAAAGCTTTGAATGAGGGTCGTCTTCAATTTGGCGGAAAGCCAAAGATGCAGGTCGACACTGACCCACTGAAGGTCGAAGAGGCTCTGTACTCATAGATGTACGAATGCCTAATGGTTGAGGTTACTGAGGGTCTCAACAAACAACCAACTGAAGTGGTGGAATGCATGATGGTCGAAACTACTGAGGGTTCCGACAAGAGAGCTGAGGAAAAACTCGAAGCGGTGTATCCCCAGGCTGGCGAAAGTTTGGCAGATTTCCAGGAAAAGTGCAGGATAAGCGGGTCGAAGGCTGCATTATGCCCTAGGTGCAACGCCGTGTTTGATGAGAAAGCTGTTGAGAGGTATGAGGCAAGCAAGAAAGAAGCGCTGCCAGAAAATAAGCCATCTGTCCCACGGTTTGTGTTTGACAAGAGTGGTGCCCCTCGTCGAAATGAGGAGTACAGGAAGCTGTTCCAAGAGGCACGACCTAAAACTTTTGTGCCTCCGTCAGATACCCCACAAGAAAGATGGATGGCACCAGTCAGGCAGAAAGGGAGTAAAAGGCCAAAATGGAAGGTTTTGGATTTGGAAAAAGAAGCGAATGTCTCCGAAAAGAGAGTCGAACCAAGGGGCTACGTGGTGTCCCTTAACTACAAGGGAAAAAAACCCCATGACTAAGACTCAATGGAGACGCTATCAGCACAACAAGAAGGCTGAGAAAGAGGCTACAACTTCACAGTTGAAGCCTGTCGGAATGTCTGGACACAAGCGGCAACACCCAAGAGGAAAATGGGTAGAAAAAGACAGAGTGGTGACAAACCAGACCATGGCCGTAACCGTGGAAGCGTCAGGAGAGAAAGAGGTAGTTTCGACCCAGAGCTTAAAGTGTACTTCACTGGTTGAAAGTAAGAAGGAGCCTGAATACACCCCTCATTCGGATGAGGAGGAGCCAAAATATTCTCCTCAGTCGGATGATGAATATGACCCTTCACCAGAGGGGGATTTTGACGAAGACATGTACGGCGACACCAATTGATCGTGAAGGCTGGATCAGATCCTGTTGAAGTGGGACACCAAGTACGTCTGAGATGCTGGTCGTATGAAGAGGATGAGGGGGTGTACTTGCAAGACACTCCGACGCTCAAGTAAGAAAGGGTCAGAGGAAAGGGGCAAGTACAAAGTATGAGTTTCAAGGGTGATTATTGGATACCCGACCCTCTCGAGTGAGAGGGTTTATATAGTGCCCCCAGCGCGTGGCCAACGGTCCTATTTTCGGGGCGACATAACCGTTTTCCCAAAGTATAGGTAACTGTCCAAACTAGCTGTTATGTCGGGCAGGGTGCCCAAAACTAGTCGTTATGTCGGGCATAGGCATGGTTTCGGGCACATGCCCTTAGCTGTTCGGGGAGTGAAGATGTCGTGCAGAACGGGCAGGATTTCCGGGGAGGAGCTGTGCAGTCCTTGCCCGGTTTGAGGGGCAGAAAGGTCACTTTTACCTCTTTGTGGATTAGACTTAGGCAATTGGGCCGTTCTGGGAGCAGAAGTGGATTGGGCCATGTCTGGCCATTGGTCCAGTCCAGAACAGGAGCCCCCCAAGTCATTGCTACCGAGCATGGGAGTGATGACTTAAGGACAACTCGCGGCTCCGGGGAGCTAGCGTAAAGTCGTCGTTCAGTGACGGAGAAAGTTGCCTCGTGGTGCCCGTGGCTCCCTGGTGTTTGTGATATTCATGTTCGTGTTTGGACTGCCAGTCGTGCGGGGAGACTAACGGTTAGGAAGAATCAAAACGTTAGGGCTCCACGTGTGTCTTCGAGCCTTGTGTAGCAGTGACTAGGTAATAATGGCTAGTTAATAGCCATCATGACCTACAAGGGTATGCCTCCGCACGTGCCCCTCAGTATAAAAGGGGGAGACCCGTTTCATTTTGAACTTTTCGCTCTCGTTTCTCTTTGTCTTCTTCAGAGTTCTTGTCCGTTCACACCGTCAGCTATTCCGGCCACCGTATCAACTTCGGACAACCAATTTTCGTCTTCTTAGTCCAAGTAAGTTTGTTGATTTTGTGCTTTTTTCATCCCTTTTTAATGATTACTAGTGGATTGCATGCGGCTAGGACTAGGTTTAGAGGACGATTTGCTCTGTTTCAGGTGGTTGTTGGTGGTGGACGGTGGTTATGCCATTTTCCGCCGTTGATGTGCCGCTGGGCTCCTAGGACATTCTAGTGAGGAGGGTGGTTCCTTGCGTCATCGCGATGATGCACGTGCAGCCGCCGTGGTCGTTCATATTCTAGGGTGACGATGAATTTTTCGATTGAGTATTTGCAGTTTCCTGTGAAGCTTCAAACGGAAATTGGGAATAGGCTCGGGGAAGTTCCTCGTCCAGGAGTGGTTTGTCCCGAGCGTCTCCTCGCGGGGAGGCTCTTGAATTTTCCTTTTGATGTTAGGGCTTAGGTCGGGGACGTCGTCCTCAGCCTTTCGCGCGCCCTTTCACTTGTCTAGCGGTGAATGATGGATTTGATCTTTTGTCGAATTCACTTTTTTCTCTGCTTTTCAGGTGATTGACATGGCGACAGGGCCAGACAGGGAGTTCATAATAGATTCGTCCGAGGAGGAAGCGAGCTCCTCGGAAAGCAGCAGTTCGGAACCCTCGAGTGTCCCCAGCGCAGCCGGGGAGGAGGAGGAAATAGAAGAGGATACTCTTGAAGGCTCCACCGAGGATTGGATGGTGGCTGAGCCAACCGAGCATGTATCCGCCTTCGCGACGTATCTGGGGGATGTCTTCACGGTCGTCGGGCCAGAGGGGGAGTAGAAGGTGCACTTTCCCTCTGAGGACGATAGGGTCTGCACAAATTTCGGGGAGCGTTTCGCTATGTATAAGTACGCTTTCAAAGAACTGGGACTGAGGCTGTCGTTCACTGATTTCCAGCAGTCAGTGTTCGTGCATTTGGATTTGGCCCCGACGCAGCTGCATCCGAACTCGCTGGCCTTCATCTGAGCATTTGAGCTAACGTGCGAGTACTTGAGGATAGAGGCTACTCTCCGCTTATTTTTCACTGTATTTCATCTTCAATGGCAGCTGACGGGGAGGAGGTACGGTTGGGTTTCGTTGAAATAGCCTCGCAAGTTGTTCAAGCCCTTTTCAGAATCGATACGACGTTCAAGGAGAGGTTTTACATCATAGAGCCCGTATCGGAAGCTGCCCAGGATAGCACGTATGTATGGGAGATCAAAGTTGACAAGGAGGGTAACGACCTGTGCGATGAGGCTGAGAGGTTTATCGGGGAGAGACGGTTTAAGTTCCCCTTTCACTGGGGACCTGGCCACTTTACCAAGGAGCCTAACGAGTATGTCCTCCAGCCGTACAACCTAGATGGGCAGGATGCCGCTGCTTACGAGACGTTGGTGAAGTACGTTAACTCCTTCCGCCTCGCCGAATGCTGTACGAAGAAGGGGTCCCCGATCTTCGAGGAGGATGGTAGCCAGAGGGTTGAATATCGCTTTATTAACACCAAGGCACTTCTGGAGTGCAAGACCTCTGCGGAAGTTCACAAGCTGCTCGGTAGTTTTAGTTGTTTTAATTATCCAATTTATGTTTCCTTCCTCGTCTAACATGTTTGTATTTTGTTTGTGTAGGTGAGATGTCTCTTGCTCACGAAAGGATGGTAAAGAATGCTCTCGCGAGGAACAAGTCCGTAGGGGCTGCTCCCAAGACCCGATTCTCCCAACGTGCTCCCACTCCTCCTCATCCTGCTGGGGGGTCTCTTCTCCCACTCCTGCCCCCCAGGGATCTTCCTTGCCTCTGGATTCACGGCCTAAGCGGTTCAGGGCCACCGAAGGGGTAGATCTCACCCGGGCGCCGGAAAAAGGGAAGTTTGAACTCCCTCCGTGCATTCATGACAGACGGTTCTTCGAGGGAACATCCTTGGTTGTGCCACGAGCAGAATCTCTCCAACTGGAAGGCATGTATTGCCCGAGCAAGAGGGCACTAGTGGCCCAAGATGCTTCTGTGCTAGTCAGAATGTTGGAGATGGCGGCCGTTTATGTTGAAGGGGACTCTGCAACTGAGTCTGAACTGAGAACTGCTCGGGCCACCATAGCATCCCTTGAGGAGACAGCGAGGAAGGCTAAGGAGGAGGCTAGGAGTTCTAATGATGCCCGAAAGAAGGCAGACGAAGAGGTGTCCAGGTTGAAGAAGGAGAACTCCACGCTGGCCGCGGAAAAGAAAGCGGCAGAGGAACTGTCGAGCAGCTGAGGTCAACTAATGCTCCGGGCGAAGATGAACCTGAGGATGTGAAGGAGATTAAGACAAGGTCTGAGCTGGTTTCCCGTATGTTGGCGGCCGAGGACGACAACATCGCTATCACAGACGAATCCTTCAGGAACGCCGTGTTTCAACTGCGGGTGGTGAACCTCGAACTTGACTTTTCCACCGAGGGTACCCACTATCTGGCGCACGTCGAAGACAACCGGATAATCAGACTAGAAGCTCTCCTCGAAGAGCATTCCGAGGATCAGCCCGTGGAGAGCTAGTAGCCTCAGCCTAACTCCGAGCAGACTGACCAGATGGATGAATGAAGATTTTTGTTGTTGTAATTTTGTCCGGCCTGCGTGTCGTGTAATTGTTGTAACTTATTTTGAATGGGGGTGTGGCCCCCTGTTTATGTAACAAGCACAATTATGGTCCTTGTGGCCACGTGTTACTTTTAATTAAGTGTCCGGTCCTTGCGGCCGGTTTTGTGATTTGCATGGCTTTATCTGCTTTAAATTTCACTAAGTGTTGTACTTATGCTCGTTTGTGCATGTATGCCTGCAATAGGGATTACTTTGTTTTTCTTTAAGTTTTGGGGGATTGCTCATTGTAGATGTGTTCGTCGGTGAGGGGTACTGGACGAACGGCCGGGGAATATCCGGGCGAGGATGCGGAGCTCAGGTCACGTTTGAGGCCTGAGTTCGCGGCGTGAACCTCCCATCGCGAGCAGGGTGTTCTGTGTAACACCCCAATTTTAGTGATTAATTATTTATATTAATTATTGAGTGATTTTATGAAATATTGATTTATGTGATTTATCTAATTTATTTGAATTATTGGATTTAAATGAATTACTTGATTTAGTGAATTTATATGAATTAATTAATTTATATAATTTATTGAGTTTATATAAATTAGTTAGTTTATTTAATCTATGTGAATTAATTGATTTAGTTGATTAAATTGCAATGTGTGAATTAATTTATTATTTGAAAATAAATTGAATTGTTGAATTTATCTAATTAATTATTTAATTGGATTATTGGTATTTAGTGAACTATTTAATTTATTCTATTTAATATGATTTTATAGTTGCTAGAAAGTGTTGGGCATAAGGGGAGGTGTTGATATTAAGTATGATAAGAGAGTTAGGCCCACTTGCTTGTGAATAGTAGGGTTTAAAAGAAAGAGTTAGTAAGAGTGAAAACCAGAAAAATTAAAAAGAAGAGAAAGTGTAGAAGAGGAGAAGAGAAAAGAGGAAGAGTAGAAGAGGAGAAAACCCCAAAGAAATCAAGAACAAATTCATCAAGAAATTCAAGGTAATGGTGGGTTTTCTCTCATTATTGGAATTATTGGGTGTTGATTATTGAGTAGAAATAGTGTTAGAATAAAATCCCAAATTTTTTCTATGAAACTGAAATTAATTAGGTTAATGTTGATTTCTGAAATTATTAAATTTTGGATGTTTGGAAATTGATTTTGATGATGTTTTAGAGACCCATTGAGTATTTAGAGTATCTATTGGAGTTGAAAAGTCCGAAATATTTATACTGAGGTAGTCCTGTAGCGGCTCCTGGGGAAGACTGTAGTGACATGAATTAATTAGGAGATGTGTTATTCTTTTGTATCATATAGAACTTTGTGAACCTTTTCTTCTTTCCATGCCACTGTAGTGATATAAAAAGGATAGAGAAGTGTGAATGCAACTTGTTGTGCATACTGTAGCGCATGAGCTACAAGGGTAATAGGTTAAAAAAAATTAGTTATCCCGTTTAAAACTATAGCGACTTGTTCTCTTGCAGTATTAAAAGTGAAAACAAATGGTATGCACTTGTAAAATCAAATAAAAATGGAAAATAGTGAATTTATGGAATTCCACTGTAGTGTAGCGGTACCTTAGGATTATTAGGGAGTAGAAGCTTAGGGAAGTGAATAATTGCTTTTACTGTAACTAACAAGGACATTAGGGGGTGATATATATAATATATATATTCTGCATCATTATATATGTGAAGTAATATATTATAGATATATTATAAACAACATCATGATAGAAGTTGATGATATAGCATAATGTAATAATAAAAATGAATAGTGATTTTGTTTTATCCTATTAATCTATAGCACATTAATGAAGATAATTGATATATATATATATATATCCCTAAGCTGTAACGTGTCAAATTTGGAGAGGAAATGAAAGGTCATTGCCTCACTGACTGTAGCGCAGTAAAATGGAAAAGTCAATGAGACCATTTTCTTCTTTCACCTAATACTGTAACATTTAAGGAATTGATAAAAATAAAACGTGGCCCTTTATATATTATATCCTGTAGCTCATACACTCTAATTTAAATTGAAAATATGTGATACTTCCTAGCAAATTGAAAAGTGATAATGTCTTAGGATTAGGAACAGTGTCCCATATTATCTTGTAACTAAATGAAGATGTGATTATTTTATAAGATTAGGAACTATATTAAAATAACTAATATATTTATTAATATTGACTAATTATTAAAGAATTGGTTGTTTATTAAAATATTGATTATTTAATTTAACATTGAATAGTTATTGAACAATGATTATTTATTAAATAGTGAATATTTGTTGAATATTGATTCAATTATTAGTGATTGATTAATTAGTCTATATTTAATCGGTAAACTATACTGTGAGTTGTGATTGGATCTAATTAGTCCTTATGTATTAATTGTTGATTGTGACGATGACATTTAAAGTATGAATACTTTAATTATGAAAATGTGTTTGTGTGTGCAATTGTGTGATAATTCAAGTGTGATGAATTATTTGAAATATGCATGATATTAAGATTAGGGAATGGTCTTAATTGCATATTATTGTTGATTGCATACGCATCATTTGTGTCAAGAGGCAATGTTTGGTAATTCCGAGGGAATTATTGACTTGTCCCAAACCTAACGCCGAATGGGGTTTGAAAGCCTAGGGGAAGGGCTTTTGTTTTGTTATTGGTCTAGGGGACGGACCCGGTTTAAATGTAAAAACCGAAAAAAAATAACAAGTGTTGGTACCACATGGCATGAGTTGCATTGAGTTTGCATCGAGTCGCATTGCATAAATGATTGTTATATGGAAGTATGTGTGTGATTGTGACTTGTTGAGTATTGGAATTTGATATGAATTGTGTGGATACTCGAGTGATACTTGATGATAAATATTGAAGTGTGAGATTATTTAATATTTGTGTTTATATGTTTCACAATAATCATTATCTTATAATTTCAATATTGACGTGAATTCTCACCCTTCTGTTGGAATGATGTTTTATACGACATCGCTCAGGTGCCGAGGAGTAGACTTGCTCGTAGCGCGAGGTAGCCGCTGATGCAGCTGTTTAGCGTCTTTATTTATGTTGGGTTGAGTCATGCTCTGATCATGTAACACTGGGATCGTTGGGTTTATGTTTTAGAGATACACTATGTACTCTACTTTATGCTATATGCTTACTTGGTTTGTATGAAGTTGGCTTTTATGCCCAAGTTTCGTTTATTAATGTGATAAGCATGAAACTCTCTTTATGTATTTTATGATTATTTGGAATCCGCTGCTACATGCTAAGAGAAGATTTGAAAAACATGAAATTACTAAAGTGTTAATGAGCATGACAGGTATTTTTATGATGTTTTATGATTATGTGTGACACCCTTAAATGAATAGCATGATTATTTACTCTGATTTATTGTATGTTTTTATGCGGGGATTAGAAGGGTGTTACATTAGTGGTATCAGAGCAGGTCGGTCCATCCGGCCAGGTTGTCTAATGTTGTTTGTTCCCTAGTATGCGACATGTGTATGAAAACACTGTCGGTACACGTTTGTCTTTCTAACCTTTGTCTGCAGGAGTGAGATTGAAACAAGTGGGGGAGAAGCTTTTGCTTCTCTGAGATGTTTTAGTTGTGGAATGTTGGTTTGGTGTGCTGCTGATTGCAAGGAACGCTATTAGAGTTGGTAAAAATGGTTTATGCCACATCATGATTGTCGACTGTCTATTGACAAATTGAGGAACTGATCACCCTTAATCTCTTGTTGATAGTAGACGGGATCATGTTGGATGGAATAGACGTGTCTTGTGAACTTAGATGGTGTGTGTAGTGAACTATTTGGAGTTAAGCCAAGTGCTTACAGATTTTTTTTGTGATAAGACGGTTGTTCTTCTTGAACCTGAGAATGAAGGAGACTTGTTTATGTCTGCTAAGAAAGTGAATGAGTCGGTGCAAGATGGTTCCAAGGTGTTTATGTTGATGGCAACTTTCAGTATTAGTGAAGTAGTGGGTTCCTTGCCAATTGTTTGTGATATTCTAGATGTTTTTCCTGATGAGATAAGTGATTTACCATTGGAACGTGAGGTGGAATTTACGATCGACTTAGTTCCTGGAACTAGTCTGGTATCGATGGCTCCTTATCGTATGTCCGCATCAGAGTTAAAAGAGTTGAAGAGTCAACTTGAAGATTTACTTGAGAAGAGGTTTATTCGTCCGAGTGTGTCACCGTGGGGTGCACCAGTTTTGTTGGTTAAGAAGAAAGAAGGTTCTATGAGACTTTGTGTGGACTATTGACAATTGAACAAGGTGACTATCAAGAATAAGTATCCACTTATGAGTGCTGATGATTTGATGGATCAGTTGGTTGGTGCAAGTGTGTTCAGTAAGATAAATTTGAGATCTGGGTATCATCAGATTCGTAGGAAGGCTGAAGATATTTAGAAGACTGCTTTTAGAACAAGGTATGAACATTATGAGTATTTTGTGATGCCATTTGGTGTGACTAATGTACCAGATGTATTTATGGAGTACATGAATAAGATTTTCCATCCTTACTTGGACGAGTTTGTGGTTGTGTTCATTGATGATATTTTGATCTATTCTAAGAGTGAAGAGGAACATGTTGAGCATCTGAAGATTGTGTTATCTGTGTTGAAAGAGAAGCAGTTGTATGCTAAACTTTCTAAGTGTGAGTTTTGGTTGAAGGAAGTAAGTTTTCTTGGACATGTAATCTTAAGTAGAGGTATTGCGGTTGATCCATCGAAGGTTGAAGCTGTATCGCAATGGGAAGCTCCGAAATCAGTTTTTGAGATTAGAAGTTTTCTTGGTTTGGCAGGTTATTATCAGAAATTTATTGAAGGATTTTCTAAGTTATCTTTGTCGTTGACGCTTTTGACTCGGAAGGGTCAAGCTTTTGTTTGGGATGCAAAGTGCGAGGAAAGTTTTCAAGAGCTTAAGAAAAGATTGACTACAACTCCTGTTTTGGTTTTACCGAATCCTTCAGAACCATTTATTGTGTATTGTGATGCTTCTTTGATGGGTTTGGGAGGCGTGTTAAAGCAAAATCAGCAAGTTATAGCTTATGCTTCAAGGCAACTTAAAGTGCATGAGAGGAATTATCCGACGCATGACTTAGAGTTGGCCGTTGTTGTGTTTGTGTTGAAACTTTGGAGGCATTATTTGTTTGGTACGAGATTTGAGGTGTATAGTGATCATAAGAGTTTGAAGTATCTCTTTGATCAGAAAGAATTAAATGCGAGGCAAAGAAGATGGTTGGAACTTTTGAAAGATTATGATTTTGGTTTGAATTACCATCCGGGTAAAGCGAACGTGGTAGCCGATGCATTGAGTAGGAAATCTTTGCATATGTCTATGATGATGGTAAAAGAGTTGGAAATGATTGAACAATTCCGTGATATGAGTTTGGTGTGTGAGAAGACTTCTTATGAAGTCCGGCTTGGTATGTTGAAGCTTATTAGTGGCATTCTCGATGGGATTCGAGAAGGTCAAAAATCTGATTTGAGTTTGGTTGATCGGTTGACTTTGATCAATCAAGGTCAAGGTGGTGATTTCCGGATTGATGAGAACGGTATCATAAGATGTCGTGATAGAGTTTGTGTTTCAGACATTGTTGAGCTAAAGAAGAGTATTCTTGAGGAAGGACATCGTAGTGGACTATGTATTCATCCGGGTGCTTCTAAGATGTACCAAGATTTGAGAAAAGTATTTTGGTGGCCTCGTATGAAGAAGGATATTGCCGAGTTTGTGTATTCTTGTTTGACTTGCCAGAAGTCAAAGATTGAGCATCAAAAACCGTCGGGTTTGATGCAACCGTTATCTATTCCTGAGTGGAAATGAGATAGCATATCTATGGATTTTGTTTCTGATTTACCTAGAACACCGAGTAACTTTGAAGCTATTTAGGTTATTGTGGACATATTGACGAAATCTGCTCACTTTATTCCTATGCGTATGGATTACCCGTTGGAGAGATTGGCGAAGCTGTACATTGAGAGGATTGTCAGTTTGTATAGTATTGCCTTGGGTACGAAATTGCGGTTGAGTTCTGACTGAGAGGACGATTCAGTCACTTAAGGATCTTTTGAGAGCTTGTGTGTTGGAGAAATAAGGAGTTTGGGATAGCTACTTGCCTTTGATTGAGTTTGCTTACAACAACAGCTTCATTCGAGTATTGGTATGGCACCATTTGAGGCATTGTATGGTAGGCGGTGTAGGACGTCGTTGTGTTGGTATGAATCAGGAGAAAGTGTCGTGGTTGGACCTAAGATAGTTCAACAAACCACTGATAAGATTAAGATGATTCAGGAGGAGATGAAGATTTCTCAGAGTCGTCAGAAGAGTTATCATGACAAGAGGAGGAAAGCACTTGAGTTTCAAGAAGGAGATCATGTGTTTCTTCGAGTCACTCCGATAACTGGTGTTGGTAGGGCATTAAATTCGCGTAAGTTGACACCGCGTTTCATTGGTCCTTATCAGATCTTGCAGAGGATAGGAAAGGTAGCCTATCGGATTGCTTTGTTGTCGTCGCTTGTTAATTTCCATGACGTGTTCCATGTATCTCAGTTGAGGAAATACATTGCGGATATGTCTTATGTAGTCCAAGTAGATGATGTGCAAGTGAGAGATAACCTAACTGTGGAGACATCACCTATGTGGATTAAGGATCGAGAGTTGAAGCAACTTCGAGGTAAAGAGATCGCTTTAGTGAAGGTCGCTTGGGGAGGACCGGCCGGTGGAAACGTGACTTGGGAGCTTGAGAGCCAGATGAGGGAATCATATCCCGAGCTATTCGTTTGAAGTAATTTTCGAGGGCGAAAATCTTTTAAGTGGGGGAGAGTTGTAACACCCCAATTTTAGTAATTAATTATTTATATTAATTATTGAGTGATTTTATGAAATATTGATTTATCTAATTTATTTGAATTATTGGATTTAAATGAATTACTTGATTTAGTGAATTTATATGAATTAATTAATTTATATAATTTATTGAGTTTATATAAATTAGTTAGTTTATTTAATTTATGTGAATTAATTGATTTAGTTGATTAAATTGCAATGTGTGAATTAATTTATTATTTGAAAATAAATTGAATTGTTGAATTTATCTAATTAATTATTTAATTGGATTATTGGTATTTAGTGAACTATTTAATTTATTCTATTTAATATGATTTTATAGTTGCTAGAAAGTGTTGGGCTTAAGGGGAGGTGTTGATATTAAGTATGATAAGAGAGTTAGGCCCATTTGGTTGTGAATAGTAGAGTTTAAAAGAAAGAGTTAGTAAGAGTGAAAACCAGAGAAATTAAAAAGAAGAGAAAGTGTAGAAGAGGAGAAGAGAAAAGAGGAAGAGTAGAAGAGGAGAAAACTCCAAAGAAATCAAGAACAAATTCATCAAGAAATTCAAGGTAAGGGTGAGTTTTCTCTCATTATTGGAATTATTGGGTGTTGATTATTGAGTAGAAATAGTGTTAGAATAAAATCCCAAAATTTTTCTATGAAACTGAAATTAATTAGGTTAATGTTGATTTCTGAAATTATTAAATTTTGGATGTTTGGAAATTGATTTTGATGATGTTTTAGAAACCCATTGAGTATTTAGAGTATCTATTGGAGTTGAAAAGTCCGAAATATTTATACTGAGGTAGTCCTGTAGCGGCTCCTGGGGAAGACTGTAGTGACATGAATTAATTAGGAGATGTGCTATTCTTTTGTATCATATAGAACTTTGTGAACCTTTTCTTCTTTCCATGCCACTGTAGTGATATAATAAGGATAGAGAAGTGTGAATGCAACTTGTTGTGCATACTGTAGCGCATGAGCTACAAGGGTAATAGGTAAAAAAAAATTAGTTATCCTGTTTAAAACTGTAGCGACTTGTTCTCTTGCAGTATTAAAAGTGAAAACAAGTGGTATGCACTTGTAAAATCAAATAAAAATGGAAAATAGTGAATTTATGGAATTCCACTGTAGTGTAGCGGTACCTTAGGATTATTAGGGAGTAGAAGCTTAGGGAAGTGAATAATTGCTTTTACTGTAACTAACAAGGACATTAGGGGGTGATATATATAATATATATATTCTGCATCATTATATATGTGAAGTAATATATTATAGATATATTATAAACAACATCATGATAGAAGTTGATGATATAGCATAATGTAATAATAAAAATGAATAATGATTTTGTTTTATCCTATTAATCTATAGCACATTAATGAAGATAATTGATATATATATATATCCCTAAGCTGTAGCGTGTCAAATTTGGAGAGGAAATGAAAGGCCATTGCCTCACTGACTGTAGCGCAGTAAAATGGAAAAGTCAATGAGACCATTTTCTTCTTTCACCTAATACTGTAACATTTAAGGAATTGGTAAAAATAAAACGTGGCCCTTTATATATTATATCCTGTAGCTCATACACTCTAATTTAAATTGAAAATATGTGATACTTCCTAGCAAATTGAAAAGTGATAATGTCTTAGGATTAGGAACAGTGTCCCATATTATCTTGTAACTAAATGAAGATGTGATTATTTTATAAGATTAGGAACTATATTAAAATAACTAATATATTTATTAATATTGACTAATTATTAAAGAATTGGTTGTTTATTAAAATATTGATTATTTAATTTTGCATTGAATAGTTATTGAACAATGATTATTTATTAAATAGTGAATATTTGTTGAATATTGATTCAATTATTAGTGATTGATTAATTAGTCTATATTTAATCGGTAAACTATACTGTGAGTTGTGATTGGATCTAATTAGTCCTTATGTATTAATTGTTGATTGTGACGATGACATTTAAAGTATGAATACTTTAATTATGAAAATGTGTTTGTGTGTGCAATTGTGTGATAATTCAAGTGTGATGAATTATTTGAAATATGCATGATATTAAGATTAGGGAATGGTCTTAATTACATATTATTGTTGATTGCATACGCATCATTTGTGTCAAGAGGCAATGTTTGGTAATTCCGAGGGAATTATTGACTTGTCCCAAACCTAACGCCGAATGGGGTTTGAAAGCCTAGGGGAAGGGCTTTTGTTTTGTTATTGGTCTAGGGGACGGACCCGGTTTAAATGTAAAAACCGAAAAAAAATAACAAGTGTTGGTACCACATGGCATGAGTTGCATTGAGTTTGCATCGAGTCGCATTGCATAAATGATTGTTATATGGAAGTATGTGTGTGATTGTGACTTGTTGAGTATTGGAATTTGATATGAATTGTGTGGATACTCGAGTGATACTTGATGATAAATATTGAAGTGTGAGATTATTTAATATTTGTGTTTATATCTTTCACAATAATCATTATCTTATAATTTCAATATTGACGTGAATTCTCACCCTTCTGTTGGAATGATGTTTTATACGACATCGCTCAGGTGCCGAGGAGTAGACTTGCTCGTAGCGCGAGGTAGCCGCTGATGCAGCTGTTTAGCGTCTTTATTTATGTTGGGTTGAGTCATGCTCTGATCATGTAACACTGGGATCGTTGGGTTTATGTTTTAGAGATACACTATGTACTCTACTTTATGCTATATGCTTACTTGGTTTGTATGAAGTTGGCTTTTATGCCCAAGTTTCGTTTATTAATGTGATAAGCATGAAACTCTCTTTATGTATTTTATGATTATTTGGAATCCGCTGCTACATGCTAAGAGAAGATTTGAAAAACATGAAATTACTAAAGTGTTAATGAGCATGACAGGTATTTTTATGATGTTTTATGATTATGTGTGACACCCTTAAATGAATAGCATGATTATTTACTCTGATTTATTGTATGTTTTTATGCGGGGATTAGAAGGGTGTTACATTAGTGGTATCAGAGCAGGTCGGTCCATCCGGCCAGGTTGTCTAATGTTGTTTGTTCCCTAGTATGCGACATGTGTGTGAAAACACTGTCGGTACACGTTTGTCTTTCTAACCTTTGTCTGCAGGAGTGAGATTGAAACAAGTGGGGGAGAAGCTTTTGCTTCTCTGAGATGTTTTAGTTGTGGAATGTTGGTTTGGTGTGCTGCTGATTGCAAGGAATGCTATTAGAGTTGGTAAAAATGGTTTATGCCACATCATGATTGTCGACTGTCTATTGACAAATTGAGGAACTGATCACCCTTAATCTCTTGTTGATAGTAGACGGGATCATGTTGGATGGAATAGACGTGTCTTGTGAACTTAGATGGTGTGTGTAGTGAACTATTTGGAGTTAAGCCAAGTGCTTACAGATTTTTTTTGTGATAAGACGGTTGTTCTTCTTGAACCTGAGAATGAAGGAGACTTGTTTATGTCTGCTAAGAAAGTGAATGAGTCGGTGCAAGATGGTTCCAAGGTGTTTATGTTGATGGCAACTTTCAGTATTAGTGAAGTAGTGGGTTCCTTGCCAATTGTTTGTGATATTCTAGATGTTTTTCCTGATGAGATAAGTGATTTACCGTTGGAACGTGAGGTGGAATTTATGATCGACTTAGTTCCTGGAACTAGTCTGGTATCGATGGCTCCTTATCGTATGTCCGCATCAGAGTTAAAAGAGTTGAAGAGTCAACTTGAAGATTTACTTAAGAAGAGGTTTATTCGTCCGAGTGTGTCACCGTGGGGTGCACCAGTTTTGTTGGTTAAGAAGAAAGAAGGTTCTATGAGACTTTGTGTGGACTATTGACAATTGAACAAGGTGACTATCAAGAATAAGTATCCACTTATGAGGGCTGATGATTTGATGGATCGGTTGGTTGGTGCAAGTGTGTTCAGTAAGATAAATTTGAGATCTGGGTATCATCAGATTCGTAGGAAGGCTGAAGATATTCAGAAGACTGCTTTTAGAACAAGGTATGAACATTATGAGTATTTTGTGATGCCATTTGGTGTGACTAATGTACCAGGTGTTTTTATGGAGTACATGAATAAGATTTTCCATCCTTACTTGGACGAGTTTGTGGTTGTGTTCATTGATGATATTTTGATCTATTCTAAGAGTGAAGAGGAACATGCTGAGCATCTGAAGATTGTGTTATCTGTGTTGAAAGAGAAGCAGTTGTATGCTAAACTTTCTAAGTGTGAGTTTTGGTTGAAGGAAGTAAGTTTTCTTGGACATGTAATCTTAAGTAGAGGTATTGCGGTTGATCCATCGAAGTTTGAAGTTGTATCGCAATGGGAAGCTCCGAAATCAGTTTTTGAGATTAGAAGTTTTCTTGGTTTGGCAGGTTATTATCAGAAATTTATTGAAGGATTTTCTAAGTTATCTTTGTCGTGACGCTTTTGACTCGGAAGGGTCAAGCTTTTGTTTGGGATGCAAAGTGCGAGGAAAGTTTTCAAGAGCTTAAGAAAAGATTGACTACAACTCCTGTTTTGGTTTTACCGAATCCTTCAGAACCATTTGTTGTGTATTGTGATGCTTCTTTGATGGGTTTGAGAGGCGTGTTAATGCAAAATCAGCAAGTTATAGCTTATGCTTCAAGGCAACTTAAAGTGCATGAGAGGAATTATCCGACGCATGACTTAGAGTTGGCCGCTGTTGTGTTTGTGTTGAAACTTTGGAGGCATTATTTGTTTGGTACGAGATTTGAGGTGTATAGCGATCATAAGAGTTTGAAGTATCTCTTTGATTAGAAAGAATTAAATGCGAGGCAAAGAAGATGGTTGAAACTTTTGAAAGATTATGATTTTGGTTTGAATTACCATCCGGGTAAAGCAAACGTGGTAGCCGATGCATTGAGTAGGAAATCTTTGCATATGTCTATGATGATGGTAAAAGAGTTGGAAATGATTGAACAATTCCGTGATATGAGTTTGGTATGTGAGAAGACTTCTTATGAAGTCCGACTTGGTATGCTGAAGCTTATTAGTGGCATTCTCGATGGGATTCGAGAAGGTCAAAAATCTGATTTGAGTTTGGTTGATCGGTTGACTTTGATCAATCAAGGTTAAGGTGGTGATTTCCGGATTGATGAGAACGGTATCATAAGATGTCGTGATAGAGTTTGTGTTTCAGACATTGTTGAGCTGAAGAAGAGTATTCTTGAGGAAGGACATCGTAGTGGACTATGTATTCATCCGGGTGCTACTAAGATGTACCAAGATTTGAGAAAAGTATTTTGGTGGCCTCGTATGAAGAAGGATATTGCCGAGTTTGTCTATTCTTGTTTGACTTGCCAGAAGTCAAAGATTGAGCATCAAAAACCGTCGGGTTTGATGCAACCGTTATCTATTCCTGAGTGGAAATGAGATAGCATATCTATGGATTTTGTTTCTGATTTACCTAGAACACCGAGTAACTTTGAAGCTATTTAGGTTATTGTGGACAGATTGACGAAATCTGCTCACTTTATTCCTATGCGTATGGATTACCCGTTGGAGAGATTGGCGAAGCTGTACATTGAGAGGATTGTCAGTTTGTATGGTATTCCATCTAGCATTGTGTCAGATAGAGATCCGAGATTCACTTCGAGATTTTATGAGAGTTTGCAAGGTGCCTTGGGTACGAAATTGCGGTTGAGTTCTGACTGAGAGGACGATTCAGTCACTTAAGGATCTTTTGAGAGCTTGTGTGTTGGAGAATGAGGAGTTTGGGATAGCTATTTGCCTTTGATTGAGTTTGCTTACAACAACAGCTTCATTCGAGTATTGGTATGGCACCATTTGAGGCATTGTATGGTAGGTGGTGTAGGACGCCGTTGTGTTGGTATGAATCAGGAGAAAGTGTCGTGGTTGGACCTGAGATAGTTCAATAGACCACTGATAAGATTAAGATGATTCAGGAGGAGATGAAGATTTCTCAGAGTCGTCAGAAGAGTTATCATGACAAGAGGAGGAAAGCACTTGAGTTTCAAGAAGGAGATCATGTGTTTCTTCGAGTCACTCCGATAACTGGTGTTGGTAGGGCATTGAATTCGTGTAAGTTGACACCGCATTTCATTGGTCCTTATCAGATCTTGCAGAGGATAGGAAAGGTAGCCTATCAGATTGCTTTGTTGTCGTCGCTTGTTAATCTCCATGACGTGTTCCATGTATCTCAGTTGAGGAAATACATTGCGGATATGTCTCATGTAGTCCAAGTAGATGATGTGCAAGTGAGAGATAACCTAACTGTGGAGACATCACCTATGTGGATTAAGGATCGAGAGTTGAAGCAACTTCGAGGTAAAGAGATCGCTTTAATGAAGGTCGCTTGGGGAGGACCGGCCGGTGGAAACGTGACTTGGGAGCTTGAGAGCCAGATGAGGGAATCATATCCCGAGCTATTCGTTTGAAGTAATTTTCGAGGGCGAAAATCTTTTAAGTGGGGGAGAGTTGTAACACCCCAATTTTAGTAATTAATTATTTATATTAATTATTGAGTGATTTTATGAAATATTGATTTATGTGATTTATCTAATTTATTTGAATTATTGGATTTAAATGAATTACTTGATTTAGTGAATTTATATGAATTAATTAATTTATATAATTTATTGAGTTTATATAAATTAGTTAGTTTATTAATTTATGTGAATTAATTGATTTAGTTGATTAAATTGCAATGTGTGAATTAATTTATTATTTGAAAATAAATTGAATTGTTGAATTTATCTAATTAATTATTTAATTGGATTATTGGTATTTAGTGAACTATTTAATTTATTCTATTTAATATGATTTTATAGTTGCTAGAAAGTGTTGGGCTTAAGGGGAGGTGTTGATATTAAGTATGATAAGAGAGTTAGGCCCATTTGGTTGTGAATAATAGGGTTTAAAAGAAAGAGTTAGTAAGAGTGAAAACCAGAAAAATTAAAAAGAAGAGAAAGTGTAGAAGAGGAGAAGAGAAAAAAGGAAGAGTAGAAGAGGAGAAAACCCCAAAGAAATCAAGAACAAATTCATCAAGAAATTCAAGGTAAGGGTGGGTTTTCTCTCATTATTGGAATTATTGGGTGTTGATTATTGAGTAGAAATAGTGTTAGAATAAAATCCCAAAATTTTTCTATGAAACTGAAATTAATTAGGTTAATGTTGATTTTTGAAATTATTAAATTTTGGATGTTTGGAAATTGATTTTGATGATGTTTTAGAGACCCATTGAGTATTTAGAGTATCTATTGGAGTTGAAAAGTCCGAAATATTTATACTGAGGTAGTCCTGTAGCGGCTCCTGGGGAAGACTGTAGTGACATGAATTAATTAGGAGATGTGCTATTCTTTTGTATCATATAGAACTTTGTGAACCTTTTCTTCTTTCCATGCCATTGTAGTGATATAATAAGGATAGAGAAGTGTGAATGCAACTTGTTGTGCATACTGTAGCGCATGAGCTACAAGGATAATAGGTAAAAAAAAATTAGTTATCCCGTTTAAAACTGTAGCGACTTGTTCTCTTGCAGTATTAAAAGTGAAAACAAGTGGTATGCACTTGTAAAATCAAATAAAAATGGAAAACAGTGAATTTATGGAATTCCACTGTAGTGTAGCGGTACCTTAGGATTATTAGGGAGTATAAGCTTAGGGAAGTAAATAATTGATTTTACTGTAACTAACAAGGACATTAGGGGGTGATATATATAATATATATATTCTGCATCATTATATATGTGAAGTAATATATTATAGATATATTATAAACAACATCATGATAGAAGTTGATGATATAGCATAATGTAATAATAAAAATGAATAGTGATTTTGTTTTATCCTATTAATCTATAGCACATTAATGAAGATAATTGATATATATATATATATATATATATATATATATATATATATATATATATATATATATATATATATATATATATATATATATATATATATATATATATATATATATATATATATATCCCTAAGCTGTAGCGTGTCAAATTTGGAGAGGAAATGAAAGGCCATTGCCTCACTGACTGTAGCGCAGTAAAATGGAAAAATCAATGAGACCATTTTCTTCTTTCACCTAATACTGTAACATTTAAGGAATTGGTAAAAATAAAACGTGGCCCTTTATATATTATATCCTGTAGCTCATACACTCTAATTTAAATTGAAAATATGTGATACTTCCTAGCAAATTGAAAAGTGATAATGTCTTAGGATTAGGAACAGTGTCCCATATTATCTTGTAACTAAATGAAGATGTGATTATTTTATAAGATTAGGAACTATATTAAAATAACTAATATATTTATTAATATTGACTAATTATTAAAGAATTGGTTGTTTATTAAAATATTGATTATTTAATTTTGCATTGAATAGTTATTGAACAATGATTATTTATTAAATAGTGAATATTTGTTGAATATTGATTCAATTATTAGTGATTGATTAATTAGTCTATATTTAATCGGTAAATTATACTGTGAGTTGTGATTGGATCTAATTAGTCCTTATGTATTAATTGTTGATTGTGACGATGACATTTAAAGTATGAATACTTTAATTATGAAAATGTGTTTGTGTGTGCAATTGTGTGATAATTCAAGTGTGATGAATTATTTGAAATATGCATGATATTAAGATTAGGGAATGGTCTTAATAACATATTATTGTTGATTGCATACGCATCATTTGTGTCAAGAGGCAATGTTTGGTAATTCCGAGGGAATTATTGACTTGTCCCAAACCTAACGCCGAATGGGGTTTGAAAGCCTAGGGGACGGGCTTTTGTTTTGTTATTGGTCTAGGGGACGGACCCGGTTTAAATGTAAAAATCGAAAAAAAATAACAAGTGTTGGTACCACATGGCATGAGTTGCATTGAGTTTGCATCGAGTCGCATTGCATAAATGATTTTTATATGGAAGTATGTGTGTGATTGTGACTTGTTGAGTATTGGAATTTGATATGAATTGTGTGGATACTCGAGTGATACTTGATGATGAATATTGAAGTGTGAGATTATTTAATATTTGTGTTTATATGTTTCACAATAATCATTATCTTATAATTTCAATATTGATGTGAATTCTCACCCTTCTGTTAGAATGATGTTTTATACGACATCGCTCAGGTGCCGAGGAGTAGACTTGCTCGTAGCGCGAGGTAGTCGCTGATGCAGCTGTTTAGCGTCTTTATTTATGTTGGGTTGAGTCATGCTCTGATCATGTAACACTGGGATCGTTGGGTTTATGTTTTAGAGATACACTATGTACTCTACTTTATGCTTTATGCTTACTTTGTTTGTATGAAGTTGGCTTTTATACCCAAGTTTCGTTTATTAATGTGAAAAGCATGAAACTCTCTTTATGTATTTTATGATTATTTGGAATCCGCTGCTACATGCTAAGAGAAGATTTGAAAAGCATGAAATTACTAAAGTGTTAATGAGCATGACAGGTATTTTTATGATGTTTTATGATTATGTGTGACACCCTTAAATGAATAGCATGATTATTTACTATGATTTATTGTATGTTTTTATGCGGGGATTAGAAGGGTGTTACATTCTGCCTGTCGTGGTACTTTGACGACGGCGGTGCTCGATTGAGGGACCGCTGTCGAGCAGAGACCTGGCTCGTTCTTGAGCGGGGTTCTGCTTCACTGGCATGTGACGCTTGTACCTAGGTGTGCATCATGGTCGGTAGGTGATGCTCGTCGTCGTGACGGGTCGAACCGATAGTTAAGGCCTTAGTTGTAGTATTGTTTCATCTTTTTGGCATTCCATGGTCGAGCAAGTTCTTCCCCATTGAGTTGTTCTAGGTAATAGGCCCCATTTTACGTTTTTGCGCGGACACGATAGGGTCCTTCCCAGTTAGCGGCCAATTTGTCTTCGCGAGAGTCTTTATGGTTTCTTCTTAGGACAAGGCTTCCCACGTCGAACTCTCGTCGTATCACCTTGGCGTTATGCCTGATGGTAATTTTTTGTTTTAACGAGACTTCGCGGAGGGCTGCCCTAGATCGGACTTCCTCGACGAGGTCGAGTTCCTTTCTTAATGATTCGTCATTCATCTCCTCGTCTAAGGGCGACTCTGTCCGTCTGGAGGGTACTTGAACTTCGATAGGGATCACAGCCTCGCCCGTAAGTCAGGCGAAAGGGTGTCTCTCCAGTTGAAGAGTGTGGAGTTGTGCGGTATGTCCATAAGACACTGTGCAGCTCCTCGACCCAAGCTTTCTTCGTTTCGTCCAGCCTTCGTTTGAGGTCCCGAAGGATGACTCGGTTCGCCGCTTCAGCTTGCCCATTTTTCTGGGGATGTTCGACGGATGCGAAGTGTTGCTTCGTGCCCAGCTGGGCGACGAAGTCTTGGAACTTCCTATTCGTGAACTGTGTCCCATTGTCCGTGACTATCGCTTGGGGGATGCCAAAACATGCGAGGATGTTTCGTTTGTAGAAACGCAGTATGTTAAGGGCAGTTATCTTGGCCAGGGCTTCCGCTTCTATCCATTTTGTGAAGTAGTCCACGCCTACTATTAAGTATTTGTTCTGATTTGATCCCACCACAAAGGGTCCTAGGATGTCCAGGCCCCACCAGGCAAAAGGCCACGGGGACGACATAGCCTTGAGCTCGTTAGGTGGAGCTAGGTGCATATCCCCGTGTCATTGGCATTTATCGCATTTTTTCACGTGTTCTTTCGCGTCGTGCTGCATGGTTGGCCAGTAGTATCCTGCTCGGAGGGCCTTTCAGGCAAGGGACCTTCCTCTGAGGTGTTGGGCATTGATCCCTTCGTGGATTTCGCGTAAGATGTGGGCAACCGTTTCCTCCTCGACACATTTAAGGAGTGGGATGGAGAATACTCGCCGGTAGAGTTTATCTTCGATCAGGACATAAGAGCAGGCCCTTCGCCTAACTAAGTTGACCTTTTTAGGGTCGGACGGGAGTTCGTCCCTAGCGAGGTAGTTGTAAACGGGGGTCATCCAGCAATGGCTGTCGCCGACCACTTGTACGTCGAGGGTCGGGGAAACTTTCTCAATGCTGGGTCGAGGGAGTACTTCTTGTATGACGGACTTGTTTCCACCTTTCTTCTTTGTGCTGGCTAGTTTGGACAAAACATCTGCCCAGACATTGTGTTCGCGGGGAACATGTTTTACTTCCACCGCTGCGAACTTCGTCATCTTCTTCTTGACCAGGGCTAAGTATTCGGTTAGGTTGTCATTTTTGGCTTGATATTCCCCTCGGACTTGAAGGGCCACGAGTTGTGAATCTGTTCAAATAACAACTTCTTCCGAGCCAAGGTCTTCGGCCAAGCGTAACCCGGCGAGGAAGGCTTCGTACTCAGTCTGGTTATTAGAGGTGGGGAAGGATAGGGTGAGTGATACTTCAATGATGATTCCCTCGTCGCTTTCCAGTATAATGCCTGCCCCGCTTCCCGCCGAACTGGAGGCCCCGTCTACGAAAATGGTCCATTTGCGTGCTCTGCAAGTGGGGGAGTCTGCGAACGCCATCTCTGCGACGAAGTCGGCCAAAGCTTGGGCCTTGAGGGATTTTCTGCTCTCATACTGGATGTCGAATTCGGACAGCTCGAGCAACCATTTGAGCATTCTGCCGGCCATGTCTGGTCGTCCCAGTAGCTACTTTACGGGTTGATCTGTTCGGACCACAATCGTGTGGGCTAGAAAGTAGTGTCTCAGTCTTCTAGCTGCGTTGATGAGGGCCAGCGCCACTTTTTCTATTTGCTGGTATCTCAACTCTGGTCCTTGCAGTGCTTTGCTCGTAAAATATATGGGCTTCTGTCCGTCAGGCATTTCGCAGATAAGAGTGGCGCTTACCGCCTCGGTTGCTATGGTGAGATACAGGTACAAAGTTTTGCCGTTGTCCGGGCGAGAGAGAACGGGTGGTTCTGAGAGTGCTCGTTTTAGGTGGAGAAGAGCCTTGTCACATTCCTCGGTCGATTCGAACGCTGCCTCCTTGCGGAGGAGTTTGAAGAATGGTAAGGCGTGTTGGGCAGACTTGGCCACGAAACGGGACAATGACGCGAGCATCTCGTTTAGGGACTGGATGAACTTCTTTAACTTGGGCGTCGGAAACTTGGAGAATGCTCAACACTTATCGGGGTTGGCTTCGATTCCTCGTTCGGTTAAGTAGAAGCCGAGGAACTTGCCTGCCCGGACACCGAACGTGCACTTCTCCGGGTTGAAATACATTTTGTACTTTCTGGCCTGTTCAAAGACCTTCCTTAGATGGGCAGTGTGATCGATTTCCTCGTGGGATTTTACGATCATGTCTTCCATATAAACTTCGAGCATGTCGCTTATCTCTCCCCAGAAGACCTTGTTCATCATTCTTTGATAGGTCGCGCCGGCGTTCTTCAGGCCGAAGGGCATTACGTTGTAGTAATAGTTGTCCGATTCGGTCATGAAGGCCATGTATTTTTTATCGCTCATTGCCATCGGAATTTGATTATAGCCCGAATAGGCGTCCATGAATGATAAAATTTTAAAACCGGCAGAATTATCAACAAGTTTATCAATATTGGGGAGGGGGTAGGCATCCTTCGAGCATGCCTTATTAAGATCGGTGTAGTCAATACACATTCGCCATTTGCCATTAGATTTTTTCACAAGTACAACGTTGGACAGCCAAGTGGTGTACTTGGCCTCCAAGATGAATTTGGCCTCGAGGAGGTCCTTTACAGCTTTTTCTACAGCCTCCGTTTTCTCCGGAGACTGTTTTCTCCTACATTATGCTACTGCTTTAACGGTCGGGTCAATCGTGAGTTGATGGGAGGCGACAGACGGGTCCAAGCCAGGCATCTCGGTGGCGCTCCAGGCAAAGAGGTTGGCGTTCTCACGGAGGCCGGCCTTGAGTTGCTTCCTCGCGATGTCGGGGAGGTCCGCTCCAATCTTCACTCCCTGCTGGGGGTCGTCGCCGAACAAAACGAGCTCAAAGTTACCATCTGGGATTGGTCACATCAGATGGGAGCTGCTGCTGGACAGGGTAGATGAGCTGGTTGAAGCTTCTTGGTCCTCCTGCTGGTCTTCTTCGGGGAAGCGGTTGTCGAGGTCAATAGAGTCGACCTGAGGCAGAGGCTTGGCTTCCTCGGAACTGCTGGGCAGGGTTGGCTTGCTCGATACCTTTGCCTTAGAGGTGATGGCATTGAGTCCCTTCGTGGCTGCTTCGAAACATCGTCGTGCGGCTTTGATGTCACCGTGGAGGGTGGCGACCCTCCCCTTTGAGGTGTAATACTTCATCTTGAGGTGGACGATTGAAGGCACAACTACCAACTCGACCAATGTTGGTCTTTCGAAGATACACTGGTACAGTGACGAACAATTTATTACCAGAAACTGCACTTTGACGGACCTGGCCGTCTCTGCCGATCCAAAGGTTACGATCAGTTTGACGTACCCTTAAGGTTTGGTCACTGATCCGTTGAATCCTTGCAAATCAGACCCCACATAGGGGGTGAGGTGTGATTCGTCCAGCTGAAGTGTCGAAAACAGCTGGGAGTATATAATCTCGACCATGCTGCCTTGGTCGACGAGGATTATGTGAATGTCGAAGTTCGCCATTCGAGCTCTGACGAGTAAGGGTATGCTCGAGTTTAGAGATCCTCCAAGGAGCTCTTCCCGGTAGAAGGAGATGGGGACGGAGCCCTTCAGGGCTTGGTCGAGCGTGGTTATCTTGCTGGAGCTCGTGCTGATTAGGTGCTTGAATTTCCATTTCACGGAGCCCACCGTAACTTTATGAAAGCCCCCGTCGGAGATGACCATGGCGGAGGGGAATGTTTCCCACGGGCTATGGGCCGTGAAGTAGGCAGAAGCGTTGAGCTCGTCTGGGACGTAGAAGTCCTCTGGTCGTGATACAGACATGGCGACCTGGATGTTGGCCTCTTCCTAGGAAGGCACCTCTTCCTCTACTTTTTTGGACTCCTGGGCGTCCTGCCAGGGAGCATCTTTCTTCTTAGTGATCTGTTTCAGGTGGCCATCCCTGATCAGTATCTCGATAGCATCCATCAAATAGATGCAGTCTTCGGTAGTGTGGTCATGACTCTTATGGAAACGGTAGTACTTCGATTTGTCGACGTTGGGTTTGGCCGGTATTTGTTTGGGGAAGCGGACCCCTGCTTGCTTGAATTCCAAATTTGGGCATTTGGACAATATGTTCTCCCTGGAGACGGTCAGGGGGTATAGTCATGGAATCGTCCGGAGGTCCCCTGCTGTCGCGGGAGTCCCGTGGGCGGTCTTCACGCTTCCTTTCTCCTCGACGGAACGTCGAGGCTTCTTCGCCTCTGGAGGCCCGAGCGTTCTCTTGGTGGCGGGAAGCTCGGACGGAGTTGGCCGCTTCCTTCTCCTCGTACTGGATGTGCGACTGTGCCTTGAGGAGGAGGGCGTCTAGATTCCTCGGAGGTGCGAGGCCGACGGATTTAGAGAATTCTGAGCCTGGGCGGAGACCTTGCTCGAGCAGAAAGTTTTTCATCTCGTCCATTGTAGGGACCTGTACCGCTTCTTTGTTGAACCTCTCGATGTATGCCCGGAGAGGTTCGTCCTTTCCTTGGATTATGGCCCCAAGGGAGGCTTTATTCTTGGGGTGATGTCGCGACGTAGTGAAATGCCAGGAGAACATCCTCCCCAGTTGCTTCCACGGCGTAATAGACTCTTCGGGCAACTGCTTGTACCATGCCATTGCCCCTTTTCGGAGCGTGGTTGGAAATAGCCGGCACTTAATAGCGCCCCGGACGCCACGGTAATCCAACAGCGCATTGATGTTTTCGATGTGCTCGTCAGGGTCAGTGGTGCCGTCGTACGTGCCCAGTGCTGGGGGCTTCTCCAGGCCCTTAGGGAGGCGTGTTGCCAATATCTCTTGGGATAATGGGTCGTGAGGCTCATCATCGCTGCTGGAACTGGTTGGTGATGGGGACCGGATGACTCGCTCGTGTCGACAACCTCTTTGGGGGGAAGGTGAACGGGCCCGACCCTTTGACCTGACCGGAGGTGACTGCTTGTCTCTTCGGGTCCTCTTGTGGCCGGGAGAGTGCTGGTTCCACGGGGAAACTTGGTCGTGTTTTCGAACAGCACGAGATTCTGGTTCTTGGCGTAGCCGTCGGTCGACTTCTCGCCGAGGTTGCGGGCTCTTGGATCGTCGATGGTTCTTCCTCGGGGTGGGGATCTTGGACGACCGGATTCCTCCAATGCCCCAATCCTTTCGTTCTGCTGAAGGATCAGAAGGTTGGTCTTGTTGAGCGCCTCCAGAAGGGCCACCACGGCCGGGTCGGCGTTGGGTGGAGCAAGAACGGGCTGGATGCCCAGCGAGGGCTGGTCGCCTTCGCGATCAGCAGGAATAGGGGAGGGAGAAGCTGTGGCCCCGTCTCTTAGAAAACGGGGATCTCCGAGGAGAGAAGATGGACCGTCAACGTCAGTTTTGTTGACGGGGAGGATAACGGATTGGAGAGCACCTTTGGTGTGATCTAGAGAGGGCATGATGATGATCTTGAAAATTTGCTTTGATCTTTGGTTTCCGAGGAAAGAAAGAAGGGGAGAACAAGTTTCCAACAGACGGTGCCACTGATCGTGAAGGCTGGATCAGATCCTGTTGAAGTGGGCCACCAAGTACGTCTGAGATGCTGGTCGTATGAAGAGGAGGAGGGGGTGTACCTGCAAGGCACTCTGACGCTCAAGTAAGAAAGGGTCAGAGAAAAGGGGCAAGTACAAAGTATGAGTTTCAAGGGTGATTATTGGATACCTGACCCTCTCGAGTGAGAGGGTTTATATAGTGCCCCTAGCGCGTGGCCAACAGTCCTATTTTCGGGGCGAAATAACCGTTTTCCTAAAGAATAGGTAACTGCCCAAACTAGCCGTTATGTCGAGCAGGGTGCACAAAACTAGCCGTTATGTCGGGTATAGGCATGATTTCGGGCACATGCCCTTAGTTTTTCGGGGAGTGAAGACGCCATGCGGAACGGACAGCATTTCCAGGGAGGAGTTGTGCAATCTTTGCCCGGTTTGAGGGGTAGAACGGTCACTTTTACCCCTTTGTGGATTGGACTTAGGCAATTGGGTCGTTCTGGAAGCAGAAGTGGATTGGGCCATGTCTGGCGATTGGTCCAGTCCAGAACACCAATGATGACACTTATGGTGAAGATTTCGTGCTGAATTGTGGTATCGTGTCGATCCTACCAACCGAATATGATGTGGTGTCAGAAATCTCTGAGGCAGAGGAAGACTTCGTCCCTGACTAAAATGCGGATGACAAGCCGCTATGTTATTATGTGATGAATAGTGAGCAAACGGCTATGTTTGAACGTCCTAGTCCCGGGATGATGTATCACTTGAAGCCGTTATTCATAAAGGCAAAAGTTGACGGAGTGGAAGTCAACAAGGTGTTCGTGGATGGTGGGGCAACTGTGAATCTGATGCCCCCACAATTTATTCAAGAAAATTGGAAAAACGGAGGCTGACCTCCTACAGCACAACATGGTTCTTTCCAACTATGAAGGAAAGACCAGTAATGTCCTGGGGGTTGTCCAAGTGGACTTGGCAGTAGGTACGACCAACAGGTTAACACTCTTCATGGTTATCAATTCAAAAGAAAATTTTAATCTGTTGTTGGGACTGGAATGGATCCATGGAATAGGGGCAGTACCGTCGACAATGCACCAGAGATTGACCATTTGGAGAAAAGATGGCATCGTCAAAAATATTGAGGCAGATCAAAGTTACTACAAGGTCGACGAAGCCAAGGGTAACAAGAAATCTTTTGACCATCACTTAGCAAATGTGGCTCCTTGTGATGACGGGTCGGGGTCTTACACCTCCGTCGACACGGGTCACATCCTGAACTTAAACCCCGACTATGGGTTCATTTGGGATGCTGCCGACGAAGCCATGAAGCCTGTAGAAATGCCACCAACGGGGTGGCCCACAGTCGGTGAAAATGACTATTGAGTCAGAAAACATGATTCGAATTTTGGCCTATTTGGCTGAAAACAGGAGAATGTCGGAACTCGAAACAGAGAAGCCACCACAAGTAATTGAGGAAGCCGACTGTGGTACACAAATAAATGGCCTACAAGGCCAAGAAGTAGCTTCAGAAAGTCGGAGGCTTGACTGTATTTATGACGATGAGCCTTTAGGGTTTGAGAAAGACCCAAATCATGAGCCGCAAAGAATGCAGGCGCAGGACCCACTTGAGGAGATTGACTTAGGGAATGGGACAACCAAAAAACCCACCTATGTGAGCACCAAAGTGAGGCCAGAGATGAAGGCCAAGCTAATTAAGGTATTAAAAGAATACAAGGATTGCTTTGCCTGGGATTATGGCGAAATTCCTGGTCTGAGTCGACGTGTAATGGAGCATCGACTTCCAATTCAACCAGGTAAGAGGCCAGTAAAGCAACAACCTCGACGCTTCGCCCCAGAAGTCACGTTAAAGATCAAGCAGGAAATTGAAAGACTGCTCAAAAGCCGGTTCATCAGAACTGCAAGGTATGTAGAATGGATAGCAAACATAGTGCCTGTTATCAAGAAAAATGGAACCCTTCAAGTTTGTATCGACTTTAGGGATTTGAACAACGCTACCCCTAAAAATGAATATTCGATGCTTGTGGCAGAAATGCTTGTCGATTCAGCTGCAGGGTTCGAATATTTGAGCATGCTCGACGGCTACTCTGGCTATACTCAAATTCTCATAGCCGAAGAGGATGTCCCCAAAACCGCGTTTCAATGCCCTGGAGCTTTGGGGACATATGAATGGGTTGTGATACCTTTTGGGTTGAAAAATGTTGGGGCAACCTATCAAAGGGCTATGAATGCTATATTCCATGACTTTGTCGACAATTTTATGCAGGTATACATTGATGACATTGTGATAAAATCGTCATCAGAAGATGGTCACCTTGACCACCTTCGACGCACATTCGAGAGAATGAGGAAATATGGATTAAAAATGAATCCACTAAAATGTGCCTTTGGTGTTCAGGCAGGGGACTTTCTGGGATTCGTGGTCCACAAGAAAGGCATCAAGATCAACCAGAACAAGACGAAAGCAATCCTGGAGCTCAAGCCTCCTTCGACAAAGAAATAGCTCTAGTCTTTGTTGGGGAAGATAAACTTCTTGAGGAGGTTTATATCGAACCTAAGTGGCAAGACACAAATGTTTTCACCACTACTCAAAGCCAAGAAGGAAAGTGAGTTCCATTGGGGACAGGAGCAGCAGGAGGCTTTCGACGCAATCAAGGAATACCTTACAAAGCCTCTAATCCTATTACCACCTAGTATAAATAAAAACATGAAGTTGTACATTGCAGCGTCGGAGACGACCATAGGAAGCATGTTAGCACAAGAGGATAGTAGTGGTGTTGAAAGACCCATTTATTACCTTAGTAGGATGTTAATAGATGTTGAAACTAGGTACACTATGATTGAAAAGTTGTGTTATGCTTGTACTTTTCATGTATGAAATTAAAGCAATATATTAAACCAGTTGACGTTTATGTTTCATCGCATTTTGATGTTATTAAGCATATGTTGTTGATCGTGAAGGCTGGATCAGATCATGTAGAAGTGGGCCACCAAGTGCGTCAGGGATGCTGGTCGTATGGAGAGGAGGGGGGTGTACCTGCAAGGTACTCCGACGCTCAAGTAAGAAAGGGTCAGAGCAAAGGGGTAAGTACAAAGTATGAGTTCTTAGGGTGAATATTGGATACCTGACCCTCTCAAGCGAGAGGGTTTATATAGAGCCCCCAGCGCGTGGCTAACGGTCCTATTTTCGGGGTGAAATAACCGTTTTCCCGAAGAATAGGTAACTGCCCCAACTAGCCGTTATGTCGGGCAGGGGTGCCCGAAACTAGCCGTTATGTCGGGCATAAGCGTGGTTTCGGTCATCTGCCCTTAACTGTTTGGGGAGCAGTGAAGCCATGTGTGACAGGCAGTAACTCCAGGGAGGAGCGATGTGTTTCTTGCCCGGTTGGAGGGCAGAAAGGTAACTTTCTCCCCTTCGTGGATTAGACTTTGGCAATTTGGGCCGCTCTGAAGCAAAAGTAGATTGGGCCATGTCTAGCCATTGGTCCAGTCCAGAACAGGAGCCCCCAAGTCGTTGCTCTCGAGCATGGGAGTGATGACTTAAGAATAGCTCGTTGCTCCGGGGAGCTAGCATGAAGTCGTCGTTCGGAGACGAGGAGGATTGTCTCGATGTGTTCGTGGCCCCCGGTGTCCGTGAAATTCGTGGTTGTGACCTTGTTGCCCGGTGCCCGGGGAGACTAATGGTCAGACAGAATCGGAAACGTTGGGTCGCCACGTGTGCCTAGAGCTCCGTGTAGCAGTTACTAGGTAATGATGGCTAGTTGATAGCCATCATGGCCTACGAGCGCATGTTCTCACGTGCCCCTTTGTATAAAAAGGGGAAATCCGTTCCATTTGGAACTTTTTGCTCTAATTTCTCTTCGTTTCCTTCAGCATTCCTGCCCGTTGCCATCGTCTGCATACTTCGACCACCGCTCCAAGCTTCGTGCGGACACTTTCACCTTCTTAAATCAAGTAAGTTTTCTGATCCTGTGCTTGTTCTACTCCTTTTGGTTGTCAATGGTAGATTGTATGTGGTTAGGGCTAGGTTTAGAGGGCGAAATAGGTGGATTTCCGGTGATTGTTGGTGGTGGACGGTGGTTGTGCCATTTTTCCACTTCTGACATGTCTTCGGACGTGTTAGTATGTTCTAGCGAGGAGGGCGGTTCACGGCGTCGTCGTGACAGCTATGCATGTGTGACCGCCGTGTTCGTTCATCTGAGTGGGTGATGAGTTTTTCGGTAGAACATACCCAGATTCTGGTGGAGATTTGCGATTTTTGGCAAAGCTTCAACAGAAACTGGGTACGAGTGTGAGGAAGCTCCTCGCTTGGGGATGACTTGTTTCGAGCGTCTCCTCGCGGGGAGGTTTCAGTTTTCCTTTTGATGTTAGGGCTTAGGTCGGGGACGTTGTCCTTAGCCCTTTGCGCGCCCTTTCACTTGACTTAGCGGTGGAAGGGTGGATTTGATTTGTTGTCGAATTCACTTTCTTCTCTGCTTTTCAGGTGATTGTTATGGCGACGGGGCCAGATAGAGAGGTTATCATAGATACGTCCGAGGAAGAAATAGGCTCCGAGGATAATAGTAGCTCGACGGCCATGAGTTCGACAACTTCGAGTTCCCCCCGTGATGTTGGGGAGGAACAAGAGATGGACGACATGGACGAGGACATTGCCGTGGACTCCACCGAGGAGTAAGAGGTGGCCGAACCTGCTGAGCATGTGTTTTATTTTGCGAGGTATTCGGGGGACGCTTTTATGGAGGTTGGACCGGAGGGAGAGTGGAAGGTGTACCTTCCTTCCGTGGATGAGCGGGTCTACACGAGCTTCGGGGACCGTTTCACGATGTATGAATATGCCTTTAAGGAGCTGGGCCTGAGGTTGTCGTTCACTGATTTTCAGCAGTCAGTGTTCGTGCATTTGAAATTGGCCCCCTCGCAATTGCATCTTAACTCATTGGCCTTCATCCGGGCGTTCGAGCTGGTATGCGAGCATCTCTCCGTAGGGGCTACTCTCCCTCTGTTCTTCACTGTCTTCCATCTTCAAAGGCAGCTATCGGGGATGAAGTACGGTTGGGTGTCTTTGAAGCAGCCCCGTAAGTTGTTTAAGCCATTCTCGGAGTCGATACAGACGTTCAAAGAGCGGTATTATGTCATCGATCCCTTGTCCGAAGCTGCCCAGGATAGTACATACGTCTGGGAGATCGAAGTTGACGAGGATGGGAATGACCTGAGCGATGAGGATGGAAAGTTTATTGGGCAGAGGATCTATAAGTTCCCCATCCATTGGGTGCCCGATCATTTTGCCAAGAAGCCCAGTGACTATGTTATCCAACCGAGCGAGCTACACGGGCAGGACGTCGTGGCGTACGAGGTGCTGGTGAAGTGGGTCAACTCTTTCCGACTTGCTGAGTGCTGGACGAGCAAGGGTAATCTGGTCTTCGAAGAGGACGGGAGTCAGAAGGTTGAGCATCGATTTATCAACATTAAGGCACTGCTGGAGTACAAGACTCCTGAGGATGCCGAGAAGCTGCTTGGTAGTCTTAGTTATTTAGATTTGTTTACGTTATTTATTTACCTCGTATCTAACGTGCTCGTATTTTGTTTGTGCAGGTGAGATGCCTCAGGCTCATGACCGGGTTGTGAGGAATGCTCTCCGAGAAACAAGGCCGGAGCGGCTCCTTCGAAGTCTCGGTTTGGTGGTGCTCGTGCTCCTCTTCCGGTGCAGTCTGCTGCAGGGACCACTTCTTCTCCTACTCCTGCTTCCCGGGGGTCTCCTCTTCCTTTGACCGGTCGATCCAAGCGGCCAAAGTTTAATGATGCTGTGGACCTCACCCGGGCATCGGAAAAGGGGAAGTTCGAGCTTCCTCCTTGCATCCATGATAGGAAATTCTTCGAGGGGAACTCTTTGATCGTGCCTCAGGTGGAGTCTCTTCGCTTGGAAAGCATGGACCGCCCGAGCAAGAGGGTGTTGATGGCTCAGGACGCTTCAGCTTTGGTTAGGATGCTGGAGATGGCAACCGTTTATGCTGAAGGGGACTTTGCAACTGAGGCCGAACTTAATGCTGCCCGTGATACCATGGCATCCCTCAAGGAAGACATCAAGGGTGTCGATGATGCTCGGAAGAAGGCCGAGGAGGAGGTAGCTCGATTGAAGAAGGAGAACTCCATGCTGGCGGCGGAGAAGAAAGTTGCTGAGGAGCTGGTCCAGCGGCTGAGGGAGGCCAATGCCCTGGGTGACGATGAGCCGGAAGATGTGAAGGAATTGAAGACGAGATCCGAGCTAGTTGCCCGTTTGCTGACGGCCGAGGATGATGGTATTGCTGTCGCGGAGGAGTCTTTCAGGAACACTGTGGCTCAACTGCGGGTGGTGAACCCTGAGCTTGACTTTTCTGTCGAGGGTACTCACTATCTGGCGCATGTTGAGGATGATTGGATTGTCATGCCCGACGCTCTCCTTGAAGGGAACCCCGAGGATCAGCCCGTAGAGGACCAGGGACCTCATTCTGAGCCAGCCGAGCACATGGACGAGTGAGGAGTTTGTGCTTTTGATGTTGTAACTTGTCCGGCCTGCGTGCCGAGTGACTGTTGTAATTTATTATTTTTGGGGGGCATGGCCCCCGTTTTATGTAACTCAGTACAATCGTGGCCTTTGCGGCCACATATTATGTTAAATTATTACATGTTTGATTCTGTTATCCGCATGACTTTACTTGCTTTTATTTTTTGCTAAGTGTTAAACTCACGCTCGTTGTGAATGTATGTCTGCCCATGATTGGGAGTATTTAACTTGTGCGAATAATTTAGGGGGATTGCTCGATGTAGATGTGTTCGGCAGTGAGGGGAACTGGTCGAACGACTGGGGAATATCCTGGCGGGGGTGCGGAGCTCAGGTCGCGTTTGAGGCCTGAGTTCGCGGCGTGAACGTCCCATCACGAGCTGGGGTTCTGCCTGTCTTGGTACTTTGATGACGGCGGTGCTCGATCGAGGACCGCTGTCGAGCGGTTACCCGACTCGTTACTGAGCGGGGTTCTGCTTTATTCGTATGCGACGCTTGTACCTAGGCGTGCATAGTGGTTGGTAGTAGACGTCCGTCGTTGTGATGGTCGAACCGAGAATCCGGGCCTTAGCTATAGTATTATTTTAGCTTTTTGGCGTTCCATGGTCGAGCAAGTTCTTCCCCGGTGAGATGTTCTAGGTAGTAGGCCCCATTTTCCGTTTTTGCTCGGACGCGGTAGGGTCCTTCCCAGTTGGCTGCTAGTTTGCCTTCACGAGAGTCTTTGTGGGTTCTTCTTAGAACAAGGCTTCCCACGTCGAACTATCGTCGTATCACCTTGGCATTGTGCCTTATGGTAATTTTTTGTTTCAGTGAGGCTTCACAGAGGGCTGCCCCGGTTCGGATTTCCTCGACGAGGTCGAGTTCTTCTCTCAATGACTCATCGTTCATCTCCTCGTCTAGGGGTGACTCTGTCCGCCTAGAGGGCACGTGAACTTTGACGGGAATTATAGCCTCGGTCCCGTATGTTAGGCGGAAAGGTGTTTCCCCATTCGTTGAATGTGGAGTTGTGCGGTATGCCCATAATACGCTGTGCAGTTCCTCGACCCATGCCTTCTTTGTTTCGTCCAGCCTTCGCTTGAGGCCTCGAAGGATGACTTGGTTGACTGCTTCATCCTGCCCGTTTGTTTGAGGGTGCTCTACGGATGCGAAGTGCTGCTTCGTGCCCAGTTGGGCGACGAAGTCTTGGAACTCTCTGTCCGTGAATTGCGTCCCATTGTCCATTACTATCGCTTGGGGGATACCTAAGCGTGCAAGGATGTTTCATTTGTAGAAATGCAGGATGTTGAGGGCAGTTATTTTGGCTAGAGCTTCCGCTTCTATCCATTTTGTGAAATAGTCTACGCCCACTATTAAGTATTTGTTCTGACTTGATCCTACCACGAAGGGTCCTAGGATGTCTAGGCCCCACCAGGCGAATGGCCACGGGGAGGACATAGCCTTGAGCTCGTTAGGCGGAGCCAGGTGCATGTCCCCATGCCGTTGGCATTTATCGCATTTTTTCACGTGTTCTTTCGCGTTGTGTTGCATGGTCGGCCAGTAGTATCCTGCTCGGAGGGCCTTTCGAGCAAGGGACCTTCCGCCGAGATGTTGGGCGTTGATTCCCTCGTGGATTTCGCGCAGGATGTGTGCGACCATTTCCTCCTCGACGCATTTGAGCAGCGGAATTGAGAATCCCCGCCTGTAGAGTTTATCTTCGACCAAGACATAAGAGCAGGCTCTTCGCTTGACTATGCTGGCCTTCTTTGGGTCGGACGGAAGTTCGTCTTTGGCGAGATAGTTGTAGACTGGGGTCATCCAGCAGTTGTTGTCGCCGATTACCTGCACGTTGAGGGTCGGGGAGGTCTTCTCGATGCTGGGTCAAGGAAGTACTTCCTGTATGACGAATTTGTTTCCGCCTTTCTTCTTTGTGCTAGCTAATTTGGATAGCACGTGTGCTCGCACGTTATGTTCGCGGGGAACGTGTTTCACTTCCACTGTTGTGAACTTCGACATCTCCTTCTTGACTAGGGCCAAGTATTCGGTCAGGTTGTCGTTTTTGGATTGATATTCTCCCCGGACCTGGAGGGCCACGAGTTGTGAATCCGTGCAAATGACGACTTCTTTTGCGCCCAGGTCCTCGGTAAGGCGTAGCCCAGCGAGGAAGGCCTCGTACTCAGACTGGTTGTTGGAGGTTGGGAAGGACAGGGTGAGTGATACTTCAATGATGATTCCTTCGTCGCTTTCCAGTATGATGCCCGCGCCGCTCCCTGCCGAGCTTGAGGCACCGTCAACGAAAATGGTCCATTTACGCGCTTCGCTTTCGGGGGAGTATGCGAATGTCATTTCCGCAACGAAGTCGGCCAGAGCTTGGGCGTTGAGGGCTTTTATGCTTTCGTATTGGATGTCAAATTCGAACAATTCTAACGACCATTTGAGCATTCGGCCGGCCATATCTGGTTGTCCGAGCAGCTACTTTATGGGTTGATCTGTTCGAATCACGATCGTGTGAGCCAGGAAGTAGTGTCTTAATCTTCTGGCTGCATTGATGAGGGCCAGTGCCACCTTCTCTATCTGTTGGTATCTTAACTCTGGTCTTTGTAGCACTTTGCTCGTGAAGTATATGGGTTTCTGCCCGTCAGGTGTCTCGCGGATGAGAGCGGCGCTCACTGCTTCGGTTGCTACGGCCAGGTACAGGTACAACATTTTGCCATTGTCCGGGCGAGAGAGGACCGACGGCTCTGAGAGCGCTTGTTTCAGATGGAGAAGGGCCTTGTCACACTCCTTGGTCCATTCGAATGCTGCCTCCTTGCGGAGGAGTTTGAAGAATGGTAGGGCGTGCTGGGCGGACCTGGCCACGAAACGAGATAGTGACGCGAGCATCCCGTTGAGGGACTGGATGGATTTTTTGGACCTGGGCGTAGGAAACTCGGAGAATGCCCGACATTTGTCAGGATTGGCTTTGATTCCTCGTTCCGTCAAGTAGAAGCCTAGGAATTTGCCTGCCCGGACACCGAACGTGCACTTCTCCGGATTAAAACGCATTTTGTATTTTCTGGCTTGTTCGAAGACCTTCCTCAAATGGGCAGTATGATCAGTTTCCTCGTGGGATTTTACGATCATGTCGTCCATGTAGACTTCGAGCATGTCGCCTATTTCTCCCCGGAATACTTTGTTCATCATTCGTTGGTACGTTGCTCATGCGTTCTTCAGGCCGAAGGGCATTACATTGTAGTAATAGTTGCCCGATTCGGTCATGAAGGCCGTATATTTTTTGTCGGACATTGCCATCGAAATTTGATTATAGCCCGAGTAGGCGTCCATGAATGATAAAAGTTTAAAACCGGCAGAATTATCAACGAGTTTATCAATATTGGGGAGGGGGTAGGCATCCTTCGGGCATGCCTTATTGAGATCGGTGTAGTCAATGCACATGCGCCATCTTCCATTAGATTTTTTAACTAGTACAACGTTGGACAGCCAAGTGGTGTACTTGGCCTCCGAAATAAATTTGGCCTCGAGGAGGTCCTTTATAGCTTTTTCAGCAGCCTCCGTTATCTCCAGAGACTGCTTTCTCCTACGTTGTGATACGGCCTTGACGACTGGGTCGATTGTCAGCTGGTGGCAGGCGACAGACGGATCCAAGCCGGGCATTTCGGCGGCGCTCCATGCGAAGAGGTCGGCATTCTCCTGGAGGCATGCTTTGAGCTGCTTCCTCGCAATGTCGGGCAGGTCTGCTCCAATCTCCACTCCCCGTTGGGGGTCTTCGCCGAACAGAACGATCTCGAAATTACCATCTGGGATAGGGCGCATCGGATGGGAGCTACTGCTGGACAATGTAGACGGGTTGGCAGAAGCTGCTCGTTCCTCCGGTTGGTCTTCTTCGGGGAAGCGACTGTCGAGGTCGATGGAGTCGACCTGGGGCAGAGGCTTGGCTTCCTCGGAGCTGCTTTGCAATGCTGGCTTGCCCAACGCTTTCGACTTGGACGCAATGACGTTGAGCTCCTTTGTAGCTGCCTCAAAACACCGTCGTGCAGCTTCGACGTCACCGTGGAGGGTGGCGACCATTCCCTTTGAAGTGTAATACTTCATCTTCAGGTGGACTGTTGAGGGCACCGTTACCAACTCGGCCAGAGTTGGCCTTCCAAAAATGCACTGGTAAAGCGACGGGCAGTCGATTACCAGAAATTGCACTTTGACGGATCTGGCCGTCTCAGCTGATCTGAAGGTCACGATCAGTTCGATGTATCCCCGCGGCTTGGTCACTGACCCGTTAAATCCCTGTAAATCGGACCCTACATAGGGGGTAAGGTGCGATTCGTCCAGTTGAAGTGTTGAAAACAGCTGGGAGTACATGATGTCAACCGAGCTGCCCTGGTTGACGAGTATTCTGCGAACATCGAAGTTCGCCTTTTGGGTTCTGATGAGCAAAGGTATGCTGGAGTTTAGGGAACCCCCGAGGAGCTCCTCCCGGTAGAAGGAGATGGGGACGGAGCCCTTCTGGGCCTGATCGAGTGTGGTCACCTTGTTGGAGCTTGTGTTAATCAGGTGCTCGAACTTTCGTTTCAAGGAGCCTACAGTGACTTTGTTGAAACCCCCGCCAGAGATGACCATGGCGGAGGGAAATGTCTCCCACGGGCTGTGGTCCGTGAAATAAGCAGGGCCACTGAGCCCGTCTGGGATGTAGAAGTCCTCTGGTCGTGATATAGACATAGTGACCTGTATATTGGCGTCTTCCGAGGAGGGTACCTCCTCCTCTATCTTTTTGGACTCCTGGGCGTCCTGCCGAGGAGTGTCCTTCTTCTTCACGAACTGTTTTAGGTGGCCATCCCTGATCAGTATCTCAATGGCATCCTTCAGATGGATGCAGTCCTCTGTAGTGTGGCTGTGACTCTTGTGGAAACGACAGTATTTTGATTTGTCCACGTTTGGTCTGTTCGGTAGTTGCTTGGGGAACTGGACTCCTGACTGCTTGAACTCCGAATTGGAACATTCAGACAATATCTTTTCCCTGGAGACGGTCAGGGGGTGTAGTCATGGAACCGCCCGGAGGGTCCCTTGTTGTCACGGGAGTCACGAGGACGGTCCTCGCGCCTCCGTTCGCCCCGACGAGATGTCGAAGCTTCCTCTCCTCTGGATGCTAGAGCATTCTCCTGATGGCGTGATGCTCGGACGTTGCTGGCCGCAACCTGTCATACCCCAAATTTGTCCTACCTGTGTATATTTTCATTTGTACTTCCATCCACTAACCATTATTCAGAAAATAAAAAATATTGTCTCTGGTTGTTGTAGTGATTGAGGTTCAATGGTCAGACAAGTTTGTCTTAGGATCAAGGTCTGGTTGTGATTGATTAAATGATGTGTGTGAAGTCCCAATAAAGGGTTTGTATCAGGAAATTCACCTGTGTGTTGATTAAGTAGTCAGGCTGTGTCAAATCCATAGTGCTTCATGGTTGATAGTCATCAAAATCCAGTTCACTTTTCAGTTAAGGTTTTAGGCAGTGCAGTTCATTTCAAGTCATAATCCTCTGATTTCAAGTCATCTGGGGTTCACTTGGGTTATAGTGGAAGTCTTGGTTTTATTGGTATTCAGGAGGGCTCACTAGTTCAAAGCATCAAGTTATGCGTAATTCATGGTTCAATTCATAATTCATCCACTTCTTCATCATCCATTTCAAACCCATTTATTTTAACCTTTTTTCTTTTAACCATTATCCAATTCAAAAACTTATTTCACTATCCATTATTTTCCTTAAATCCATTAACTTTTTTTAAAGTCCATATCCATAGCCATTTCTATTTTTTTTTTCTTAACCAATTTCCTTTTTTCAAGTTCAGTTCAAATGACCATATCCAAAGCCCATTACATTCACCAAAAATCACAAAAAAGAGAAAATTGTTTTTTTTGTTACAAGGCCCATTACATAATGAAAATTACTAAAAAGAAAAGAGAATCAATTGCAAAAAAAATATTAGTTGAAAGGTCTTGCGCACATCCTGCTAGCCAAGACCATCATCACATGATTCATCACCCACCCCACTTGCCTTGCTATCATACAACTTGCAGCAAAAAAAAAAAGAAACCTCAACAAGTCACTGCATCACACCAGCCATCAGCTCTGAATTTGTACACCACTGCAGACCACAACATCACTCACAACCTGTCAAGAAAAAAAACCAATCCATAAAAATTTCAGCAGACCGTTACAGCAACACGCACATGCCTCCCAATTCGTACACACAGCACAACAACATTTCCAACTTGCCGAACCACTCACCAACCACGACCTGCATAAAAATTCCTCAGCCAACTCCACACAGAAAAAAGCATCAGTTTAGTACATGACCCACACACACATAAAATGTAGCATAAAACCACAATACGCGAAAGGTCACAAAAAATCCAGCTCACGACCCCTTTTCATTTTTCCATATTTACCCTCTCCAAACTCCTATAAAGTGCACCTCGTTCTCATTCACGAAGGGGGGAGGGAAATCAAAATTCTGCAGAAACTCTTCCTCAATCCTCATCTCAAATACACCCTTCAACCCGAATCGTTTCTCCTTCAACAACCCATAGTCACTCAATCCGAAACAATCATTCAAACGCCCCAAAAAAAAAGCAACAACGCATAATTTCCTCCCTAACCTTCTTCTTCGTTTGCTTCGACCTGCTCCTCAACCGCTCAACAACAACAACGTAACACTCATCTTTCTCAACCACAACTCACAAACCCTCTTCAACCTTTCATCTCATTTCAGAACCCAGTCTCCAATAATAATAATAACCCAAAATCCGTTTCAAAACCAGACCCAACCACACTCAGAAACCAGAAAAAGGAGATGAAATAGATAAGAGAAGAGTGAGATGAATCAAAACCAACTTTAACAAACCTGAAACTCAAAAACTGCGAGCGAGTGAGGAAACACGAAGAAGGTGGGAAAGATTTTAGCGTGACGAATTTGTTGTTTAAGTTGTTTTTGATTTACTGATTGTTGAGCATGATTCGTGACCCTTCCCTGTGTTTGTGAAACAAAGTTTTTGACCGTTCTGCTTTTACAGTTTTGTTTTAATCTTCTAAGAAAATGAGATTTGCAGTCGTGTGTGTTTTGTTTCCACTTTGTTTAACCTAATTTCTTTTTAATTTGTGGAATAAACCATGCCTCTCATTTAACCGTGCATTATGTTATTGGGCTTCTCCTCTATGCACACTACTAGATTACTATGCGCGCTCCCCCTCTTGTTTACTTTTTTTTTAGGTGGATGATGGGCCGTGAGGGCCAAATGATTCTACATGGCTTCACGCACCCTTTCCATCATGTTGCACCCCCTATATTTGTTTTTAAGATTTAAGTTTTTTAAACTATTAATCCTTAACTTTCTTTTTTTTTTCATTTTTCTTTGGGGCCAATGATATAACACAAATCTTGATTGGTTGATTTTTTTAATAGATCTACAATCTTGATTTATATGAGGCCTACTTTTATTTTCTTTTATATTTCTTTCAACTTTTTGGGTCAATGAAAACCAAATATCAATGATTTATCGATTATCGATTTAAAATCTTGATAAAGGTGAGACCTTTATTCTTTTTCTTACCTCCTTTCGATTTTATTTCATTTCTATTATCTTTTCATTATTTCTATTAATTTTGTGCCAATGATATAAAAAATATCATGATTTGTGGATTTATTTCAAGTAGATCTATAAATTTTGATTAATATGAGGCCTATTTATTTTCTTTTCGATTTATTTGTTTTTACCACTCATTTTTGGGTCAATGAAAACCAAACATCAAAGATTTATCGATTTTCGATCTAAAATCTTGATAAAGGTGAGACCTTTCCTCTTTTTCTCTATTTTATCTCATTTCTTATGATTTTCATTTCACATATTCTTTTATTTTCACTTTTGGTCAATGAAAGTAAAAAATCATAGCTTGTCGATTATCGATCTAAGTCTTGATTAGGACGAGACCAACTTTATTATATCTTGTTCATTTTTATCTTTATTATATTGTTCATATTATTCATATTGTCCATATCATATTATTCATACTTATTCATCTAACCATTTTCTTTGTTCACACTTTAATAAAAAACATTAACAAATATCGAAACCCTAAAACAATAATTTGATGGACTGTTGGTTATTATACTTCGCTTGGAGATTTGGTTCAAGGCTTAGTTTAGGACACCTTGCACACACACGACTTTCTCTTGGGCTACCTTACAATGAGACCCTTTATTTCATGTCATCCCTTGTAATTTACATGTACCTCGCTCCCTGTTCCGAGGTACGCATTTAGTGTTCTTTTGATTGTGGTTTGTTTACTAGGAGAACCCCTAGGGACTAGCATAGGCAACCCATTTTCGAACTAATCCTCGATTCTTCGTCGAGCCATTTTCAAACAAACCCTTTTCAACCAAATCCTCGACTCGTCGTCAAGCCATTTTCAAATCAACCTCTAACCAAATCCTTTTTCAAACCAAACTCTGTTCATACAAATAAACCCTTGATCCAACATCAAGCGGATTTTTATAATAAAATTAAAAAACAACTAACAACTATCGCAACTCTTTTAAGGTGAAAAATGGGGGTTCAAGTCTTTGATCTTCCTTCCATTGTTTGGGTGCTAGTTCTCTTACTCGTGTGTGAGCAATTGACGCCTCTTCTTTTAACAAATCAAACCCTTTTCAAAATAACCAAGTACATACAATAAACCCTTGATCCCACGTCAAGCGTACTTTCATAATCAAACCTCAAAACGACTAACAACTATCGAAACTCTTTCAAGGTGAAAAATGGGGGTTCAAGTCTTTGATCTTCCTTCGATTGTTTGGGTGCGAGTTCTCTTACTCGTGTGTGAGCAATTGACGCCTCTTTTAAAAATCAACCAACTCCCTTGTTTCGTGGGCGTACCACGAACTACGACTACTCTGATTCTTTATTCTCGTCCGAGTAAAGATACGTAGGCACAAGATTGTGATGATCTTGGCGAGCACACTACCATCTTTTTCCGTCAAACCCCGTAGTCGAACTACGATTGCTCTGATTACTCATTCTCGTCCGAATGAGCATACGTAGGCACAAGATTGCGATGATCTTGCCGAGTACCTTATCCTTAAACCATCCCATTTTCCCTTAGCATCTTTTCCCTTTTATCTTACCGTTTCGCATTTTTTTAGAGAAGAAAACAAACAAGCTTAGCTAACGAGTATCGCGATTCGAATCAAGAGGTTCCCGTAGAGTACAACGGACGTGAGGGGGTGCGCGTACCTTCCCCTCACGTAACCGACTCCCGAACCCAGAATGTGGTTGCGACGACCATGTTCTTATCCCTCCTTTAAAGGTTTTCTCGATATTTTCCTTTCCCTCTTTTGGGATAAATAAAGTTCGGTGGCGACTCTGTCGAACCGTTCCGCGCCTTTCGCGCGAGGGTCGTGTCTTCGATTAAGTGATTTTTTCGAGGTGCGACACAACCTTATCTTCGTACTGAATGTGTGATTGGGCTTTGAGGAGGAGGGCGTCTAAGTTCCTTGGTGGTGCGAGGCCAATGGCTTTAGAAAACTTGGAGCCTGGGCGGAGCCCTTGCTCGAGCAGAAACTTCTTCATTTCGTCTGTTGTAGGGACCTGTACAGCTTCCTTATTGAACCTCTCGATATATGCGCGGAGAGGTTCGTCTTTTCCTTGGATTATGGCTCCAAGGGAGGCCTCAGTTTTGGGGGTGGCAGCGAGATGCTGTGAAGTGCCGTGAGAACATCCTGCCCAGTTGTCCCCACGAGGTAATGGACTCCTCGGGCAGTTACTTGTACCATGTCATCGCTCTTTTTCGGAGCGTGGTCGGGAACAGTTGGCATTTAATGGCGCCTCGTACGCCGCGATAGTCTAACAGTGCATTGATGTTCTTGATGTGCTCGTCGGGGTCAGTGGTTCCGTCGTACGCGCCCAGTGATAGGGGTTTCTCCAAGCCTTTTGGGAGATGGGTAGCCAAGATCTCCTGGGACAACGGGCCGCAAGGCTCGTCGTCGCTGCTATAACTGGTGTATGGCGAGGACCGAAGGGGATGCTCGTGGTGGCGGTTCCTCCGGGGAGAAGGGGAGTGGTTCCTTCGCGAAGAAGGTGAACGGTTCCTTCGAGGAGAAGGTGAGCGGGCCGGACCTTTAGACTTGACTGGGGGAGATTGCTCGTTCCTTCGAACCCTCTTGTGGTCGTGAGCGTGCTGGTCATGTGGGGAGATCTGGTCGCACTTCCAGGCTGCGCGAGAATCAGGCTCTTGGCACAGTCTTCGGTCGATGTCTCTCCGAGGATGCGGGCTCCTTGATCGTCGCTGGTTCCTCCACGGAGGAGGGGATCTTGGACGACTGGACTCTTATAACGCCCCGATCCTTTTGTTTTGCTACAGGATCAGGGTGTTGGTTTTATTAATCGCCTCCAAGAGGGCCGCCACGGCCGGATCGGCGTTGGGCGGAACAGGAACGGGCTGGACGTCAAGTGAAGGCTGATCGTTGTTGTGATCAGCAGGGGTAGGGGAAGAAGAAGCAGTGGCTCTATCCATGAGGAAACAGATATCTCAGAGGAGAGATAAATGGCTGTCAACGTCATATTTGTTGACGGGGAGGATGGTGGTTTGGAGAGCATCCTTGGTGCGATCTTGGGAGGCCATGATCGTGATGATCTTTGAGAATTGTTTTGATCTTCGGTTTTCGAGGAAAGAAAGATGGGGAGAACAATGCTTCCCATAGACGGCGCCACTGATCGTGAAGGCCGGATCAGATCCTATAGAAGTGGACCACCAAGTGCATTAGGGATGCTGGTCGTATGGAGAGGAGGGGGTGTACCTGCAAGGTACTCCGACGCTCAAGTAAGAAAGGGTCAGAGAAAAGGGGCAAGTACAAAGTATGAGTTCTTAGGGTGAATATTGGATACCTGACCCTCTCAAGCGAGAGGGTTTATATAGAGCCCCTAGCGCGTGGCCAACGATCCTATTTTCGGGTCGAAATAACCGTTTTCCCAAAGAATAGGTAACTGCCCCAACCAGCCATTATGTCAGGCAGGGATGCCCGAAACTAGCCGTTATGTCGGGCATAAGCGTGGTTTCGGGCATCTGCCCTTAACTATTCGGGGAGAAGTGAAGTCATGCGCGACGGGCAGTAACTCCGGGAAGGAGCGATGTGTTCCTTGCCCGGTTAGAGGGCAGAAAGGTAACTTTCTCCCCTTCGTGGATTGGACTTAGGCAATTTGGGCCGCTCTGGAGCAGAAGCGGATTGGGCCATGTCTAGCCATTGGTCCATTCCAGAACAATTGTCCAAACCTATTTTGCATAGTCGAACTGGGAAATGGGTACTAGCGTTGACTGAGTTTTCCTTGACATACGTTCCTTTAAGGGCGATGAAAGGTCAAATAGTGGCAGATTTTATTGTCGACCACGCAGTAGTCGAAATGTCAATACACAGTATCGATATTGCTCCGTGGAAGTTGTACTTCGATGGGTCGAGCCATAAAAATGGGGCAGGTATCGGAATCCTAATAATATCACCACAGGGTATTCCAACTACATTTAAATGCAAAGTGTAACGCCCCGAATTTAATTAATTAGTTAATTAAATTATCGAAGGATTTTATTATTGGATTTAGATGAAGTTTGAGAATTAATCGAGTAATTGGGTGTTATCGGTATCATTTTAAGAGGCTAATTGGTTTGATATGTCGATCGGAATTATTAGGTTAAAGTCGGATTAATTGTCGGTTTAATCGGGAATAATATTAGAAATAATATTATTATTTATGTGGGCTTATTTTAAATGATAGCATGAAGAAATAATGGAGGTGTAAAAGGAAATTAGGCCCATTAGATTAAATAAATACTATTATTAGTAGTATTTTCATGAGTTAGTGGAAGGCAGAGATATCAGTGAGAGAAAAGGAGGCTAAGAAGAAGGAAGGTTGTACGTGGTAGAAGAGAAGAAAAAGAAGTTACAAAAATTGAACGAGGGTTTGAAAGCGTAGGTTGGAGAAGAGAGAGCAAGAGATGCTGTCAAAAATCAAGTCCCAGTTTCGACCGGAAATTCGAGCGGCCATCAAAATTAAGGTAAGGGTGGGTTCGAATCTTATAAACGGGATTATGATAATTTTTATGTGGGATTTGGGTTACATGAATTTGCTATCAATCCTGTGTTGTGATGAATTTGTGATTCTGCGAATATCTTGGGTGTATCGCAAAACTAGGTTGTTCTGTGCATTATTGTTGCTCGCAGTGTGCGATGGTGAAGATTTACATTTAATTTTATTTGATGTAATATATTTGGTGAATTTTAGAAAGGAAATTAAGAAATGAAATCTGAGACGGGGAAGAAGAAAGGAAATTGGAGGCGGGGGCCTCAACAATTGGAGGCGGGGGCCTCAGCAATTGGAGGCGAGCACCCCATTTAACTAAAGGAAGGAGGCGAGGGCCTCCAAGTATTGAGGTGGGCGCCTCCTAAGGTTTTGGGTTCGTTGGATTTTGTTTGATTTTGGAGTATGTTATATATATTAATTAATGTATTGGTTTGTGAGTTTAGTTGTAACTGCCTTTGGGGGACTATTTGGATTGAAAATCCAGTGTAGCAACTAGTGTAAATAAGAGGCAACTAGTGTAATTAAGAGCAAGGTTTTAATAAGTTGGTTTAATTTTGGATCAGAATTGAATGTCCGGAAACGTGCTACTGCTGTTAGCTTTGGATTTCATAGTAGAAAGATAGGATAGCCACTAATAATATATTGCAGCAGAAAGTTAATAGATTTGTTAGCTGAGTAATAAATTGGAATCATGGAGTACCCATGAACCTTAGCAGAAAATTGGAAAAGGAGCAGTGATAGTTTTTAACAGAAAGTGAAAATAGCTGGTTTTGTTATAACAAATAGAATTTTTGACAGCAATAGGATTCATACCAATTCATGACAGGAACTTGGAAATGATTTTAAGGAAATGGTAACAGAAAGTAGAAGTTTGTAATAAACTGAGATTTAATGACAGAAGTTGAAATAGTGCTGTTTTAGTCGGTTTAGCCGGTTTAGGCGAAAAACTTAGTTGTCCGGAATTTAACGAAAATTGTCGGGGTAAGTCGGGTAAATTAGTAGATGACTTTTGCTGACTTGTTTTGTTGAATTAAGTTGAACGCGTGGAATTGTAGGCAAAGTTGGATAAGTTGTATTGTCCCGATTCACGGGCGAAGTATTTAAGTTGCAGGTCTTATGACCAACGTTGTTTGAGTTGTGTTGTTGTTGATTAAGTTGAAGGTCGAATGACCAACGTTGTTTGAGTTGTGTTGTTGTTGATTAAGTTGAAGGTCGAATGACCAATGTTGGATTAAGTTGATGCTATTGATGCATGTTTGAGTTGTTGTTTTCGTTGTTGTTGTTCTGGTTGTTCTTGTTGATGATGTAGTTGATTGTATGCCTTTGATAATTGTCGCATACATTGCATTCATGAGTCGGGGCTGTATGCTCACACCACGTTGGCCTTGATGGCATTGATTAAGTTGGCCTTGATGGCACCACGTTGAAGGCTTATGCCTTGTTGAAATGCCTCGATAACCTGGCATATGTTTAAGTTGGGAGTTTTACTCCGATGGTACCACATGCATGTGCATAGTTGTGTCACATTTTGAGTCGTTGTGAAGTTGTTGTTGTCCTTGATTCGTTGTTGTTGTTGTGAAGTTGCCGTTGTGGTGAAGTTGCCGTTGTTGTGAGGTTGCTGCTTGTTATAAGTTGTTATTGCTATGTCTTGTTGCTTGATATAAATTACTAATGTCGTGATCTGTTGTTATATATGTCGTTCTTACTATAATTTGCATCTTTTATATAAGTTGTTGTTATGTGTTGTTATTACTATAAGTTGCCGTCGATACAAGTTGTGGTTATGAGTTGCTGGGTGTTATAAGTGGTGGTTGCTATTAAGTTGTTTATTTCTAGTTGTTGTATGAAGCAGTGAAATTCGTATGATTTTAATCTAGCATATTAATTATCATATTTTGTTTATAATATTCGATATCTCACCCCTTCTGTAATGATGTTACCTATTATGGGTAACTGAGCAGGTACTCAAGAATAGCTGCAGAAGTTGAGGTATATTGTGAAGTCTTAGATGCTGTTAGCTCGAGTTGGTCTTGCTCTGATACGTAGCACTCGGGGGGGATGAACGATTGTTGTTTATTTGTTGTTATTGTCTTAGTAGTTGAATCTTAAATTGTTGTTATTAAAGAATTGTTGTTTCAAAGTGGTTTGGAGTTGGACATGAGGTTATGTCATTATAAGTTGAATTATGTGAAGCCGCTTATTAATAAAAGTTGTTTTGTTTTCAAAAGGATAATTCAGGTTGTTATCAGTTCATCCGAATCAGTGTTATGTATCTGAATTATTTGTGATTAATATGAAGTTGTTTTTGTTGAAAATGTGACATCCTGTTTATGTTGAAGAATTTTTAAAATGAAAACTCTGATTTTATGACTTATCCGCCGGGGAGAAATGGGGTGTTACACAAAGTTGATGGCCAATGCTCCAATAATGAGGCAGAGTATGAAGCCTTAATCACTGGTCTCAAAATACTTAAGGATTTGGGAGCCAGGGAAGTAGAGATAAGAGGAGACTCAGAATTGGTGATTAAACAAATCACAAGAGAATACAAGTGCATTAAAGAGCATATTTTGAGTTACTTCTCATTGGCGAAACGTTTGTTAAAGCATTTCGAAGTCGTCAACATTTCACATGTACCTAGGATAGAAAACCATAAAGCCAATGAATTAGCACAAATCGCCTCTGGCTATAAAGTTTCAGAGGGAAGTCTGAAGGATTTCATCGAAACTAGGGAAAAGATGGTGTCGAATATACATTCACCATCAATTTGGTCAATATCCAGGGACTCGAGGAATTTGGTCGAAGGTTTGGAAAGTTATGAGGTTTTTGTTAACAATATGTCACCAACAGATTGGCGAAGACCAATCATGGAGTATTTGGAGAATCTGTTAGGAAACACTAATAGGAAGACTAAGTATAGAGCGATGGATTATGTCCTTATGGGAAATGAGTTACTGAAGAAAACTCCAGAGGGAGTATTGCTCAAATGCCTAGGAGATATGAAGGCATATTTGGCAGTTTCTGAGGTTCATAGTGGGACTTGTGGAGCTCACCAAGTTGGCCACAAAATGAAATGGTTTTTGTTTCGACAAGGGGTTTATTGGCCAAGCATGCTCAAAGATTACATAGACTTTGCAAAAGGATGCCAAGATTGTCAGAAACATGTAAATATTCAGCATGTACCAGCCAGTGAATTGCACGTTATAGTCAAACCATGGTCGTTTCGAGGTTGAGCTTTGGATGTAATGGTAGAGATTCGGCCAGCTTCGTTGAAGCAGCAAAGGTTCATCCTCGTGGGAATAGACTATTTCACAAATTGGATAGAAGTTGTGCCCCTAGTGAAGGTGGATCAAGAGGTCGTGATAGAATTCATCTAGAATCATATCTTGTATAAATTCGGGATACCTGAGACAATCACGACAGATCAAGGCTTTGTGTTTGTTGGGCAGAAAATACAAGAGTTTGTAGCATAGATATGTTTCAAGCTAGTTACTTCGACACCATATTATGCTCAGGCAAATGGTCAGGTCGAAGCAGCTAATAAGGTGATAATTGGGCTAATCAAGAAGTATGTTGCGAAAAAGCCAAAAAACTGGCATAAAACGTTAAATTAAGTTTTGTGGGCCTGTCGAACGTCACCCAAGGAGTCGATCAATTCGACCTCGTTCCGTTTAACCTTCGGGCATGACGTCGTGCTGCCAGCAGAAATATGCCTACAATCAGTTAGGGTACAACAACAACATGAGATTCCGTCAGAGCAATATTGGGAAATGATGCTTGACAAACTCGTAGACTTAGACGAGGAAAGAATGATAGCTTTGAACGTATTGCTACGCCAGAAGGCACAAGTTGCCAAGGCATATAACAAGAAGGTCAAAGAGAAAACCTTCGCTGTCAATGACTATGTATGGAAGGCAGTGTTACCCATAGATCGACGGGATCGAACGATGGGAAAGTGGTCACCAAATTGGGAGGGACTATTTAAGGTGAATCAAGTGTTTAACAACAATGCATATGAAGTGCAAGAGTTGGGAATGGACCAACGAATCTTGAGAGTAAATGGGAAATATTTAAAGAAATATAGACCTATGCTACAAGAGATTCACATTAAAACATAACTCTTTCTCATTTATTAAGAGCCAAAATAGGCAAAGGGGGCAAAAAATGGCTTACAAAACGTTGTGAGGGAGTTACAGTAGTTCGACCTACAGACTAAGGAAACTCAGGGAATTTGGACTTGAAGTCTTCAAAGAGGGTCTTCTCATGAACAATTTTGCCCTCGATGAACACTTTCTTTCTCCGCATACGGTCAATAGCATCCTTGATCTTCATGGCTGCTTCGACATGAGCAATCCCCTGGGCCACTTCGTGGTCGACGGCTTCCTGAGAAGGCAAAAGCTCAGCTGAGTCTAAGGAGGTTTTCTGCTGTTCGACTTCAGCAATCTTTTTTGTCAGTTCTGCTATCTGAGCCTGATAGTCGGATATCTGCTGGGCGAAGGCGCGACGCTTGTCAGAACGCTCTTGTTTCTTGGTTTCAAAATCTCCAAGTTTCTTTTCGCAGACTGAGCTGAGATACCACTCACGTTTCATGTCATTGCATTTAAACTGAATTTGGGCGTCGGCCTGATGACACATAGAAAGGTCCTTGGCCAACTGAGTGAAAAAGACTTCGAACTCGATCAGGTACGTGGCCATGGGAGCAGGAAGCTGGAATTCAGAAAGCTCATCCAAAATCTTAAAAACGTCGTTAGCTATGGCTGATTCTTCTGCGACAGCCGCCAGAAATTGTTCTTAAAAAAGATAGGTCTGCAACTGTTGAATTTTGAGAGAGAAAGAGGCGTCCAAATCTGGAGTTGGGATGGCGGTCGAACTGGTGGGTTAAGCATCCTCAGTCTCTTTGTGAAGTTTGTGTAGCACCTTTAGGGTCATTGCTGGATATGTTTGTTTGGTTGCCAAAAGTTCCTCTGGGGTAAGGATTTTATCGACAGTAGGGGAGGTTTTCTCTGAGCCATGTTCAGGGGCTTGAAGGTGCTCCCCAACGTCAGCTGTGGTGACAACAGGTGAAGGATTGACATTCTCCCCAAGGGTTTCACCATCATTTCTAGTCCCAAGGTTGGCATGTTGGGGGGAGGCATCTTCGCCACCAAGTTTTCCTCTGACAAAGGCATCTGGAATTCGTCGACCTTCTGAGGACTTGGCGTGATCGTGGTTTCAGCAGGAGTGGTGTCGGCAGCCAGTTCAATATCACCATTGTCGACAGTGGTCGAAGTGACCACATTTTCCTACAAAACGAGGTGCAGTGAGATTTTTTTGCCTGAATATCATCTGAGGTACTAAAGCGGAGAAAGT